>CM070593.1:82944162-83544162 GCA_036346395.1 Hsuehochloa calcarea | reverse complement strand
TCAACTAGCATTGAAAATATTAATTTTATGTAATGTGATCTCCACATGGAGAATTATAATTATATATACTCCTCGGATTGTACTACTCGTACTACTAAATATAGTATAACTACATCCTAACTAATATAAACTATTGAATAAAAAAGAATTAACAACCAGTATTAAATTGAGTGTACCGTAAAAGAGTCACGTATCTTTATCTATGAAAAAAAAGGCATATGTTTCCTTGTAAAATTCGGAGAATTTGGGCGGTGGCTATAGTAGGTGGCGCCAGCAAGACAAACCAAAACAAAATTCGGCAGGGTTTGGCCGTATAAAGGGTGTACGTACTCTCTCTTTTTTTAACATGAGACAAAATTGCCGGAATTGGTTAGGACAGGCTACCTAGGTGGACTGATTGGGATGCAGCCAAGAAAGACCATACCAAGAATTGGTTAGGACAGGCTACGGAATCTAGTACCCGTCAACGATGGGTACGTCGACTACTACAGAAAAAGTCATCACAGACGGTTCGTGCGGTCATCACGAGACGGTTTTGAACGAACGAAATTTTATGCGAGATAACGGTGGTTATCACGAGCGGTTGGCGCTCATCTGTGATAACTCTTATCACGAGACGGTTCCAACAACGAACCGTGCAGTGATACTAAAATCCGAGCGGTTCGTTGTTGGAACCGTGCAGCGATTCTAAAATATCCTGAGCGGTTCGTCGTTGGAACCGTCTGTGATAATTCATTATCACAGACGGTTTCAACTACAAACCGTCTGTGGTTATTCAGTATCACAGACGGTTCGTAGTTAGAACAAATGCATGATAAATCACTAACCTAATTAAATTTTTTGTATTTTCAGCTAGCCTCGAGAATTGCTAGCCATGCCCTCTGAAAACTAGCAAGTAGAAACATGTCACAGATAATTGCTGACAACTCAAAGTGATCATTTAACTCAAAATCAATTACAAAAGAATGTTTCAAGTATATATTGTCGCTAGAGTTACAAATTGAATTACAACCAGTCAAAGTGAATTACAATATTGAATCAATTGTTTGAGGTCGTTCATCGGTGTCGACGGCGTGAAACTCTCCGTTGGTGTTAACTATATACGCCTTGATGAAGCCACGAGCTCCCCTCGAATGTGCGTGACTGGTCCATCTCGAGTGCATTTAACTCTATATTCAAGCCACATCGCTAGCGTGAGTAAAGTAGTAAGCATATATATTTAAATTTATAATTAGGAGATAATTATTACGAGATTGACAAACACAGGGATCGTTAGTCCTAGAAGCAATCAATAGTCGCATATGATGGCATACGTAGAATGCGCATAGGTGATCTCGTTTTCTTTGGCGGACTTTGCAAAAATAGAATTACATATATATGTACGATCGATTCGAGGCGCAATATTACGGAGTATGATATATGATTATTGTGTTGTAGCGCGTCTGGAAATCGCATCTGTGAGTCGGTGTGGCGCTCGTTCCCTTGTATAAACCTCCTCGGCAACATAGCCGATGAGCGCCTACATGATTCAAAAAGTTATCCTTGTCCATTTAAAGCGAAGGAAGACTACAATAGAGTTATGTGCGGAGGAAATGAACATACCTGTCGAGTATTCCTTTAAGAATGGTGAAGTCGTGATTTTTGTTGAGTAGAGAATCAAGGTACAATACCATGTTCCTCTTTGGCACAAGAATCAGAAGAATCCAGTGGAACCTACTCGTGTATGTCGCTATAGTCATAAACCTATGTTGAAACGTAATTTGTATAGCAAATATTGAAGCACTTACTTACGGTTGTAGGGCACCATTATGTACTCCACGCCGTTACGAGCAAGCAATCCCATTTTATGTAATTCTCGGCGTAGGATGCGTCTTGGTTGATTGTTTGCTCGAGAGACCACGTGTGGTCGAGAAACCCACGGTTCTTTCATTCGACAGACACGTTTCATAATGTATCTGTACATAAGCAATGAGTTATGATATTTATCGGTATCACGTGAGTGTAGAAATTGATTGCACACACTTACAGTGTCCAGCATCGTAGAAGTGAGGCGTCGAGGGCAGTTAGGTTGTATAAGTCAAATAAGTCTTCGAAGCCCACGACGAAGTGGCCAGCTCGTGGAGAAAATGCTCCCTCCGTATGTGGCGGTGATTCGAGTATGACCCCCTTCACTCGGTCTTGCGCAAGTACCAATCATGCAAAGCTTGACAAGCTACTCTTGAGCTCTTTAGTTCTGCTTAGGAGACCAGCGGACTTCAGTGAGTATTTGTGGGGTTGGGAGGTACCTTAATGTTCTTCGATTTGATTTCTCATAACGAGGCGGTGAGGGCGTCTTCCGTGTGGCGCCTCGGGGACCGATATGGTGACACGCTTTTCTTGTCCCTTTGTCGTCTTCTCGGCGGGAAGCGATGTGGCGGCCTTACGAAGCTTTGGTTGAGGCGGACTCATCGAGGTCCTATTGGAGAGGCAGGTCCTCTCGATATCAGCGTCATTGAAGGGTCGGTCGATGTCCTTCTTGGGCCCTTTGGATAAAAGTGTGCGTGGCATCCCCTAGTGTTACGATTTCTTCGTTCGGGGAATCTCGGTGGATGGCCATGAAATTATCATGGACCATGTCCACTGCACCTGGCGTAACCTGCGCCGGTGGGCACCGTCTTTGCCTTGCCCCTTCCTAGTATGGATACACCATACCCCTTGACCTCAATAGGAATCGACCCTACTATCCTCACTTGGAGCTTGCAGGGCGTCGGTTCCTACAAAAGCGTACACAATTAGCTAAGGCGTCCTATAGGTCTATCTTTGAAGAACTCCAGAGATGTACATTACCTCGATGCCGTCGATCGGTAATTGCGTCGTCATGTCGAATTATGTGTGGACGCGGCGCTACTCGATGTCGGCGGGACTTGCTCCCAAATTAACGAGGCGGCTTGCGCTGCATGAGTTGATTTACTTGGTTACGCAAGTTTGTTATTTGTTCTTGAAATTGTGCAATAATCACATGTTCCAACCGGCGTCGTCTTTGGTCCTTGGATCTCTTCCTACTCCTATACGTGTCGGAGTTGTGTGGGAATCCATCCCTCCAAGGTACGTAAACCCCAACTCCTCACGTGCGACCCGGGTGCTCCTTGTTTCCCAGGGCCGTAGACAGTACATCCTTCTCCCTGTCTACTTCGAAGGAACCTTGGGAACATGCGGAAGTCAATGCTTCCTGCAAGAGAACATCATGTTATTGTAGACACCATGAAGTTATGGACTTATTAACAATTAAGTGGTTGGAAAATTTACAGACGTTGAGACCTTGCCTCGTCTGCGGGTTTGTCGAGAGATGTTGCCGAAGGCGTGGCTAATGCCCTCGCTCTTAACCAGGATCAAGCGCGCTCGTCCGAGATCATAGCAAACGGTCGTGCAGCAGTCTCGTCCTCCGCCGCCCACTGCGTGGCTTTACCCGCGTACCCAGCGGTGCCGAGTCTGTGGGGGTGAGTGTTTTGTGCTGGATAGCTCATGCGCGCACTTTGCTCCTGAAATTCAGCCGTCGTCTTCATACGCGCGCGGCGTCCTATGTATCCGCGACAAAAATTGATCGTCGTGAAGGGCGTCAGGACCGTGTTCACGTCTTTGCGTGACAAGCAGACTCTTGAAGGTCCTCCACGCGTGGGACATCGCCCGGCGGCGCGTGCCATCGCTGCGTGCAGTACGCCGGGGAAAGTGAGCGAGGCGAAAGTTCGATCCACTGGCCCGGTCTCTCTGTACATCCGTCGAGACTTCGAGTTGGGGTGGTGATGAGGACCCGTTCCTTGCAAGTACCCATGAGACGGTCAGGAATCTCGCGGTGCTTTCTTGGGACTCGGCGGGATCGGCGTCACTTACCTCCGTGATCGTCATGCGGCCGAGGGCAATTTGGATATTCCTCGCCTTCGCTGCGTACCACCTTGATCGGAGATCGAGGCGCATTTGGCGGCGTCGATGGCGGCGAAGGCAGTGCCTCTGCCATCTCGCTTACTTGCTATCTATATAAATTCGTACTCAATTATTACATAGTATATAATATATGGAAATTGCACAAAAATATAAACAAATATAATCGCGTTTGCCATCTCGAGTAAAATAAAATAAATTATCGTCGGTGTACCATAAGAATCATCACGGTTCCCGGGTTTACCCAGTTAGTCGGCACCTAAGTATCGAGACTACCCACACCAACCTAGGTTAGCAGGCATCTTGGTTTTCAAGTCACCTAGGCTAACCTGATTAGTCGACACGGGATACCCATGGTACCTAGGCCAACCTAGTAAATCGGCACCGTCTTACTTCCATAGGTTTTCATCATTCGGCACTATACCTCAAGTTTCAGATGCGGAAATTAATTAAGAAAACACAACCACGCTACCAACTAGACTGTACTGATGTTTATTAAGAAAACATAGTAAAATGTTGATCAAGAACTAACAACTACAAGAGAGATTTTTCTTAATAAATGCAGAAAAGTGAATGAAATGAAATACAACAGTTATAAACTAAAATTCTCGGAACACCTAGGGTGCAAACTTAGTCAATTTCACTGGTTATTTAAGACAAATCACAAAATCCAGTATGATAAAACATAAGGAGTGCAAGGGGAGGGGGTGTCAGTTTGCAAATATCTAGCACTTCCTCCAAGTCTCCAACTAATGAACCTTCACACACATTATTTGATCAGAGCATAAATGATGAGCAAAACCACATTATTTTACTGTTTGTGCACTAGTGTACCTACATATGTGGTCCTTGTACTCTTTTTGGCTATTAACATTTGTAGCTTAGGTAGAAACTCATGTAATTGTGTTCAGCAATTATTGTGTTCATCTACAAATATGTAATTATTGTGGTGAATATATACTAGAGTATCGCTCAGCAATTATTGTGTTCATCTACAAATATGTAATTCACTTCCGTTATGTTATTTGAAATAATAAATTTTCCATAATAGAGCAGCAGTTATATTGTGTTCATCTACAAATACGATTTAAGCTGGGGTGAATATATACTAGAGTATCGCTCAGCAATTATTGTGTTCATCTACAAATATGTAATTCACTTCCGTTATGTTATTTGAAATAATAAATTTTCCATAATAGAGCGTGATTATATTCCTAGAAGCGTTGAATTAATTGTAATTTCAGCAAGGACAAGTACCATTAGAATGATGACCAAACCTCAAACATCGAGACAGAGGAAGAAGATGCATTGATATCCAACACATGAGAACTAGTGTATCTACGGTTGAAAATGATATGTTAAGAACATCGGCTATGAGAATGGTTAACCCAAATGTTCCAAAACTAATGCAGTTCAGAGTGCCTTGAAGTACCACCTAAAATTACTAATTGCCTAGTTCTCGACTTTGTGGGATATCCATAGCCTATCTACCAATGTACTCTTGCTTTGTAATGCGGTTACCCTAGTTCATATGGCATTATGGCAAGGCGACGGCCAAATTGCATCCCCTCTATCAATGTCAAATTCACTAGGAGAGTCGCTAGACCCACCCAACAGCACTTGCAATATCCATATTTATAAAGGCTGGGAACTTGCAATACCCACATTGATACACGCCCCATTGCTCCACATGGCCACATGAAATCGAACACGATGCAATGCCTAGAGGTGCAACCACTCTGGACACCTTTGGTTAGGCAAAGCGTGACAAGACATAGATTAGACGGAAAGAATGGGAGTACACATGGAAATTTAGTGAAGGAAGGCGAACACAGGGTTGCGGCGAGGAAGGAGGCGGATGAGGCAACGACCGACAAGCCCCAACCAAACCGGGAGGCGCCGGGTCGGGGAGGAGGCGCCGGGGTCGGGAGGCGTTCGGAGAGGAGCGCGCGGATTCGGTGGAGGAGGCGCCGGGTTCGGGAGGCGGCGCGGTCGGGGACCGATAGGATTAAGAGCAAAACCCTATCGGTTCTCTGAACCTTATATAATCAACATCACGAGCGGTTCTTTGAGGGAACCGTGCGTGATATAATCCTGACGGTTCCTTCAAAGAACCGTGCGTGATGTTCCACATCACGAGCGGTTCCCTCAAAGAACCGTGCGTGATGTGAAACATCCTGAGCGGTTCTTTGAAGAGCCGTCTGTGATGTTCAAATAACCGGCACTCCAGTCCGAGCGTCCGATTCGGAACTTCCGCCATTGAATCTGCAGAACTTCCGATTTCTCGACAAGTCGACCATCTCTCTTCATTCAATTCTAAATCTTTTGTGGCCACTTCCGGTGATCAAGTTGATCCTCTATATCCTTGCTAGCTACCCATTCTTCGCTATTCACGATTGCAAATGCAAATTGCATCTATCAAGTGGTATTCTTGACAATTGTCATCAATTTAAAGATCATAAGTCCATAACACATTAACACATGACAATGGAATAAATTAGTTAATTACAATGGAGTAAATTCTTAATTAAAATATAGCCCTTCATGATGATCGGCCAGCAGATAGCTAGCTTCCTCCTTTGGGTTCTTCCTCGAGGCGATGCAGTCTCGAAGGTGGCAACTCGTCAAATTGATTGTATTCTTCCTCGTCCACTACATTCTCAACTCCGACAATCCTCCTTTTCCATGAAGAACTACGTGGCGCTTCTTATTTAGGGTCGGTTACATAGAAGACTTGAACAACTTGGTTGCTTGATCGAATGGTTCGTCTTTGTATCCGACACGTTCGAGGTCCACGGTAGTGACGCCGTGCTTATCGACCTTCACTGTGGGAGATGGACCGCGGCACGAAATAGGGGATCTTGAAAAGCACGTAGTCGATCTCCCATATCTCCTCTATTTGCCCATAGTACGAGCTCCTCACCCATCGGTCTTGAATGCATCTATCACGGACACTGATACACCTTTGTGCTCTTCCTATCACAGTGCCGTATAAAATGTGTACCCATTTATGTCGTATCCTTGCCATGTGACAATTGTAAATGTGGCCCTCTTGCCAACCATAGCGTATCATCACTTGATGACCTCGAGTGATTCACACCTTTAACCATTCGTTGAGCCGATGGTTGTGCTCTCGTGATCCAAACCTTGACCGGTGCGGATTACATTGGCGTACCATGTCTTTGTGCTCGTCGATGTGCGGGGACACTTGGGTCATGTGTTGCAAGACCGTGAAATGGGCTTGAGCGTGCGTATCGGATCGGGGTGATTGATTTCCTTCCGATGGTCCGATACCATCGGTCTCCCCTCATGACGAGATAGAGGCACACCAATCGGATCCACAGAGCCATGTAGTCGACGCAGAACTCAATGACCTCTTAGTTGCATAACCTTCGATGATCTGCCCTCGGTCGAGATCGATTCGTCGTAGGACTTGAGAATTCCCATGTACCTCTCGAGCGGGTACATATGGCGTAGAAACACAGGGGCGCATATCTTTATCTCTTTCACAAGGTGAACAATGAGATGGACCATGATATCGAAAAATGACGGAGGAAATACATCTCAAGATGACACGAGTCGTCACTACCTCGGCTGCGAGCATCTAGTCCTTGAGGATCGATGACCTTCTCGACAATTGAGTTGAAGAAATATCTGACCTCAAGATTGCCACTCGGACCTTGTTGGCAAGATACTCCTAATTACCTTGAAAGCATTTGTGTCATCGGCACACGACAATCATGCGACTTCATACCAATTAATTTCAAATCTTGCATAGAAACAAGTTTCTTAATGTTAGCGGAGTAACGAGACGGGACTTTCACACCGTGCAAGCTCAGCACGATTCATTTCTCGGCCTTGGGCAGTGTAGCAAGTTGGGGAAGATACGTTAGTCTGTATCGGTCTCTTTTGGTGCTAACTCGGTCCTTATGTTCATATCGACCAAGTCACGCGGGCGTTAACACCATCCTTTGTTTTGCCACTAATGTTGACAAGAGACCAATCAAGCTATCACATACATTCTTCTCTCACGTGCATAACGTCGATGCGATGGCGAACTTCTAAGTACTCCCAATAAGGCAAGTCCCAAAAATTGACCGCTTCTTCGGATGTTCTTCTCACGGGTTCTTAATTTCGTCCCTTCCCAAGCATAACATCGATATCCTTAACCATATCATAGACCTCTTTCCCACTAAAAGCCCTTGAAGTGAACCGTCTTCCTTATTTCCGTCGAATTGTTTCTTCATCTTGCGGTATGGGTGACTCCTCGGAAGGAACCTACGGTGGCGATATATACGAGTTTTCTGCGAGTTGTTCACCATACACTCTCCGTAGCATCTAGCGGTGCGGACGGGCTTTGGCTCCTTTTGTCTGAAGCCCGATAGGTTACCAAGGCGGGAAAATCATTGATGGTGCGAGAACAACATGGCGCGTAAAGTGAAGTTCTCTCGTTTATACGCATCCCATACACTGCACCCTTCGTTCCACAGTGTCACAAGATCTTCCGACAATGGTGCTAGGTACACATCAATATCATTCCCAGTTGCTTGGCCCTTGGATAAGTAGTGTCATCAAAATGTATTTCCGCTTCATACGACCAAGGAGGAAGGTTGTACATACATAGATTCACGGGCGGTGCTATGTCGGTGCTCATGTTACCGAAAGGATTCATTCCGTCCGTACTCAACCCTAACCTTATGTTCCTCGGTTCCTTTTGAACTCTTGACTCCGATCGAAGTTTCTCCTTTGGCGAGAATCGTGAGGTGTCCGAGCTTCCCATCTTTCTTACGCTCCTCAGAGTGCCAACGCATCAATCTTGCCTCCTTCGGTTCGCAAATAAATGCTTCAAATGTGGGATCACGGAGATACCACAACATCTTAGCGAGAGGTCCTTGCTTCGCCTTAGCGATATTCTTGACTTGTATCGGGATGCTCGCACAGGACATGCATGCATGTCTGCATACTCTTTACTGTAGAGGATACAATCGTTCGGACATGCATGTATTCTTTCTACTTCCATTCCCAATGGACAAAGAACCTTCTTAGCTTGGTAGGTCGTCTTTGGGCAACACGTTTCCCTCGGAAGGATGTCGACTAAGAGACCTAACAACGCCAGTAAAACTCTTGTCGGACCAACCATTGCTTGCCTTCAATTTCAGCGGTTCAAGCACGGTTGACAACCTTGTGTATTCGGCTTGCGGCCGAGGAACAAAGGTTTCCCGAGTCCTCCATTAAGCCCTCGAATTTACAAAACTCTCTCTCCGTAGTTCCTTACGCATCGCGTAGCATCGATCAGATTGTCATCATGCGATCTATCCTCATCAAAAGCACATTCCATACCACGCATATCGTTGACTTCCTCGGCGATGTCGTCATTCTTGACTTACGGTATAATCTGCTCTTCACGTATTGCTCCAACATGTATATCCTTTTGAAACCTCTTCGTATTAAGTGAGCTTCGATCTGCGCGGGTTGTTAAACATTTTCATATTACATAATCAATGCATGGACGGTACATATATTTTATCCCTTCTTCAACATATCACCTTTCGGTTGCTCTTCTAAAAGCAAACACGTCATTAATATACTCTTCACTCACACGGTTCTCAATGTACATCCAGTTTGATCCATCTACACGTATCATACGTAACAAATTAATTAGTGTTAAATTATATATTAATAAACATAAGTACCCTTTATAATGACCAAACACATTAGTGAGTACTCTATAGCAAATATAAAGGGTTCTGATCGATCGTTACCCTTCTCTCCAAAGTGGCGCAATGTGGGAGGAGGCGCAGATCGAGTGCCGCAATGGGGAGGAGGAGGCGGGGTAATGACTCAAAATGGGAGAGGAGGAGGTAGGGTATGACTCAAAATAGGGAGGGCCTTGGCCGGCGGGAGGGTGGCGGCGATTCAAATGGATTTAATAGAAATGGGGATGTCGGCGCTACTTATAATGCTAATATATCACATACGGTTCTTTTAAATAACCGTCTGTGATAGCCCCGTATCACAGACGGTTCTTTACACGAACCGTCTGTGATATACTCTTCTCATCACAGACGAACCGTCTGTGAAGTATCACAGACGATTCGTGTAAAGAACCGTCTGTGATAGAACCGTCTGTGATAATTTTATCGTCTGTGATGGGGTGTCTAGTATAGCATATTTTGTAGTAGTGCTCCCAGTTGATTCTTGCAGCATCTACAAAGACCATAACAATCAAATCAAATGTCATTTTCTTAATTCTTTTACTTTGAGAGGCAATAACGTTTTTTTTTCTTAATTGTATACGGATGGATTTACCACACCATAACAATATGATCGACCAATCACTTCCCAGGGGTAAATAATTAGAAATTCTCGAAGAAACCGGCCGTGTACGTACAAACCACCGATCGATTGTCTGAACAGGCGACGCGGTAATTAAAGATGGCCGGGTCTAGCAGCAAACAGGTGGCCCGCGAGTTCTTCACAATAAGCCAACAACAGTCTGGCACGAAATACTACCTCACCACCTCCGGCACCTAGTTGTTAATAGCAAACAAGAGAGAATTCATAAACTTGTCTTGAACAACACTAGAGTATCCGGTCAAAGTATGCATCAGGCTTATATGATTGACAGGATAATTCAATATTTATCTTAATTAGGCAGACACAACTTGCATCAAGTTAATTATTTTGGGCGACATATGCAGGCGATAGGTACCCGTCAGCACCTAGCTAGTCCTCGTCAGTCTTCAAATAGCAGCAACTGTCCTAAAGTCCAGCGAACGATCAGTTCCAATAACAGCTAGCGTGAATTTTCCATTGCAGTGGTACGGTTGTCCTAATGTCCAGATTGTTGAGAGTATATATATGCAATATGCAATGGAGTAGATGCACATGCAACAATGGTCGATAGGGGCATGGAGATTAATATTTAACCAGGTAACCCCGGCCAGTAGACGCCGGCCTTGCTCGCGAAGCTCGGGATGCGCTCTCGGACAGCGTCGCCGTCGGAGACCTCAGCCTCTTGGTTCTCCACGTTGACGCCGGTCTTTCTTGGACTTTTGTTTGTATTTATATTTTCTATACACTTTTTCAATTAGAACTGAAAATATTAATCTCATGTCGTGTGATCCCTAACATGGGCAATTACAATTATACCCTCTTGGATTGTACTACTCATACTACTAGGTGTAGTATAATTAAATCCTAACTAATCTAAAATATCGAATAAAAAAGATTTGACGACCCGTATTAAATTGTATGTACCGTGAAAGACTCCCGTATCTGTAGCTATGGAAAAAAATGAAGGCATCTAATCAATTGGAGGTGTTCTTCTACACTGATTAATATTAATAAAATGATCCCTGTCTAAAGTCCCATCTTATTATAAGCGTGGAACTGGGAGGTCTGGAGTACTACAAAGAGGTGCTTGTTGGTTGAACAATGAATGTTCCTTCTTCTACTGCTTATTTCTGGGAAGGCGCAGACTAGATGCTTCCTTACTGCTTGGACACATGCATCCCGTACACGTTGAAGTACCTGGACTGGGGGATCGATAACCGACGACATGGACTCTGAGAAGCCAACAACTTAGAACTATTCCTTAAGCTAATTTGTTAGTTAGGAGTAGATGCACATGCATACACACTCCAGTGCAAACTAATTGAGGTTACATGGTAACTCATAATTAATTAGAAACGTACACGTTGAAGAATCTTTACCGGACTCTTTTTTTTTACGGGTTGGCCAGCATCTGCAACCTAGGTGGACTGGTTGGGATGCAGCCAAGAAAGACCCGGACGGAATCTAGTATCCGTCAACGATGGGTACGTCCCAGTTGATTCTTGCAGCATCTGCAAAGACCATACCAATCAAATCAAATGACATTTTCTTAATTCTTTTACTTTTGAGAGACAAGAACGTTTTTTTTTTCTTTTCTTAATTTTACATGGATGGATTTACCACACCGTAACAATCTGATCGACCCAATCACTTCCCAGTGGGTAAATAATTATATTGATGATGAATTCTTCTTCTATGTCTCTACCTACGAACATACAGCTGGTGAACATACTTCGTTGCTGGCTAGAGTTGGCTGTGCACAACTGCATGCACCTCCCCTCTCGATCTCTAGCCAGCCAGAAAATCAACTCCCTCTCTCTCCCCTTGATTGGGACCGTCGATTGCTAAATCGGATAGTCCAGAATATACTATATTGTACAGTAACCTTTTCCACTGCAGTCAATTTAATTTGTTCCATCATTTGCTTGACTTTTGGAGTTCTGCAATTCTACTTGTGCTCGCTACCGTCTCTGTTGGATTAGGGCATGAGCAGCACGTAATGTCCAGCAGCAATCAGTCGGGATTAGCAAGTGTACAGTAAATTAATGCACTCACCAGCTAGCCAGCTGGCTATATAAACTCGTGGATTAATTAGAAGGACGTAGCAGTAAATTAAGGGCTCGCAGTACTAACTAATCTTTTAACCATTTATTAGTCTATGATTAATACGATTAATTAAACCATGATTAGGCTATGTGATGGAGCAACTGAACATGCAAGGCTCAATTAAATTATGCTCCATGATCAAATTATGGTCGACGAGATATTCTCTCACAAGTCACGTTGTCCGGGAAGAAAATACGATTGGGAGGGTCTCGTGTGAGACCCTAGTCCATCAGTCATTGATTCGGTTGATCAAGAATGGATCAACGGTTGATGGGGGGCCTCACGGAGCAAAAATTGTGTCGGAAACTAATTCTACGTACCCATTGCTTAATTACATATATTAGTTTGTTTCAACCGGCCGGGGCAAATAAAAATAAATTACCTTGTAATGATATTAGTTAGTTTGCATCCTATACAATTTGCCCAGCCTAAATTTGTTTTAAATTTATTTTGTTTCACAAATTGTTGGCAAAAATTTATGACAAAACAATGTCATAGACTAATTTTCAAACTAAGTTGAGTATTTGGCTAAATTCACCAAATTAAATGTTTTTTTGTCTAAGCCTGTCTAAACGTAATATTTTCTAAATGGTTCCTAGTTTATACTATTGTACCAACTAGGTTTTTCATTTAAGGTGACAAGGTATACTAATTCAATGACAAAATTTGGCTATACAAAGGAATTATGAATAACTATAATAATTTAAAACATGAATTTAAACTAAATTGGATACACATAAGCAATGCAATAATAATTTAAAAATAGAATTTAAATAATTTAAATCACTAGGATTCAAATATGGTTAAAGATGTAACTTGCCTTACTCAAATGTTTGGTCGTCGAACAATTCTTGCTCTTTGGAGTCGTCGAAGTTTATACGTGAAAATAAGTTAAATTCAAATGAACTCTACGTTAAATAATTTTAGTTTATATAGTTATATTATAATTTTAAATAAATTTAAGAATTTGAATCATAGGAATCGAAGCTCCTACTGTAAAAGAGTCTCGTGTCTATAGCTATGAAAAAAATGAAGGCATCTGTTTCCTTGTAATATTCGGAGAATTTGGGCGGTGGCTATAGTAGGTGGCGCCAGCGAGACAAACCAAAACAAAATTCGGCAGGGTTTGGCCGTATAACGAATTACTCCATCTCACTATGCTACTGGAAACTCACCAGCCCTCACTTGCCAGCCAGGCTATATGAACTCGCATGGATTAATTAGTAGGATTAGCAAGTGTAGCAGTAAATTAATTGCTCGCAGTACTAACTATTCTTCGAACCGTTCTTATCTGTTTTAACCATTAATTAACTTGCAGTACTAACGATGAGCTGGAGTATGCTATGTATTGTGCCAACATCATAGAGGCATATGCAATGAGGGCCTAACATTTTCCCTGCTCTGTAGCTATGTGAAGCCATGAAAATTATAGATAATTATTCAAATAAGAACCGAGCAACAAAAGGAAGAAAACTCGCTGAAATCCCCACTGATCGGTCAGACCAGTGAACACCGCGGCCGGACTGGTGAACAATGACAGTCAGACCGAAAAGAGTACGGTCGGGCTGGTGAACAGTAAAACCAGCACTGAATTTCAACAGGATTTCAAAATTTCAAATTGATCAAACTTTTGATCCACAACTCCAAACTTCACGAAACTTAAAACATAGCTTCTCTAAGATGTCAGAAACATATTCCAATCTAAGATCGTGAAGATCATTACCAAAGTCCTGATCTTTTTTCGTTTGAGTGAAGGTTACTCTAAAACCAGGCCAAATACGAAAACGGTGATTGAAAGGATTTCGTGCAAGGAATCAATCCAAGATGGCTAACGATGGTCTCCCATATGTCCTAGCACCCTCAATCACAGGAAGAATCGATCCAAAGCCTTCAAGAGCAAACCTGACTATTGATTTGTCAGACTTCGAAGTCATATCCATCAAAAATTTTACGTTATATTCTTTTAGTAGTATATGGTGGTAGTATAAATTAAATCTGACTATTGATTTGTTAATGGTATAATAGACTTTTGTTTGTATTTATATTTTGTCGTGAGGGTATTATAGACTTTTTCAACTAGAGTTGAGAATATTAATCTTGTGTCGTGTGATCCCCCACATGGACAATTACAATTACACTCCCTCGGGATTGTACTACTCATACTACTAGGTGTAGTATAACTAAATTCTAACTGATATAAACTATTGAATAAAAAAAATAGACAACTCGTATTAAATTAAGTGTACTGTAAAAGAGTCTCGTATCTATAGATATGAAAAAAAAAATAAAGGCATCTGTTTCCTTGTAATATTCGGAGAATTTGGGCGGTGGCTATAGTAGGTGGCGCCAGCAAGACAAACCAAAACAAAATTCGGCAGGGTTTGGCCGTATAACGAATTACTCCATCTCACTATGCTACCTCATATAATCAATTGGAGGTGTTCTTGTCGAAATTGTAGCCGCACATAGGCAGGTAGTTAGAATTATATATAGGCTACTGGTTTACTCGACACGCTGGCGCTCTCATGCATGCGAATCATTATGGTATCCATGTAGTAGCATTGTGTATTGTGTATAGTATACCATGATTCTCATGCATACTAACTCACAAGGATCAATCGTTAAACAAGTATGAACAGGTACAAGAGAGAGAAGCTGCATCCGAAAGTCTGAAACCATTAATCTGCAAATGAGTTCCGTGGATTATTGTAAACCAATAATCCCACGAAATCAAGAAGAAACCGTCGGGGCGAGTTCACAACTTGATAAATCCTCCGATCGATCATATCAATCAATCATTCAGTGAATGAGTACAGTGGATTATTGTAACTTGGCTGCTCCAATTGATCAAAAAAGATGCGTTTTGCCATTTTAATCTGCATTAGGCAACGGCGTCTGATAGTCTACTGAAGGAGAACCAGGGACCGCATATACAGCTACGATCCTTTGAGGACTAACTGTACGATGAAACGTGTCGAGTAGAAAGTTCCTGGATTCTCTATGTTTACCACACTAATTCAGAAACAGTTAGTGCACATAGTTCAACTAAAATGATAACAATTTCACATCAATCATTTTATTCATATAACCATAGTTTTATTACTAAAGGGCTCAAAGCCAAAAGAAAAGTACAACGGGAACATAGAGTAGTAGTAGGCCACACGATACGCCACATGCAATCGTCTGGGGCGCAGCCTAGCCGTCTAAATCCTCTCCATACACATAGTACTCCTCCTCTGAGCAACAATTTATTAAGCTAGGTGAGTACGAAACTGTGAATCACACATTACCTTTGACATGTGAATCAAGGGGAGATTGTCACAAGGCCTTTACAAGGCATCCCTCGGTATTTGCTACACCCGCTAAGGTTTCACCTGAGTAGGGTTTCGGTTACGAGGACCCGACAACCACTTACCCAGACCCTCTCTTGCGTCATACGACTTACGCCTAGGGTCCTGCAAGTCGCATACCCCAACCCGTAGCCTCGTGGGCTCACAGCGAAGAGGAGTCCCCCAATGGTGCAGCGTGTACAGAAGGACACCATTTATTTAGCCAGGTCGACACCATTATAGACTTATGGTTGTACTGTTTTACAATTGGAGGTCATCACAGGATTAAGTCCTTAATATTATCTGGACAGTTCATACCACATACCAACCATTCTCGTGCTCGACGGCACCCACCATCCTTCCATCCGCCCAGACTGGGGATTAGCACGTTTTTAGGGTTTTGGAGAAGTAGAAAACAAATTATCTCAACCAATTCAGTCATTCTCCCCAATGACTGCCCAAAACAATGTTTATGTTTAAAAGATGATGATTTGGGGTAGTAATAACCTGGTACTTAAATTAAACAAAACTAGCATGACGTTTAAGTACGACCTATAACTAGTAGGTTACCATATAATTACTAGGGTGACAAGGATTTGAGAATTCAATTATCAAGGGAATGGATAATAATTATTTAATCATCAAGTAGGCATTTAACTACCTTAGGGTGTTTGACATACATTTGCATAGGAAATTAAAGCATACGATTTGATATTTTAAAAGAACATAATTTGCATAAAATGTAGGTTCAACATGGTCAAAGTGTTGACTCGCTTGGGCTAGTTTACCGCGGTATTGATCTTACTCAAGGCCTTCTCGGACAGGGGTTTGAAGTCTTGGTCTGCGTCCTTGCTCGAATCTTGAACCTACTCGAGTCATCGCTTCTTCTGGACTTCGATTTCTAATTACGTGACAACGATCGAAAAACCAATAAATCCAAAGAACTCCAAAAGACCAAATAAAATACAAGAGCCTTAAATAAGATCACGGAGTACGAGCTTGAAAGAAGGGATTGAGTGACACAGGGATGTTTGACAAGGTCAAACGATCAGTTGAGCGAAAGGAGGAATTGACGGAGAAACTCTGCCGGAAGGGAAGATACAAAGGAGGGTAATGGTCGAAGAAACTTTAGCAGGGGTACTCCACTTCGGATTTGGAAGATGGTGGGATATTAAATTTGAGTTGCACTTTAAATTGAATGGCAAGCATCTTGGTTAATTATTTCATCTTTTAACTTATTTGTTGTTTATACAAGAATGTGTATATTTACTTATTCAAAGTTATGATCAGGATGAATATTAATGATTTAAGGTTTTATTATTTTATTTTTCCCTTAAATATTAAATTACCATTTTTAATGGCATTATTAGAGTTTTAGGAAAAAGAAAGGATATTGAATATTTTTGCCGGATTTAATTGTACTATAAATTATTGGTAATTATCTTTCATGATTTTTATTAGGGACAAAAGAATATGATAATTTACATTTGGATGAAAAATTATTTGATAAGGTTAGCAAGATTATTATTCAACTTTTTAGAGCAAATTACTGGTATTAACACAATTATTCTTAAATAGCTTTCTACTTTATTTTTGGAACCTTTGCAATTTAATTTGTTATAACTCATAAAATTAAACATTAGCGGAAAAGATTAATTAACTTAACTTTGATAATTAATTGACATTATTTTACATGGATAAAGAAGGGGTTTTGAATGTGATTTGCATGCACTTTAGTTTTCCCAAATTGTTGCAGTTTAATTCATTAACATTGCCGCTTCCAAATAAGAATGCATAACATTTTAGTTAACTTAGTTCATTTGAAAGCTCGTTTGACATTTCTGAGAGGGTTGCCAAAGGGATTGCAAGTTTAATACTCTATTTTTAAATACGGATCGACACACAATCTCAAATGACAGATCACTCAATTCCTAAATTCCAGATCATACAGATTTCCAATGGCCAGATTAAGCTCAGAGGTTTCAAATGACAGATCAACACACAATCTCAGTTGTCGGATTAATCCACTGCCAACAGTCATTGATACCTCTACTGATGATGATCACTTCTAAACCATTCAAGGAACTGGGGAAGCAATACAAACATTACTCCAGCTAAAACAATAAATAGCTAGGAGAACCAAGATTTGGCGCGATAATCACGACAATTAACGAGCAATCGAATCTGAGGTCATTATGCAGTCTTTGGACCGGCAGAGGAAGAAGCGCAGAGGAGGAAGCGGGGCATGGGAGGCTCAGCGGCGGTTGCCGACGGCGATTGCCGGCGGGGAGATGGCGGGGATGCCCAAAATGGGTTGCCAGAGGGGAGGGGATGCCGTGGGAGGTAGTGGCGCAGCAGGAGCGGTGGCGATCGAGGAGGAGCTGGCGGCGGCCGGGATGGACGGATGGCGATGTCGATCGGAGGGAGGGGAGAAGGAACAGAGGCGCGCACGAGCATCAAGGCAGTGCGGGGAGGCTTATTGTGCCGTCGGCGAGGGCGGGGAGGAACACGGCGGCAGCGGCCTGGGGAGGCGGGGAACTTCAGCCGGCGGTTGAGGAAGATAGGAGGCATCAGCGTAGAGCTCCTGGTGCCGGTACTCAGGTCGAGGAGGCAACAGGGGCGGGCGGTGGCGGAAGGGGCTTCGGCCGGAGGGGGAGGAAAAGAACAAGAATCGGTGATTGCTCTGGAGGAAACTTACCAAAGGGGAAGGAGGGGTGGAGCGGGGCGAAGAGAGGCAGAGAGGCGCCAGCTATTTATAGCCGATGGAGGGGGATGGAGCCGAGGAGGTGATGACGCCGAGCGGAGCTGGCGGCATGGGTGACGGCGTTATGGGCGCAGAGTGGACGACCATGGCGCCGATGGGACCGGGAGACGCAGGCGGTGCAGGCGGGGCAGATGGAGCGGGCGACGGACCGGGCGGAGGCAACGCACGCGCTAACCTGGGGACGGCGCATGGCTTGGACCGGGCGGAAGCGTGCAGTAAGGACGACGCTGACATCACGTTGGTATGGCGATGAAGTGGCGGCTAGTTGGGGCAGGTGGGGAGTGGGGGCGGCCGACAGGGATGGTGGGGACGGCGCTCAGGGAAGACGGGCCGAGGGGAGGTGAGGCTGGGCCAAGCCGGAGGAGAGGGAGGGGGAGAAGAAGAGGCCAGCGGATAGGTGGGCTGAGAGGAGAAGGGGGCCGGCGGAAGGGGAGAGGCAAGTCGGGTCGACGAAGGCGACAATAGGGAGATCTGGCCGGGGGAGAGAGGGAGAGGGGAGCGGGGAGAAGATGCGACCAAGTCGGCGGAGGAAATGAGGGGATCGGCCAAGGCAGACGGAAAGAAAAAGGAAGGGGAGGCGTCTGGTGGCGGAAGAAAAGGGGAGCGGCCGGGAAGAGAGGGAAATGGGGAAAAGGGCGGTGGAGCAGGTAAGGCGAGAAGACAAGGGAAAAGTCAATTTGGGCGGGAGGAGAAATTGGCCCAGGAGAGGAAAAAGGAGATGGGTGAGGGAGAAAAAAATAAGTGGGCCGAAAAATAGAAAGGCTGGCCTACCAGAATGAAGGGAGGCAAGATTTTGGGAGAGGGGTCCAAAATCTGAAAAGATTGAATTTGATTTGAATTTTAAATTTAGAATTTGGAATGAGGTTTGAAACACAAACCCAAGCTTAGAGGAAGCTCGGGGTTTTTGGAATTCAAGCGACAACTCCAAATACGAATGAAAACAGGAAATCAACCGGAAGCACTATTTGCCGTCCGAAAATGGGATATCACAGAAACGTACTCCACAAGTTACACACAAATAATATATTATAATGCATGAGGGTATAACAAAGAATGGCTTATGAGGCTAAGTTTGCATATAGCGATATATATTTTGTTTTAAATATCTTTACTAAGTTTCAAGGCAATTATACTATATATGGTAATTGATTTTAAATTTTATTTCATCATTTGAGGGTAGGATAAACAACCTACAATATTGGTGAAGGGATAACCCCCTTAACACCAACTGTCTTCCCAATTTTCCCAATTTGGATAAACTATCGAAGAATATTTTAGTTAAAGCATTTTTCAAATCAAAATTGGTATTTAGATTTGTAAACTATTTATTTTGGCTTTAAAATAAATAGGGGAAAACTTTAAAATTTTCAAAAAAAATCCAAGAAAATTAATTAAAATTTCTTTTTGGCAGAATTGAAATTTTAGAATGTTACAAACCGATCATGTACTGACATCATTATACGATACGAAACAGCAAGTGTAGCATACTACATTACACAACTGGACAGGCATAGTGACCTAGGTAGCAGGCTAGGGTTGTCTATCGAGCTTAACGTGTTATTATCGAGTTTCATTCCAAATTGACATTCTTCGACTTAAAATTATTTTATTTATTGTTTAAGTGGTTATTTTAAAAGCGAGCTAACGAGTCACTATCGAGCCAAGCCTTATTAACCTTTTTTCCATTCTAAATTGGCCAATTTTAATTTTAACCAATTAACTAGTGTAATCGAATCAATTTTGATTCGAGTTTTTTTGCAGCCCTTAGGAAGAGATCCCGTCGGGCGGCCATGGTCCTTGGTTTTTATATAACTCCGTCCCTTTCCTTGCCATTATTAATTATTCGCCACCGACTAATCGACCGCACTGCTGATTACTGCTGGAAACTCACCAGCCCTCAACTCGCATGGATTAATTAGTAGGATTAGCAAGTGTAGCAGTAAATTAATTGCTCGCAGTACTAACTATTCTTCGAACCGTTCTTATCTGTTTTAACCATTAATTAGTCGGAGTACTTCCGTCCCTGTTTTGCATTTTAGCAGGACTTGTTCTCCTTGCTCATTTGATTGATTGCCAATACGATTAATTAAACCATGATTAGGCTATGTGATGGAGCAACTGAACATGCAAGGCTCAATTAAATTATGCTCCATGATCAAATTATGGTCGACGAGATATTCTCTCACAACTCAACGTTCACAGGCTCAATTAAATTACATAAGTTAGTTAGTTTCGACCGGCCGGAGCAAATAAAAACAAATTACCTTGTAATGATATTAGTTAGTTTGAATCTCGACGCTGATTGGGTTTGGCGGCTCGATCTCCGGTATAAACATCGATCGATCCCAGGCTCCCAGCAAGCAAACCTCAACATATAGAGAACACCCACGAAGCAGCACGCAGAGGAAAGATGGCCAGGTTCTACACAATAAGCCAAGATGGGACGAAATACCTCACCACCGCCTCCGGCAGGAATGTCACCCTTGAAGAGAATGTCGCCGATCGTGATACCAAGGCATGCATGCATGCGATTACGAACGCACGTACGCTATTAAGGGTTCATTTCTGTTAATTCTAATACTGTATATGCATGCATGGCTTGCAATCCAACGCATGCATGCCTGCAGCTCTGGAAAAAGGAGGTGGTCTTCTTCCTCTCCAGCACAAGCAATCCCGAGTGCGCCCTCGTCGAGCAGCCTGTAAGTAGAAGATATATAGTTGTTACCTAGATTGATCTAACTTGGGGACGGATATATATATATATATATATATATATATATATATATATATATATATGAGCTTAATTGATTGCTTGCATACGTGCTGACTCGCAGAATGAACAGCAACCCCGGGCCATGGATGGATTGATCTACATCCAGAGGAGCGGCACCGAATTTGTTTTCGTTGCAGGGCCAACGGGTACATGGAAGATGGAACCCGAAGGTAATGCTAGCGTCGAGGTTTCTTTTTTAGTAATGCTTGCAACTGTGAGCTCCGTCTCACTGGCGGTGGGCCGGTGATCAATTGAAGAACTCTCAGGTTTTCAAAAAATCCTAAACATGCATTCTAAGGGACATTCATCACCCCACAGGCTTTTAGTCGGATTTTGAAGGTATTCATCGACGTCTGAAAATCTTCAATTTTAAATCTTTTTTAGGTGCGATACCTAGCCAAAACTACCAATTTTATATGGGAATTGCTACATAACTTGCGACGGTTTTTTAAAGCCAAAACTATCACTTTTTTATTCATTATATATGCTATAAGATTCGTATTGTTGATGTGCTATAATAAAAAAAAATCATAATAGTCGAATTTTTATTCGTCCGATATGCTTTGAGAATTGCATTTTTCCCTATATGATGAAATGGGTCCGAATTTATTATGATTTTTTCTTCGGAACATAACGGGTTCACCGCACATTGCCGTATTTTGTTGGTATAATTTTATTTTTTATCTTTGTTTTTGCTCAACCTCTCAAAGTACATGTGAAGAACATAACGGGTTCACCATATTGTCGTATTTTGTTGCTATATAATTTCATCTTTTGTCTTTGTTTTTGCTCAACCTCTTAAAGTACATGTGAGATTTTGAATTATGTGATGGAAATATGAGTTATTAAGACTTTCAAAAATATTTACAGTGACCAAGAACAAAAAAAATTACATAAATATTTTACTGTAATTTACATATAATGAAGTTATAAATGAACTTTCAGAATGTGACAGTTTTTTACAAATAAAACAGTCGAAACATACCCATTTTATATTATGGTGCCCCGATAACTTTCTTGAACACAACCATTTCAGCAGGTTGTGGAAGTATAACAAGATCACTATATCTCGGTCTAAATTATATATTGTCATTTTAGTGGAGAAGATTTATTATTCTCAAGTCCATTTTTAATATTGATATCTTTAATTTAATGCTTATAGGTTTGAAGATAGTGTACTTTTCTTTAGTTTTTCCTTCAACATGATCTTGTCTAAAGTCGTTTAATTAAGATAATTACTATATAACTTTCGACAGTTTTTTATGCTAAAACTGTCACTTTTCTATTCGTTAGATATGCTTTGAGATTTGTATTTCTTTCATATGATAATTTGGATCCGAATTTATTATGATTTTTTCTTTGCTACATAACGAGTTCACCACATTGTCATATTTTGTTGGTATATAATTTTATTTTTTACATTTGTTTTTGCTCAACCTCTCAAAGTACATGTGAAGAACATACTTGGGTTCACCATATTGTCGTATTTTGTTGCTATATAATTTCATCTTTTGTCTTTGTTTTGCTCAACCTCTTAAAGTACATGTGAGATTTTGAATTATGTGATGGAAATATGAGTTATTAAGACTTTCAAAAATATTTCTGATGACCAAGAATAAAAAAAATTACATAAATATTTTACTGTAATTTACATATAATGGAGTTATAAATGAACTTTCAGAATGTGACAGTTTTTTACAAATAAAGCAATCGAAACATACCCATTTTATATTATGGTGCCCGATAACTTTCTTGAACACAACCATTTCAGCAGGTTGTGGAAGTATAACAAGATCACTATATCTCGGTCTAAATTATATATTGTCATTTTAGTGGAGAAGATTTATTATTCTCAAGTCCATTTTTAATATTGATATCTTTAATTTAATGCTTATAGGTTTGAAGATAGTGTACTTTTCTTTAGTTTTTCCTTCAACATGATCTTGTCTAAAGTCGTTTAATTAAGATAATTACTATATAACTTTCGACAGTTTTTTATGCTAAAACTGTCACTTTTCTATTCGTTAGATATGCTTTGAGATTTGTATTTCTTTCATATGATAATTTGGATCCGAATTTATTATGATTTTTTCTTTGCTACATAACGAGTTCACCACATTGTCATATTTTGTTGGTATATAATTTTATTTTTTACATTTGTTTTTGCTCAACCTCTCAAAGTACATGTGAAGAACATAACGGGTTCACCATATTGTCGTATTTTGTTGCTATATAATTTCATCTTTTGTCTTTGTTTTTGCTCAACCTCTTAAAGTACATGTGAGATTTTGAATTATGTGATGGAAATATGAGTTATTAAGACTTTCAAAAATATTTATAGTGACCAAGAACAAAAAAAATTACATAAATATTTTACTGTAATTTACATATAATGGAGTTATAAATGAACTTTCAGAATATGACAGTTTTTTTTACAGAGAAAACAGTTGAATTCAGTGTAGATAGTCCCTTTAATTAAAGATAAAATATATTGGGAAAAAGTCATATCCTTGACTAACTTGCCTTGTTTTCTTGTGAATAATATGGTTAAAAAATTGGTCTGCAATGAAACTATGTAAAAGCAACGTAACTTTCTTTTTGGGTTAAAAAATTGGTCTGGAATATGAAAAATTTGCCTTTGCTTGATTTTACTGCACGCAGCCTCCTATAGATACGACAGGGGAAAAAACCTAATAACACCACCAATAAAAATCCGGCACTTTTCTTTTTGATTTATAAAATGCCATATGCACAAACTCGTACGGTTAAGCTTGCATGTGCATTTTATACACACATGCATGTATGTAAGAACCATGAGATGTATGCACTACTAATTCTGAGTACATATGGTGTGCGTATACACCATTTTGTGAACATATGCATATAAGACATCCAAGTCATCCATCCAGTGATCCACGACCGTCCTCGCACCCACCTTCTACTTATGCCACATTTGCAAAAAAAAAAAACCCCTCCTAGTTAGATTTCGGGCGAGGTGGTTTTAGCAAATGTGGCGTAAGTGAGAAGTGGGTGCAAGGACGGTCGTAGATCGTTAGATAGACGGCTCAGATGTCTCATGTACATATGTCCACGAAATGGTGTATGTGCACACGATATGTCGCAACTAATTCCAGCCAGAGAAAAAGAAAATCAGAGAAACAAATTTAGGAAAACCCGGATTTACTCCTATATAGGAGGATATATATCCTCCCATGATTGTATATACTAGGATGATAACCGCGCTACGCTGCACCCGTAGAGCGGATTAAGGGATCTCGATGCGATTTCAAAAATTACAGGGGGCTTTTCGAAAAAAATGTAGCAGGGCCTCGACGTTATTTCGGAAACCGATGTGAAGGAACTCGGCGTGATTTCAGAAGCAACATGGAAAAACTAACGATGGCGACGTGATTTCGGCAACATTGAGGGGCTTTTCGCTAAAAGAACGGACCCGGACTTGATTTCGTAAAATACAAGGGGCTTTCGCAAAGCAGTTGACGTCCGGCGATCTCTTCATGCAGCTACAAGATAGAGTACATGACCTGGGATCGATATGGTAGCCTGCCGATTTTCACTCGAAAATCGGTTGTACCGGACTTACCGGCCCCTCGGTAGAAATCCAAACCGGATTTGGCCTGCTATCTTCTTTGCGGTGGCGGCTCACACCGATATATATCTTCATCAGCGATTGAGTTTTCCGTATTGTATTTTGTCAATTTCAGGAACAAATGCCCAAGCAGAGGCCCCCGAGTTCTTCAGAATACGTTCTGGCAGGAGATACCTCACCGCCTCCAGCACCAGCAGGGAAGTCACCTTTGCCGACAGAGCCGCCGATCCTGATAGCGGGGGCCAGGCATGCATGCATGCGATTAATCCAACGCTATCCATTTCATTTCTGTTAATTCTAATACTGTATATGCATGCCTGCATGGCTTGCAATCCAACGCCTGCAGCTCTGGGAAAAGAAGGAGGCCTTCTTCCTCGCCAGCAAAAGCAACGGCCGGTACGCCCGCGTCGGGCGGGGGGATCGTGTAAGTAGAAGATAGTTGATCTAACTTGGGGACGGATATATATTTGAGCTTAATTGGTACGCTTGCATGCGTACGCGCTGACTCGCAGATTGAACTTGGGGACCAAGAAGCTGGACTCTGGACTGCGAGCGACGACCTAGGGAATATCAACACCGAGTGGAGTGGATTCATCAACATCCAGAAGGCGATCGACCCCAGACTCGTTTTCGTCGCAAAGGCACGGGAAGGTAGAAATCCAGTAGTGGAACTGCGGACGATACCAACGGGTGGCGAAGCAAGGTCGCGCTGGAAGATGGAGCTTGCGAGCAACGGTAATGCTAGCGTCGAGGTGTCTTTTTTTTATTACCGTACCGTAAGGCGCTTGTGAGCTCTGTCTCACTGGCGGTGGGCCGGTGATCGATCGAAGAACTCTCAGTTTTTTTTTTTTGCGAAAACACGCGCGTCTACTCCGGCTGATGTTTTTCGGTGTTGCTAAACAACGTTCAATCGTTTTCTTTTATCAAAATAATTAAATTTTTATGCGTCTAATATACTTTGATATTTATATTTCTTTTTATACGATGAATTGAGTCTAAACTTATTATGATTTTTTCTTCAGAACATAACGGGTTCATCACACCGTATTTTGTTGGCATATAATTTTTTTTTGTGTCTTTGTTTTTGCTCAATCTCTCAAAATATTTGTAAGATTTTGAATTATGTGATGAAAATATGAGTCATTAAGACTTTCGAGAATAATTACAGTGAACAAAAATAAAAATCATATAAATAATTTACTGTAATTTACGTATAATGGAATTATAAATGAACTAAAATCTGACTATTTTAGGCTGAGAAAAGAATCGAATCTTATATATGTTTAATGAACCCGTGTATTTTTTTTTAGAGATTCGTGAAATCCTAAACATGCATGCATGCATGCTAGTGTCGTTCATCACCCCCACATGCTTTTAGTCAGATTTGGAAGGTATTGATCACCGCCACGCCTTTTTTTCCCCCTTTTATGCAGCACCAACAGCTACAGGTGCATCGGGATCGGGCACACCTGCTACGCGCAGAAAGGGTGGGCCAAAAGACACCGGTGGCCGGCGCAGGATGGAAGGCACCGGAGGTAATTGAGATATATACAGAGCAGTAAACTTGTTTGAACTAGCGAGTAAATTAACAAGTTACACTCGACATCTGAAAATCTTCAATTAGCGATGCCTTGGGAAAACTACCAATTTTATATTATGGTGCCCCCGGTAACTTTCATGCATGAACACAGCCATTTCAGCAGGTTGTGGAAGCATAACAAGATCTGTGGATATCTCCGGTCTAAATTATATATCGTCATTTTAGTAGAGAATATTTATTGTTCTCAAGTCCATTTTTAATATTGGTATCTTTAATTTAGGGTGTGTCTATACAAGATTCAGTTGTTTTCTCGGTCTAAAATAGGCAAATTTTAGTTCATTTACAACTTTATTATACATACATTACAGTGAATTATTTATGCAAAAATAAAATAAAATTCTATACCAATAAAATACGGTAACGTGGTGAACGCGTCATGTTCTTAAGAGAGAAAAAATATAGTATATTCAGATTCAATTCATCAGATAAGAAGAAGTTCAAATCTCAAAGCATATCGAACAGATAAAAATTTGATTGTTTTGACGAAATAAAACGGTCGAATGTTGTTGAGCAAAACCGTTTAATTTAATGCTTATAGGTTCGAAGATAGTGTGATTTCCTTTAGTTTTTCCTTCGACATGATCTCGTCCGAAGTCGTTTAATTAAAGATAAAAATTATATTAAAGTTGCATTCGGAAAAAGTCATATCATAGAAGAACAATAAATATCCTTGACTAACTTGCCTTGTTTTCTTGTGAATAATGTGGTTGCATTGGGAAAAAGTCATATCATAAAAATAAATATCCTTGACTAACTTGCCTAGCTTGTTTTCTTGTGAATATATAATATGGTTAAAAAATTAGTCTGGAAAGAAATTACGGAGAAGCAATCGCAAAGGATTTTTACATCTCTTGTCATTGTATTAATTTGATTGTGATAGTACTGCCTCCACGGACAAACAAAAGGGCATGCATGTGTTGTGTGCCATACGACAAGAAAAGTTACCATGCAGCTTACGAGAGATTACAACTTACGAGAGATCATGCATGATCTAGACTTCCTTCTTCTTTTTTGAGTCTAACTCTTTTTTATTTGCTTGATTTTTCTGCACGCAGCCGGTGGCGCACAAGCGGTTCCCAGATAAAAATCCGGCAAGAACGGGGTAAGCAACTTTTCTTTTGATTTATAAAATGCACACATGCACAAACACGTACGGTTAAGCTTGCATGTGCATTTTATACACGTATGTACGTATGTAAGAACGCGCACGCATCAGTCTTACTAGTGGGCGTGCGCATCCTTAACATTGCTAATCTCTTACTTGATAAATCAGAGTTGAAAATGGAATTATGTGAAGATACAACAAGAGATGGTGATGCTGAAACTACTATGGATGAGTGTGATGAACAAAAGTGGTATTGATTATGTTTTGTTGCTTTATGAACATTGTTTAACTATGTTATGGGGTATGGACCCTTATGGTGTGTGACTGGGTGTGCTTGAATTATGTAATGTGAACTATCTATCTATGTTCTATCATTAGTCATGCAGAAGCTAAGACTTCTATTGTTCATTTCATCTTGATTCTTGACATATATACATACTGTCATAAGGACCATAAGTCCATAACTTTGCAAATAGAAATGCAACATCCCGTAAATAGAAATGCGACATCATTAGTTATGGACTTATGGTCCTTATGGCAACATGTATGTCAAGAATCAAGACGATACCTTGATAAATTTACATATATGCTGGACAAATGGAGTAAATTTACATACATACATGGAAAATTTTACATACATTGGTAAACCCTTGACTCAAAGTCTCAAACTTACAAGTATCTTATTTTATATTTTTACTATTTTATACACACACACATCTGTATCGCCATAAGCTTGCCTGTGCATTTTATACACACATGCATGTCTGTAAGAACGCGCACGCATCAGTCTTATTCATGAGCTGTATGCACTACTAATTCCAGCCAGAGAAAAAGAAAATCAGAGAAACAAATTTAGGAAAACCCGGATTTACTCCTATACAGGATGATATATGTATATCCTCACATGATTGTATATACTAGGATGATGACTGTGTTATGCTGCGCCCGTAGAGCGGATTGAGGGACCTCGGTGCCATTTCAGAAATTAAAAAAACCGACGTAAAGGACCTCGATCCTCGATGTGATTTCAGAAGCAACATGCATGGGGCTTTCCGCAAAAAAAAACTGATGTAGAGGACCTCGATGTGATTTCGACAACGCCAAGGGGCTTTTAGATTAAAAAACATGACGCGAGGACCCGAACGTGATTTCAAAAAGTACAGGGGGCTTTCGCAAAGAAGCCGATGTGGCGTTGTCGGCTATTAGATAGAGTGTATGACCAGGGATATGGTAACCAGCCGATTTTCACCCGAAAATCGGTTCTACTGGGCTTACCGGCCCCTCGGTAGAAATCCAAACCGGATTTGAATATTTCAGCCCATTTTGAATTGAGCTCGCTCAATTCACCCATTTAACTGCTATCTTCTTTGCGGTCATGGGCTCACACCGATATATCTTCATCAGCGATTGAGCTTTCCATATTGTATTTTGTCAATTAGCCTAATTATTCGGTCATGATTTAAAATTAAGACTTGGGCAAAATGGATGTTTGTATAGTGCAAGTCAATATCTTCTTTGCGGTCATGGGCTCACACCGATATATCTTCATCCACGATTGAGCTTTCCGTATTGTATTTTGTCAATTAGCCTAATTATTCAGTCATGATTTAAAATTGAGACTTGGGCAAAATGGATGTTTGTATAGTGCAAGTCAATACACAAGATCGATTTATTTCAATCGATTCATTTCAATGATCGAGTCCAGGGTTATAGAATGTTTCCCAAGTCAGTTAAGGACCGGTCTTCGAGCCATATCTTGCAAAGCTCCATCGTACTACTACATGTCCTGAGTGGGCAGGTCTAGGCTAAATAATTTACAACATTTCACCGGTGATTGTGCCATCTGGTTGTGTGGGTGTCTGAGTGGCCTACTTTTATTTATTCACACATGGCGCAAGAGGGGGGCTTAATTAATCCGACAAATTTCAATCCACGGGAAGCGACGCCTTAGCGGGTATAACCACATTGGAATGGCGCATTGTAAAAGCTTCGTGGTATTTGCTTAATCGCACACCTTCGGAAGCGTGTCTTGGTCGACATATTAAGCAAACTATCTCTTGTGGGTAAAGTTATACAACCTCTGCAGAGTGTAAAACTATTCAAATAGATGTGTCCACGGTCATGCACATGCTGAGCAAAGCCACTCAAAGATGAACTTAAGTTATTATGAATAAATCACGTAGTATGGTTGTGCTAACTGTATACACTAGCTGTTTCTGAACTAGTGCATGAGACACAAAGAATCTGGGATCCTTCGCTCCTGGGTTCGACAAGAAGGCTCCCGTGTGTCGTGGGAGTACGACCAAAGATAGATCAGGCAGGGAGCTATGTACAAATGCAAGGAAGCCGTGCAGGAGGCAGTCAAATTCTGAGCCTTGTCGGTGCAACGTAAATACACAACCGTCAAGTCTAACCCAAGATGCTACGACATGAAGTGCGACATAGAGAGATGCCCTTAGCGAGTGCACGCATTTCAGCCTAAGTGAGATACCTACTGAAAATACTCTATAGTGGCCCCTCATACATGTGGCGTCGCTGAGTCAATACAGTCTCACAGCAACCTGTTATCAGGCTTGATCGCCAACCTCATGTACGGTGAGATCATGGATAATCTATGCTTTGATCCACGATCCATCATCCGAACAATTGAAGCAAGATTCTAGTAGACAGTCAACTATGCCAAGGAGTAGAGGGTAAAACAGAAGGTATTGGAATCAAGGTTCGGTACGTTCGAGGACTCCTACCACAACCTCCCCGGGCTACTCCGAATCATACAAGATAGGAATCCTCGCCTTTGGTCCATGCATCAATGCATTCTGGCACTGCCGTCCAATCTTGTGCGTGGATGAGACATTCCTGACTGAAAAGTACAAAGACCAGATGCTAACTGCAATAGCGATAGACGAGAATAAACAAGTACATCGACAAGATGCTTGCGGTGTTGACGCGTCGAAGCATTGATGAAATGAACATAAAAGTTGGATACATTGCAACTCCATTGGAAACCCTAATTTCCGAAACTCTAATTCTGTTAAGAGTACTTTGTGTGGGAATTCATGAAACCCTAATTTCTGAAACCTAAAACCCTAATTTTCGAGACCTAAACCCTTAATTTTTGAGATAATTTTAGAACACATATAAAATTGTAGAAACATTGCCCAATTAAGTCCACTGTGTAAGGAGCCTTCAAAACAATATTCATAATTTTTTGAGCTCATTTTCTATATTTAGAAATTTCTACAGACAGTATACTTATATGAAATTGCGAGAAACATTCAGAACAAATAAAATTATAAAAAATATACATAAGCAAGTACACTGTATCGGGAGACTCCAATAGAATCGGACTGAAGGAGAGAGAAAGGCCACCTCCCACATATGCACAGCCCAGTTTGACCCATTACTTAGACGGGTCGTGTCGTGTCGAACCCGGGAACGAAGGATCCCGAATTCACTGCGTTTACACACTAGTCCAGGATTTCTAGTATACACAGTCTCACAAACAGTGTTATCACAATCATATCAAGCGCTTTATTAACAAGGGACAGAGTTTATTACAAAATGGGCATGTGGCCAAATAAAAAAATATAGTGGAAGCAAATAGGTAGTAGGTCACACGATGCATCACAGGCAATCGTCTAGAGGCGTCGCCTAAACGTCGAGATCCTCACCGTCTGGATAGAAGTCTTCTCCTGAATAATAATATTCAGCAAGGATGAGCACAACTACCGTGCTCGTAAATTACACCCAATACAGAATTTGGAATACATGCATAAGTAAACAAAGGAAGGTTGTAAGGGTTTTATTTGCATAAATTAGCATTTTTAATTTTAAATAATAATATTAAGTTTCAAGGCATATTTTTAATCCATAGCTTAAAATCAGATTTTAAATTGCCAATTTTATAGTAGATAACCTCCATATGAAACATGATGATAGATATCTTCCTATCACATGGCTAACTGCCCAAATTTTACCACAAGGATTAACCATCCTAAAATCATGTACAAAATTATTTTAAAACCAAAAACAAAGTCTAACTTAGAGTGGCTTTGCTCAGCATGTCCATGACCGTGGACACGGCTATTCGAATAGATTTACACTCTGCAGAGATTGTACAGCTTTACCCACAAGAGATAATCAACTTTTAATGTCCGTCTGACACACTTTCGTAGGTGTGCGACTAAGTGATTATCACGAGGCCTTTACAATGCGTCATTCCAATTTAGTCATGCCCGCTAAGGTTTCACTTCCTTTGGATTAACCATCCGCTAGAAGCCCCCTCTTGTGCCGCTAAGGTTTTACTTCCATTGGGTAAACCACCCGCCGAAAACCCCCTTTTGCACCAAGTGAGAATACTGTCTAACCGACACCTACACACCAAAAATGGCACAACTAACAATAAAGTGTTGCAAATTATTCAGCCTAGCCTGTCCTATTCCAGGCTTGTGGTAGTACAGTGGAGCTTTGCAAGATGCAGCTCAAAAACCGGTCCTTAACTAACTTGGGCGACTTCCAAAAATAACCCTGGGCCTCAACCCTACCCGGATTGAGCCCGTGTATAAACATGCACCCACCAAGCATCCATTCCGCCCAAGTACGAACCCATTTTTCACTTTTATTTTTCAAAGACATTTGCAAAAATCCACTATGACAAAATGTGGATTTCACGGGGATATGTTCCAGATCTTAGGATGATGTGACAATTGGCAATGGCGTTTACGGTTTGTCGTTTCACGTGTTTTCGACAAAGTTCTGAGTTTCTTGGATGAGGCGGTCCGACCGGTCCTTGCAGCAGTGATCGACCGGTCCCAAATCGGTCGGACCGGCCATGTGGGTGATCGGACGGCGATGACCAAAGTGGTCAAAGCAGTGGGCCAAAATAGGTGTTGTAGGCAAGTGAGGGATCCCAATGCACTTGGTCTCATGATTTTGGAGTCTCGATAAAAAGTTCTATTGGTTTAAAGTTTCCGAAGGTTTGGATTTTGGGGTTGAAATTCGGCTAAGTCCCAAGGGTGGTCCGGCCAGGCTCACGAGGAGCGGTCCGACCGCCAAAAAGCGATCCGGACCGCTCACTGGAGCGGTCGGACCGGTCTGATTTTCTTGTTGCGGTCGGTTACGAGTCGGCGGTCGAGACCGCCCGTCATCACCGGTCGAGCCGATTTTTAGCGGTCCGACCGCCCGACAACGCCGGTCGAACCGCCCGACAATCGGTCGACGGTTGGGTCCAACGGTCGACCGCCCGTCTTGTGAGTTTGCAATCTTAGTTGATTTTGTTATTTTGCTTAGGGATTTAATTGGATTCAATACTAGTCTTCCATTGTCTTGGTATATTGATCTTCATAGCTTCATCATAGCTATTGGGGTGAAATTGTGTTGAATTCATTATTTGGGAAAAAGTGGCGTGCTCTATTCACCCCCTCTAGTCGCCTTTTCGGTCCAACAAGTGGTATCGAGCCGGTTAGTTCAATCTTGATCTTAGCAGGTCCACCGAACTTTAGCGATTGATAAGTTTTCTACTAAACCGTATATCTTGATGGGCACGACTATGCCTATTGGAAGAATCGTATCGCGTCTTTCTTGAGAGCGAGGACAAGCTATTTGGGATGTTGTTAGAGCCCATTGGTTATTCTGAAATTGCAATACACCTTGGTGATTCTTGTGGCAAACAACAATAAGGCTAAGAATCTTTTATATGGTGCACTTGGTAGACAAGAATATGATAGAATTTGTAATCTTTCAAGCTGCGCATGAAATTTGGAACACTCTCGAAACATATCATGAGGTTCGTCCCAAATCAAAAGGTCGCCAAGCAGGTTTACAAGCGTGAATACAATAAATTCGAGATCGTCCTCGAGAGAGCATCGATGACATTTTCGATCGCTTTAATAAAGTAATTAATCAAATGAAAGCTGTTGATATTGAATATTCTCAATCTGAAAATGCCACCCATCTCTTGGCTGCAATCAACACCAAGGAGTGGGAGATGAAGGCTACTGCTATAGAGGAAAATGTTGATCTTTCAAGTCTTACTTTAGAATTGCTTTATAGTAAACTCAAGACTCATGAAATTAAAAGAGTTGATCATCCCAAGAAAGATAATTTAGCTTTGGTAGCAGATCCTCTCAAAAAGGCTTTTGATGACTCTTTTGAATCTTCTTCTGAATTTTCATTTGCTTGTTTATCTGCTATTCATGAAGAGGAGTTTGAAAGTATTCCTGAAACAGAGTTAGCTCTTCTAGCTAAAAAATTCATGCAACCTAGAGCTTCTATGAGACATGGTAACACTGAAAAGAATAAACCTGGATTAGGATTTTTCTCTCATGCAAATCATTATGCTTCTAAATATCCTAATTCTAATGTTTATCGATGGCGGTCGACCATTGAGTGGTCACCGATCGACCGTTTTGGTCGCCGATCGACCGCCTTGACAACGCAGTCAGACCGCCCATGGACGATTTAAGTCTCATGTTAATTTAAACATTGCTCATAACCGAATGTTAGATGAAAGCAAGGATAGTACTTGGTTTGTATACTCCTTGCGGGCGTGTGTCTCGATCTTGGATTCCTAAATCTTGTTTATCTAACTTGATGTTGAGACACATCGTTCTTTGTTCCTTGATTTTCGGGACTACAGTGGAAAGGGGAAGAACACGTGGTTAAATCGACTCGGTGTTCACGCCACATGACCGGAAACTCAAAATGGTTCACCTCTTTCACAGACAGCAGGTGATGACTTCATCACCTTTGGAGATGATATACAAGGCGAATTGAAGGAGCAGGATCAATTAGGGTGAACAACAAATTCATTCTAAAGGATGTCGCTCTTGTGGACAAGCTTAGGTATAATCTCCTTTACGTATCTCGACTTCTTGATGATGGCTATGAGGTATTTTTAAGAAAAATGCTTGTCGTGTGCTTGATTCTCTTGGTGAGCTTGTGTTTGGAATCTCTAGAGTTGGTAGAATTTTGGAGCTGATTTTCGAATCTCTTCTTTGGATCTCTTAAATGTTTGCTTACATCTTCTTGATTTACGGCTTTGGCATCGACGTTTGGGGCACATTGGTTTTGATCATCGACACGAGTTAGCAACCTTGATCTCATGAGAGGTTTGCCCAAACTCAAAGCGTCAAGGATCTTGTATATGCGCCCTATAGGCATGGCAAACAAGTTGCCGCCTCACACCCATACGTGACTATGGTTATGGTAGCGGACCGGGGCGGTTGCTTCATATGGATCTTGTTGGTCCTGCTAGAGTCCGGTCAATCGGTGGAAAATGGTATATTCTTGTCATAGTCGATGATCTTTCTAGATATACTTGGGTGTTCTTTCTTACTTCAAAAGATGAAGCTTTTGGTTATTTTCATGACCTTGTTCTTCGCTTGGCCGAGCTTCTGGTGCTTTGAGAGCAATTCGCGATGATAATGGCACGGAGTTCAAAATGCTTCTTTTGCTTCTTTTTGTCTTTGGCGTGGTATTGAGCATCAGTTCTCCTCTCCACCGTCCCTCAACAAAATGGCGTGGTGGAAAGGAAGAATAGGACCTTAGTCGAAATGGCTAGGACGATGCTAGATGAGTATAGCACCGAGGAGATTTTGGGCGAAGCTATTACTCTTGCTTGCCATATTGCAAATCGTGTCTTTTGAGACCTTCTTTAGGCAAGACTCCTTATGAGCTTCGTTTTGGTAGAAAACCCTCTGTTTCGCATTTTTGAGTTTTTGGATCAAAATATTTTATTCTTAAGACAGGCAATTTAGATAAATTTGAATCAAGAACTTTTGATGGGATATTTACAGGTTATCTGCTCATTCGAGGGGTTTTGAGTTTTTAATCTGAGACTAACATTATTGGGAGACTTGTAATGTCACTTTTGATGATACTAGACACGGAGCTAGATCAATTGCTACTGAGATGATTTACTGGTGATAGAGAGCATTTTGTGGAGGAAGATGAGGACGAAGCTAATATCATTCCTTCATCTGCGCTGCTTGAAGCGCCCATATTGATACAAGAACACCCTCGTCTACTTCACCTTGATTGAGGCTCTGCTGCATCTTCATCATCGCAGATACTGAGGTCGAAGAAGCGATATCTCACCCGGCGCTCCACCGCATTGAGACGGACATCCTCGGAGCAGATAATAGGTAATCTACATGGCGAGTCACTCGCTCGGTATAATGATCCAAATCTCTACTCTCATTCGGCTTTTGTTGCTTCTTTTGAACCCGCGATATATCACATGCTTTATCGATTCTATTTGGGTAAATGCCATGTATGAGGAGTTAGAGAATTTTGAAAGAAACAAAGTTTGGAACCTAGTAGAACCTCCTAGTGGTCATAATGTTATAGGAACCCGTTGGGTGTTTAAGAATAAACAAGGTGAGGATGGTTCTGTGGTTAGAAATAAAGTGAGAGACCATGTGAGAGGTCCTCCATTCTGAGTGATGAGTATTTGACAGCTTGTTGAATGTTTGAGAGTTGAGTTTTTCGGTTTGGACTGTTTCTGTGCTGAAACAGGATAATCGGAACTACCGCTGTGTATGGCGCGGAAGTTTCGATAATCGGAACTACCGGCGTTGGAAATAGGAACTTCCGATTAACTTGGGTTTTGAGTTCGGCTGAAGTAATCATAACTTCCACAGGGTAGCGGAGTGTCAGATATCTTGGCGTTGAGTGTTCCTCGAGGCGATAATCGGATTTGAAAAATTGGAAAGGCGGATGTTAGAAGATCGGAAGTTCCGCAATGTTAAGCGGAACTTCCGATAATCGACAAGTGCGGACGTTAGAAATCGGAACTTCATTGTGGTAAGCGGAACTTCCGATTGTGTCGAAGCTGTGCGAGAAGGATAATTTGTGATTTTGTTTTTGTATGAGTTTGAGTCTTATACAAATGTTGATGCTATGATATTGTGCAATGCTATGTGATGTGTTTTTATGCGTGTTGATTGCGGGACATCGAGGCGAGGTCGTGGCGAGACACGGGGTGATCGGACTAAGCGCGGTGGCGTTGAGGTCGAGCGGTCGGATGTGTCGAAGGCGGCGTGAATCTTGAGGTGGTTGCGTGTCAAGGACTGGCAAAGGCGTCTGGGAGGCTTCGGAAGGTGCGCAAAGGCGAAGCGGTATTTTAGCAAGCGGCACAAGTGGAGGCGGTTCCGTTCGGGTGTAGCGGGCTTAATGGGTTGGAGGCCCATTAAGCAAAGGCTATAAATAGAGTTGAACCCACAGTGTTAGGGTTAGACTTTAAGAGAGAAAATTAGGGTTAGCTCTAGCTAAAGGTTTTGTTTGCTTTTGAGAGGTTGTTGGTTTGGAGAGAATGGTGAAATTCCTTGTAATCATTCCTCTGTGTTTCCTCTGTAATCTTTTGATCTCTATCAATGAAACTCGAGGTTTTTGATTACGTGTTTGTGCCTCTCTTATTCCCTTCTGTTCTTGTTGAATATTTAGGGTTTTGATGTATCTTTTGATTCGTCCTATGAAATAGCATGAAACACGATATCTAGAGTCGTTTTGATATTGCTATTGCATCCTCAAAGTTTCATGAGCTAAGAATCGATAATCTCGTTTATTGTGGGTTTTGGTCTTTCTTGCCCCTTCTTCAAGAAATCCGTTTTGGCTTGATTATTGAATCTTTATGCGATTCTTCTCCATAAGGTCAAGATGGTGTTTAGGATGATGTCATGTGAAACTTGACACGAGAAGAGCATTCAAGATTTAGTATTTTGGATTTTTGGGAAAAACCAGCTCTGTTCTTGATCGGAAAATCGGAACTTAGATTGTCCACAGCGGAACTACATGAGCGGAACTTCCGCACTAACCGGAACTACGGAGTGTGGAACTACGCTGAGTAGAATCGAACTTCGATTTTGTGTAATGCAGTGAAACTTGTTTTAGTTCTCGATTTTGTTTTACTCTTCTTGAGAGGTTTTATAGATCTTGTTTAAATACATTAAAGGGAGTTCTTAATTTTAAGGCACCATTCACCCCCCCTCTGTTGCCATTTCGGTCCTTCATAAAGCCAGATTGGTAGCTCGGGGTTTGACCAAGTTGAGGTTAGATTTTGATGAGACATTTGCTCTGTTGCTAGACTAGAAGCCACTCGCATTCTACTTGCATTTCTTTGCATCAAAAGGTTTTAAATTATTTGGATGGATGTTAAAAGTGCCTTTTAAATGGTTTCATAGATGAGGAAGTGTATGTTAAGCAACCCCCTGGTTTTGAGGATCCCAAATATCCAAATCGTGTTTTCAAGCTATCTAAAGTATTGTATGGTCTTAAACAAGCCCCTAGAGCACAGTATGATAGACTTAAGACCTTCTTGCTTAAAATAATTTTGAGATGGGTAAAGTAGATAAAACTCTATTCATTCTTAGACGTAACAATGACTTCCTGCTTGCTCAAATTTACGTGGATGATATTATTTTTGGTGGTTCCTCTAATGCTCTTGTTTCCAGCTTTTCTAACACTATGTCCAGGGAATTTGAGATGAGTATGATGGGAGAGCTTAATTACTTTTGGGACTTCAAATCAAGCAATGCAAGGAAGGAACTTTCATCCATCGAGACGAGTACACTAAAGATCTACTCAAGCGCTTCAACATGGGTATTGCAAGCCAATTGCCACTCTCCATGGCAACCGACGCTTTGGATCGGATGAGGAAGGAGAAGTCGTGGATCAGCGCGAGTCTGCATGACATGATCGGCTCCCTTCGTATTTGTGGCCTCGAGGCCGGACATTCACTTCACGGTATGCCTTTGTGCAAGATTTGAGCGTCTCGAGAACTTCCCATCGCCAAGCCGTTAAGCGCATATTCGGTAATTACACTCTACCCTCTTATATGGCATTTGGTATTCCTGCTCTTCAACTTTGTCCATTAGAGGTTTTTCGGACTCTGATTTTGCGGGTTGTCGGTTAGATAGGAAGAGTACCTCGAGCACTGTCACTTCTAGGCACTTCTCTTGTATCTTGGTCTTCTAGAAGCGGTCTTACATTGCACAATCCACTGCTTTGAAGCGAGTATGTAGCTCTTGCTAGTTCTTTGTAGCTGATTTTGTGGATGGCGTCCACTTTGAAAGATTATGGGTTAAACTTTGCTAGTGTTCCTCTTTTCTGTGATAACACTTCTGCTATTAATATTGCTAAAAATCCAGTGCAACATTCTAAGACTAAACACATAGACATTCGCTTTCACTTCCTTAAAGATCATGTTGAAAAAGGTGATATTGTGATGCACTTCGTAGAGTCCGAAGCTCAATTGGCAGATATTCTTACCAAGCCTTTAGATCAAACCAGATTTTCCTCTTTGAGAAGCGAGTTAGGGGTAATTTATCCTTATGGGTTGGTTTGAGGGGGAGTTTGATCTTTTCTAATCTTTCCTTGTTCTTTTGATCTTTTATTGTTCTTTTTCTGAACTTAGTGATTTTTTTGAGCTTTTTAGGTTCTTAGGCTTTTTAATTGCATCTCATTGTGTCATATTGCATTCATATGAAAAATTCAACAAGTGGTTACAACAAGTGGTATGAAAAATCCAAAAAGATGCATTGTAATATAAGTTTTTACCTTATCTTTTAAAATTGATGAAGCTTTGCCTATTACCCTTTGGAGCTTTTGTATTTCAACTCTTGCTCAATGTCATGTCTAGTTCTTTGACTTGCTAGAATTATCATGCTTTTACATGTGTAGCTAAGTCTTTGCTATATGAGCTAGATTTTTTAAACAACTCAAATTAAGAAATTGCAATTTGTGGATGTTTTAGCGAGTTGCGCAATTAGTGCTCCTCTTGTGACATTGGCCCTGTCAGAATTGCTTTGTTAGCTCTTTGATCTAAAATTGACCATTACTTGAGCTTTTGTGTTCTTGAGATTCTAAAACTGCTCATGTGAAAAATGCAAATCAAGATTGTCTTATGATTAAATTGTGCCAAACTATTCTTACGAGACTACTTGTCAAATGACATGAACTTGGAGATAGTTTGATAAACCAGACGATCTCATGGGGACTGCTTGTCAAAAATGACATGAACCTCAAGATTTGTCGCCCCGGTAGAAGCTTAGAAAGAGTTTGTGGATGGCTCCTAGTCCAGGATCTTCTTTACTAAGATATACCTTTAATCAACTTTTGGTCGAAGCTTAGGATGAGTTTGTGGATGGCTCCTAGTCCAGGATCTTGTCACTAAGTTAGATCATTAGTCAACTTCAATATTCAATGCAAATGAGAAAAATGTTGACAATTGGGCGTTTACAAAATATTGAGCAAAATGATTCAATACGGGACTTGATTGACTCTTAATGTGGTCTTTGTTAGATTTTTTATCTCACTTTGACATTTTGACATGGCCAATTTCACTTTAGGATCCTGTTGATGAACTTCTTTGAATTTGAGCGTTGCTTAAATTGATCAAATCTCTTGCTTTACTTTTGAGCCTTTGTGCTTAGCTTTGATATATATGTCTTACCATGATCTTGCTAATATTGTCGGGCTTGATATCTTTGTTTGTGCAATATTAAAGATACTAGCCTGCTCTTTTGGGTAATCTCCAAAGCTTCTTGTAATCAAAAATTTGAAAAATACAAAAAAAATAAAGCCACTCCATTGCACTTCATGCATATTCCTCTTTATGCTTCTTTTGTTTCTGCTTCTTTCTTTATTCTATATTTGTTATCTCTGGATGAGAGGAAGGCGTGATTCCTTGATGAATCCATTGTCAAAGGGGGAGAAGATGTGTTAATGAGAATATATTTCTTTGTTGGGGGAGAAGTTTGTACAAAGGGGCGAAAATTTGAAAATTGAGGATCATAGTGAGGGGGAGTTCTTGAGTTGCATTCTTATTGTCTTATTGAATATTCTGAACTTGAATTGCATTCTTTTATCCTCACAACGATCATAGGTCAATTGAACAATTGTTCTTTCATATGGACCTTATGTGAGAATTTTCACCCTTTTCTGGAAATCAAAGTTTTTATGCTTACTTTTGCCTTGTCTCACATGCCTATACTATTCTGATGCCAGCTTGGTCATTTACATTGCTTTTTCTTGCTTATGGACCAAGTTGTGCCTTTGTGCTAAAACTCATGCGAGTAAACTCGTTTTCAAACCTCTTACTTACATTTTACGGATAATTGCCAATGTGTTCATCAAGGGAGATTGTGGATTTCATGGGGATATGTTCGGATCTTAGGATGATGTGACAATTGGCAATGGCGTTTACGGTTTGTCGTTTCACGTGTTTTCGACAAAGTTCTGAGCTTCTTGGGCGGGCGGTCCGACCGGTCCTGCACGGCGGTCCGACCGGTCCCAAATCGGTCGGACCGGCCATGTGGGGCGATCGGACCGGCGATGACCAAAGTGGTCAAACGAAGTGGGCCAAAAATAGGTGTTGTAGGCAAGTGAGGATCCCAATGCACTTGGTCTCATGATTTTGGAGTCTCGATAAAAGTTCTATTGGTTTAAAGTTTCGAAGGTTTGGATTTTGGGGTTGAAATTCGGCTAAGTCCCAAGGGGCGTTCGGCCGCTCACGAGGGAGCGGTCCGGCCGGCCAAGAGGCGATCCGACCGCTCACTGGAGCGGTCGGGCGATATTGACTTGAACGTCGGCCAACCGTGGCGATGTTGATTGGTTAGGTCAAAGTCATTGGTATCGTGGCATATGGTTTGCATGATGCATATTTTGACTAACATGGGTCAAGTTGTGAAGAACTTGTTCCCGAATTTGTGTTTACTTGTCTATGGTTGTGCAGGTTGCTTGGTGGTCAACGACGGTCAACGGCGAGGAGGATCGGGACTAGACTTGGAGAGTTGAGGTCGAGCGATTGGCGATGCGGGTGAGTCAACGACTCAAGCGTGACACAAGATGGACAAGGGTGACCTATTGGCAAATCCATGACGCATGGTGAAGCGGTTTAGGTCAAAAGGTTAAAGACGGCGCTTTGCGAAGCGTGCGTGTGTGACCCGTTTGTTAGTGGGCCTTAACGGGAGGCCAATTAAGTCAAACCCTAGGAGTTCTAGCCCTCCACTATAAATAGGAGGTGGTGGTGGCTGCACCCCGCTCTCTGGCGGTTTTTCATCTCTTTTGTTGCTTGCAAAACCCTAATTTGCTTAGGGAGAGTTGAGGTGGAGGCTAGGGCTTTTCATGGTTTGAGGAGAATTTCGTGATCTTGGATTGACCACTGAGCCATGATGGCGTGGGTGTAATCCAGTGACGATCACGTTATTAATCTATGCAAGGTTTGCTTGAGATAAGTCTCTTTCCGTTCTTGCTTTCGATTTCATGATTTTAGGGCTTTCTTTGATCCGCGAGTTTGTGATTGATTCTTTCACGTGAATTAGCTTGCTGTGATTTGTGTGAATCTATCTAGCATCATCTTGATCATCAATCTCTCACGAACAAGCTTTAGGATCAAGTTTTCGTTCTTGCCCAGTTTTAGACCTTCTGTTAATCAATTGGCAATTGCTCAAGATCGTTCCAAGAATTATCATAATATTCGATTGGAATAGGTCATCAATAGCATATAGAAGGTGTGTGCAAAGTTTCATAAAGATTGGAGTTGAGAATCAAAGTTTCACCTAATTGCAACCGTCATCGGGTGATTTTATGTTGCGGATCGGTTCGGAGTCGGCGATCGGGCCTTTGTCATCACCGGTCGACCGATTTTGTAGCGGTCCGACCGCCAAAGACAACGCCGGTCGGATCGCCCGACAATCGGTCCGACCGGTTGGGTCAGTGATCGAGACCGCCGTGCCGTGAGTTTGCAATCTTAGTTGATTTTGTTATTTTGCTTAGGGATTTAATTGGATTCAATACTAGTCTTCATTTGATCTTGGTATATTGATCTTCATAGCTTCATCATAGCTATTGGAGTGAAATTGTGTTGAATTCATTATTTGGGAAAAAGTGAGCGTGCTCCTATTCAACCCCCCCCCTCTAGTCACCTTTTCGGTCCAACACAAAACAATGTCACGGGCTTTTAATCTATATTTGTTGTTTTCGCTAAAATTCCTCAAAATCAAACATTTGTGATCTGAGCAATGTCTCAGCACGTTTGTATTTTCAAATCTTATTTGACTACAAGGGAATGATGATTCAACATTCAAATTTGGCTATACAAGAGAACTGCATTAACTAGACATTTAAAACAGGAATTTAAAATAATTGTATAAAATTATGCATGCAATAATAATTTAAAACAGAATTAAATAATTTGAAATACTGGGGTCAAAATGATCAATGGTGTAACCTGCCTTGCTCAAATTATTGATATTCTACCTCTTCAACAGGGTCGAGCTCTCCGGATCGTCAAAATCTATACGCGAAAATAATCCAAATTCAAAATGAATTAAAATAAATTCAAATGAACATTAAAATTAACTCCAAATGGGATAATTTTGGTTTAGTTAGCTAGATCTTGATTTTATATTAATTTAGAAATTTGATTCACCTAAATCGGAGTTAGTATGAAGAAATACGAGCTCCTCGAAGTTTTAAATCTAAATTAAATACTATAAAAAAATCAGAAATTCTGAATTTCCTAAATTATTTTTCTAAAGGAAAATTCGATTTATTGCGTCAGCGCACGGAATTGTGTCACTGACATGTGGGCCCCACAATCATGGACTAGGTCCACGGGAAGGCACAAGTCCACGGTGGACTCGGCTCACAACACAGTACAAAAAAGGGGGGCGCTGGCGTAGCGGCTAACGCAGGCAGCCACGCACACCGGTGTGCCGAGGTGGCATTGAGGTGGCGTCGACGTGGCTGAGCCACGTCGACCTGAGGCACGGCGGTGCTCCAGCGACGGCGTCGCTGGTGCTATGCAGCCCGGCGAGACATGCAAAGGTGCGCTAAAGAAAGAGGGGATGGTCAGGAATCTGATGCGCTACCTTGCGACGGAGGGATGCGGCGGAATGGTCGTCGGCGACGGAGAGAAGCGGCGGTGAGGTTCGGTCGGCGGTGGCGGCGACTCGAGTGGTCTCTTGGCGGCGAAGGCGCACGAGGATCGCGGCGATGAGGCGATCTTGAGGTGTGGTCGAGGTGGTCGGAGGAGGCTTGGCGACCGAATCGGAGAAGAACTAGGCTTGGTCGACGGTAAGAAAACTCAAATTGCGGGCGCATGAGAGCGATTGGGGTGAGGAGAGTCAGCGCTGGAGTGAGTGGAGAGAGGCACTCTGGTGCTCCCTTTTATAGGGCGAGCGGTAGGAAGACGGAGATCGTCTTGCGGAGGTCAGGCGCGGCGTGCTAACGCCTTCGGCGTCAATGCTCATGATCAAAGGATGAAAGCAGTTGGGATGAGTGGGAGGTTCTTCTTTGAATTGCACGCGCATTATTGCGAGAAGAATCGGAAGAAAGCAGATAATTGATGAAGCTCAATGCGCGTTAATAGCGGATCGGTAAGTGGAGGAAGAAGGGTCGGAGATGATGACCTCTGAGCGGGCCCACTTGTCGTGGAAGGAGGCGGTCGAGGCGGGACGATGGCCGTCCGATTTAGATCGGATGGTCCACACTAGGAGATATTGGTCGAGGCGGGCGATGGCGTCCGATTTAGATCGGATGGTCCACGCTGGGAGGAGGCTGGTCGGGCGGAAGCGATGGCCGTCCGATTTAGATCGGATGGTCCACGGCGAGAAAGCGCGGAAAAAGCGGGCTGAGCCGTCGAGAACAGTGGGCCGGATGAATTCAGCCCACACACTGTGCGGGGATTTCTAATTCATTTTCTAATTAAATTAATTCCAGAAATCCAATTAAGCTATAAACACTAGCAAATAAAATCCAAAAATTTATGAGAAAATTCTCAGAAATTCTCTAGGGTATTCTGGATTTAAATAAAATAATTTCAACTTATAATTGGCAATAGATTTTACAACTAAATTAATTTAGCTTTAAAATAATTAAGGAAAAGCTTTTACAAATTTCAAAAATTCCACAAAAAATAATTAAAGTTTTACTTTCAACTGAGATTTGAAATTTTGGGCTGTTACATGTTGTGCCAGTCCATAGACTGAGACACCGACCCAAGCACGACATAATAGCCTCACGGCCATGTCGGCTCGGCCGACAGCACACTAGATTCTTAGTTGGGCCTATCTTAAGCCCATTTAGCCTATTTGTTAAGAAAATTTCGAATAAAATGTAAAAAAAATATTATAAAATATATATAATTTAAAAATACAAAATAAATATATATACTTATAAAATGATATGTATAAAATTCGAAACTACAAAATAAAACCCTCCTGACTTTGGTTCATCCTGTTGGTGCGCTCAATCCACCGGTGTTCTTCTTCCCTTCGTAGCGTGCAAGGTGCGCCCGTACCGAGGGGCTCCGGACACCCTTCGGCTCCCCTAGGGTGGCCCCGGGGTACTCCTAACTTCTGGACTCGGGGCGCCTTTGCAACCCTTCAGCAGCCTTCGCTCCTCCTTTGGAGCCTCCCCGAAGGTATGTCTAACACCCTCGGGGAGGGGGCTCATCTGCGCCTCCGGTCGCAGGGTCTTCAGGGGAGGCCCTGCGGTCTTCACCAGGTCGTTTGGAGCCGGTGGGGCCGCCCCTACAACACTTGGCCTTCTAAGCTAGCATAGGATATATATATGCTCCAAATATACTTGGCCTTGTAAGCTGATGTAGGAGGAAATGTATCCTCTGCATTGAATGGTTCAACACACTTCAGTGCCATTCTTTAGAAACCGATCGATCAGCTCACAGTGAGAGGAATGGGGTAAAAGGTTGCACTAGATAGCCAATAGAGATGGCTAAATAGTTGTGCCAATCGGGCTGACCCGAGGCACGGTACTGTTGGCCCAACCCAACACCTAAATGGGTCGTTCTAGTCCGGCCTAACACACTGTGTCGTATCGTGTCTGGGTCGTGACCTTGCCCAACGAGCGACGGCAGAGGAGGCGTGACGGAGCATAGCAACAGGCACCTTTTTCTAAATGGGCTAAACTAGCTAACTCTGGCCTATCAAGCGGCTAATCGTGCGCAGGCCAACACAGCATGGCCTGTGAACCCGGTGTGCGTGCCTAGGTCGGTGGATGAACCCACGAACCGGCATGAACCCATTTAGCTAGCCGGGTCAGGCCGCCCATTTGGCCAGATCTACCTGCTAGCCAGCCTAGTCTCTGCCACTTGACTGTGCTAGCTCTTACTCCATATTGATTGTGTTGTACGTATTGCAAAAGGCACACTGGTTTTTTTGGGCTGAACAAGTGCAATACGTACATACGCATGCGATGATGCGAAGACAGAAGTGAGTGCCAATGTAATTATTTTGGCTGTGTTGGACGTGCAGGGAATCGCGCGCTACCAAGGCAGCAAGCATGGACGTTGTTCTAGCGGTGCAGAAGATCCAGAGCACGCCGCAAGGCGACCCTGAACCGAGCAACGTCGAGCGTCACGTTCTGGCCGACCAGGTACGTCGACCGCAGCGCCAGCCACCCTTGCCTCCTCACCGCCGCCGGGTCCCTCAGCACGCGGTGGTCGGCGAAATAGCGCTTCGCCAGCGTGCTCTCGTTCACGGCGATGCCGTACTGCACGTACCGAGCCCCATGTCGGCGGCCGGCGCCCGAAGTCTTCCTGGCCATCGCCTCCAGCCCGCCCAGCGGCACCACCTGCACCACCACGGCCCTCGCCGAGGAACACCAGGTTGGCCAGCCGGCGCCGTGCACGCCCATCAGGACGTCGACGAGTTCACCCAGCGCAAAGGCGGCCAGGTCCGAGTGCTGCTCCGTCTCGCCGACCACCACCTCGTAGCCCAGCGGCCGCCATCTGCGCGATGGCGTAGCGTTGGTGAACGTCCTCGTCGACTTCCGGATATGATGAGCAGCACTGGGTGCAGGTTTTTGACGTCGACAGGTGCTTGCCGTCGCGGCCGTGTAGCGGATGGCCTTGTCTCTCTTGAGGCCGTAGGATCTCCGGGCGAGCCGGGCGAAGTCGGCCATGGAGTACCCGCCGGCGGTCTTGGCGGCGTCGGCGCTCATCTCCTTGTGGAAGTTGAGACCGGCGATCACCGAGGGTAGCAATGGACTTCGTGCTTTCTCTGTCCACATCGGCGATGTCGTGGCGGGAGAGCTCACGAGCAACGGCGGTACTTCTCGACCCACCACGGCATGGCGTTCTCGGCGAGGAGGTGCGTCGCCGTGAAACCGGCGGTGGTGACGAACAGCGGGGCGAGGACGTCGGTGAAGTCGTGGAACATGTTGCCCGCGTAGCCGCCGACCGAGAAGGCGACCGCGGGCGGCGTGCTTGGCCGTGCATTGAGCGTGCTCGGTGAGAGGTGATGAGGTGATCGACACCTCCGTGGCGAGGCGGCGTGGCGGTCGTTCTTCCTCGGGTGTGGCTTGATCCTCCATGACTGGTGTTTCACGGAGGGATGGAGGGCGGCGGCGGTGGCGTTGCGGAGGATTATCCGGACGTCGCCTTTCAGCTCGCAGACGTCTGATCTTGTGCTGGAGAAGTCGCACAGCGCCGTCCTAAAAGACACTGACACTGTTCAAACTTCTTACATTTTGATCCAAGAATGTCAAATTACTTGCGATCGCAGAAATGTGATGAAAGAACTAGGAGTGTGCCAAAGCTTATCTACAAAACTACTACCATAATAAGCTAACAGGAAGACAACATTGGCTTTCTCAGCATGCTCTGCCTCTGAATGTTACCTGAATTATGAGACGCCGAATCAACTGAAAACAATACGCTCACTGCAAACACAAAAGACAAGTAAGGGAAAGAAAGTAACATACATCTCTGAATGTTAGTGCAAGAGCTTACATGTTTGCAGAGGAACCGCATAATGTATGAACATTGTCACAAGCGAAATCGGCACAAGAATGCATCCTGCGAACAGCACCAATCCAACCTTGACAGTAAAATTGCTGACAAATTTCTTCTCACTTGCCATCTTGCGATGCTGAGATCTTCCTCTATAATTGATGCACAAAAGAATAGTGAGGGCATTCTTCGAGTTGTCACTGCGGTTATATTCTTGTCCATCTGACAAAAAGAACCTTCTCAGTGTTGCTCTGTTAGTTCAAACATCTAATTAAACAAATAGCGTTTGTTGAGGAGACCCCCTAGGAGTCAACAACACAATAAGCAGCTAAGGTCTAGAATAGATCGGGATGTCGTGTAAAGTTGCGTGAACAAACTCCATGAAGGAAAACTACAAATGAAGCAAATTGTGTCTCACTCACCTTTTGGTTTGGTAGGAACTAGGAATAGGATTACTGTACCTTGCTGTTTAAAGTCTCCAGGTTAGTTACAGTATAAAGTTGAGTGTAGCAGAATTCTCACTCAAAGGAAGCCAAGCAATTATTTGCTGTTAGAAAGGTCTGCAGCTTGGTTAGTTATCAAAGTGTATTCCGAGATAAAAATAGCAGAGAAATCTTCCAAACTAAATGACTCAATTATGGAGATCATGCTTTTTCAGAACTCATAACAATATGACATGACTTAGTTGTTAGCAGTTCGGACTTAGTACATATTGAGTATGGTGCGCAAAAAAATCAGAACAAAATAACAGTGAAATGTGAAGAGACGCCTGTTCAGACTTAGTTGTATCAGTCTATCAGAAAACTTGATGGACACGGATGCACCACATCAGGGTAAAGGTCTACAACAATGCAACAGTTGCTTTGTTAGGTGTTAGACTAAAGACAGTGACTACTCTTGTTGGTTGTTAGGTCGTCCAACTCCTCGTTAGAAGAACGACGTGCAGGGTTCTGTTCATAGTCAAATCCTCCTTGCCTACATTCGAAGCAACTCAGCACTAAACAACAACAGAATTTCAGAAACTGGAAAATAAATGGATAACATATTGTGTTAGGTTCAATAGTACATTTAGCAGCCCCAACAAGACTAACCTTACATTTAACTTTCTTAGAAAAGCTCCTGCAGATCTCCAGCAAAAATTGTATTCCAAGAGTAAAAAGAATTTGACGAGGATCTAATAATCCTCATTTTATCTTTTATCTATAATTCTTATTATAGGTAAATATGATGTCACATAGTCCCCAGAAGTACCCCTTATATCTATAAGGGAGAGGCCTACCAAGTGATTGTAAGATCTTCTACAATCACCCCTATAGTCGTAAGTCTTGCTACGACTATATCATGGTCGTAAGTCTTTCTACGACCACTACATGATCGTAAGTCTTTCTACGACCACTACATAGTCGCAAGTCCTTCTACGACTGCTACCTGGTCGTAAGTCCTTCTACGACCAGGTAAACTACGACCACCTTATAATCAAACCTACAGGCGAGTGGGTCCAATTGATTAAGGAATCCGAACGGTCTGCACGCACTACTATCCCGCGTAGTAATTGTGCTTAAATACCCCATTATCTTTGAATGATAATGGCGGACGGCGGAGAAGCCAATGCGGTAATTATCGCCATCACACGCCCATTCTTGGCTCAATTAAGGCGCCTCTTCGCGAGGCAAAAGCGGCTACTCCTTCACGACTATATAAGGGCATCAAGGGCGAGTAGAGAAGGCGGGTTCTATTCTCTGTAATAGTCTTAGCTTCTTACTCGATCATTAAAGAATACCACACCACACAGGATTAGGGTTATTATTCTCTCCGGAGAAGGCCTGAACCTGTCTAAACATCCCGTGTCAACTACTCTGCGTGATTTCATCTCTAGGAGACCCCCCGAATCAAATAATCTTTACGTAAGATCGGTTCTAATACAAGCGGTTGGCGCCGTCAGTGGGGATCTTAGGTAATCTCTTGTCAACATACTCTCTTTTCCAATCTCATGCAATCATGGCGGGAGAATGGAGCGAGGAGAGCTGGTTTGACTTGGCGGTCTGTGACGTCGACATGGATGCGGTTTCGACTACGAGCCGAGTGATGCATCCGCCGATGGTGATGTTGCCTCGGAGATTATTCTCCGAAACCATCCCATTAATGGAGTTGAGGAGGATCCTTATCCCCACAACAATCGTCCAACAGAGGAGCCAATTCCCTCAAAGGACAAGGGTCAATCAGACCGGGACCGCTCCCGGGAGGACTCACAACACGACGAGAGTTTTTCTCCAAGTGTTCAAGTCCCTTAAGGCGGTCAGACTTGGTAAGTCAAGTTCGGGAGCCACCATTCCAGGACTCCATCGGCATCTAGTGATCCTCTCTCGGGGTAACTCCGGAGAGGTGGGATCAAGCATGCTTTCTGCAAATTCGGCCGTCTCCCCCGCAGATCTCATTTGCGAACGGAGCGATTATAACCGGAGTTCCCCTACGGAGGATTACTCCAAGTCGCCAGATGGTGTCTCTCGAGCACTCCTCAAGCGGGAGGCCTCGGCGCAAGTGAGAATCATCAGCGGAGGTCTTCGTCCTTCCCCAATCGTGGTCGACCTCATGGAGGCCGAGATAAGAACACTCCCGAAGATCACACTGCGCCCCTCGTGGTAATGGCAAGGGCACCACCGTTGGCGAGAGAGAACCAACACTGACGATGAGCGAGGGAAATCCTCGACATTCTCGCACTCCACTAAGAAGGCCTCAAAGACACGATGAGGAGGATTTTGATGTCGTCGGAAGAAAGAAAATTGCGATCCGAAGAACTGCTGGCGCATTCAACATCAGTCGGAGGAGGTACAAGAACTCCAGGACATCAACGACTTGCTCGAGAATCCCAGTCAAGAGCTTGCTCGAACGCCAGGGTACGATCTCTTTGCTGAAGAGATTACGCAAAGACTTCAAACTGTGATGACAAGACTGGAGGTACCTCATCGACAACATTCAGGTAGTCGTAGCAATACGACTTCCTCAGCTACCAGTCAATCGAATATTTCTCTACGAAGGAATCGACACGGCCATAAGTCGAATCGATCCCTATTCGGAGAAATACATTTCGATCGGTTGAAGATCAAGAAGCCCCTCGGAGAGGTGATTCACCACTTCGACAAAGAAATTCACAACGAGTGGAGTACGAGGAGTATTCTCCTCGTAGAACTGAGACCTACTACAGAACAGGTCAGCCTGTTACCGGGTATCGTCGTATACGATCACCTGGTGACATTAACCCTTCTTTCTTACAAAGAAGGCGTCAAGAAGTGATTCTTGGATCAGGGCATTTTCGCCGACCTTGAGCGATTATTGGCCACCTCATTTTCGGCCCGTGAACATGGAGAAATTTGATGGATCTCAAAATCCCATCGAATTTCATCGATCTATACAGCATTTGTCCGAGCGGCGAGGAGGAGAGAGCATGTAATGGCGAATTACCTTCCGATGTGCTCGAAGGATCCGCTCGATCGTGGTTATTAAACCAACCACTGAGTCGATCTACTCTTGGCAACACCTCTGCGATCTTCTACGGTAATTTCCAAGGCACATACAACCGCATACGGAAAGAAGGCGACTTGCCGGATAAAGCAGAACAACAACGAGACTTTGCGTCAATTCATCAAGCGCTTTAGTCGGGTTTGTAACTCAATTCGGAAATTTCGATTCCTCTGTGATCGGGGCTTTTAAGCAAGGAGTCCGAGAGAAGGATAACGGAGGACATTGCTTTGAATCCTCCCAACAACATTCTTAGAACTCTTGAGATGGCGATCGATATGCAATCGCTTCGAGGCGGTCGAGTGGAACAACACTATCGATCGAGAAACATATACTCCTCGAGAGCGGTGAAGTTGGTAAGGATAAAAAGAAAAAGTCCAAGAAGAAAATAAAAGTCAAAACCACAAACTAGTGGTTCCAAGGAGGTTCCGCCGTGAAGATGGAGAGCCCCAAACCACCAAGTCGTACTGATCAAGGCAAAGGTAAGCTACGATCGTAGGAGCGACAAACCAAGGTGGTGTCCTTTTCATAAAAAGGAAGGACATAACCTCATAGCTGAAGTTTTCCAAAGAAAGCTCGAGGACTACTACAACGGCAAAGCACCACTCCCTACTCTCGGCGGGTGGGACATACGAGTGGCCAAAAGTCGTCGGATGATGAGGAGATGCCGTTCAAGATCCGCAACATACCGTTGAGCACATCTACGGAGGATCATCGACATCGACTCCAAGCGACAACTTAAAGGCACGGACGAGAGGTAAATTCCATACATACTCCTCTCGTCAATAAGTTACCGAAGTGGTCGGAAGTTACCATCTCTTTTGAGAAGGATGATCGCCCAATCACTACGAGTCGATCAGTCGATATCCGATTGTGGTCGAACCCACCATCAACAAGCGTCGGGTCAATCAGTGTTGGTTGATGGTGGCGATTCTTTGAACATATTATTTACTAATGCCACGGACGAGATGCAAGTACCGGGACAAAGGTAAGGCGATGCGATACTCCTTTCATGGAATCGCAGGGGTCTTCACCAAACCTATTGGCCAAGTTTCTCTTCCTTTAACATTTGGTTCACCAAGTAATTTCGGAGACGAGAGAAAGTCTCCTTTGATGTGGTCGATTCGATCGGCATATAACACCATACTCGGACGACCAACTTTGGCAAAATTCTTAATGGCTACTCATTACGGGTATCAATGTCTTAAGATGCGGGTCCCAAAGGAGTGATCACCATTCGATGTGACAAAAGATGGCGTATAGCTGCGGCCGTCGATCCTCGAGATGGTTGGTTAAATACCAACTCGAGATGAAAGTCGACCCGACTACTAAGTGAAGCCTAAAAGTCGCACCAAAGCCGAACGACCAAGTCAAAGAGGTTCCTCCGACGCGAGAAGAGCCCTCAAGGCTGTTCGCATCGGGAGACTTCCGACCCCAAATAGGAAGACGCCTCATTACCTTCCTCAGAGCTAACGCAGATGTCTTTGCGTGGCAAACATCCGACATGCCGGAGTCCCCAGGAGGTGATCGAGCACGCAGGCTAGCTACGGCGATAAAGTACAGTAAAACAAAAATTACGGAAATTTGCCCTGATCGGCGAGATGCTATTAAATCGAGTTGGATAAGCTACTTAAAGCGGGCTTTATAAGAGAAGTCAACCACCCAGTGGTTGGCTAACCTGTAATGGTCAAAAGTCAAGCGGCAAATGGCGTATGTGCGTGGACTTTCTTGATCTTAATAAAGCTTGTCCAAAAGATGATTTCCCTTTACCTCGTGTCGATCGGTGGTTGATTCTCTGCAGTTGTGAGATATTAAGTTTTTAGATGCATATTACGGATGCCACGGATCAATATGTGTTTAAGCGATGAAGAAAAGACGCATTCATTACTCCATTTGGTACCTTTTGCTATGTCAAAATGCCATTTGGTCTAAAGAATGCCGGTGCTTCTTTTCAACGCCTAATGCAATCGACTTTTTCATCTCAATTAGGTAGAATTTGGAAGCCTATGTTGATGATCTAGTCGTAAAAGCATTAAGAGACTTAATCATATCAGCGACCTACAAGAAACATTCGACAACCTCGAAAGCACCGCTTAAAACTCAATCCAGAGAAGTGTGTGTTTGGAATTTCTTTAGGAAAATTGCTTGGATTCCTAGTATCTGAACGAGGAATCGAAGCAAATCCTGAAAAAATAAAGGCCATCCTCCAGATGCGTCCTCCAAACACAAAAAGGAAGTCGAGAAACTCCTTTGGGTGCATGGCGGCTTTAAGTCGTTTCATCGCACGACTAGGAGAAAAGGACTACCTTTCTTTAAACTTCTCGGGAGACATGAAGGTTTTGAGTGGTCGAGCGAGGCAAGCAGCGCCTTTGAGGATGTCAAGAGGTATCTTTCGAGTGCTCTGTTACGGTTTCTCCAAAGCGGAAAAGCGCTCTTAATTTACCTAGCCGCCACGCCACAGCGGCAAGCGCGATACTAGTCGTAGAGCGTGGCGTATAACGACCGGTTTACTACGTTAGTGAAGTTTTACGGGCCTAAGGGCGTTACCCTCGTGTCCAAAACTTCTATATGCCCTCCTCATGTCTTGAGAAGCTGCGGCATTATTTTCAGCGCACAAAATAGTTGTCTGCGTCGAGTTTCCTTTGGGAGCAATCCTCCATAATAAGGAAGCAATGGGACGCATGGCAAAATGGTCGATCGAACTTGGGAGTTCGACCTCCATTCGTGTCGACGGCCATAAAATCCGGATCTTGGCGGACTTTGTCGCGAATGGACAAATCTGAACGATTCGGGATCCCGAGACGATTCCCACGACCGATGGATGATGTACTGACGGGTCACTTACTTTAAGTGGCTCGGGTGAGGTGGTCTGGTATCTCCTAGGAGAAACCTTAAAGTATGCCATACAATTAAACTTTCGGGCCACTAATAATGTGGCGAGTACGAAGGTTTGCTAGGCGGCATACGAGTGCGAAAGCACTCTCAATTCGTCGACTACTCGTGAGAGGAGACTCTCAACTAGTCGTGAATCAAGTCGGAAAGAGTACGGTGCTCTAGCTCGACAATGTCTCAATACTTATCGAAGTTCGCAAGCTAGAAAAGCATTTTTAGGTTTCGAGGTACAATTCATCCTCGAAAGGATAATTTCCTCATGAGACCAACTTGCTCGGATGGCTTCTTCCGATCTACGGTACCAAAAGGAGTTTTCTTGGAGCAACTCCTAAAGCCGTCTCGGTCGAAGAACCGAGACACCTCCTATCGAGATGGCCTCATTAGACTACGAGGATATCGGATGACTCCCATCTACGAGTATCTTCGCAAGGGTTCCGTGCAGAAGATGATCTTGAGGCGCATCGTTTATCCGAAAAGCCAAAATGTATACTTTGGTCGAAGGAGTCCTCTACAAGCGAGGAACCCAAGGGATACTCATGCGATGCATTCGCAAAGCGAAGGAATAACACTCCTTCACGATATACAGTGGCATCTGTGGGACACATGCTTCCTCTGAACCTTGGTTGGTAAAGCCTTTCGACAAGGTTTTTTGGCCTCTGACACTGTATGATGCTAAGGAGGTGGTTAAAAAGTGTGTCCGATGCCAATTCCATGGTAGACAAATACACCAACCGGCTCAAGCATTACGGACAATACCTCTTACTTGGCCTTTTGCGACTGGGTCTCGATATCCGGGACCGTTTCCCAAAGCTCCAGGAGGTTTGAATTCCTTTTGTGGCTATTGACACGTTCACAAAATGGATTGAAGTCGAACTCATGGCGGGATAACATCTAAGCGACAAAAGGTTCATGATGAGATGCGTAATTAGCCGATTTGGAGTTAAGTCGGATAATTACGCACAATGGTAAACAATTCGCAAGTGCAAAATTTCGTGAATTTTGCGGCGAGTTAGTACCAAATTAAGCTATGCTTCATTGCACATCCCAAAGCAACGGGGCGGTCGAACGTGCAAACGGCCAAATAATGCGAGGAATTAAAACCCGAGTCTTCGACCAGCTTGTTAAGCGCTCGGGGGCTTGGGTACAAGAATTACCCTCCGTGTTATGGGCAGTTCGTACGACCACCAGTCGAGCAACAGGAGAAACACCGTTTTTTCTAGTATTCGGAGCCGAAGCCATGCTTCCTCCGGAGCTAAAATTACAGTCGACACGAGTTGAAACTTTCAACAACTCAGACCAGGAACAACTTCGAGCAGATGACATTAACCTACTCGAAGAAAGGAGAAACCTAGCTTTAATCCGTTCGGCAGTCTACCAACAAGCCCTGCGTAGATACTATGATCGTAAGGTCCAACCTCGCAGCCTTGCTGTAGGTGACTTGGTATTGAGGCTCGCCAATCCAAGTCTAATCGAATAAACTTTCCCCAAATGGGAAGGTCCTTACGATGGTCGAAGTAACCCGGCGAGTCGTGCACGACTAGCGATGGAAGATGGACAGGTTCTCTCAAACTCTTGGAACATCGACCAGTTACGCAAATTCTATGTGTGACCAATTTCTCAGGCAATAAAAGTCCAGGTTCCTTCTACTTCTCTTGCCTTATTTTTTGAGTAGTGCTTTTTTAATCTTTCGACTATGATACAAAAACACACAGTTTTCTTTACTTTGGTGAAAAACAAGTAACATCATCTAGTCGAAACTTCTCCTATCTCGCATGTGGTTACGCCCACTAGAAGGAATTTCCTAGCATCGACTCGTTACTCATTTTTCACCAATACAAAGAGCTCGGGTTTTATCCAGTCGAAATGTTCTCGAGCCAACTCTCTCAATCTTAGTTTATTTTTTGATGATTTCCAAAAATATTCTAAGTAGAGTACACTTGATATATTTATTCGACCACCTTTGATATACTCGTTTCGTTTTGGTGGTGAAGGATGAGACACACCTAGTCGAAGTTTTCCTCTCTGCATGTGGTCCTGCCCACTAGAAGGAACTTCCTAGCCGCTCAGTCTCCTACTTTTGCTCTTTGGAAAAGACTTATCGAGTCCATCGAGAAAGGACGAACGAATTATTAAAGTCCTCTAGACGTTTGCTTAACTCAAGTTGTTGTTCTTGGTTTGATTAAACTAGTCGGAGATGGTAACATCACCTAGTCGAAGCCTTTTCTCTCTGCACGTGGTCTTGCCCACTAGAAGGAACTTCCTAGTGTCGAGTCGTTTCTACTCTTTCGACCAAGTGCTTGACAACCATAACAAAAACTATAAGTTAAACAAACCTCTCTTTGTTTTCAGAAACCTCATTTCAAACACTATTTACTTAGATTGTCTAAACAATCTAAGCAAATAGTCGGGGGCTAGGATAAAGTTATTAATTTGACTTCAATTCTTAGTCTTTAATTCGTTTATTATCTTTTGAGTTACTAACTACTCGACAAGATAATTTTCAGGAAATAAGTTGGATCATATATTACTCATCAACAGAAATTGTCTGCCTTACAAGGTAGTTACAATATTACTCTGAAGGGGGAGAGCCTAGCTGCATTTCCTCCGCCACCTTTTTGCCAACTGACTGCATTTCCTCAATCAGACGACTTGCCTCTGATTCAGGACAGTCGAAGTCGGCTTCGATTGGTTTAACATTAAGGCGGGGGTCTTGAGCTTTAAGTTTAGTCAAAGCGTAACTTCTCGCGACTTCATTGCCTCCCTTATTGATTCAGCTTGATTAGTCTTCAGAGTGGTCACCATTTCTTGCAATTTTCCGACTTGTTCCCCAATGGTACTTGTGTGAGCAGCTATGGTATCTTCTCGAGGAGTTTTTCCCTCAGAATGTAGCTCACTAAGCACATTGTTCAGGAGAGTGATGTTGCCTTGAAGACTAGTCTTCATCGACTCCATCTCTGTTGGGTACAAGTCGAGGCCTCGCGAGTTTCTTGTTTTCGACCACTTGTTACGAAAAGAATAAAATCGGTCAAGCGAAAATAAACTTACGGAGGAAGATAACACAAAGATAATTATAGGTAAAAGCATTTCTTACCTACTAATTGAGAATCCAGTTTCTTAACCTCTTCTCGATGGGAAGCAATGGTTTGATGTGCTTTTTCTCCCATGCTCGATGTCCTCTGCATTCATCTTAGCGATGCGGATGGACTCATTGTAGATCAAGGTTTTTCTTGGATTTCACCTCGAGGCTTCTCAATTGGATGACAATTTCGAACAAGAAATTGGCATTAGAAAAGGAAAATACTCAAAAGGATAACGGTAAAGAATTACTTACGTTAATCGAGTTCTAAGACCCTCAAGTTCTTGATCCTTATTCGTGGTAATACGGAAAACTCTGAATGACCAAAGCTTTTCTTGAACTTGATGCGAGCTTAGCATCTCTTTTCTTTATCCGGAGAAGAAAAGAGAGTCGGGTAAAGGTTAAAGATCAAAAGCGTCTTAAGTTCGAACTTCTTGTTTATTTTTCCGCAATCTTTTAGATGCAGAGCAGGTCTCTCAAGTCTATCCGAGAGAACTAATACTTCGTTCCTTAGCCTCCTCGACTCTTCTTTTCATAGTCGGTGAGTCACCTAAGGTCTTCGTATCCTTGTTTAACCTACAAAGAACAGAGCGAAGATAAACATCAGTAGAATGGTTGTAAGTACTTCTACAACTCTTGATCTAGTCATAAGTTTTTCTACGACTACGATATGGTTGTAAGTCTTTCTACGACCACTACATGGTTGTAAGTAGTCGTAAGCTTTTTACGACTAGTACTTTGTCATGAGTTTCTTCCATGACTATTCTCGTAAAACATTATACGAGTATTTAAGTCGAAAACAATTATGAATGATAAGTGACTTACCATCTCTCTGCCTCTGCATGAGTAGTTCTTTCTCTGTCTTAGCTCTAAAAGTTGTCGATGGTACTCACCGACAAGCGACAATTTGTTCTAGAGCTTTACGAAAAAGAAAACAAAGTGAGAAGAGAAGGAAAGCACATATATAAGTATTTTGAAGATACTTACATTCATAGTCGCCCTAGCAAACATCGAATATACAAGGTCCGGTTCTGCGACTTATCTATCCTCGCGACTTTGTCCCACCACACCTTCTCGAGGCTCGTTGTCAAAAGTATTCTCCGTATTGGGAATATCTTTGGGATGGGGGACTCGGTCACGAGATCTGTAAGCAGAGGACCCTACGACGGAGGCAGGCCCAAAGAAGTCACCACGAAGTTGAAATTTTCTCCTTACGGTTCTCAGAACTTCTCTTTGGGTAGGGAAGGAACGCCTCCTACAATTTCCTTCCCAGGCGGTGCACAAGTCGGTCACCGCCTTGACCAGAGGCTTCCACAGTGCCCTTGTTATTTCTCGACCTCGATGAGTCGTGGCGGTCACCTCAACAAGAATACCGCTACTTCAAGGGTCGTAGCTACGACTTCGGCAGATGTGGGAGTTAATCCGAGTCTCGACTTCATCGACCATCCGGGCCAAGGGTGATGCTTGACCACCTCCATTGCCACCTCCTCGATGGTCGAAGGGATGGCAATGGACTTCTCAGGAAGCATTCGGGGGACCGAAGAAGTCGGTGAAATAAAGAAAAGCAAATCAAAGTTGTGAAAAGAAAAAGGTAAATGTCGTTCTTACACTTTAGTAAATTTCACATACCTCGCACTCGGTTTTAACCAGAATTTTGGGGCAATCCTCCCAACGGAGGACTTCTTCTTCTCCACGACCACGTCTGGTCGAGGTTCAACAATCGGCTCGATTCACGACCACGTGCGGTCGTAGAGTTTGGACAGAACGAGCTCGGTTTCGATTTTTGGATGGCCGAGATCGGCCTCGACCATTCCAAAAGCAAAGATCCCTCGATTGCGAGTTGTCTTGATGCGAAGATCGTCCTTCATAAAAGACACAAAATCTTTCCAATTCTCCTTTTCGGTTGCCTAACAAAACTAGGAGTGGCGTAAGCTGCGAAAGATTCTTTGTCATAATGAAGGATACCTTAGCCTTGCGAGGTTTGCGCTTAAGAGATTGGTTGCCTCAACCTCCTCGGCCCGATAGTGCGGCCTCGGCTTCGAGATCTGACTACGGTGCAAGCAGAGGCCTTGTAGAGGGTCCAGTCGAAAGACCGAGCTTGAGCTTGCTCCCCTTTCTCGGCAGATTTTACAAGTCGGCGTCTCTTGGAGGAGGGCCGAGCCTTTGTCTTCGACAACCCGGCGCCAATAGTCATCGAGACGACTTCTTCGTCGTCCGACGATTTTCCATGCCTACTTTACGTAAAGCAAAGCAGAAAAAGAAGAATGACTAATTAGTCGTAAGTTTTTCTACGACAAGTACCAAGTCGTAAGTTTTTCTACGACTCTTTCCTGATCGTAAGATATTCTACGATCACCTTTAGTCGTAAGTATCTTCTATGTCTATAAAGTCCTAAAGAAAGAATCAACTTTTTGATTACCTTTAGGCACTCTATCCTTTCATCTGCGGACAAAGCCGCAATGACTTGAGGAACCCCCCCTCGGAGTGGTGGAGACTTCTCGCAGATGAATCTGACTCTAGAGTCAACCTCAGCCTGTGAAAGATCTGTTTAAACAGATAAGAACATTAGACAAGGTCGAGAAAGACCAAACCGAGAGCTAAGTCGACAATTACTTACCCTCCTCGTAGTCTCTGGTGGGGTCTCCTCTTCCCGAGTACCTCCACATAGGAGATGCTCGTTTCTTCAGAGGACTAATTCGGCGTGTGATGAAATCCTTCACCACATGCCATCCGGCCGACCCTTCTTCCTTCAAGTCCTTAATAGCTTGAATATAAGGGCTAATCCTACTGATATCTTCGAGGTTGAGTCCCATGAAGATTTCTTTTCAGCGACCTTCCCGAAAGAAAGGTGTCTTGAGGTGACCTTCAAGAGAACCACCTCTTCCTCCGGCCGACCACGAAGACCGGGTGAAACTCTGAATATACTCCTTCGACTTGAGTCGTGGAGCTTGATCCGCGACTTCGGCGATTCCGGTTTGTCGAGCCATCCCATAATAATATTGAAATGACTCGAGATCCGCCGGAATCCCAGTGCACCTCGCATGCGATATACGAACACACTCAACATAGTAATGGAATTGGGACCTAAGTTCACGGTTCCACCCCAAAGTGTTCGAGTACTCTTGTAAGAAAAGGGTGGCGAGCAATCGAAGGCCGCACTCACAATACGCTTGGAAGGCGGATTTGCCCATTTTCCCCGATGGCGGTGTTGCCCGATAGTGGAATCCACTTCACTGAGCCTTCTCGGAATCTTCCGACATCGACCAAGATCTTGATCTTAGCGCATCCATCTCCGATTCCTCCCATTCAAAAACTCTCTTGGCCATTTCGCTCGAAGCAAGAAGTTTTTTAATTGGGTTGCGGCGAGAAGATGAAACCTAGTCGAGGACGGAGAAAGCAAGAGCTCAAGAACAATGGAGTGATTTGGGGAAAGGTAAAAATCCAAGTCTACCTCTGGTAAGTTTTTATAATCAAGACGATCTCCGCCGCTTGGAAACCGCTCTGGCTATAGGTCTATGAGAGATGGTTGTACCGCCGGAACCGCTTCATCGGACAAGTCTATGAGAGCGGTTGCAATTCCCAGATGGTCCGATTCGAGAAAAAATAGGTGCGTATTGTCACCTCCAAGCGAAATTACATTCTTGACCAAGTCTTTACGGTCGAAGGAAGTATCAATCGGAAGAGTTTTTCTCCGATTCCCTACTACGACCACCGGACGGTCGTAGGGGTTTTTATGACTTTTGATAGTCGTAAGCAACCTTCCCGACCAAGCAAATTCTGGTCAGCGTAAAGACTCAAATGTCGAAGAGTTTTTCCTTCGACTATCATTCTACGACATTCTCATGGTCGTAAGTCCATTTATGAAACCTTTACCAAGTAAGTTACTTTCACTTGAAGTGGAGGGCTAGATGACGAGGATCTAATAATCCTCATTTTATCTTTTATCTATAATTCTTATTATGGGTAAATATGATGTCACATAGTCCCCAGAAGTACCCCTTATATCTATAAGGGAGAGGCCTACCAAGTGATTGTAAGATCTTCTACAATCACCCCTATAGTCGTAAGTCTTGCTACGACTATATCATGGTCGAAGTCTTTCTACGACCACTACATGGTCGTAAGTCTTTCTACGACCACTACATAGTCGCAAGTCCTTCTACGACTGCTACCTGGTCGTAAGTCCTTCTACGACCAGGTAAACTACGACCACCTTATAATCAAACCTACAGGCGAGTGGGTCCAATTGATTAAGGAATCCGAACAGTCTGCACGCACTACTATCCCGCGTAGTAATTGTGCTTAAATACCCCATTATCTTTGAATGATAATGGCCAGACGGCGTGGAGAAGCCAATGCGCCGGTAATTACTGCCATCACACGCCCATTACTGGCTCAATTAAGGCGCCTCTTCCGCAGGGCAAAACGGCTACTCCTTCACGACTATATAAGGGCATCAAGGGCGAGTAGAGAAAGGGGAGTTCGATTTTCTGTAATAGTCTTAGCTTCTTACTCGATCATTAAAGAATACCACACCACACAGATTAGGGTTATTATTCTCTCGGAGAAGGCCCGAACTCGTCTAAACATCCGTGTCAACTACTCACGTGATTTCATCTCTAGGAGACCCCGAATCAAATAATCTTTACGTAAGATCGGTTCTAATACACCGGCGTAATTCCTCTTAAATAAACTATGATTACATGTGGTAGTACCACAAAACAAAATATGCATGTCAATAGCGCAAATCTTGCAAGAAAGAATGGAAATTTCTGATTTGTTGTCTCTCAACAATCTCAATCAACAACTCCGCCACGACTCTAAGCAAGATTGATGGAAAAGCAAGAGCAACAATCGTGTCCTTGCCTTTTGTTGATCTAGTATAACTGCATGGTCGGCATTACATATAAGCGACGTGGGCCACGCAGGCGTGAACCGACGGCCCAAGGTGCGGACACCTCTGATCTCTTAAGGATAGAAAGTTATGATTTGATTAGATATAAATCCCTTAAGGATATAAAGTTATGATTTGATTAAGATTTCAATCTCTTATAGATAGAATTAGTTATTTGTTTCCAAATATTGCTTATCTTTGCCTATATAAGGTCGAGCATTGTTATCAATTCAAACAAGCAAGAATTAGCAAACTCTTCCTGTCTCCTTGTTTCCTCCATCACGGTTTCGGGCGGTTGAGGAGCACAGGCCTCAACCTTCTCTGCACCGCATTGTCGATCACCGGACATGATAATTTGGTATAAGATTCCACCCGAGCCCACCATGTATAGGTCTTTGCATCCAATGATCCTCGCAATCTCGGCAAGAAGTCGTCGGCCTCGCCGCGAGGCTAGATTGGCTCACTCGGTCCAAAGTTAGAAAAGACTTTTCACAATCGAATCCAAACTCGCCGACATCGACTGACAACGGCAAGCACATCATGTGGCGATCTCGCGGCTGGAGCATGGGCGCGGCAAGTCCCTCGCCGAGATGGACAGCGAATCGGCCACTACCGCGACCGCATGCGCAGCCGCTAGCATCCTGCCGCGGGACGACAGTTACTACCGGCAGATCGCCACCGACATTGAACACCCCACGGCGCTTTCACAAGCTAGACTTCCTGACATTCAACGACAAGGAAGACCCCCTACCGTGGTTGAACTGCTGTGAGCAGTTCTACCGCGGCCAACAAACGTCGGAAGCAGACAAGGTCTGGGCTGGCATCATACCACCTACTCGGTGCAGCCCAGACTTGGTACTTACGGTTTGAGCGCCACGCCAACACGCCTTTGTGGCCCGATTTCGTCGACCTCGTTAACAACCACTACAAACCACCTCCGGAGTAATTCTCTCGGCAAGCTCGCTGCCAGCAATTCCTTACCCTGCTCTATCGCGCAGACCCATTGTTCGAACAACGGCAGATACAATTGTTTACTCTTGGCCTGCAGGATCCCCTACGTACGGACGTCGAGCTCAAAGCACCTCGCACTCTCGAGGAAGCAATGAGCTTAGCAAGGGTGTTCGAACGTGGGCTACACTCCCTCGCGCCACCGGCCATCAAGTCAGCCCACTCGTTGCCGTCCCGGTCGGCAACCATCGCGTCCTCGACACCGACCTCAGCCGCGAGCACCAGCCCTGCCACCGGCACCGGAAGTAGTGCGGCAGCACCATGCGTATTGCGCAATGTTAACACCAGCCCATCCCTTTCTAGCTTGCTCATTCAAAGATACATAGGTATGAATAACGCAAAGCAGTCCAACTAAAAGAGATGAGATGCAGCTTTTCGGGACTTGATTTTTTTTTCCAAGTCACTTTTGCAATTTATATATTCTCTTGTGTATCTTAGCTTCACAAAATATAGAAATAGGATTAACTTTTCGTCTTTGTAGTTTTCCCTTTTCCAACTTTTACACCAATACCCTTTCTTTCCTCTCTTCCATTCATTTCGGATATGATCGATAGACATGTAAATGTAATCAGTAGAAAAGTTCTTAGCATTACACAAAGAAATATTATACTCAGCATCAAACTGTTGAAAACACATACCCAATCTGTTGCTTTGGTCAAAGGAGGCTCTCCAGTACCAGTGGGAGTGAATTCATCCAATTCAGGAAGAGTTAAAGGCAACTCATTTTCTGAAATAGGCACCATTTCATTGGTATCGTCAAGGTAAATCACAGGGAAAGGTTCACCCCAATAGCGTAGTCTATCAAAAAACCAATCCCGAAGCTTGTAGTTTACCTGGTGATTGGGTCTGCTCAATTAATTCATGATGAAAGAAGTAGCATGCAGAACGATGTTATATGATGTAGTGGGAGGAGGTAAGCACCCATTCAGTAACTTTCAAAGCAGCATCTTGCGAAAGCATACCATTAATATTTAATCTTGATGAAGAATTGGATGAGTTTATCATGATACCATCATCTGCATAGGCTTCTTTAGGATCACAATTGCCATTAGGTGGACTTACAACCTTAATGATTGGAAGTTTATATTTCAAGGAAAATTCATGGTCACGGGAATCATGTGCAGGCACTGCCATGATAGACCCAGTGCCATAGCTGCAAAGTAAAGATTAGACTTAGGGAGTGCAAAACTAACACAAGTGTAAACCTAGGTTTTCCATTTCCTCAATTATTTGTTCAATTTCCAGAGATAACAACACACAATTCCTTGGCCAATTTACAAAACATTCTGCAATAATAATAACAATAACAAGCAAAATTGAAAATAATCTTCATAGAAATCAAAAGTAAACAAACTGGATTCTGCAGTTGGACTCTTGCGTTTAGTGTTACAATAACCAGTGTAAACGATTTATTCTTTAGATGTAGAAATACTAGGTTCTCTACCAACCTAAAGTCTAGAGTTTCTAGCATTTGAATTTTTCTGAAGAAGATAAACATGAAGATAACAATGATGATGCACAACTCGTCATCGGAATACGAAAGAGACAAATATATATTGACAAACCTTTCCTAAGACATAATCTGCCACCCATATTGGAATGATCTCCCCGGTTGCTGGGTTCTTAGCATAAGAGCCACTAAAAACTCCGTTTTTTTTCCTTCTGAAGTTCAGTTCTCTCTAGTTCACTCTTTCTTGCTGCAACTTCTCTGTTTTCCTCTACCTGCTTTTCAAACAATCCATATTGAAGTTCAGTGATGAGTTGAGAAAAGGACAAAAAAACATACATGTACACGTCGTTCCTCGGATGTTAGAGATGGCAACAAAACATGCTCAGGTGCCACAACAAGATATCTGCAGCAGAAAAAAAAAAAGAGCAGTTCAATATTGTCCATCTGGGTGAAGAAACTGTAAAAGTTTGCACAAGATTAAAAAAGATGCCAGAATACACACCTTGCACCAAAAATGGTGTCAGCCTGTCAGGCCTTGTTGTATAAATTAACAATTTAGCACCTAGATCATGTCATTCCTGGTCAACTGCAGAAAACTCAAGCTCAGCACCTTCCGATCTCCCTATCCAATTTCTTTGCATTTCTTTTATGCTCTCAGTCCAATCAAGATCATCCAGATCTTCAAGAAGTCGATCTGCATAAGATGTTATCCTCAGCATCTACTGGCGCATTGGCTACACAACAAAAGATAAAGTGGATACCTGTAATGTGCTTTTTGTAGATATGTGCTTAGCAACAGGTACATTGACATGACTAAACATAGATCAAAAGGAAAAGCTAAAACTGGCAGAAGAAAGAGTTACAAAGATTCTACAACATACCTTTTGTATAACAGGATAACCACCACGTTCACTGACACCATCTACCACTTCTTCATTCACCAGAACAGTTCCAAGAGCAGGGCACCAATTAACCGGTACCTCAGCCTGATTGTAAGATATCAATGCCAACCTAAAAATCATTGAAAACAACAAATACAACACTAAGAACAGAAAAACAGAATCCTAAAAATGAATGGTGCAAAGCACATGATCACTTGAAATAAAGAAAGTTGCAAAACAGGAACAGTATCAAATGATAAACATGTTTGCAACTCCAAAGATCCAACAAGCAAGGGCACTAGTGGTTCAAACATGATAAGCCAATCCACTTTTCAGTAGTTGAAGGAAAATCCATTGTGTCCATTAATAGTAAGCTGGTTCCGTTGTGGAGATTTCACGATCCCAGACGTATGAAAAACCTAATGATTTAAGCTGCAACACAAGAAAGCATTATCCTAATGAACCACTGGTAGTCAAATTACCAGACAGAACATTTTCACTTTTCTTTTGGTAGGTACAGGCATATTTTTTATATCAACATTTCATCCATGGTTCATGGGCTCATGGCAATTACAAATGAAGGAGTAAGTTAGTTGTAAACTGCGTGACTGATACAAAGCAAGTAATTCATCTAAACTGCATTAAAAAAACTTTCAGGCTATGAGCCATGGAACAAGCACGACGAGGGTACAACTAATAGCAATGATTTCATACTGACCAATCAAACCAAACATACTACAAGCACCACAAGGTAAGATCGTATCTATAAAGAGTTATACAAGTTATTCGCAAGTCATAACACCTGCATCCATAGTTAGATCGCTAGTCGCTACCAAGATCCTGTTTGGCTAAAAAAAATTGCTACATTTGCAATGTTTTGCTATAGAGGTTATTCATAAGTCATAACACCTGCCCGAGGCACCTCGGTAGCTAAGACCAGCCAGAGACAGGTGCTCTGTTTTGTTTATGCAACCTACTGAAAATGCAAGATTCACAATTGTAGTACCACAATAAGGTGCAAATCGTATCAAATTGGCAACCCTGAATGAAGTATGCGAGTGTGGTTTACTTGCAACGGTAATCTCTACTAAACCTTAGAAGCAAAAGATGCAACAAAGATACATAGACACGAAGTATATTACCTGTGAACAGAAGCGTTCAATGTTCCATGCAGTGGTAACCTTAGGGTGGGTTCCCGTCTGTGCACAGAGTAGTGTACATCAGTCAGATCATAACAACACATTAAACTTAATAACTGATAGAGAAGAATAAGCTAAAATGAAGTGATCAAACGACCTGGATAGCATATACTGCTCAGCAGGAAGACCAAACGCATCCCATCCCATTGGATGCAAAACATTGAAGCCTTGCATACGCTTGAATCTCGACAAAATGTCAGTTGCCGTGTATCCAAGGGGGTGTCCAACATGCAGCCCAGCCACACTGCGCAACAATTTTGGTCAATCATGCAACAACGAACAGCGTCTAGTGTACCCAACCTAACGATAGGATTTAGGATGAGTTGATGCTTCCAATGATTACATCCAAGTATTCTAGTGCATGAACTCAGACGAAGCATAACCCAATTACACCACTGTATAGTACTACGCGGAGTCGTAATAAACTCAAACAATTGGAGCACGAATTCGTGTGGATGGAATGGATACCGTACCTGGGGTAGGGGAACATGTCGAGGATGTAGCACTTGGGCTTGGAGGTGTCGAGACCGTCGCCAATGTCCGCGGTGCGGAACGTGCGGTGCTCCTCCCAGTGCCTCTGCCACCTCGGCTCGATCTCGTCGTACGGGTACGCCCTCCTCGCCTGCGCCTTGCCCGCGTCGCCTCGAGCTCCTCGAGGCGGGAAGCCGCGGAGGGGGAGCAGGCGGCGGTGGCGGTGGCGGTGGGCGGCGGCAAAGGCGGGAGGCCGCACCTGGAGTTGGAGCGGCGTTTGCGTTGCTAGAGCCATCAGGTTGGAGAGAGGGATGCGGATCCTCAGCACTACTTCATAGGTCTTTCCGTCGAAAAAACTTCACAGGTCCACCGTGCAAACGGCGTTTCGGGAGAGAGCCTACAGTATTTACCGTAGCATTTGCATCAAAATATTGTAGCAGTAGCGGAAAAAGAAAGTAGTCCCTAATACTCATACATTATATATCCTCCACATTGATATTAATCTTTTAATACACATGATCCCAATCCGTTGGAGAGGAGTGGGAGTGGAGGTGGGGAGCGAGAGAGGATTGTGGTCCTCTACTGTTGAACTAACCCGAGAAGAGGCGTACATTGTACCTTAAACCTCCTTAATCGTTAAATCGAATATGAACGGATGAGATTGATCACTACAGTAAATCACTACAGTGTAATTTGATACAAATATTTCACTGCTTCTACAGTATTTGTTAGGCTACTACTGACAAACACTGTTCACTCAAACTGGATTCTGCAATACAACGAGGATCCGGATCCAGCGGGAGACGAATGCAGGACAAAGACAGAGCAGGCAGAGCAAGCTAAAATGAGAAAAGAAAATCTGGAAATTAGGGACGCCAATTAGCACTAGATTTCTTCTTATTCTTGTTTTGTTCTGGGCAAAAAAAAAGATACAACAAGCCTATTGCTGATTCATGCGTGTGAAGTACAGAGGAAAGAGCATTGCTTCATACAGATACGAGATGCTTTATGGCGGTACAATAGGAGAAACCAATAGCGCCTGTAAAACTAGTACTTTCCAAAATATTACATGTAGTAATCTATTTGTCCTCCAGGCATATAGTTTGATCACATGAAACCAAAATTATGAAACCATCATGGCAGCCTTCTGATTAACTGAATAATTATCCCTTCATGGGCTGATACTGTAGGAGATTTTAGTAAGGCCTTTCTTGACTCGTATATTTGTGACCTGAAACATAGCAAGCGAGATCATCAGACTCCAAGATATGAACAGGGCAGGATGCAAAGCAAAATGTTAGACAATCATCTGGCGAAAAACATCAAAATGCATGTATTTCTTGTGTAACTTCCTCTTAGATTTTTGCACAAGTGAATGCTACAATTAGAGATTATATTGGAGATATCTTTCTTTCTTGCCTCTCCCTCAAAAAAACAACCTACTGCAATGTTGAGAACCAGTCCTTGGATACTCAAGTAGAAGCATGATAGTACACCAGTACTGCAACCGCTATCTGACTACATGTTGCTTATTCTTACAATCTGACATCATTTGACTTGCACAAAACAATGTAGGGCAGGTAAACAGAGGTAATAGTCGACCATACATGGACTAGAAGCATGTAATGCACAATGACCACAGAGATACTTCCGAATGTAGGATTTTCATGAGCACAGCTCAAAACTATCATTTGCATGATCCTAATGATCGGCACCAAAAGGATTTATTTAAATTTTGTTTTAAATATCATTGTTCGGCTTCACAGAAGCCACTCAACTCTTCCAGTCCTTGTGCTGGGTAGTTTCAAAATATTAACAAGCTATCCTTTGTCACAGTTTTTATGACATGCAGTTAAGTTTTCTGGAATTTTGGATAGGTCTGGAAAATCCACCTTGTGGGAATAGCATCAAGAATGATAATTACCGTTAGATTACTGATGACTGAGACATCGGCAACATGAGTACCACCACAAGGACAACCAGGATGATCACCAAATTTCACAATGCGAGGGGTGCTATCCTGTAATAGAAACATTAGGTCACGGATGATGTTATTCAATTCAAGAAAGAGTTACAGTTAGAGAAACACAAAACTGTAGGATGACATGATTCATTGACACTATCGTTAAATTAGGATTGATGTTGTAAAGCAGCATAACACTGGGTACAGTCGACAGCTAGTTTATTGATCCTTGATTTCTTTGATAATTCAAGACAGGCTCACATATAGAATTCCAACATTCTACATATGTTAGATGTAATCACACATGCTTTTGCATTGATTTTTGCCTGATATCAAACAGATGCTTGTCATTATATCCATAGATATGAAATATTTCTGCAACTTTTGAGAGGAAAGTAAATTGGAATATTAGTTATTGAGAAGTCATTCAAATATACAAAAAATTATCCATGATATTGAGTGAGTGTACATTTAGTACAAGCGATACAAATGTCTATAAGGAGTGCAGAACTAACTTGTGAAATGTAGCTAGGCAGGGCCTCTCCACATAATTTAGCTGCTTCATCATAAGGAAAAACAGAAGCTAAGACCTGCACCAAGGGTAAATAATTAAAGATAACAAGATATGTACTTTAATATGTTCAGTTTGTTGGGTCTACCTTGGCTCCTTTCGAAATCAGCTCATTTGCTTCTTTTTCCAACTCATTTTGCTTAAACTGCAATTTATCTGATGGAATAACTCCTTTATACTCAACGAAAGCTCTGCAATGAACAAAAGCCACACAATTGCTTACTCAATAATTTAATTCCAACCAAATAGTGAAAACTAACATGAGCTGAAGTGCCTACAATGAGTAAAGAAAACCTAAATAGAATCTGGACACAGGCAATCAATTAGCGGTGCAGACAATAATAGACTGAAGAATCCAGAAGCAAGTAGTCATACCCATCAGGAAAATGATATCCTTTCCCAGGTTTCAGATGAGATAGGCCAACATTCTGCATACAGATGTCCAATAAATGCCCTGCAGAATGAAGCCTGCGGAATTACAGGTTTGGCACAATGAGAAGCTTAAAAAGTCGGGAAACATACATAGCAAACAAAAACGTAATGAAAAGGTGCTGATTACAGCGACCTACTTTCATGCTAAATTGCTAATACAATATCATTTTAATAGGGTATCACCACTTATCATGCCAACAATGAATTTAACTGTGATTGTACGAGTACATGGAAGTCCTTCATTTGATCAATGCAGTCTTCAACCTTAGTCATTTCAGTAATATTGCCTCAACATCATCAATGGTTTACATCGTGCATGCGCCATACCTGGAATTTAAGTTGCGCCGTTCCGCGTCAACTTCCAAGGTAACGCTCTGGCCTTCGTTAAACTCAGTTATGCATCCATCTCTAGCATCCTCAAATCTCCCATAGTGGGAAACCTAGATAGCAACACAATACGGATGAGCCTCAAAAGGCAAATCCAAAACTCTTATCACAATCTCGCGAACAAGTTTGCGGTTTTTTCTTCGGGGCCGTGAAAATCTGGGTTCTCACCACTCCATCCTTCATGCGCACATCCTCGACGAGGAACCTGGCGCCGCCGGCGGAGATGACGCCGGTGTCGGCCGGCTGCCCACCGCCCTGCGGGTGGAAGACGGTGGCGTCCAGCTCCACCGCTCGCCGGCCGCCCTCCTCCTGCGGACACGGGACGCCCGGGGCTCAGTCAGTGTCTAGGGTTTCGCCCCTACGGCGGCTTGCTCATGTACACGTACTGATGTGGCCCTGAGGAAAAGAGAGAGAACCTGGTGGAGGGAGAGGACGGTGGCGGAGGAGCGAAGGGCCCACATGTCATCGAAGTACGCGAGCCTGGTGGGGCCCGCAGCCCCCGCCGGAGCAGCCTCCGTGGCCATCTTTGCGGAGGTGGTGATCGCCGCCGGTGTCAAGGGATCAGTGGAGTGGAGGTGGTGTTGGTCTGCGACGGAGCGCCAAGTCAAAGTGGTTCAGACTTGAGACGTGCAATATCAGTCGAATAGAATGAAATGATATACTAGAGCAAGACCAAAAGGCCAATTTATTAATTTATTATAGACTATAAAGAGAAAGAAACTGCGAGCAAGTCGATTCAATTACGCGGGTAATTACAAACGCTGTTAGATTAGTCAAAGTTGGTATAAATTGGGAGAAAGAACTTTTTTTTTTAGATTAGTCAAAGTTGGTATAAATTGGGAGGATATTCCCAGATGAGCTAATGTTCTTGCTCTGTTGGTTTTGTCTGTAAATGTTAGTATTTACCACGTGTCTCTTTACTTGTCGCAGCTTTGGCTCTGGAAGTGTCGGGAAATGTCTAGAACCTGGAAACGTCCTGTTTATGATTGACAACCTCCTGGTTCTGACTGACTGACTGACTGACGACGGCTTTGAACTTTGGCAAACTACCAAGTTGCCAGGAGCTAGCAGCTTCCAATCACCTTCGAGCATGTTTTCATGCAGGGGTTATCAATCTATCCGTTGCAACACAATAGATTTACTACAGATTTCCAAGCATGTACTGGTACTATTTTGACAGCCTAAATGCAGGAATCAAGATGCATGCATCAGGTTAAGACACAGACAAGATCTGTCAATAAAACAAAGAAAAACGACAGTGCAAAGCGAGCACATGATCTTTTGATTGTTCAGGCATTAGTCTTTGATGTTCCGATGAAAGCATGTGAAATCAATGCAAAACTCACTAGGGGATGCTCATATAATTTCTTCCATCTGTGCGTAGCTCGTTTGGCATTCTATACTAATACATTCAGGGGTGGAGATAGGCATCGGACCGTTGGCCCAGAGAAAATACTAGTGAAATTTTTTAGTAAATATATCTAAAAAATAAATAGTAGAGTAGATAGGCCTGAGACTTCCTCACCGGCCCGAGACGGCCGGCCAGGCTCCCCCGCCCCGCCCCAATTTCTCCCCGCTCCTCGTCCCACGCCCCATCGCCTCTCCCGGCTCCCACCGCCCCAATTTCTCCTGCCCCTATCTCCCGGCCCCCCATCTCCCCGCCCCCCCCCCCATTTCTCCCAGCTCCCGCCCGTCGTCTCGACCTCTGGCTCCCCCACGGCGATTCCCCTTCTTGCGTCGCCGCCGCTGTGGCGGCTCGGCCAGATCCCAAATCTGCGCTCGGTCGCTCGGTTCAGCCTCCTCGCCCGGCTCCATGCCGCCTGCGCCTGTTCGGCTCCCTTGCCGTCGCCGCTCCACGCAGGCTATCTGCATGCGGTGGCGCCTGCACCTCGACCTCTGGCCCCCCGGCGCCTCGGCGCTCGCGCCTCGCCCCGCCCGCTCGCGCCGTCGGCGCAGCTCCCTCCACTTCTAGCTCGCCACGCGTCCGCCGGCTCGGCCAGAGGCTGAGCCCATATCTGCGCCACGATGGTGGCCGCCTTGATTCGGCCTCCTAGCTAGAGCCCAGATCCAGACGGCTGCGCCTCAACGCCCGGCCGCTCGCCCGCCTGGGTCCAGCTCCGTGCAGCCCTGCGCCTGGTTTCAGCTCCCTTGCCGGCGTCGCCGCTCCCCTATCCCTATGGCCTGTGGGCTCCCTTGCTGGCATCGCCGCTCCAATCAAAACCCTCCGAAAACAATTAGGTATTAATTTTTGTACTGCTCCACTTTTTTTTGTCATGTTTTAGTTATTTTGTCATATCGTTAAACATGGGATTATAATTTTATTTTAGTTGTGCATTTGTGTTTAGTTTTGTGCCCGAGGCTTTAGAGAATCCTGGCTCCGCTACTGAATACATTGTGGCAGGTTTACCGGTAAAACAAGAGTTAATTACAGAAACATACATATATCATCGCCAAGTATAAAAGCCTACACTAGTGTATCATTTCAGTATTTCATCACCTGCGCATATGTAAGATGAACACTAGCAATACAAAGAGAGATTCCTGATCTTGTACAGTGATGATTGAAGTGAACTGAATCTTCATGGGACACGCTTACATCTGCACCAGTAAGCTACTCCCCCGCCTCTGCCTTGCGCGACGGCGATTTCCTCATCAACATAGAACCATACGAAGAAGGGGTCCTTCGTGCTGGGCTCCCTGCCATCGTCGCCGCCTCCAAGGCCGATTTCCAGGGGACCAAATGGCCCAACCTTTACGCGAAGCCGCTCAAAGATGAATGCAAGTATTTTCTTCTCCCATGACAACCTCCCTTCAAAGGTTAAACACCCAATGGGGCCCAAATATACACCATTCTCAATCCTCTTTCCCTGGAGATAAAGATTGCACAAGACAGAACTATCAGAGTTCAGTTCAGTACAGGTTCGGAAAGCTGCAAATAAGAAAAATTTTAGTGTAACACAACAGTACGCGTTTGCACATTTCAACTACATTTGAGGCATATACTGCTATATTTGTCTAAGCAAAATGTTATTGTCATTTGTCAGAAAAAAACAAGTTAAGAGATTTCAGTTGAATAGATATCTTGCTATAGAAATCATATCTTCGGGATATGAATAGTCTGAAGCCTACTAGGCATCGCTCAGCAGTGGAAACAGTGCTAAACACTAAACACTGCTACTTCAGAGAGCTGAGACTGGGAGAAATGTGGTATATATATACGAAGCTTACCGCAGCATCAAAGCGCTGGATTGCGGTCACCGGGAAGTACTGCCCTTTCTCCAGCCGACCCTAAGCAGAAATTCCACTCAATTAATCAACAATCAAACCAAAACAAATGGCACCCACCAAATCTATGGCTTCCGCAAGCGAATCAGGTACTCCCCTCAATTCTCACCTTCAGGTACTCCCCTCAATTCTTACCTTAGCAGTGAAGACGAGCATCCATGTCCTGCCCGGAGACTCGGTCCCCCCGAGAGCCTCGAAGAATGACGAAGTGTCGAGCTTTGCCTTCTTGATCTTGGCCAACGCCGAGAGAACCTCCGGTGCAGGTACCTTCCTTGTCTTGGCCGCCTCCTTGAGCACCTTCACGCTGTCCGCGATGGCCTACACTAAACCCACATCGAGAAACAGTTTTTTACTATCCCAATTCGGCATGTAGATAGAGAACACAATTCAAAATGTATCAATGAGCACGTCGATAAAAAATGATGGAACTGGTGCCAAGCTGTGGGCAATTTCAGGCAAGTTGTGTAGTTTTCCTTTCTGAGAGAGTATAGAACCACCAACTGAAGTACAAATCTGGGAATTAGCTTGCCAAGAGATGCTGAAAGTTCGTAAATTTATGAATGTATTCAAGTAATTCAACGCCGCCCTATGTAGATGCAGAAAGACTAGGGATTTATGCGTGTGCTCTACATGGACAGCTAGCGAGAACTCAAGACACTAAACCGCTGACTGCCACGGCGGAGAAAGAGACTTTTGAGTAGCTAGAGCAATGGCCACTCACCGATAGAGGGGATTCCTCCTCCGGGGAGGGCGAGGGCGCGGGCGACGGTTCCTTGTCGACGTCCGGCGACGCGGCGGAGGAAGCAGCTAGTGAGACGCCGCGGCGACGGTGGGGGGAGCTGCAGAGGTGGAGCTGCGATGGGGGTCTGCGCCTGGATTGGAGTGGCGAGAAGGCTGACGCGAAGGCCGTGGAGGAGTGGAGCAAGAAACCAGACGCCATCTTCTTCCTGTTCGCTCGGATTCGGAGCTTAGTAACGACAGGTAAGGAGTTGCAGTGCAGTCTTTGTGTGTGGCTGCTGAGGAAGGAGGGAGAGGAGGGCACAAGAACAGACGTGGGCAGTGTTAGCTCTTGGCCAGTGGCCACCACCTGCCACTTGGTCACCATCGATCTGGATTCTGCCTGGGAAGGATTAACCAAGGGCAATTAGGAAAAACAATATTTCTTGCAAGCCAAGATCACCATGGCAGGATCATCGTACATGGATTCGTGGTTCACCAAAGGTTACTAGGCAAACCAAGATCACTATGGTACATAGATTGACCAAGAGTTCTAGCTGAGGGCTTATATCTATTTACCACTTGTTTTTACAGACGTCTTTGTAAAAAGGAATTGCGAATTTTCTTGTCACTGGAATTAAGGTATAGCAGTTTTGTTGGCTTATATGTCAGGATGTTATGTGCAGTCCTAAGATATATGTCATGTGGGTTTTTGATCTCTTGGCGCCTTACCAAAGAGGTGGAAAGATTGGATTGTTTGGTGGTGCTGTTGTCGGCAAAACTTGTGCTTATCATGGAGCTAATCAACAATGTAGCCAAAGTTGCCAGAGCCCAAGGTTTGTTTCATTGGGAACTTCACCAGTGGCGATTTTCATTTCACGATTCATTATTTCCTTCTTGTGTTCTCAACTTCATATTTATCAGGTGGTTTCTCTGTGTTTGCTGGTGTTGGTGAAAGAACTTCATATTTATCGAATAAGTAGCCACGAATAAATCATCATCTGTCACTTGTATGTTGGATTCATGCCAGTTTACGGTTATGAATGCCTGCCCTTCACTTTCGTCCATGTTGTTTCGTGGCCATCTGAAGATGCAGCAGCGGAAATGCACACCTGTGATTCCGTCTGAATCTGATGATGTATGTAATCCTCCCTCTTTCCTCTTGTATTTCTGGGAGGAAGCTTCTTTTCTTTTCTTTTCTTCGCACAGGAAAGGAGAAGGCCAAGATGCACACTCCTCGGCTCCTCCTATACAAGTTGCCTAGCTCGCGGGAGACCAACGAGATCCGGCACCCGGCAGCTTCCCTCCTCTTCCCATCGGTCGGGACCGGGTGCCTCGCTTCGTCCTCGCAGATTCCCACCGCTCCCCATGCTGCTCCGATCACCGCCGCGCCGCCTCCACCTCCTCCGACCGCACCACCTCCGCCTCCTCTCCACCGCCGCCCTCGCGGCCCTGACCCCGCCTCCCTCCCCGACCGAGTGGACGGAGGCGCCCGTCTCCTCCGTCCGCCCGGCCATCCCCGACGCCTCCCTCTTTCACGTCTCCCTCGACCTCTCCTCCCACCGTGACCTCCTCTCCTCCCACGTCGCCGCCGGCCAGTTCCTCCCCTTCCGCCTCCCCTCCGCCCCCTACCCCATCTTCCTCGCCATCTCCTCCCCTCCCCCGGCCTCCACGGCCCTGCTCAAATCATTCGACTTCCTCGTCAAGCGTCTCCCCGGCACCCCCTCCGCGCGCCTCTGCGACCTCCGCCCCGGCGACCTCGTCCACGTCGGCGGTAGCGTCGTCGGCCGCGGATTCGAGGTCCGCAGGATCGCCGACGCCCGCGACGTCCTCATCTTCGCCACCGGATCCGGGATCAGGTACCCAACTTCCCCTGCTCGTCCGTACAACCCTCCATTTGTTTGTACTAGGAATAGGTCAAACCCGCATCAATTACACTGCACGATACACGGTTGTTCAATCTTAGGTCTAAATTATCTATAGCCTGACGTACTTGGGAACTGCAACGGGAAAAAGGAACAATATTGACAAATATGTTTCTAAAAATTGCACTAAATACGTGAAGTTCCATCTGTATTGTGATATATCAATTGATTGAGCCATTTAGGATTTGTACTTCAGAGTTCAGTTTTTGACCTACAATTTTCTCACATCAGTGCGTCCTAAACTGACCTCAAAATGCTCTTGGATATAAATCCGCACGACTCCAATAAAAGAATTCACTTTATCAGGTTTTTGCCTTTTTAGATAGGCACATGCTCTTGGATATAAATCGCATGATAGGCACAAATAGTGCACTGTTTCATCAGGTTTTTGCCTTTTTAGACGATTGAGTTGGTTGATAGTTGCAGAATTCGTTTTATGCCGCCACATGCTAAGTAGTTGATGGGTGATGTCCTTTCCTTGATTTTGTTGCTCTATCACATTGATTGGATGAGCAATATCTATCCTCCCCGTGGATAGCTCTGTCTAATTGGTTCAGTTGGAACAGCATTACATCTGGAGGGAATTCTGCTCTCTACATAAGCTGCATCGATGTTGCCAAAGCACAAATCCACCCTTTTTTAAGCAAGCATAACTGCCCTTTTTTATGGCATCAATTCTGTGGAAAGTACATCTGTAGAAGACATCTTTCATTGGATTGTGTAATTCTGATCATATCCTATGCATTACGCTTGTTCATTGCAGTCCAATTCGGTCACTTATCGAGTCAGGTTTTGGCGAAAACAAGAAAATTGATGTAAGCCTCTTTTATGGGGTTAGAAATCTTCAGAGGATGGCGTATCAGGTAGGTGTCAGTCTTAGGTGTACAATTTGTAAATGTTAAATTCTGTATATAACAGCTGGAGACTGTGTGTTCTGACAGGAGCGGTTCAATGATTGGGAATCCAGAGGAATCAAAATTATACCTGTCCTCTCAAGACCAGATGATCAATGGACTGGTGAGCGAGGCTATGTCCAGGTACTGTTATCTTTTTGTCATTTGGGCTATTCTTAGCTTATTGTGTTTTCTTGTATTTTTATAGTTTGTTTTGCAATTAGCAGAATGCTTTTTCAAGAATGAAGAAGGTTGTAAATCCTTCATCGATGGGAGTGATTTTGTGTGGACATAAACAGATGACTGAGGTACGTCTAGTGCTCTTATGTTTTCATTTCTGAATATTGAAGCTAATGATTAGATACAGGTTGCAAACCGTTTTTTCTCCATGTCTGATGTCTCAATGCTTTCTCTACATGAGATGCTGCCTTTTTTTTTTGAACATCTATACATAAGAAACATACACTTGTAACGATGATCAATTTTAAGTTTTCTCGTGATGAAACTACTTCATTTAAATATAGACACCAGTGTGCCGTTGCCTTTTGCAGACCATACTGTTCATGCACTGGATTTGTAATTAACACACTCTATTTGAGGCGACAACCACAGTCTACCAGTACAAGTTTGCAGCACAGACCTAGCAATTTACAATACAGTTTTAACAGTTTTGCAGTTACTTAATAATTAAAACTAAGTTCTTTAATATTTGGATAGTTTTGAAATTGAAGCCTATAATAACGGCGACTGTTGTCATTTAAGAGTAGTATTCACTTTGATGTGATAAAAACAATTCCTCCTCCTAAACGTTGGTGGCCTGGTCTATACTTCCATGCTGAACTTCATCTATATTGATATGTTGCAGGAAATTACTAGAGCTCTTGTTGCTGACGGTATGCCGAAAGATAAAATATTAACAAACTTCTGACTGCCATTATAACACATTTCTGGTCCTTCTGGCTGTTGTACCTTATTATTGCAATTCGGTGGCTATTCTTTACAGCAAGTGCGACTTAAGCTCACGACAGAGATACAGTTCCGTGCTTTGAAATAAGGACAATTCATTTCCTTCACGTTGCAACATCAACTATTGTATCGCTGGATGTTGATAACCTGATGTATTAATCTCAACACTTGGTGGGCATTTGAATCAAGAAGGCCCTAGTTGAGAAAATGTTTTCTAGTACCCGAGACAAATGTCCCTTTGGAAGGAGCTGATGTACTCCAGAAGGCCCCCTTCAGAAAAAAATTTGAAGGGGATATAGGTAGTAAGTTAGTAACACCATTTTCAGTTAGTATGTCTTCAGGTATGAGCGGGCGCATGTATTTGCGCCGTTTGAAATTTTGGCGTATTTGAAGGCTATAAATTTTTTGGAGTGGAATGATGTGTTTGTTTGGATGTGTATTTAAGTTCTTTCAACTGTCGACAAAATAAAAGTTCCTTGATTTAACAGAAATTATATATACCTGCGTCACATTGTCTTTTGGATGTGATGAGAGTTCTGTATACGAGTCCACTGCTTGAAACTGGTCGTACAATTTGGTGTACTATCATTTGAGTTTGATTGCTATGATCGCACCATGTAACCATAACAAAGATTATTGGGAAAGGCTGCCGCAAACATCATACAATGCTTACATGGCTCAACAAAACAAAATGCAGTAGGAAATGTTGAAAATAATGATAATTTCATTAACATAGCTCAACAAGCAAACCCAAATGTTTAACCACCAAACTAGCGAAGCTAACATAGCTCCATTAAGGAAATGAAGTAGCATCTAATGTTTGATCACCAAATCAGCCAAATGTATCAGTACAAGTTCAGAATCCACAGTTAAAACTGATGGTAACATTACGAAAGGAAATTAAATTCTTTCCGCAGGCCGGAAGCCAAATCAACTACCCCTCGGGAGTTTTACTCTTTAATCGGTGGTGATGGTGGTGTCCGTTCTTGTGAGACCTTTTGCCATTTTTCATCTTGTATGATTCACCAGCAACACCATCATCTGATGACTCCCCAAGGGAGCGGGGCCTATAGCGCTTATGGTTGTTGGAATCTGATGGTGCATCATCATCACTTGATCTATGACGCTTCCTATGTCTCGACCTGATCTTGTCCTCAGAGTCTGACCCAGAGTCATCATCTGATGATCGGTGGCGGCGTCTGCGGCTCCTAGAATGGTCCTTCTTGGTAGATCTCCGCTCTTCATCATCACTGCTATAGTCTGAAGCATCAGAGTTTGACCTTGAAGAATGTCGGCGATGCTTTCTCCTGTGTGAGTGCTTCCTCCTCCGATGTTCTTCTTCAGACCCACTCTCATACTCATCGCTGTCGCTCTCACCACTGGAGTCTGAGCTCCTCCTCTTTGACCTGCGCTTGCGCCTCCTGGCATCAACAGAGTCAGAGTGACCATGTTTCCTGTGACTTTTGTGGTCCTTCCTCTTCCTGTGTTTCCGATCACCATCACTGTCAGAGTCGCTATCAGATTCTGAGGAAGAATCACCTCTCCTCCTGTGCTTTCTTGACTTGAGCTTCTTCTCCTTTGCTTCCGCGTCAGCTTTTGCCTTCACTGCTGCTTCCAGCTTCTGCTCCCATCTCAGCGGGGCTTCTTTCTTCTCAAGGATTCGCTTCTTCTTCTCTTCGACCAGCTGCATAAACTTCTTGGCATCCATCCCGACAAATCAGATAAAGACTTAAAACCTGCAGAGCCGTGAAATGATGCAAGGAAGTGCATCTCATAGAACAGAGAAAATCACTGTTAGTTCATTGAACAACTAGAATTATATAGCATGCTAGGGAGAACCAAATGGCTAAACCTAAATATCAGATGTTTTAGACAAGTCAAACAAAGCAGTTGGCAAAATGGCAACCAATTACATCTAAATTAGGCATAGCAAGCATAGTGAAACTAATCTCTAAAAACAAGCCAAGACAAGTGACTTGGACAGAGTATGCCTGGTTTAAGCTTCGGACATCACCAAAACAGTATCAAATTAGAATAATGCCATCCACTTAATACCAGAACAGTGGCTTCAAGGGTTCAAGGCTTAGTAAGCTTTCAGAGCATACAAAGCTATGCCAACCAAAAAGATTTAAGGGCTCTCGTAAGTCGTAACTATAAACAATTATTGACTGGTGAGAGAAAGCTATGATAGGCCAAATAGGTTGTTCTTGATCCATAGAACAAGCTTTCCATATGGCATCAGTTTAAACGAACTGAATCGAAAGGAGAGGACCAATAAAATTCTGATTCTTAAACTGCATGGAAAGGAGACCGAGGACTATTAAATTTTCTTCCCTAAATCTTATTCACATAAGTACATAACACAACCTGCAAACCAAGTTTTGGGCAACAGCTCGAACAAACTAAACCGACCAAACGTTGAGTAAGACTACAAACAGCTAGGAATAAACACAGCTGCAGAACATGCATGATTATACACTTTCTTACCTTGTCCTGAAGTTTGAATCCCCCAGAAAAGGTGTTCTTTTTTCCTCAGCCCACAATTCGCCTGCGCTAACAAAAAAAAACGTAAATTTATAGGTCAATGTAATATATCTTTCAAGAAAGAGTCTTTTAAGTTGCGTTTGATTTAGACACGAATAATATCTGCGCAGAAAAGCAACGGAGCATATCCACGAGTCGGCCGCGTCCAATTCCGATTCCTAGTACGAGCGCGGCACAACGTGAGGTCACAAAATTTTGCACCAAAACCCCCCAGAAGAAGAATTCTAGAAACGCAACAGATCTAAACCGCGACCGACGAAACCCTAGAACTGCGACGAACGACCACGGTGCTTGAAATTGAACATCTAAAACCCATTCGATTCAGTTCTAGGCATCCGGATCTGGAGCCCACACTGCCGCACCATGCGATCTATGCGTAACCATAACATCAGGTGCTTAAAAAATCTAGAAATATTTCAAAAAGAAAACAATCAGAGGAAAATTTGGGAGAGAAGAAGGCAAAATAGCGAGTCTTGCAGCGGAGGAAGACTACAACTCACCGGATCGGAGACGCTCAGGCGGCAGCGGACCAGTTGTTGTTGCCGGTGGCCGCCTCGAGGAGGTGGAAGAGGAGAATGGCTACCTCCTTGGGTTAGGTTAGGGCCTTTAGTAGGGGGAGGCGACTTGCCAAGTTACCGAGCCACTGACAGGTTGGTCCACGCGGCAGCCGCAGGCTCTGCGAAGCTTCGTTTCGAAGTTGGGCTGGCTGGGACAAGTAGGACTCCAGCTCCACCGTTTTGATTCGGAGTCTCGCTCGAGCCTGGACTCCCAACAACTTGCAAACTGCAAATGGGCGAGCAAACGATCTGACTTTTGATTAGTCACTCGTTATCTTGCTACTTCCCTTCCGTTTACAAAAATAAATCGTATTAGAATATGTGCACTTCAGTCAAACTTTAAAAACTTCAGTTATCAATACATTTTTAAATATTTAGATTAGATATATGAAATATTTTTTATTACTCTCGTTGTCTTGTTACTCCCTCCAATTCATAAAAATAAATCATTTTAGAATGCGTGCACTGCAATCAAATTTTAAAAACTTTGGCTACCGATATCTTTTAAAATATTTAGATTAGATACATGAAAATTATGTGCAGATTCATCTCAAAAAATACTTTCAAAACATTATTATTTATTAGCTTTTACAAATATATTATAATGATAATTAGTGATCAAAATTACATTTTAGATACCATATTGATGTCAAAACGACTTACTTTTGTATAGTAGTTTGCAACCTAATGTGTGTTGCTCTCCCTAGCAAGTACCTACACTGCATCTCCATGCAATTCTAGAGGTCATATCGATGTCAAAAACTATTTAGTTTTGTGCAGTAGTTTGCAACATTAGGCGTACTGCGCTCCCTAGTGCGTGCTGATCTCCTGAATTTTGGACACTATTGGCTCCCTAGACCACCGCAATTTCAAATATAGCCCTTTTACGCCCGAAATTCTATTTTTGGCCCCCTTGGCCCTTCTTTGTGCCACCGAATTGCGAGAAGCCACCACTGCACCCCGTACAACTACAACAACCTGCTCCCCCCACCACAAGAAGAACTGCCACTACTACCACACTGCTGGCCAGTCGGCCATGCAGACATGTGTGAGTTTTCTCAAAAATACATTTAAGTATATTTTTTGGATGAATTTCTAAATATAAAAAATTAGCTCACAAAATTATGAATTTTTTTTTGGATCCTCATGGCATAGTGTAATTGCTTGTGTAATTTTTTCAGAATTTTATACATTCTATTTTTTCTAGCAAATTCATTTAATTATTTTGTTTGTAGGAATTTTCTAATATAGAAAGTTAGGTCCAAACATTATAAAAAAAATTCAGGCTCCTTACATAGTGGACTTGATTGTGTAATTTTTACAAAATTTTATATGCTCTGAAATTATCTCGACAAATTAAGGGTTTATGTCTCGAAAATTCGAACGAAATGTTTCAGAAATTATTGTTTTATGATTTCATGTGACTTGAAATGTGGGAAGTTTAGTACCACATGAATACTCTAGGTAAGAGACACTCCCTCCTCCGCACATCTGTCGCCCCGTCGCTACTGTCCCCCCTTGCCCGCAGTGCTCGCTTTTATGGTAATTATTTGATTGAGTAATGGGGTTGATGGTACCCGTAGGTGGCATGGGTGATTTCATTGGTGTTTCCAATTCCACCATAGAAATAGGTTTGTGCAGCATACTTGGTGATTCCCGAGCGGCTAGAGCAAAAGGTGTAGGGTGAGCAAGTGCCAAGTGACGTTGGGTACAATATTATCGTCAGCAATGTCAAATGACTATTCATCATCTTCAGGTTGATCAGGATTGGCTGTTCCGTTTTCATTGTTCTCTCCCATGTTAACCAAATTGTGTTTATTAGCTTCCTTCTTAAATGCATTGTACTACAAATGATCATTCTCTCTTGGATTGTTGTTTCTAGTTTGTAGTGGTTCTTCAGCAGCAACGTTGACTAGCACACGGTAAGGGCATGCACCTTGTCCCTACAGAATGAACAAATATTGTGACTGGGATACGATGGTAACAGCAAAACCATATAGGTTGCATATGGAAGGTAATTGCCTAAAGCCTTCTGTTCCCTTCTACATATGTGATATATTACATTTTGTATCTTTAATTTTGGGATCCATTGAACTATTGTTGAGATTGTGATGTGTCCACCGGTGGCAAAAACAAAATTCAATGATCAAGGGCCACCTTTTCCACCGCCCGTCCTGCCTCCTCTGCACATCTGTCGCCTCATCCAGAATTCTCGGCTCCAACACTTCCGGAATTCCCGGCGCCAACGCCGCGGCTCCTCCTTCGCTCAGCTTTAAATACCAAACTCTCGCAGTCGCTCTTTGCTCATCTCAATTGCGTTTCGCTTCTTGTTCTAGCGCTTATCGCTGAGGACTCGGAGAACGTAATATAATTACTTTTTTGGGGAGATTAAGTATTTGTTTGCTTCTCGTCGCTAGTCGCTCGGCCTTTTTTATTGTTTTCCCCCGAATGGCAGGTAATTTGTCTGATGCTTTTGTCATTATTACCACAGTCGTAGTTATTAGTCAGCTAGTAGTTAGTATACTGGTAATTAATAAGTTGTCATTAGTTAGTTTACTAGTAATTAATTAGTCGTGATTAGTCAGATTGTTGATAATTAATTAGTCTGGGACCCTGTCAAGGAGGCACCGGAGGAGCCCAGGACTCGCCCAACACAGACCGGCGATCATCGTAGTTTCTCTCGTCGCCTCGGAGCACCCCATATCCAAGAGGTGAGTTACGTACAATTCGCGTCCTGATTTTCTATTTGCCCTTTCGTTATTCTAACAACGCGCAATCGTTCAGCCCGTATCGTAGGATATGGGGGACTTCGACACACGACACCAACGTTGGGAGTCCCGAGACAAGGGGAAGGGGAAGCTCTTGCAACAGAGTCCGCCACCATAGTGTATCTTGTCGCGAGCGCACTCCATATCAACGACGTGAGTTATGCAAAATTTACATTCTTGTTACGTTTTCAGCATGCGGTGCACTTACATCATGGAATCGCAGGACATGGATGACTTCGACACTCGCCGCCACCGTGGGCAGCCCTGAGACAAGGGGCGGTGGCTATGGCACCACGGAGACTAGTTGTAGACATCATTGTATAGATGATACATAGGATATTCTTTGTTAATTTATCAATTCAATGTGGATGACGTTGGTACAATACAGTATTAAAGAATAGCATCCACTTTAACACTGTATTGTACCACGGCTAGATAGGCTTGTACATGACCAACTGAGGGATATACGTGGCATGTAGATCATGTAACAATGTATCGTAGCCTTCGAAACGCACATAGTCGGAGGCTGCGGTACGTTGTTATATAGTCTGCATGCCACGTATTTGCCTTAGTTGGTTCATGTACAATCTTATCTATCATGTGGTACAATACAATGTTAAAGTGGATGATATTTTTTAATACTGCATTATACCACATACTAGATAAGCTTGTATATGAACCAACAGAGGGAAATGTGTGGCATGCAGATCGTATAACAACATACCATAGCGTGCCCATTGTTATATCATCTGCATGTCAAATATTTTCCTCAGTTGGTTCATACACAAGTTTATCTAGTCTGTGGTACAATACAATATTAAATAATATCATCCATAATAAATTGATAAATTAACAAAGAGTGTCCCGATTGCAATAAACATGCGCGTGTATCATGTAATGATTGTAACACTTCAAGTGTCGTCAATTTTATGTATGAACACGTACACTACAACTCCATTGGAAACCCTAATTCTGTTATGAGTACTTTGTGTGGGAATTCATGAAACCCTAATTTTTAAAACCAAAAATCCAAATTTTCGAGACCAAAATGCTTTATTTTGGAGATAATTTCAAAACACATATAAAATTATCCTAAAAAGTGGAAATACAGCAAAAAAATTCCAAAAATATCACATGAAGAATTAGGTGATGGGGTCATGGCAAGTTAGTAACAAATCTTGCATGCTCTATTTGTTGGACCGTAATGGCGACTAGAGGGGGGGTGAATAGGAGCACGCTCACTTTTTCACAATTTATGAACTCAATACAATTTAACTCCAGTAGCTATTAGAAAGCTATGAAGATCAATATACCGATCAATGGAAGACTAGTATTGAATCCAATTAAACCCTAAGCAATATAACAAAATCAACTAAGATTACCAAGACTCACAAAGACAGGCGGTCGACCGTTATACTCAACCGTCGGACCGATTGCGGGCGATCGGTAGCGTTGTCTTTGGCGGTCGGACCGCTCCAAAATCGGTCGGCCGGTGATGACAATGATCGGCCGCCGACTCGAACCGATCTGCAACGAGAAAATCGGCCGATGACGAAGTTGCAATTAGATGAAACTTTTGATTCTCAACTCCAATCTTTATGAAACTTTGCACACACCTTCTATATGCTATTGAGGACCTATTCCAATCGAATATTATGATAATTCTTGGAGCGATCTTAAGCAATTGACAATTGATCAACAGGAGGTCTAAAACAGGGCAAGAACGAAAACTTGATCCTAAAGCTTGTTCGTGAGAAATTGATGAACAAGATGATGCTAGATAGATTCACACATATCACAGCAAGCTAATTCACGTGAAAGAATCAATCACAAACTCGCGGATCAAGGAAAGCCCTAAAATCACCAAATTGAAAGCAAGAACGAAAGAGACTTATCTCAAGCAAACCTTGCATAGATTGATTTCGTGATTGAAGTGGATTACATCCACACCATCATGGATCATGAGACAATCAAGGATCACGAAATTCACCACAAACCATCAAGAGCCCTAGCCTCCACCTCAACTCCCTAAAGACAATTAGGGTTTTGAAACATAAAAGGCGAGAGAGAGAGAGTGCGACCACCATCTCCTCCTATTTATAGTGGAGGCCTAAAACTCTTAGGGTTTGACTTAATTGGGCTCCGTTGAGGCCCACTAACAAGCGGGTCACATCGCCGCCGCGAAGCGCCGTCTTTAACCTTTTGACCTAAACCGCTTCACCATGCGTCATGGATTTGCCAATAGGTCACCATTGTCCATCTTGTGTCACGCTTGAGTCGTTGACCCACCCGCATCGTCGATCGTTCGGACCTCAACTCTTCAAGTCTAGTCCCGATTCTCCTCGCCGTTGACCGTCGTTGACCACCAAGCCACCGCACAACCACGGACAAGAAAACACGATTCGGGAACAAGTTCTTCACAACTTGACCCATGTTAGTCAAAACATGCATCATGCAAATCATATGCCATGAAACCAATGACTTTGACCTAACAAAACAACATCGTCACGAAGTTGGCCGGCGTTCAAGTAGTTCTGGTCCGACCGCTCCAGTGGCCGGTCGATCCTTTCCATGGCGGTCGGACCGCTCCTCGTGAGCGGTCGGACCGCCTATTAGACTTAGTGAAATTCAAGCTCCCAAAACACCGAAACCTTCTGGAAACTTAAATCCAATAGAACTTCTTACTGGAGACTCCAAAAATTATGAGACCAAGTGCATTGGGATCCCCTTACTTGTCTACAACACCTATTTTTGGCCCACTCGATTTGAACACTTTTGGTCATCGCCGTCCGATCCGCCCGGATGGCGGTCCGGCCGATATGGGACCGGTCGGACCATGCGTGCAAGGACCGGTCGGACCGCCCCTGAGCAGTAAGCCTGTAACTTTGTCGAAAACGCGTGAAACGACAAACCGTAAACGCCATTGCCAATTGTCACATCATCCTAAGATCTGGAGCATATCCCCATGAAATCCACAATCTCCCCTTGATGAACACATTGGCAATTATCCGAAAAATGTAAGTAAGAGGTTTGAAAGCGAGTTTACTCGATTTTTCGCACAAAGGCACAACTTGGTCCATAAGCAAGAAAAAGCAATGAAAATGACCAAGCTGGCATCAGAATAGTATAGGCATGTGAGACAAGGCAAAAGTAAGCATCAAAACTTTGATTTCCAGAAACGGGTCAAAATTCTCACATGAGGTCCATATGAATAAACAATTGTTCAATTGACCTATGATCATTGTGAGTATAAAAGAATGCAACTCAAGAACTCCCCCTCACTATGATCCTCGATTTTCAAAAACTTTCAACTTTTCAGTTACTCCCCCTTTGTTTAATCTTCTCCCCCAACAAAGAAATATCTTCTCATTAACACATCTTCTTCAAATAAAAATAGCAAAGAAATATAACACATCTTCTCTCAAAGAAATATCTTCTCATTAATTAACACATCTTCTCCCCCTTTGACAATGGATTCATCAAGAAATCACGCCTTCCTCTCATCCAGAGATAACCAATAGATGATAAAGAAAGAAGCAGAAATAAAAGAAGCATAAACAGGAGCATGCATGAAGTGCAATGGGTGGCTTCATTTTTGTATTTTCAATTTTTGATTACAAGAAGCTTTGGAGATTACCCAAAAGAACAAGGCTAGTATCTCTAATATTGCACAAACGACATATCAAGCTGACAGTAGCTAGCAAGATCATGGTAAAACATATATATCAAAGCTAAGCACAAAGGCTCAAAAGTAAAGCGATAGATTTGATCAATTTAAGCAACGCTTCAAATTCAAACAAGTTCATCAACAGGATCCTAAAGTGAAATTGGCCATGTCAAAATGTCAAAGTGAGATCAAAAATCTAACAAAGACCACATGAAGAGTCAATCAAGTCCGTATTGAATCATTTTGCTCAAAATTTTGTAAACGCCCATTTGTCAACATTTTTCTCATTTGCATTGAATATTGAAGTTGACTAATGATCTAACTTAGTGACAAGATCACGGACTAGGAGCCATCCACAAACTCATCCTAAGCTTCGACCAAAAGTTGTTTAAAGGTATATCTTAGTAAAGAAGATCTGGACTAGGAGCCATCCACAAACTCTTTCTAAGCTTCTACAAGGCGACAAATCTTGAGGTTCATGTCATTTCGACAAGCGGTCCCCATGAGATCGTCGGTTCATCAAACTATCTCCAAGTTCATGTCATTTGACAAGCGGCCTCGTAAGAATAGTTTGGCATAATTTAAGCATAAGACAATCTTGATTTTCATTTTTCACAAGAGCGTTTTAGAATCTCAAGAACACAAAAGCTCAAGTAATGGTCAATTTTAGATCAAAGAGCTAACAAAGCAATTCTGACAGGGCCAATGTCACAAGAGGAGCACTAATTACGCAACTCGCTAAAACATCCACAAATTGCAATTTCTTAGTTTGAGTTGTTTAAAGATTCTAGCTCATATAGCAAAGACTTAGCTACACATGTAAAAGCATGATAATTCTAGCAAGTCAAAGAACTAGACATGACATTGAGCAAGAATTGAAATACAATGACTCCAAAGGGTAATAGGCAAAGCTTCATCAATTTTAAAAGATAAGCTGAAAAACTTATATTACAATGCATCTTTTTGGATTTTTCATACCATTTGTTGTAACCACTTGATGGAGTTTCTATATGAATGCAATATGACACAATGAGATGCAATTAAAAAGCCTAAAGAACTAAAAAATTTGAAAAGATCACTAAGTTCGGAAAAGAACAATAAAAGATCAAAAGAACAATGAAAGATAAGAAAAGATCAAACTCCCCTCAAACCAACCCATAAGGATAAATTACCCTAACTCGCTTCTTAAGGAGGAAAATCGGTTTGATCTAAAGGCTTGGTAAGAATATCGCCAATTGAGCTTGGACTCTCTGAAGTGCATCACAATATCACCTTTTTCAACATGATCTTTAAGGAAGTGAAAGCGAATGTCTATGTGCTTAGTCCTAGAATGTTGCCTTTGGGTTTTAGCAATATTAATAGCGAAGTGTTATCACGTAAAAGAGGAACACTAGCAAAGTTTAACCCATAATCTTTCAAAGTAGGCGTCATCCACAAAATCAGCTCTGACAACTAGCGACTACATACTCACCTCAAGAGTGGATTGTGCAATGAAAGCGCTTCCTAGAAGACCAAGATACAAGAGAAGTGCCTAGGAAGTGACAGGTGCACGAGGTACTCTTCCTATCTAACAAACGACCATAAAATCGAATCTGAAAAACCTCTAATGGACAAAGTCAAGAGCGGGAATACCAAATGCCATATAAAAGGGTAGAGTGTAAATACGAATATGCGCTTAATGGCTTGGCGATGGGAAGTTCTCGAGGCGCTGAAATCTTGCACAAAGGCATACAGTGAAGTGAATGTCCGGTCTCGAGGCCGTCGAATCTGAAGGAGCCGATCATCTTTGCGGTACTCGCGTTGATCCACGACTTCTCCTTCCTCATCCGGATCCAAAGCGATCGAAGTTGCCATGGGAGTGGAAATTGGCTTGCGATCACCCATGTTGAAGCGTTTGAGTAGATCTTTAGTGTACTTCGTCGATGGATGAAAGTTCCTTCCTTGCATTGCTTGATTTGAAGTCCCAAAAGTAATTAAGCTCTCCCATCATACTCATCTCAAATTCCTGGACATAGTGTCGAAAAGTTGAAACAAGAGCATTAGAGGAACCACCAAAGATAATATCATCCACATAAATTTGAGCAAGCGGAAGTCATTGTCACGCCTAAGAATAAATAGAGTTTTATCCACTTTACCCATCTCAAAATTATTTTTAAGCAAGAAGGTCTTAAGTCTATCATACCGGGCTCTAGGGGCTTGTTTAAGACCATATAATGCTTTAGATAGCTTGAAAACACGATTTGGATATTTAGGATCCTCAAAACCAGGGGTTGCTTAACATACACTTCCTCATCTATGAAACCATTTAAAAGGCACTTTTAACATCCATCGATATAATTTAAAACCTTTTGATGCAGCAAATGCAAGCGAGAATCACGAATGGCTTCTAGTCTAGCAACAGGAGCAAATGTCTCATCAAAATCTAACCCCTCAACTTGGCTGAAACCCTGAGCTACCAATCTGGCCTTATTTCTAACCACAGAACCATCCTCACCTTGTTTATTCTTAAACACCCAACGGGTTCCTATAACATTATGACCACTAGGAGGTTCTACTAGGTTCCAAACTTTGTTTCTTTCAAAATTCTCTAACTCCTCATGCATGGCATTTACCCAGCTAGAATCAGATAAAGCATGTGATATATCGCGGGGTTCAAAAGAAGCAACAAAAGCCGAATGAGAGTAGAGATTTGGATCATTATACACAGGCGAGTGACTCGCTCATGTAGATTACCTATTATCATTCAGGAGGATCTTTGTCTCTGAATGCGAAGTGGAGCGCCGGGTGAGATGTCGTTTCTTCGACCTCCGCAGGTACTGCTGATGATGATGATGCAGCAGGAGCCTCAACTGAAGGTGAAGTAGACGTAGCAGGTTCTTGTATCAATATGGGCGCCTCGGCAGCAGCAGATGAGGGAATGACATTAGCTTCGTCCTCATCTTCCTCCACAAAAATGCTTTCTGTCACCTGTAAATCATCTGTAGCAATTGATCTAGCTCCAGGGCTAGTCTCATCAAAAGTGACATTACAAGTCTCCTGAATAATGTTAGTCTCAGTATTAAAAACTCGAAAACCCCTCGAATGAGCAGGATAACCCAGAAATACCCCATCAAAAGTTCTTGATTCAAATTTATCTAAGTTGCCTGTCTTAAGGATAAAACATTTTGATCCAAAAACTCGAAAATGCGAAACAGAGGGTTTTCTACCAAAACGAAGCTCATAAGGAGTCTTGCCTAAAGAAGGTCTCAAAAGACACGATTTGCAATATGGCAAGCGATAGCAATAGCTTGACCCAAAATCTCCTCGGTGTGCCATACTCATCTAGCATCGTCCTAGCCATTTCGACCAAGGTTCTATTCTTCCTTTCCACCACGCCATTTTGTTGAGGGACGTGTGGAGAAGAGAACTGATGCTCAATACCACGCTCAGCACAAAAAGAAGCAAAAGAAGCATTTTTGAACTCCGTGCCATTATCACTGCGAATCGCTCTCAAAGCACCAGGAAGCTCAGAAGCCAAACGAAGAACAAGGTCATGAAAATAACCAAAAGCTTCATCTTTTGAAGTAAGAAAGAACACCCAAGTATATCTAGAAAGATCATCAACTATAACAAGAATATACCATTTTCCACCGACTGACCGGACTCTAGCAGGACCAACAGTATCCATATGAAGCAAGCGTCACGGTCCGTCACCATAACCATAGTCACGAGAAGGGTGTGGCGGCAACTTGTTTGCCATGCCTACAAGGCGCACATATCTGACATCTTTGATGACTTTGAGCTTAGGCAAACCTCTCATGAGATCAAGGTTGCTAACTCGTGTCAGATGATCAAAACCAATGTGCCCCAAACGTCGATGCCAAAGCCAGAAATCAGAAGACGATGTAAGCAAACATTTAAGAGATCCAGCAAGAGATTCTGAAAAATCAGCTCCAAAAATTCTACCAACTCTAGAGATTCCAAACACAAGCTCACCAGTAGAATCAAGCACACGACAAGCATTTTTCTTAAAAACAGTCTCATAGCCATCATCAAGAAGCTGAGAAACAGAAAGAAGATTATACCTAAGCTTGTCCACAAGAGCGACATCTTTTAGAATGAATTTGTTGTTTACCCTAATTGATCTTGTTCCTTCAATTCGCCCTTGTGTATCATCTCCAAAGGTGATGAAGTCATCACCTGTTACCCGCGTGAAAGAGGTAAACCATTTTGAGTTCCCGGTCATGTGGCGTGAACATCCGGAATCAACGAACCACGTGTTCTTCCCCTTTCCGCGATAATCCTGAAAATCAAGGAACAAAAGAACGATGTGTCTCAATACTGGGATTAGATAAACATGATTTAGGAATCCAGTACTGAGACACACGTCTGCAAGGAGTATACAAACCAGAAGTAGTATCCTTGATTTCATCTAACATTCGGTTATGAGCAATGTTTAAATTAAAATGAGACTTGAACTGTTCATGAGCGGTCTGACCGGCATTGGTGTGGCGGTCGGGCCGCGACAAAACGGTCGACCGGTGACCACAATGGTCGAGACCGCTTGATCGATAAACATTAGAATTAGGATATTTAGAAACATAATGATTTGCATGAGAGACAAATCCTAATCCAGGTTTATTCTTTTCAATGTTACCATGTCTCATAGAAGCTCTAGGTTGCATGAATGAGATTCTATCAAAACTTTTCCTATCATTTTTCAACCTCCAATGAATTCAATCAAATGTCCACCTTTTTGCAATAAGTGCAATGGTACTTGGTACCACTAGAAGAAGCACCATTTGAATTAATACAAGGTTGGGCAAAACCTGCAGATTTAAAAGATGTTTTTGCAGGTTGGGTTTTGAATTCAATTAAACCTTTTTCCAAGACTTGAATGACTTTTGGGTTTGAATTGTCTTGAAAAGAATTGAATCCTAAACCTTGCTTCTTATAAGGAGTTTTAGACTTGTCAAGAATCATGTTTAATTGTTTCTTACCTTTAGAAAATTTCTCTAATGTATCATGAAGGTAAGCATTTTCTTTTCTCAAGTTAACACAAGCATCACAAGTTTTATTCATAGATTTCTCCTTATACGAAGCAATTTCAAGCTTAAAAGCGGAACATGAAGCACAAGTAGTATTTTCAATATTGTCCTTAAGCTTAGCATATTTGACTCTAGCAGCTTCTAAGATATCTTTGATTTCACGTTCCTTTTCTAAACATGAAGTGCAAGGGCTAGATTCAAACACATCAAAAGCAATCAATTTACTAGATTCTAAACATTTTCACAAGGAGCACTTTTAATTTCATTCGATTCAGATCTAGCATTCTCAAGTTGTTGTACTGAAATATTATGAGCGGTTTGTAACTTAGTAATTTCGAGTGCATAGCATGACAAGATAAACATTCATCAGGTTTAAGAGTCTTAGCATTTTAAGCTCTACTTTCAGTTTGTTAATCTTTGACTCTAATTTCTTATTTTTTGTCATAACAAATTCTAGCGCTTCATCTTGACTAAGCAATTGCTCAACTATAGAATCATATTTAGCAGAAAGCTCATCATAAGTAAAAGATACCTCTTCATCATCAATGTCGTCGGTGTCAGCCATGAAGCACATGCCAGTGAAGTCTTTGGCCTTCCCTTTCTTTTTGCCTTGAGGGATCTCCTCCTCCTTGTCCTCCTCACTCCCAGTATCCACATCGCTCAAGGATTGATCCTCAAAGCGGCAAGGACCGGTGGCGACCTTCACAAGCTTATTTGCCTCATACCTTGATTTGTTGAAAGGAGGCTTCTTCCAAGTAGCTTTCCTTCCTTATGATTGCTCTTACCTTTGACTTGGGGCAATTTGCGGATATGATTGAGCTCACCACATTCATAGCATGTTCTGGACCACCTCTCTTTTGTTTCTCACATTATTGTAGGCCGTGTGAATTTCTTAGCTAGAAGAGCTAACTCTGTTTGAGAATACTTTCAAGCTCCTCTTCATGAATAGCGGATAAACAAGCAAATGAAAATCCGAAGAAGATTCACAAGAGTCATCAAAAGCCTTTTGAGAGGATCGCTACCAAAGCTAAATTATCTTTCTTAGGATGATCAACTCTTTTAATTTCATGAGTCTTGAGTTTACTATAAAGCAATTCTAAAGTAAGACTTGAAAGATCAACATTTTCTTCTATAGCAAGTAGCTTTCATCTCCCACTCCTTGGTGTTGATTGCGCCAAGAGATGGGTGGCATTTTCAGATTGAGAATATTCAATATCAACGACTTTCATTTGATTAATTACTTTATTAAAGCGATGAAAATGTCATCGATGCTCTCTCCAGACGCATCTCGAATTTATTGTACTCACGCTTGTAAGCAGTTTGGCGCACCTTTTGATTTGGGACGAACCCTCATGATATGTTTGAGAGTGTTCCAAATTTCATCTTGTGATTGAAAGATTGCAAATTCTATCATATTCTTGTCTACCAAGTGCACCATATAAAAGATTCTTAGCCTTATTGTTGTTAGCCAAAAGAATTGCGAAGCGGTGTAGCAATTTCGGGAATAACCAATGGGCTCTAACAACATCCCAAATAGCTTGTCCTCGCTCTCAAGAAAGACGCGCATACGATTCTTCCAATAGGCATAGTCGTGCCCATCGAAGATATGCGGTTTAGTAGAAAACTTATCCATCGCCAAAGTTCGGTGACCGGTTAAGATCAAGATTGAACTAACAGGCTCGATACCACTTGTTGGACCGTAATGGCGACTAGAGGGGTGAATAGGAGCACGCTCACTTTTTCACAATTTATGAACTCAATACAATTTAACTCCGGTAGCTATTAGAAAGCTATGAAGATCAATATACCGATCTGTGGAAGACTAGTATTGAATCCAATTAAACCCTAAGCAATATAACAAAATCAACTAAGATTACCAAGACTCAAGACGGGCGGTCGGCCGTTATACTCAACCGGTCGGACCGATTGTCGGCGGTCGATTGGCGTTGTCTTGGCGGTCGGACCGCTCCAAAATCGTCGACCGGTGATGATGATGGCGATCGGACCGCCGACTCGAACCGATCTGCATGAGAAAATCGGCCGATGACGAAGTTGCAATTAGATGAAACTTTTGATTCTCAACTCCAATCTTTATGAAACTTTGCACACACCTTCTATATGCTATTGAGGACCTATTCCAATCGAATATTATGATAATTCTTGGAGCGATCTTAAGCAATTGACAATTGATCAACAGGAGGTCTAAAACGGGCAAGAACGAAAACTTGATCCTAAAGCTTGTTCGTGAGAAATTGATGAACAAGATGATGCTAGATAGATTCACACATATCACGACAAGCTAATTCACGTGAAAGAATCAATCACAAACTCGCGGATCAAGGAAAGCCCTAAAATCACCAAATTGAAAGCAAGAGCGAAAAGAGACTTATCTCAAGCAAACCTTGCATAGATTGATTTCGTGATTGAAGTGGATTACATCCACACCATCATGGATCGAGAGACAATCAAGGATCACGAAATTCACCACAAACCATCAAGAGCCCTAGCCTCCACCTCAACTCCCTAAAGACAATTAGGGTTTTGAAACATAAAAGGCGAGAGAGAGAGGTGCGACCACCATCTCCTCCTATTTATAGTGGAGGCCTAAAACTCTTAGGGTTTGACTTAATTGGGCTCCGTTGAGGCCCACTAACAAGCGGGTCATATCACATGCGCCGCGGCGCCGTCTTTAACCTTTTGACCTAAACCGCTTCACCATGCGTCATGGATTTGCCAATAGGTCACCATTGTCCATCTTGTGTCACGCTTGAGTCGTTGACCCACCCGCATCGTCGATCGTTCGGACCTCAACTCTTCAAGTCTAGTCCCGATTCTCCTCGCCGTTGACCGTCGTTGACCACCAAGCCACCTGCACAACCACAGACAAGAAAACACGTATTCGGGAACAAGTTCTTCACAACTTGACCCATGTTAGTCAAAACATGCATCATGCAAATCATATGCCATGAAACCAATGACTTTGACCTAACAAAACAACATCGCCACGAAGTTGGCGGCGTTCAAGTAATTCTGGTCGACCGCTCGGGTGAGCCGGTCGACACCGCCATGGCGGTCGGACCGCTCCACGTGAGCGGTCGGACCGCCCCTTAGGACTTAGCTGAAATTCAAGCTCCCAAAAACCGAAACCTTCTGGAAACTTAAATCCAATAGAACTTCTTACTGGAGACTCCAAAAATTATGAGACCAAGTGCATTGGGATCCCCTTACTTGTCTACAACACCTATTTTTGGCCCAGCTCGATTTGAACACTTTTGGTCATCGCCGGTCCGACCGCCCCAGATGGCCGGTCCGACCGATATGGGACCGGTCGGACCGCCGTGCAAGGACCGGTCGGACCGCCCCTGAGCAGTAAGCCTGTAACTTTGTCGAAAACGCGTGAAACGACAAACCGTAAACGCCATTGCCAATTGTCACATCATCCTAAGATCTGGAGCATATCCCCATGAAATCCACACTATTATTGATTAAGGATGGTAGTTTTAAAATTTAATGTTTGAACTGGTTTGAATTCGCGGATGACACGGGAATTGACAGTCAATGCATAGTACTCTATGCCTTTAATTGTTAATTTTCTGCACTTTTCAGCAATACACTTGCAGTAGTCATATGGTACTAAACTTCCCCATTCCAATTCATATGAAATCATGAACCCTATTTTCTAAAACCTTTGTCCTAATTTTCGAAACCTAAACCCTTAATTTGTCGAGATAATTTCAGAGCATATAAAATTCTGTAAAAATTACACAATCAAATCCACTACGTAGCTACCTCCTTGGGTTAGGTTAGGGCCATAGGGGAGGCGACTTGCCATGGACCGAGCTACTGACAGGTTGGCCCACGCAATAGCCGCAGGCTCTGGGAAGCTTCGTTTTGAAGTTGGGCTGGCTGGGACAAGTCGGACTCCAGCTCTATCGTTTTGATTCGGAGTCTCGCTCGAGCCTGGACTCCCAACAACTTGCAAACTTCAAATGGGTGAGCAATCGATCTGACCAAGATCAATCGAATCATTAGCCCAAGTCTCCATGCCAACTTTTGATTACTCACTCGTTATCTTGCTACTCCGTCAAGTTCACACAAAAAAATCATTTTAGAATGAGTGCACTGCAATCAAACTTCGAAAACCATATCGATACCTTTTTAAATATTTAGATTAGATACATGAAACCACGTTTGATTACTCACTCATTATCTCACCACTCCCTCCAGTTCACAAAAACAAATCATTTTAGTATGCGTGCACTGCAATAAAATTTTGAAAACTTTGGCTATCGATACCTTCTAAAATATTTCGATTAGATACAGGATAATCATGTTTAGATTCATCTAAAAAAATACTTTCAAAATACTATAATTTTATTGGGTTTTACAAATATATCATAATATTAATTAGTGGTCATAATCGCATTTTTTGGACCATATCAATATCAAAAACTACTTACTTTTGTAAAGTAGTTTGCAACCTCATGCAGTTATGCGTGCTGCTCTGTAGCAAGTACCTGCGTTGCATCTCCATGCAATTATGGAGATACGTTCTGAAGACTATACCAACGTCAAAAACGACTTATTTTTCGAGTTTGTAACCTTACGCTTGCTGCTCTCCCTAGCAAGTACCTAGGGTTGCATCTCCATGCCCCTGCTCTGTTTTGTACTCCACTGTGTGTCCTACATCATCCAGAGTCCATCTGTCTGTAATGGTATCGTACGCTTCATCTTCTTACTGTCAGGAATCACATGTTCCTTTATACAAGTGACCGTGCGCTATGACCTCAAAACCCTAACACAATGTTACCCTTGCCCAGATAAATTTGGAAGATAGCAACGCATAGGTCAAAGCTGGCACGTTTTCTGTCAGATATTAGTATGATAAGGCAATCAAATGTAAAATCACTCCATTCTAATCTTGCTCAGATTCTACATTTACATATTGCCTGGCAAAATGAAATTTAGTAATCACATGAAATGAGATGAACGGCATGCACGCAATGCACCAACCGAAACAAAACTTCATAATACTCGATTAATACTAACAGCATAGTTTGAAGTGCCATGACAAATAGCAACACAAGTATGGAGTACTGTGACTCGGAACAATAAAAACATCTTCGAAAAGGTGCGATGGCCCTGAGAGAAGTCTTAGCTTCAAAATTTTAGGAGCATTTGGTGCGCAGCAAACAAATTCAAGTAACCATGCTTGCCAATAACACAGGCAGACATTGTGTATGAAGCTCTCTCGACCTTAAAGGAGAGCATAAATCTCAAATTGGCAGAGCACATTTGAGGGCAGGCAGCTTCAGTTTCGAGGCCTCCCCCAGGTCGACGAAGAGGATGAAGAATTTGAGGGTAATCTAGATCCACGCCAGCGGTCAGTAGTAGCAGGAGGGCCATCCGGGCGGGCAGGAGTTGCATCTTGGCGGAGTGGACGCACATCAGGGCGAGGGCGATCTTCACGTTGACCCCACCGATCTTGTTCAGGCGGCACTGCTGGTCTCTGGCTGCCACCTGTGCGCTGCCACTGTCACCACCACGTTTAAACTTCGGGACATATTTACCAGGAGCTGGTGCAGAAGCAGCTGCTGCTGCAGCTGGAGCTGCTGCTGGCTCACGAGCTGGCGGTGCAACAGCAGCAGCATCAGGTGTGCGCACAGCCTCGGCACCTCTTCCCAAAGAGCCTCCCTCCTTTGCTTTTCCTTCTCTTCCAACTCCCGCTCTCTCTGCAGCTGCTTGGCTGCAATTGCATCAAGCTTAGCTTTCCTCTCGGCTTCTTCCGTCTTCCTTCTCTCTTCCTCTGTAATTGAAAGATGCAACATCGTTAACAATAATATGGATGAGCTAAAATTTGAATTGCTTGCTTCCAAAGGGCAACAAACAATATGGAGTCGCAAGATAGCCAACAATGGATCACATTTAGTTCTACAGTAGTGAGACTTTATTTTAAGCTATCCATTGCCTAAGTATCAGAAGTCTATACTGCAGTCATTCAAGTATTCAACTACTGTGGTAATGACATAATACAAGCTAACAAAAACCCTACCACAATAGCCTCAGATAAGAACAAGTTGGAGCAATCTTATCCCAGTGAAATATAATAGTAAATATATAATAATAATAAATCGTAGCCCCCGATAAGAATAAGTTGGATGAGTTATCCAAGTGGAACAATAACTAAGTTGCCAACTTTGCAGTTCTGAATTTACCAAAAATAATAATAAAGATCAAAGTAGTATTGCACCCAGCAAGTACAACGAATAATAAAGTTAGTTAGTCCTGAATTCACTTGCCTTCACGTTTTTGAGCTTCCTCTTCCTCGCGTAGCCTTTCGATCCGCTGTTCCTCCAGGTTCAGATAATACATCAATTTTCGTACTGTCTCCCTTTCACTCTTTCTTGATGATATCAACTGACTGATCCTTTCATCCCTCTGTTTCTTCAGGCGACTAAACTCAGCTTCACGACGTTGGACAATTCTTTCCTGGAAAGCATTCTGCAACAGCAAAGAGGGAAATTGGAAAAGGTTGGGCTGAAAAAACAGAAGTCTAGTCTCACAAGAATAAAGTGGTGACAATAGTCTACTGAACAGAGCTCATAGGTTGACAACTCCCATGTGGCCATGTAGCCAAAAAGAGAAATATTGCACGGAAAATACATGTCAAATCTGAACCTTCATGTTCTGTAATCATCAACCAAAAGTTACTCTTGTTTGCCGACATTTGATTCTGAGCAATTTTAACTTGATCGGCAGATAGACTAACATGTTCTATCATCCACACATAACAAATAACTAGACCTTTGCGCTATTATATTATAACAAAAAAAATTGCAACATATCCAGTATTACATTTAGAATTGGAAAACCTGATTATGGATCAAACAACATAATTAGATGGAACATAGTATTCTCTGATTACCATGTAGTACTGTGACATGAAGGCTGAATGAAGCCGTAAATAGCATGCATACCTTATGTTCCAACATTCGAGAAAGTCTATTTTTCTCTTGCAAGTCGCCCGCATGGTGGTGCTTGCTGAGCTCAATCTCTCTCTACAAGCATAAATTAATACTATATGTGTTAACAAATATCCGCAAATTGTAAACAACACAAGAACAGTAGAAAACAGACCAGCTGCTCTTGCTCATGAAAGATCTTCTCTTCCTCAAGGCGTTTTTGGAAAACTTGCTCAATCAGTGGTGCCTCTTCCTGCCTTTTTGCCCTCTCCAAGTAATCCATTGTCTTTGCAAGCTTCTGCAGCTTCTTTTCCATCTCCTGGCGCTCCTTCAACTGTTCATTCAATGCCATTTCCATGAGGGTCTCCTTGGTAATCTCCTGCCATGCAAACATTCAATATATTGAAGCGGTTGTATAAAGGTTTATAATGGTAGAAATAATATGTACAACTGAAAAGTTCTGAGCTATGACCAACATCACTGCTGGCAACATGATACCAATATGTGCTGGGGCTACAGACCATAAAAGGACCTGTTCCAGAGGGCTTAGCTTCCTCCATAAGACAGGCTAGTTGAAAGGTTCATTAATTTATGTGAGCTTAAGCTTCCCTGAAAAGTTCGAGAAGCCGAACGCCATTTGGGGGAGCTTAAGTTACTGGTACTTTTAAGCTATCCTGAAGCTACCCCAAAAAAGGGCCAAACCATGGATGGTTTCAGCACACAATGTGTATTTGTTTGTATTAAATTGCCAGGATAAGCCCACAAGGCGATGGTGAATTTAAAATGATTGCAAGCATACAATAGTAAAATCTATTACGGGCCAGGGGTAGTGCAAATTTCCAATTTGAAAGAAAAAGGAGATGACACAGTCATAGGTTGTTAATGGAGCAATGACAACTAGCAAAGACAATAGCATGCTTAAATATGCCACCAGAGTATAAAACTGGAGATTTAGAAAGTACCTTTTAAATACAGGTCTTAGTCATGTCCATACTGATTCGAAAATTACAGGAACTTTAGTGATATTACTTTACCTAAATTTCCTTTCTCAAAATAAAAACAAATTGTTCCGTTTGTATAATTGAGAGCATTCCAAGTCGCCTACAACTATCAGAAACAGGAGCAGCACACCATGTGCTAACATGTTTGTATAAAATCCGTACCAAACAAATGATCTAACCAGCAAAAACTTCCTAAACATGATCCCACCCTTCATCTACACCACCTACCATTGATCTACAGCATCCAAGCAAATTATGCAAACAGCTAACGAAAATAAATATCGAAATTGAACTGATCATACAGAAACATGAACTTCGACCTTTCTAATAGCAAAAGTGCACCAAGTTTTTTTCTCAATAAACATAAATTAAGCTACATGCTACGCGACTATACATAAAATATTAACAGCATATATAGTCAGTTGGCACGAATTGGTTTATTATTGGAAACCCACTATTGTTTCTTACCCCCTCAATGACAGGTTTTTTCCCTTTCTTTTTGTGCCTTATAGTTTCTTCTAGCAAGTCTTGTGCTGCCTTAAGATCTCTTTCATGCATTTCTCGAAGGATCCTCTGCTGCTCCCTAAGTCTTTGATCCTTCAAAAGCCTCTCCCTTTCATCGTCTGCAGTTTTCTTCTGAAGACTCAATCGCTTTCTTTCCTCCTCCTTTTCCTGGAAATGAATAAATAGACTATAAACAAAAACTACATAAAACAGCTAAGAGTTTAGAAGAGTAAGCAAATAGGATACCTTTTCCAATATTTGGCGCTCATGCTCTTCTTTGCGTTTTTCAATTATTGATTTCCTCGCAAGAAGTATCTTATGTTCTTTCTCCACTACTACACCGAGACTAATCAAGTTTTCACCAAGTTTGGATGGCTTTTTCATAGGTGGATGAATAAGACTCCTTGCTTTGTTTAGGGAATCAGCCAGGACACTAAGGTGATTACTAAGCCCTTCAGATTCTATGTCCTACAAAGAGAAATCAGTAAGAATAACATCGACACGTTAGGAGTAATTAGTAAAACTAAAGTTCTGCATTTAACAGCATATGAAACATTACTATTGAATATATTGCAATTCAAGTAATAAAAACCCGTAGATAGATGTCAGGGACTAGAGATTTTTTGTACATGTCTAAAAGATAACAAATACTATGTCAACAATAATAGTATTTTGCTTGTTCAGCATGACAATGACATTTTGGGCTACGTACAGTAGCATCAGCGCAAACAGCACTGTCATCTGCGGAATTTCTGAAAAAATCTTAATCAAACTAGAAGGTTCTTATTGTGTGTGATCTTTCGAATGCAAATGGCTAATTGCAGTAAGTACAAACCATATCCCCAAAAAATATGGGAACCACAAAAAACTAAACAGTGTTTTATTTTTCTTTAAGAAAGGGAAAAAAAAGCAGAGAAGTGGGACACATGAAAACGCATGGAAAAGAAAGGTGGTGATGTTCAGTGATCTAGCTATCTGTACAACGCTACAACCCCCATTAGACTGATTAAAGTTATAAGAGCTATGGGACAGATGAGAGGAAAGTAGAGATGAAAATGTTCACTCGTAGGTCAAAATCTAAGTCTTTGTGATAAAATCAAATAGAACAGAAAATCCATTCAATCAACACAACTGTGATTTCACCGCTTATGCAGATTGTTAATGCAGATTGTTAAAAATAAGTGAAAGAAAACATGATATGATTTATATGAACCGATTGTAGCTTAACCTGTATTTTTTTAGGGAAAACAGTGAGGGAGGCCCCTACAGTATATATTGTAAAATAAAAGAGCTTATGTACAGACAGGGAGGGAATAACGTACAAGCCCTCACTGAGGACCAAAATTAGTTAAGAGAGTCTAGCCAGCTAAAGAGAGGGTGCTTATGAGTTATGAGCTTACCCCGTAATTACTTTGGTCGATGACTAGTCATGTCCTACTGCACATATTTATAATTATTTTCCAATAAAAAATGAAACCATTCTCCAAGAACTGTGTGTTTCTAGCAAATTTAAAACCCCAAGCCCAAGGCTACAGCAAAAAAAAACCTATTTCGCCAAAAGAAGATGAGAAGATAGGTAATACAAAAACATAAAACCTCAAATAGATCGGGCAGACCATGCACTGTGATGCTTATAGACAAGAAACAACAGTGAACAGATACATTCCTTCAATGAGAACATTGATAAACCTAAAGAAGACAGCAGCAGGTAGAGTCAAGCCACATACCATATTACCAAAATGAACGGCTCCCAATAAATGGTCGACTTTCATAGCAACAAAATTGTGTTTCACAGCATCAACAGAAACCTTTTCCACAACAGTAAATTCAAAGAATGGGATCATTTTTGAGAGCATATCAATTTTCATGGACTGGAAAATCCGAGAGGCCTGAAAATGATGAAAAGTTAAGCTAAACTGCATGTCCTAACTAAATACTAATGTAAGGTATGTAAAGAGACATGAAATACATATACTTTCTAAAGTGGGTCATAGAATAGGACCTGCTGCAGCACCCTCAGTGTCGTCAGCTTTTCCAATGCAGGAAGGTACTGCGATAACTGAATTTCCGGAACTGAAGAAGCCGATGAAAGCTTTCCTCCTATCTTAGAAATCTTGGAAAGCAGTGGATGTACTTTCGATGCGAGGTCCAGAGGAAGAAACTCATGTTCCAAGAGGTTGTATAAATCTTTCACTTCTTGGGAAGCACAGGAAATAACCCCTTTGGCAGCCTATATTCATACCATGCAGTCAAAATACGAGAGAGAACTATTTACGTCTGCAAGAGATAGGCATGGACTGTACATTGCTGGCTACAAACAAGATCATAAAACTGACAAAATCAAAATGTAAGTGTGTGGCCGATACAAAAAATTGGCAGTGCTTTCGTATTTCAGCTATGCAATTGACGAGGGAGAGAAAATGGCAACATAAAATGCTGCAAACAAATTCAATTATTGCTACACAATTTTATAAATCAATAGAACACACATATTATAGGATCCAAACAAGACATGTGTAAAAAATGTAAAAGAAATAGAAATGATGGCACAAGACTGAATACATGTGATAACCAAGAGTGAGTCCAAAAATTTGGCGGAAAATATGATAAAAATAACAGTAGCTGAAAAAGGATTCAGCACGTACCAATTCGTAAAGAAGAGATGCTCTAGAAGGCTGAAAAGGGGACAGGATATTTATCAGAAAAAGAATTGATCATGTAATTGAAAATAATATTCACTTAGAAAACAATTGAGGGCTAACCACTTCTCTATTCTCGCGCTTGGAGTCAAGGGAGAAGTTGACAAGGTTGGCCATACGCAAATTACGATCTTTCTCATTTTCAAGCTCAAGATGAGATGCGCCATATTTATGGCCATATGGTGCCACAGAAAGTGCAGCAAGCAAAACAGAAGATGCTATTAATTGTAGATCCTTCTGAGACAAGTTCTTATTGTAGCTCTTCTGCAAGTTGAAAAGCTTGAGCCATGCATATGCATGATACATGTGGCTATCAGATATCCAGAATATTTCAGTTAGCTTGGCATAATATACAACCAGAACAGATGGTTTTGGAGTTTTCTTCACCAAGCTCATCAAGCCATGGATATCCTCCACAGATCGGAAGGCCTCCTGCAAAAAGCAAAGTTTGTTGGGTGAAGCGAATTGCTTTAGCATAAAAAGGAATATTATGTAAGTTATGAAACAGACCTGCCATAGGGAAAGGTCTGTAGCAATTTTGAGTTGTTCAACCCGAGTATCGAGGTACAGCTGCAAGCTTTCAGGGGCAGTCAGATCAGGACGATCTCGCTGGTCACGATATTTGTTCAAATTAGCAAGATGGTTTCTGATGATCTCACACAGCCTACGGAATTCAGTGGATCTTTTATACTGCTTGCAAAACTGAAAAGCCTTGTATGCAGCCATCTGCATTTAGGAATGTTAAAAAAAAGGAACAGATACATTAGCTAGTCAGAAGTAATTACTAGAGAAGACTATGAGCAAGGAATCAATTTGGTACTTTTGATATTTAAGAAAAGTGCAGGAAAAATAACAAATGGCTAATTCAGTGGTTGGGTATGTCCAAGGAATCAATTCGGCACTTCTGATATTTAAGAAAAGTGCAGGAAAAATAACAGATAGCTACATAATCCAGTGTAGCCAACAATAACAAACACAATTTTATTTTACCAGAATATATCAAAAGATACATGAAGTTATTGCAGTAAACACTTCAAAAGAAAAGTTTCTGAAATGTAATGGCAAGCAATCAGGGCTGAAGAGCAACACTGGCTAGTATAAAATCAGATAAAACTGGCTGTATGTGAGCATAGTTGTGAACAGGAATGGTGTTGGACCTGTTGGTGCGGAGAGCAAAATATTGAGTACAGAGAATTCATCAACAAACAAAGAGTGCAGGAACGACATTACTATAATGTTTCCACTAATCATAAATGTGTTATCCATTAACCAGGTAAAAATAACTTCTCACAAAAAAAACATCAGAAGTAATGAAATGCCTACAGGAATAAGCGAAAAGCGAGTAGAAAAGCTTACAGCATATAACGCTTCAAGCTTTGAGTTGTTTCTCAGTATCTCAAGCACCGTCCTGTACGTCTCCCATAGGAACTTAAACCATGGTGTGACAACCTCTCTGTCTGATCGGTCCTTCCCTTTCTCCCCACTAACATAGCTGAGCATCAAGTCCTCCGGACGCTTGTCTGCTTCCAGATCTTCCACATCCAGAGCATCTTCCAGTGCTTGCGCCTGGTTCCTAGCTTGCTCGGCTTTCTCATTGGACAGCTGCATAAAGTGTTTTATCACATCCTCCAAGGATGACACATTGACTTGCTGGCAGACAATTCTGTACTGAATAAGACCATCTTTCGCAAATCTGCCTTTCCTCAGGTCTACACAGAGCTCTACATACTTCATCATGATCCTTTCGAGAGGCTTTTGCCATGACCTGTATCTTTTTGATGTAATGAGATCATGCAACGCCTGCAGGGCAGCCTGCTTTTGCCCAACATGTATCAATTCTGAAGTAAAGCAGAGGTAATAATCAGTGTAAACATCTTTTGTCCGATTATGGATAATTGGATACATCGAAGAATTTGTGTATGAAAAAAAAAGTCATGCAGAGAACTACTGATGACTATATTAGTATATTTTATTGCTATAAGTTATTAAAAAAACAGGGTAATTCCCCTGAAAACATCATAACCAGCTTAGCTTAAATGAAATTGAAGTCAACATCTCTTGGGTTTTCACGAAGTTAAGTGGTCCTAGAGGAAAAGACAATAACAGGTCCATACACTGAAGACAATAAAAACATAACAATGAGTAGTCACTTTAGCATCCACAAAAATTCTTAAAGCCACCTTAACTTTGCTTAGGATTATTTGGTAAGCTCGCCTATGTAGAGCATCGAGACTAAAAGTCCAACGATCCAAATCACCCTATGAAATAAGCCACAATGGCCAAATGGCAAATATCTGTCCGTAAGAACTATCCGCGTCTCACCAATGTGACGAAACTAACTCAATGTAACCTATGCTCCAAACCACCCTAACGCTTCAAATTTACAACTTTACGTAATCAACGGCTTATCAGCAACAAATATATTGCATATTTGCTCATGGGGCGACACTGAAGAGACTGAACAAATGCTTAACGAAAAACAAGGTGACAAAGAAATCACATAGCAACTTATCGCCACCCTAAGTTCCTAAACAAACCCTACTCGCAGTACGCATCACTAGCGCAGCAACAATCAGAAATCACTCTACATAAAACTAACTAGCCAAAGTTTTAAAAAATCCCAGCGACTCACCCTCAGCTCTCTTGAGTGCGTTCTCAGGCTTCGCGAAGGTCGCCATGGTTGCAGCGAGAGCTCTCCGGAGGCGATCAACTCCTGGATTACAGCCAAAAGCATCAGCAAAAGCGGGGTTAACACACAGATTCAAGGCACGTAAACCAAAAAAAACCCACAGAACAACCACCGACTACACGGATGAGATCGAATCGATCGGAAAACCCGCAGAAAAAAAAACAATAAAAAAGTATAACAAGACCACTATCGGATGAGACATGGCGCTGGGAGGCGACGCTACCTGTAGACCGCCGGATACGTGCGCAGTGGACGGCGTCGTGTGGCCGCCGGAGGCGGAGGCGGAGGGATCTGGATGTGGAGCGGAGGCGGCGGCGGCACGAGGTAGGGTTTATTAGTGGTGCCGGGAGGGGGGAGGGGGTGCGCGGGGGGCCGTGAGAAATAAGTGTTTTGCAAGGCTATAGCCCAATTCCAATTCGGAACGATTGGTGGTATCCTTAATCGGACCCTTTTTGCCAATGGATCTACAGTCCGAAAACAGTATGTTCATCCCATCCAACAAAATTTTGGGCCCTCTCCTTTTTAACATTAGAACAAAATAAAGGAGAAGAAACGTTCGGCGAGGTAAGGACAAAATCGAAAATCCAAACAAGCCCTAAATATATATTTTTTCTCCGAGAGAGTGACACACGCTTAACATGCACGGGTGTGTATTTTTAAAATTAGTGAACATCAACACAAAGTCAAGGACTCGAAACTTAGTGGGCTAGGTGCATGCCTAGCCATCTCACTACAAGCCAGCTTCCCAAGACATAAAGATATCTAATTTATCTATTGTTATCTTATTACAAAAGAGTTAAAAGAAGTCATCACGTTCGCTTTAAAGGGCTAGAAATTCACATATTAATCGATGGAAACAAAGAAAGACTTATATCATCGACCGTGGTGAGTCCAAATTATAACGATCTAGAGTTTTTTAAAAAAGACTTCATGTCAGGTAAAATAAAATTTAGAATATAAAATAAAATTATCACATTTATTTCCATACGAATTCTCAAGTAAAAGAGTCAAGTGTAACCAAAACTGAAATTGGAAATAAAATAAAATTAGCAATTTGATTTTCATACGAATTTCTACGTAAAATCTCTCAATAATTATAATTCATAAAAAAAGGAAATTAGAGTTGCATATAAAATCCAACCAAAAAATGAATTTCAGAATAAAAAATAAAATTAGCAATTTGATTTCATTACGAATTCCAAAAGTTATAATTAGAATAAAAAGTAAATAGTAATTGACAATTAAATTTATATACAAAATACAACCAAGAAATAAATGAAACTCTGAACAAAAATAAAATAAAATAAACATATTGATTTCAATAGGAATTCCAACGAAAAATCCCAAAATAATTGTATTTCTGGATTAAAAAAAATAAAGAAAAATTAGTAATTGGATTCATATACAAATTCCAAGAAAAAACTAAAATTCGGAATAAAATAAGAAAGTTTGCAATTTGATTTCCATACATATTCCAAAATAAAATCCCCAAATAACTAAAATTCTGAATAAATTAAATAAAATTAGCAATTTGACTTGTATATTATCACATGATTCTATTGTTCTTCTTATGGAATAAAAGTAAAAAAATAACTAAAATTTTGATTTAAAAAATACAAGTTATAACTATGATAGCACGAATGATGTCGGAGACCACGAAAGAGTGATATGGCATCGATCTATCCTGCAAGAAGATATTAATCCACGGGAATGCGAGCAGTCGAGGCGGCGGCGACGGAGATAGGGACAATGTTGTGTTGCTCGTCGAATCTATTGAAGAGAAATTCCAATATTGAAGGACCAATGACCGCGATGACAAGTGATGAGCGTCGGCGTTGTTGAAGAAATTAGTGACCAAAAAGCTCGATAACGAGGAAACATGGCAGATAGGAGACAAAGTTTTGCATTAACGATAAGCTATGGATGATATGGGGCATCAGGTAGCTAGGAGCGTGCCATCACTGATGAGAGGCATGTTGTCGCTAGTAATAGTGAAAGGATTCACCATATCGTTAAGCAACGACTAAAGCAGACATGCCGATATTAGTGAAAATGGAAGATTGTCGGGACCCAAAAATGCAATTCTGGACCCTCCGTGTATTTTGCACTAGTCCAGGATCACGCTAGTACACACAGTGTCAATATAGATGGATATCGATCCACACAAGATGAATAATAGTATAAACGATTAATTTGAATAACAAATAAGGGTTTTGACCTTATAGTCGAGTTTACACTTATTAAGCCTCGCAGGGCTGGCAATAAAATAAATAAGCAGCAGAACCAAATAAACATCAGTGTAAACTCATCGATTCGCCACAGGCAACCGACTGGGATCAAGACCTAACAATCGGTACCTTCGTAGAACTCCTCCTCGAAGGCAGTCGAAGATTCCGCCACTTTTGTTGATTGATTGTAGTAAGCATGAGTACACAATCGTATTCACAAGTCATACCATATAATGCAATTTATAGATGATAGCTTATTCCAAAGGAATGACTTATGTGGTTATTTTGCATAAAGCAACATTTGTAATTGAATATAAATAATATATTTAAAATAAATAAACAATAATAATTTAACAGTTATTTTCACAAAGAACACAAAGCCTAATCAAATTATTTTACATAGCCATATGACTTAGATCAAACAGCTATCACATCCCAAATGTTTTATAAAAATCTAACCCTCGTGTGAAATCCCTGAGTATGTCCATGACCGCCGACGCGGTTATTCGAATAGATTGTTTAACACTCTGCAGATGTTGTGCACTTTACTCACACGATACAATTAGTGTAGCTAGCACTAATCATAACAAAACCTTTCAAAACTTTATCTCAAGGATTGACACTCCCGATGTGTTTTACCGACAGTACGAACGTCCACTGAGGAAATTAGTCCATCGCACACCGTTGGACAGAGAAGCGCGCGAACCGTCCTACGATTTGAGTGACTACTGAGACTGAAATACATCTCCACCCTAACACAGAGCCTAGCCTACTGCCTGAGTAGTCAATGTGAAGACTACATAACTTACTAAGTTAGGCCGTCCCATCAGGCATATGGTTGTACGAAAGGTCCAGTTCAATAACGCACAAAGTTAAGTCCTTAATTGAACAATGCAAGACTTTCAATTTTTAACCATGTCACAAAGATTATCATTCTCATTCACAAATATCCACCATGTCACTTAGTATCCACCACTTGCATCAGCCCAAATCCTTTTCCACCCTGTTGGTTAAGTGCAACACATGCTATCACAAAGTAATAACATATAGCACACAATTTTATGCAAAGTTACATAACTACTTAGTCAAGTTCATATTTGCAACTCAGATGATATGTGTGACTCGTAGCATTGCTAAACAAATATTATTCGTCTAACCAACCCACGTTGGTGTTATAATAATACCAACTAATAATTAACCAAGCTAGGGTGATAAAAGATTATGGTATTACAATAAGCAAGGTAGATATAAACAATTAATATTAATAAATGTACCCAAAAGTATTGAAATAAATACTTAAAATAGAATGTAGTACTTTGAATCAAAGTAGTTTTGAAAATTGGGTTCAACATGATCAAAAGTATAACTTGCCTTGAAATAGACCTTAGCATTGGTCTTGGTCTTGGTGAACTCTTTCTTCCTCGAAATCCGCTGAAGTATCAACGTCTACTCGCAAATAAAGCCAATAAATAAAAATAGAGAGGAAAACAAACTCCAAAACTCAAATAAAAATATCATAAAAATAGAGCTCAAATTTATATGAATTTTGAAATTTGAATGGGCTCAATCGGAGTTTAGATAAAAAAGATATGTCCTTCGGAAGATCTAAACCTAATAAAATACCAAAACTAGAATTTCTGGATTTATCCGAATTATTTTTTATTAAAAAAATCAAGATTATGACGTCAACACTATTTCAAAATTAAAATAAATCCAGGAAAAAGGATACAGAGACTGACGGTGGGACCCACGGTCCATCGACCGAGTCCACGAAGGTGTGCTCTGGTCTATGGGTTCACAGAATAGTAATCTGGTTGTGGACCCCGCATGACATAGACACGGTGTATGGTATATTAGGTTTACACTATATCAGATCTAGGGTTTGGATGGAGTGGCACGCAAGCGCTGACGTGATCGTGACCGGGCAGACACGTGCGCCCACGAATAGATGTGGCAGATGAGGTGGTAGACACGTGCACCTACGAGTATACGTGGCAGGTGAGGTGGCGGACACGTGCGCCTACGAGTATACATGGTAGGACACGTGTGCTCATAGTATACGTGGCAAAGGAGGTGAAGGACAAGTGTGCCCACGAGTATACGTGGCAAGTGAGGTCAGAGACAAGTGTGCCCATAAGTATACGTGGCAGGACACATGTGCTCACGAGTTGATGTGGCCAATGAGGTGGCACAACACGTCGACAAGACGACGACGAGGCTCGGGTTTGTTCGGCAATGGCGAACGGCGACGCTTCGCCGGCAGCGGATGCGCGCACTGGGCAAAACAGGTTATTGCGCACATACTAGTATTGGTATTGGCACAGAAGGTCGTCGGGGTTGGCCGGAAGTGGGATGAAACGGCGGAGTAGTTGCAGTTGTTGACGACGACGAACACCATTGACATCTCGTGGTCGTGAAGGGGTGCTGGAGGTAGCTCTGGTGACGGCGAAGACGACGAGACGACGGCGACGAGTGGCGGCAGTGGAACCCTAAAACTTGAAATGCGGCGGCGCTAGAACTTGGGGGTACGTTGGCTTTGGGTTTCAGGATCAAGGCGAGAAGGCGAACCTATGGGTCCTATTTATAGGCCTCGGACGTACGAATTTGGAAATCCCCAAAAAGAGTCCGAGACGGTCATGAGATAAACTCAGAAATTGAAAAGGATACATGATTTTATTTCGTTTGATTTGTATGCGGGAAGATAAGGGAAGTCAAACGACACACTTTGCACCTCGTTGTCGAACGGAGCTTCGAAAGAAGGCAACCATGGCGGTCAATGCAACTCGGACGAGACGAATACGATGCGACGAGGACGACGGCTGGTGGGGCCCATGGGTCGGTCACAGGAGGAAAAGCGGGCGCGAGCGGCTGTGCGGCCGGAAAAGTCCGAGCGGGCTGGGCCGGGAAGGAATAGGAATGGGTTTCGGCCCGACACTATTTATATATTTTAAATAGATTTTCTCTTTTAGAAAATATAAAAAACAAATTACAAAATAGCAAATGAATTCTAGAAAAATAGTGAAAATATATCCAAGCACATAGAACCCAAACAAAATAGTTTTGATAATTATTGATGTTGACATTAATAATATTAAATTATTTTGATACTGAAAGTCCATATTAAGCTTTATTAAAATTCAAATAAAATCTCAAGAGTGATTTTTTTAATTACTAACTATTCAAAAGGTTTTTAGAGCTTAGAAAATTGGGATGTTACAGAGATCACTGCGATTAGTGGGAAGCCGCAACGTTGAGTTGACCAACGTCGAAGAAGAGGAACAACTGACACTAGAGAAGAGGGCGTCAACCATGTATAACATCATTCATGCGTATGTATATGCATACATCCGTATGAATGGAAGCGTGGACGTACAGAGGTATAGGAGCAAAAAAACTTGGAGTAGAGATGGTGCAACCATAGGGAATATACTCAGCATCACCAAAGAGAGCGTGACAAGTGCCCCCAATTGGGATCGGCAATGGTTGCATGTGTATGCCCGCTGATATCGCAATGATTAGCATTAAGCAATAATTATAGATAAGTATAATATAACTATGTGGTAAAGTATTGCATTGGAAGGGGTGACAGCTGGGAGAGATTGATCAAGATTTTGGTTTACTATTGGAGGTTGAAGCAAAAGAAATTGTGACGGTGAGAAGGGATAGAAGTCACACAGTTTGGTGGGGGTAGCCGGCGTGTGAGGGAAGATAAGCTCAAGGTAGGCCGCCCATGGCGCATCGATGTATGCGTGAGCAAGATATTCTAATAAATTATACCATGTAAACTAATAAGATAATGTACCGCGCATATAATCAACGTATGATTGATATTAAATAAAAGTACATATGCGTGCATATAATTTGGAAAAAATAATAACTAGTAGAGTAAGAATAAGAGTGTGCAACTACATGATCTATGCATGATGAAGAGTGATTAGTTTTTAAGAACTCCAACAACTTATTATGCTCAATGATTTTCTTTCATAAAAACACACACTTCAATTACTTTCCTCGAGTCGTAATTTCTTTCGAACTTCTATTGTCGTTTACAATGTTTATGATATTTTAAAGTCTAAAAAACCTATAAGATACATCAATATATTATCAATTATTTATACAAACTTCGAAACAAATCTAACCGCTCAAATGTACGACACCCTGTCAGTTGTTTAAACAACAAAAATACACCATAATAAGATGACCATTTGAATGAATGACCTATACAAAAACTCTAGCAAATATCGTATTTTTTTGTACGCTTTTCGTGTGGGTGAATGTTAAAGGGGAGTTTTAGGCTCAAGGTTAAGTTAAAATATTACTCTCATAGCTCAGCAATGGTTATAGTCTTATAGAGATATATACAGATACAGTAGTGCCCCCCCCCTCTCTCTCTCACGTGAATCTCTCGAGCGAGCACAGTGCAGTGCTCGAGATCGATGGGACAGATGTGAGGTACTAAGTACTACTAACCTCTTGCACTGTTGGAAGATTAGATGAATAAACATCTATATCTCTCCTAAGATTCCATTTCCTTGATTGCCGTCGCAAACACAAGAGTCAGGCAGACTAGGGGAATACATGTATGGGGCCATATGCCAGATCCTCATATTTATCATTAGGTTGAATGCAATGCAAGCTGGATCCGTCGCTTTCAATTCGTTCTCGTTAGATCATGTAGAGGTCAACTCATAGTTTGTTCCTTTTAGTTGCCTCCTCAGTACAACAGTTGCCCTCCACTTGCCACACGCTAAGTCTTTTGACTCTTCACAACCCTATATCCTGTAACTTTATTTATTTATTTATGGAGAGCAATAGAAATAGAATGGAATAAAACAAATAGTGTGTTACGCTAATATAACACCGCATGAAGGAAATTAAGCTAGTGCTGGTTAGGTTTTCAGCTCAGACGGCCGCTATCGTTCATGATACTTTTTTTTGTTGAAGACCCCATGGTTCGTTGCACAAGAACCAGAAGTGTGGAATATATATGCGAAGTCTTCTGATTAACCTCCAACCTGTGAATTGTTGAACTACGCTGATCGATCGAGGATGCGATTTGCAGATATAGATGCATTGATCTTTCTGTTCCTCGTGAGTTCTGTCATCTAAGCATGCAGACGTCCTCTGCAAAGTTTAATTGCAGCTGCCACTGTTCCTCTTAACCTGACTCGACCGATTGATCGATCGACTCTGTTTTTTTTTCTGACATTAAGAACTTTTTGATCTTGTTCGTGGCTTCCAACTCAACGCTCGCTAGCTAGCAGTGCAAATTAACTTGCAAAAGTGGTCGTTGGTGTCGGTCTTTGTTAGGCCGTGTCCCATATTTTAAGCAGCAGACTGCGAACCAAGCCATTCTTAATTGCTCCCAAATGGCAAGCAGTTCGTTAGCTAGCTAGAGCGGCAAATAAAGTGACATCCAACCAAGATCGTCTGTCATATGCTAGCTGCTAGCTTGATGCAACTAAACCAAATCGTCTTCTTTAATTCTGTCGCTGCCGCATGCTAAGCTGTCTTGCATCCTCTCACTGCCACGTTCGTTCGCGACTGTTCAATTAAATTCGTAAGTCGTAATTAAGTAAGCTATGGCTATTGTTGATGGCTAGTTAAGCAAGCCGATCCTAACCCCCACAACACACTAATCATTTGCTTGTCCTCTTCCATGCAACCAACTCGTAAGACCCCAACTTGTGCTGCTGCATCCATCATATACACCACCTCTCTCTCTCTCTCTCTCTCTCTAATGGGGAACACGCCGTCGTGCATACCGCTGGCCCCCGTGCCCGGCTCGTCGTCGTCGTCGACGGCCTGCAAGGTCATCCACGCGGACGGCACGGTCACGCGGCTTGCCCGCCCGGTCCGCGCGTCCGAGCTCATGCTAGACCACCCAGGCCAGTTCGTCTGCGACTCATGCCACCTCGCCGTCGGCTGCCGCGTGCCGGGTGTCGCGGCAGACGAGCTCCTCCAGCCGCGCCACGCCTACTTCCTCCTTCCCATGGACATGCTCTACTCCGTGCTCACCGACGAGGAGATGGCCGCGCTCTCCAGCTTCCACGCCGCCACGGCCTCGTCGTCGTGGAAGAGGATCACCACCATCGCTCGTAGTAACGCCAGCCACGCCGGGAGCGTAAGCGGCAGGCCGAGGGACAGCAACGATGGTGTCAAGATCTTTCCGGTGCTCGGCCTGCAGATTAAGGCGGATGCTAGTCAAGCTGAACACGCGGCAGCTGGCGTCAAGTCGAGCGGCGGCGCGGGGATGAGGCGGCACCGGTCGTGGCAGCCGGCGCTGGACGCCATCGAGGAGGTGCCATGATACGGTCGAGCTTGAGGTGGCTCTCGAGTGTACACTAGCTAGCTTCTGGCTCCCCTCCCCCTTCCCTTTTTTTTTAAGTTCACAATTTTTTGGTCTATATGTAATATTGATAAATTTGTTCTCACATTTTGTGCTAGCTAGAGAGTAAGGGCACCAATTCATTGTGTATACTATGTCAGAATCCACAAGTATACAGTAAAAAATGTTCCTGGTGAGCGTATCACTTTGGTTATGTTTTATAGTGCATTTCTTAGTTTTCAATGCTACATTTTTGTGCATAAAAAGGATGAAAATTATTCCATCCCTATTGTCGTATTTTGTGTTGTGTTCCCCTCAATATATGTCCTAAGTTTGTGTGCATCCCGGTGTATTGTGTTCGAAACACGAAGTAAATGACCATGACAAATTCTGAAAACAATTGTTTAGCTAAGTCATGATGCAATAAAAACATTCTGAAAAAATCCAAATAAAAACACACCGTGTATTAGGAGAAACAAAAGGACATTTTTTGTGAATAGCAGCCTTTTTTCATTTCATTTTGAGCAGAAACTTTTTTGTTGTTGTTTCTCCGGATTTAGATTTGATTTTTTTGTGTCAATGTTGGCAAAATATTTCGGAATTTTTCATGACCATAGGATGCAGGGGAATGGACCAAAACTTTGGATGCACTAGATATGTTTTCATGATTGGTTGGCATGCAAGTCTGACTGTGCGGCCATGTGGGGGTGCTGGCCAAACGCTACGCAGGCTGTAGAGAGCTTATCCCAGGGGGGAGTTCAGTTGTATACTACTTTGCAGTAGAGTTAGAATTTTGGTCGTATTTTTTCGGGTCGATTTGAGGTCCGGTCGATATGGTACGGTCTAAGCACGATAACACGGTCTGTTGGGCGAAACGGCACGACACGTCCAATTGGCCGTGCTTGGGTCGGCCCGGTACGAAATAGACATAACCTTTCAGTTCTAACCCAATCACTCCCACCTCAGCTGCCCAACCAATTATCCCCCTCTGCCACCTAGCATGGCCCAACATCTCTCCTGACCTTCCCCAACCCCTTCTCTCGAGCCCGGCTCCCAAATTTCCAATCCCTAATCACATTCCTTGACCCCCTCCCTCCAGCTCCGGCTGCCTCCCTTCCACGCGACGCCGTCCTCCCTCTCCCTCCCCACGCGCCGCCGCCCTCCTTCCAGCCACCTACTCGTCGTCGTCCTTCCCACCCCCTTCGCAAGCGCGCGACGCGACCGAGGTGGGTGGAGTTCTTCATCAGCATCCAGGAGGAGGAGGCCATAGCTAGGGGAGCAGGCGTGGATGACACACGTGTGTCTTTGTCTTCTTGGGCGGCGGCGACTGTCATCTTCCCAGGCATCTATAGTTACTTAGGGTTGAACTTGGGTCGGCACAGTATGACCCCAGCACAACGGGCTTTAGGCCATGCCTGGTCCTGAGCCTGGCTAAAAGCGAGGTGGGCTGACACGACACGACGGAATGACCGAACCAAGCCGACACGGCACGACGCGGTTCGAACCAATACCCGCCACTACTTTGCAGGGTATCTTTGTTTACTGCACCTCAACTGTACACGCTACTTGCATGGCAAAAAACAAAAGGAGCAAGTCTGAAATGACATGTTGCTTTGAAGTAAACGATGAGTTATCACCGTGACACGAATTTTGGATGGATAATTCAACAGCCAGCTTCTTTATAAATTGAATTATTACGAGATAAACTGCGCAGTCGTCAATATGTAAGGCAACTGAATTTTTTAAAAGCATAGGTCATATCTTTTTATATATTGGATCAACATTATACCTTAAATCTCCACACAAATCCAATGATCGCGGTTGACATAAGAAGAAGGAAAAAAAAGCCTAGTCCACCTATTGTAGATATGGCTTCTATGATTTGTATTTATTTTCGATGCAGTTGATTATTTGTCCCGTCTTAAATATTTAGATTTTTTTTGCCATTTTTCAAATTTTCTAATTCATTTTAGTATTTTAGCCCACGTGAAATGACCACTATACCCCTTGGCCCAGGGCATATGGGACACGGTGGGGATGTCGCCTTAGGCGGCGAAAGCGAGGATGACTTTTGTGGAAGGTGAGGAAAAGCTCGGGATATGTGAAGATGGAATCGTCGGCGCAGGGGGGGGCGAGAGAGGACGAGCTGGAGGAGGCGCCGAGCAAGGGGATGCCACGTGGCAAGCCGCGAGGAGGGACGTTGGGCGGTGGTTAGGGTGGAAGGCAGGGGGAGTCGGATACGCCTGTGAGCAGGAGGTGGAGATCGAGCGTCGCAAGTGGTGCCGTGCGCAGCGACGGAGGAGGAGGAGCACGATGGGGAGCGCGGGGAGGGAGCTTTGCGGCGAGAGGTGGGAGACCGCGAGCAAGAGGAGCTTCAGGGAGGGATCGAGGAGGATGGAGGAAGGAAGAGGCGGAAGGTTGTGGGGCTCTGAGTATTCTCCGGTGAATTAATCTCCATCGAGATGAGGTGCTAATCCTCGGAGATGATGGAGGGGAGCTTTCGCGCGAGGCGACCACCAGTCGGCTGCGCAAGGAAAAAGAGCATAAAAAAATCAATCCAAATATTAAAAAGAGACAAATAATCAACTGACATGAAAAATAAATGAGAAAGATCCGGCAAACGATCCATTTTCAGACTCGGCCCCGCAGCTCAGTCGAACAATCCCGAACCACCCACCCTTACTCCCGGGCGCCCCCGTGTCACTCCAACCAGCTCCCTCACCGACACGTGGGCCAATCACTCCGGGACCCAGCATTCATCCGCACAACTCCCCAGTCACCTCGCATCGCTCGTCCGCCACCTCCCCTCCTCCCGACACACCAACACTCGCGAACCAACAGCGACATCGCGAGACGCACCGGCGAGGCAAGGGTTCAGCTCGGGCGAGTGCCCATGGCGGGGATACGATGGCCGCCCGAGGACCCGGAGATCTTTCCGTCGTGTATGGTCGGCGGCTGGGGAGGCGGGGCCGCAGGGGGTCCCGCCGGCCCCCCCGGCGAGATGGCGTCCGATGACGACCGGTCGGTGGCCGCGGACTCGTGGTCCATCAAGAGCGACTACGGCAGCACCCTCGACGACGAGCAGCGCTACGCCGACGCCGCCGAGGTCCTCCTCGCCTCCTCCTCCTCTGCCTCCGCGGCCGCGCCCTCCGCGTCGGTCTCCGCCAACCACTCCTCCGACTTCAGGTGAACTGATCCGTTCCGTTCCCATGGTTCATTGGTTCTTATGCCGCGAAATGGGCGTGCTACCGTGATCTGGTTACTTCTGTTGGGGAAAAAAGGGGGACTATTCTTTCGCCCTAAAGCATGCGATTTGGTCCAATGATCTCGCGGTAATTGCATTTTGGTCCTCGAAAGGATCCTTTTTTTGTTGTCTGCTGACTGGATTGGAATTGTCGGTGTTGTGGTATTGAACAGCTTCGACAAGGATGTGCCCGACTCCGGCGACGTGGAGCCACCAATGTTGGGCTTGCAGAATTACCAGGATGGTGCTTACGCGGAAGACCTTGCTAATTTCCAAGAACGCAGCCACGCCGATGACTGGTAAGTTTCCACGCATATGATCATGGACATTTAGAACAAAATTTGGTTGTAGCATTGTCTTTCCAAGGGAAAGCACTCGAGGATAGAAGCAATAAACTGTCTTTTCCATAAGCATGTGATGCTATAGCTAGATATGATTAAACTGTAGAGCTTTCGAGTTTTGAGATCATCCAATATGGGTGAGTATTGTATTGTATTGGAGGTTTGGCTGGTATAAGCTGATGTCCACTGCCCATTGACCAAATGAAAATAAAAACCGATAGATGTGTCTTTTTCCTCTGTCTGATTACTATTTTGGACAGACTGGCTGTTTTTTGCTGCCATTTTACAGTTTAGGAAAGGAGGCATATTATGAAAAGTTCTACAAATTTTCTTGCTTTATATCTTTGATGCTTATATTGCTGTTTGTAATCAAAGTTTGGGTGAATTCGTTTGCAGGATTGGCACTGAGGTCATTAATGTCCTTGTAGGCTGGACCAAAAACTTGTGTTCAAGCAAGGATTTGCCAAGCTGCAGCGTACTTGACATTGGAACTGGGAGTGGCCGACTCTTGCAGCAGCTTGCAAAGCAAGGGTATGCTAAAGAAATGTGAACCGTGACTTGTCAACTTGTCATTTTCATTTCTCAAGTTCAATACATTGGCATTGAGTTGCTTCTTACCGTTTTCTAACAGGCTCGAGATAGACTGATTGACTATCTTTTTGGTCTTGGATTTGCATTCCCTACCTAAGTAGACCATGTGATTTTTGGAGTTGTGAGATTTGGATGCCTCCGTAATTATGGCAAATAGAGTCAATTTGATGATAGGCAGTCCCTATTGATTTAGCATTTTAGCTACTGTCTGTCTATGACATGTCCCAACTTAATGGGAGATGAACCCTAAAAAACTCTTGGAAGTGTTACAGAGTATGCCTGATTTAAGTCATACAATACTGCTTTTATGTTAAAAGGTTATGCTGGCATGGCATAGTCTCATGTTTCTTTCGAAAGGCCTTGTGTTTTTAAGATCACAAATTCTACAATAGACATCTCTATGACATCAGAAGATTGTTTTATATTAGGAGACAGTCCTTTATACATGTCACTCCATCACATTGTTAGTGCCTCTTGGTGTTACTGATGTTTCAATATACAGCTTTTCTGATCTGACTGGGATCGACTACAGTGAAGGCGCAATTGAGCTTGCTCGAAATCTTGCAATTCTTGATGGGTTTGAGCACATTAATTTCTTGGTGAGTTGATCAGTGTAGCACTGGATGTCCACATTACATGATCATATTTCATGTCCACATTTGCATGCCCTTGTTGTGCTTCAGTATATAATATATCCTCTGGACCATCTGGTTGTATCTTAGGTACAAAACTAGCATCTTTCAAGGTTGTGCAGCTAGTTATGTAGTCCCATGAAAAGCGCCTCGAAATTGAACAACCATTTCAGTATATGAATGTTGCTGTTGCAGGTTGATGATGTGCTGGAGTCAAAGTTGGAGAGAAGATTTGAACTTGTGATGGATGAAGGAACTCTGGATGCAATTGGGCTCCATCCTGATGGACCTGTAAAGAGGTGAATGCATGCTTAGGCGTTGATATGTACCTTAATCGTTATGACTGATTTATCATAATCTTAGATTTTCATAGCAATGAATTAACCATCTAAATTGCTTGAATTTTTTTAGTGAGTTAAGGATTCGATAACTTCTTTGTTTCCATTATGTTTTCTTTTGCTGCATTTCAGAATGATGTATTGGCAGTCAGTTGCTGGCTTGGTTTCCCCTGGTGGCATACTGGTCAGTATTTCCATCTAAATTCAACAAAAAAACTTTGCATTGGTTGGAAGCAGGGATGGAAATCCCGGCAGGTTACGGCGGTAACCGGCCTTACCGGTGGCCAGCGGTATTGTAAATCCCGGCCGGTTTTTCCGGAGTTTGCAAATTCAAATTTCAAATTTCAAATTTCGGTTGATTTTTAAGCAAATTTCAAAGAAATTCGACCGGATTTTTCCCAGGAAAACCGGTTACCGGTACCGGCCGTCGGCCGGGATCTTCCCCGGTACCGACATTTCGATCCATGGTTGGAAGTACATTTACAGCAAAAATTTGAACTGTCTGCTTTATGTTGATGGTGAAATTATGAACTGCATTGAAATTGCTGTCCACATTTGAATTTGTTGCCCCGTTTAACAGCAATAACCCCTTTATCTATATACTTTTACCTGTCACAGTAACTATCTCGTAATCATTTGGTGATTAGCATATCCCTGTATGAGAAAGATGGCTAAGCAAAAGCGAATGGATCAGCCTCTGATGTCACTTCCACATATGTTTAGGTTATCACATCATGTAGCAGAACCAAGGATGAGTTGGTGCAGGAGGTAGAAAACTTCAACCAAAGAAAGCTGGGTGCTATGGGCTCTCAAGGAGCGCCGGCCTGTGATGCTGCGGTGTTCAAGTACCTCGACCATGTCCAAACTTACCCGAACATGGATAGTTCTTGCATCACGATAGTTGCTTTCCTGCGTAAGTGAAACATATATGTATGACTTCCCCCCTTTTTATCCCTAACTTATCATACCTGTGAGTAACAATGTACCCCAATTACCGTTGTTCTTTTCTGGATGATATTTACTTTGTCGGATAGGTTCTTCAGTTGTTATGTTGCTTTGTTATGGCTGGATGGATGATCTATTTGAAAGCGTGTTCAAGCAACTATTGCAACCAGAGATGCATAAATTTTTAATGCTCGGAGAACTTTATCAGCAATATAACCCACTGATTAATACAATAAAAAGGCACGTAGCCTGACACAGGAGTGCATGACCAAGCTTGAGATGTTGACCTTATAATACCCAGCATTATAGCTAGATTCTGGGTTCTGGCCAAATTATCAAACGATCAACGATAACGAAAGACGTGCAGAATCATAGGAAGAAAAGCGAGGGCGTGACATAGATGGGTTCTACGCATACTTCCTTCCATTTGCAAGTAATTTGATAATCTCTTCAATACACAGGAGGTAGCTGAACTTGCTGCCGCGCTAGAGAAGCTGACTAGTTACAGCATTTGGGTTAGTAAGTAATCTGCTCTCTCGTATGTACAGAGCGACTACATTCTTCTCTGCGCACATAGAAGCGAGTGGCTTCAAACTATGTCATCATATATTCTTCTTCTCTCTCTCTCTTTTTTGGGTACTTCAGTGTTTAAGACGCTGAAATCGCCTGTCAGATTGGAGGTTGGAAGGCGTCGTTCTTGATCATGTCAGTAGACTGGCACAAGGCGTGGCAAAGGGTGAATTTGTCGTGCAGAATCGGTATCTGCATCCTCTTCTTCCTCCACGAATTTTTAGCTAATCTAGCACGTTTTCATATCGTATTTGCAGGTATAACCACCTTCAAACCGTATTAACAAAAATGGCAACATTGGCCGTGTATCAACGCGGGAGATGCCGCCACCTGGTGTCGGCGCACGCCCACACCGCCGGGTGTCCCCGCCGGCCCGCCTCGCGCCACATCACTAATTGGCTAGCGCATGGCGTAGGGCCACCGTACGCCAGCGGTGTGATGTGGTGGCGAGGCGGGCCGGTGGGGACACAGGGCGGCGTGGGCGCACGGTGGGCGTGCGCCGACACTAGGTGGCGGCCTCTCCCGCGTTGGTCCACGGCCATCGTGCATCAATGTTGTCATTTTTACTAATACGGTTTGAGCGTGGTTATATCTGCAAATATCGTACAATATGAAAATGCGTTAGATTAGCCAAAAATTCCTTGCTCCACCTCCTCCGTGTCTGACGAAGACACGTACGTTTCCCGGCTTTCCTGAAGTGTTAAGTTATCTAGACACGAGAGTTATGCCTCAGAAATAATGTAGGTTGCTACTATATATGGAGAACTCTGCACAGGTCTAGCTCACTGAATAGGATTAGGACTTGCACTTGATGCATAGTTATCATCAGGAGTCTACACCTGAGCAGGTTCCAACAATGGCAGACCATTCAGTGAATGAATTACCTGCTGGCGACGACGACAGTGGAAGGTTGCCATTGCTCTCAGCATGACCAGGATTGGAAATAGAATTCCCGCAGTCCTCAGCACAAGAAGCTTTTGCCCCACATTAGAAGCAGAAATGCACAGTCAGGCTTGCTCGAACGCAAGAACAAGATCGAATTTCATAAAAGAAGAAACTGATGATCTAACACAATGTTGGTCATAAATCTTACCGAAAATAGAGCCAATGAGTACTCCCTATTTCCACCGATCATAAGAGGAAGAGTGTGGCGAAGAACCAGGAGTGCCATGAACTGTTCATCACAGTGACATTTTCATCAGAAAGGAGATAAAAAGAATGGTTGAAGCGGGTGTAAGATAGCTTTTCATGAACTCAAAGGCTATCTATCCACATGTAAGGAACTCACAATAATGGCAACTGTTCGGCAACACAGGGCGCTGCCTCTTGTCCTCGTGGGTAAGTAGTCCTCGTAACCATCCAAGAAGTCACGATCCGATGGCACCATTGTTATTATCTGGGAATCATGGAGATCTTGCCTAGCAATCTCCCAGTTCCCTCTATGGACAGATCAAGAAAGAGAACAACACAAGAGACGTTTAAGCATTCATAGATGCACACCAAACAAGAACCAAAACCAATTTGCATAAATTAAGGACGCTTACAAATGAGTACCTGAAGTTCATTGGTATACTTCCATAGTGAAACAGCTGCTGTGGGGCAGTATAACCTGGCCTGAATTGCTGCAGAAAGAGGGAGGACATTAGCCCATGCATGTTTCACTAGTTATACATTCCTTAGAAATGTATCACCGTTGAACATATTTATCTGTTCTAAGGAGCTCTTCCACAAGGCTACAACCAATGCACAGATCAACTAGGCATTTTACCTGCAAGCATATTTCGCAAATGGTGTCACCCTTCTCATTACACCAACGCTGAATGCATTTCCGGTGCACATACTGCAAGGGTGAATCTAAGAGTTTAATCTGGTGTAGTTCACTTGTATAATCAACTGAAATACCATATCTTCTTAGTCAATTCTGACTTCTGAGCATTTCATGATAATGGATCATTTGTTAGAACAAGAATCAACAAACAAGAGAAAATGCTGAGTGTTTCCCTGAAGATTCAACTACATTTGACCCCACATTGCGTGAAAGTCTACATATATCTCCCTCCATTCCCCCTAACTTAGAGAAAACACCAAAACCTTTTTTAATTTTATTTTTTAACACTCTGTATATGTCACTATCCAATAGGAAGGCAAATAGTAGGCAGTGCCTTCCAAGCTACATTGAGGCAGATACAGTTGATTTCATTCACAACTGTCCTCAGATCTGTCTTTGAACTTTTCAGATACTTAATTAACATGGTACAACCTACTACATCTAACCCAACCATAAATGTCAACATTTTTTCATGCCAAGTCAAACTACACTCGTCACTAGTCTAGAACTAGAAAACTAATTAGACTTAGACCCCACAAAATCAGGGACATAAATTAGCTAGTTTTCCATCTTCTACTGAAAAAGAACAAATTTCCCATCTGATAACAGAAAATCATTACATATTCCTTGAACACTCAAGAAGAACTACAGGATCACAAGGCATAAACCTGATGCATAATTAAGAGCACACATGCTGTTATTACCTTGAGGCTGCCACAGCAGGCGCATGGTGCCTCCATGCTGGTTTCCCAATCCTCCTCCTGGCAAATCCTGCACTCCACCATCTCCCCCACTGAGCTGCCATCGGCGTCGCAGCAGTAATCGATCGCCACAGTCTCCGCCTGCAAGTCGGCCACCTCCTTTCTGCTCCCGATTGCCGCCTCCAGCGTCGACTCCGTCAGCAGCCGATCCACAAGCAGCGCAAGATGATCACCCATCAATCCTGCAAGCACAACATTCCAGGGTTCAGTGAAACCAATGTCACCGTCTGCACAACAATTCATTGCAATTGAAGTAGCCAACTTTTGCCAGGAACATTGGTAACAGCGCCGAGACGGATACCAAGAATCGAAGAGCAATACCAAGAAGTCTCCAGGCACGCAGTTGCAGGAGGGGGATGAAATGCAACCGCTTCGTTTTGTTAGGAACTGACAGGAACCATCGAACCAACAACTCGGTGATAATAATAACCGCAAGAAATGGGAAGTTAATCCATTGGAATTATAGCGGCAGCAACGAGAAAGGCGAATCTTATCAGCGCTTGTTGCCTAGATCAACAGTTGGCATCAGTAGCAAGCGTACCAAGAACAGGTAAAACCTCCACATTTGTGAACAAGACATGATGGATGGATGAAACTGCCACCTTTTAATGGAAAAGGAAATAAAAGGAGCTACTAATTGACGAGAGCTGGCACAAGATCAGGGTAGTTGCTACCATTACAACATTCACAGCAGCACCAAGGAAGAGCATTTATTAGTTCTGGATTAAAGAAACACCAGAAAAAACCACCACCAAGAAGAAGAAAAACAGAATAATTGAACACCGAGAAGCCAAAAGAACTCACCAAGAGAGAAGAGATGGAGGAAGCAGAAAATAAAGGTTATAGCTATGCAGCTGGTGAAGGTGAAGGTGGCAAGAGTGCTTTCAATGCTCTGATGGCTTAAAAACGAACTAAAACAACAGCAGCAGCAAGAAGCAAATAAAGAAACAAATCTTTACCTTGTCCAAGCACCAAGAACACAAAACGCCGGGAGCAGGAGGAAGCTTTGAAGGCTGGATTTGGGGTGTGGTTAAGGCAAGGGGGATTGGGGAGGGGTTAAGGAAGCAAGAGATTGAGTGGCCGGGAGGGGCGGGGTAACAATGGAGGCCAAGCCAAGGAAAAACAGCACCCACTCCTCTCCTCTCCTTCCCTCAAATTTAAATTAGAAGAGAGGCAAGGGGGGAATAACCGAATAAGTATCACTGAACAACTACTCCACTGATACTGCTCTTTTCTGTGCTTCTTTGTGAGGGAGTTGCCTCTGAATTCCTTCTCACTTTCCAAAAGCATTCCATTTTCTGGAGCTATGTAGGAGGAGGTAAAAGGCTCACCTTTTCTTTATTTTATTTTCCTTTCTTTCGATTGGAGTTCAGAAATCAGAATGGTTTTAACTGTTCTCAGCTTGGAATAAAGAAGTAAAAAACAAACACGCATCTTCTCCTGAGCTGAAGACATTAACAAGGCTTCTTCAGATTTCAGAATGCTGCTTTGCAACTTCATTTCTACTACCCTCGAGTCAAGACATGTCCTGGTAAAGGGTAATAATGACACCATAATACCAGTGCCTTGTCCTGTAAACTATTCTAGAACAGAAGTTTTCTTAAAGTCAAGAACTATTTGACTACACGTTTTCCCACGAGAAATTGGCTATTATAGGACTCCAAACGTTGGGTTTCTCTATAATAGGACTCTTAACGTTTGTTTCTTCAAAATAGAACTCTAAACAATTACAATAAGCTCTAATGACATTTTGTTTCTTTTTTAATCTCTTTTGTCATCTAAAAATACATGTATTTTTCGTATTGACCCTATTACCCTTCAGCAAGAGAAATTTAGTTGTGATGAGATGTAACCTCATGATTTATTTCATATGACATTGATTTCGTTTGGAACTACATTATGGTCTTCTGAGATGAACTTGTTTATGCTACAAACATGGTTTTATGAGATGAACTCGTTGCTAAATTCTTGCCGTTATGTATTACTTGTAATTGTGTATGAATCAATTCTTGTTATATATTACTTTGAACGTTGTTATATATTACTTGAACTACATATATTACTTGTAATCTACATGGCGGCCATTGCCACCAAGAAGCAAAGTAAGTACATACACCACCACCATGGCTACTGACACCAAAGGCCATAGCTACCTAAGGCAATAAGGGCAGTGGGAAGCAAGCAAGAGACTTTTTTTTCAAAACAACACAACAATCATGTCAAAACATCAAGGTAAACGGTCACGTTAGGAACAAATACATGTATTTAGATGTTAAAAGAGATTAAAAATAAATGTCATTAAAGCTTATGAATTGTTTGAGTCTTATTTTGGAAACAAACTGTGAATCCTATTATAGAGAAACCCAACGTTTGGAGTCCTATAATAGCCAATTTCTCTTTTCCCACTGACGCTTGTTGATCAGAAGTTTCTTATGCTGCCAAATACTCCTCAGTAAGATATTCAAACGGTAGAACAACTCTACATGACCCGAGATTTTCAGTTCACAAGAATTCATCGAAACATCCTATTTCGCATGACAAAAAAAAAGCTAAAAGTTTGAGGAGTGATGCAGACTATACAGTCGCATACTTGCATCATTAGCCTGAAAGATTCTCTGTACTTGGAAGAATGCAAAGCTCGAGGGAAATACGGATTCCTTGTAGGTGGCCCACCACTAACTGCAGGGGCAGATGGTGGATTTACAGGGTTGCCCCTCTGGACTCCGGAGACTTGTTAGCTTCTCTGCCCTAGGAAGTAGGAGGTAGTGGGCTAACGGCTTGAACACGTTTCCCGCGACTACTACGGCCACTTCCTCTCTTTGACGTCAACCACGACGCCCACTCCAGGAACAGGAAATTCTCTCTTTATCAAATTTCAGTGTTTGTTCATCGCTAGACACCGGTACTAAATATGTTAAAACTTGGGCTGCTTGGTTCACGTCCTGTTGAAGCAAATTAACATTTGACCCCACATTGCGTGAAAGTCTACATATATCTCCCTCCATTCCCCCTAACTTAGAGAAAACACCAAAACCTTTTTTAATTTTATTTTTCAACACTGTATATGTCACTGTCCAATAGGAAGGCAAATACTAGGCAGTGCCTTCCAAGCTACATTGAGGCAGATACAGTTGATTTCATTCACAACTGTCCTCAGATCTGTCTTTGAACTTTTCAGATACTTAATTAACATGGTACAACCTACTACATCTAACCCAACCATAAATGTCAACATTTTTTCATGCCAAGTCAAACTACACTCGTCACTAGTCTAGAACTAGAAAACTAATTAGACTTAGACCCCACAAAATCAGGGACATAAATTAGCTAGTTTTCCATCTTCTACTGAAAAAGAACAAATTTCCCATCTGATAACAGAAAATCATTACATATTTCTTGAACACTCAAGAAGAACTACAGGATCACAAGGCATAAACCTGATGCATAATTAAGAGCACACATGCTGTTATTACCTTGAGGCTGCCACAGCAGGCGCATGGTGCCTCCATGCTGGTTTCCCAATCCTCCTCCTGGCAAATCCTGCACTCCACCATCTCCCCCACTGAGCTGCCATCGGCGTCGCAGCAGTAATCGATCGCCACAGTCTCCGCCTGCAAGTCGGCCACCTCCTTTCTGCTCCCGATTGCCGCCTCCAGCGTCGACTCCGTCAGCAGCCGATCCACAAGCAGCGCGAGATGATCACCCATCAATCCTGCAAGCACAGCATTCCAGGGTTCAGTGAAACCAATGTCACCGTCTGCACAACAATTCATTGCAATTGAAGTAGCCAACTTTTGCCAGGAACATTGGTAAGAGCGCCGAGACGGATACCAAGAATCGAAGAGCAATACCAAGAAGTCTCCAGGCACGCAGTTGCAGGAGGGGGATGAAATGCAACTGCTTCGTTTTGTTAGGAACTGACAGGAACCATCGAACCAACAACTCGGTGATAATAATAACCGCAAGAAATGGGAAGTTAATCCATTGGAATTATAGCGGCAGCAACGAGAAAGGCGAATCTTATCAGCGCTTGTTGCCTAGATCAACAGTTGGCATCAGTAGCAAGCGTACCAAGAACAGGTAAAACCTCCACATTTGTGAACAAGACATGATGGATGGATGAAACTGCCACCTTTTAATGGAAAAGGAAATAAAAGGAGCTACTAATTGACGAGAGCTGGCACAAGATCAGGGTAGTTGCTACCATTACAACATTCACAGCAGCACCAAGGAAGAGCATTTATTAGTTCTGGATTAAAGAAACACCAGAAAAAACCACCACCAAGAAGAAGAAAAACAGAATAATTGAACACCGAGAAGCCAAAAAGAACTCACCAAGAGAGAAGAGATGGAGGAAGCAGAAAATAAAGGTTATAGCTATGCAGCTGGTGAAGGTGAAGGTGGCAAGAGTGCTTTCAATGCTCTGATGGCTTAAAAACGAACTAAAACAACAGCAGCAGCAAGAAGCAAATAAAGAAACAAATCTTTACCTTGTCCAAGCACCAAGAACACAAAACGCCGGGAGCAGGAGGAAGCTTTGAAGGCTGGATTTGGGGTGTGGTTAAGGCAAGGGGGGATTGGGGGAGGGGTTAAGGGAAGCAAGAGATTGAGTGGCCGGGAGGGGCGGGGTAACAATGGAGGCCAAGCCAAGGAAAAACAGCACCCACTCCTCTCCTCTCCTTCCCTCAAATTTAAATTAGAAGAGAGGCAAGGGGGGAATAACCGAATAAGTATCACTGAACAACTACTCCACTGATACTGCTCTTTTCTGTGCTTCTTTGTGAGGGAGTTGCCTCTGAATTCCTTCTCACTTTCCAAAAGCATTCCATTTTCTGGAGCTATGTAGGAGGAGGTAAAAGGCTCACCTTTTCTTTATTTTATTTTCCTTTCTTTCGATTGGAGTTCAGAAATCTGAATGGTTTTAACTGTTCTCAGCTTGGAATAAAGAAGTAAAAAACAAACACGCATCTTCTCCTGAGCTGAAGACATTAACAGGGCTTCTTCAGATTTCAGAATGCTGCTTTGCAACTTCATTTCTACTGCCCCTCGAGTCAAGACATGTCCTGGTACATGGTAATAATGACACAATAATACCAGTGCCTCGTCCTGTAAACTATTCTAGAACAGAAGTTTTCTTAAAGTCAAGAACTATTTGACTACACGTTTTCCCACTGACGCTTGTTGATCAGAAGTTTCTTATGCTGCCAAATACTCCTCAGTAAGATATTCAAACGGTAGAACAACTCTACATGACCCGAGATTTTCAGTTCACAAGAATTCATCGAAACATCCTATTTCGCATGACAAAAAAAAAAGCTAAAAATTTGAGGAGTGATGCAGACTATACAGTCGCATACTTGCATCATTAGCCTGAAAGATTCTCTGTACTTGGAAGAATGCAAAGCTCGAGGGAAATACGGATTCCTTGTAGGTGGCCCACCACTAACTGCAGGGGCAGATGGTGGATTTACAGGGTTGCCCCTCTGGACTCCGGAGACTTGTTAGCTTCTCTGCCCTAGGAAGTAGGAGGTAGTGGGCTAACGGCTTGAACACGTTTCCCGCGACTACTACGGCCACTTCCTCTCTTTGACGTCAACCACGACGCCCACTCCAGGAACAGGAAATTCTCTCTTTATCAAATTTCAGTGTTTGTTCATCGCTAGACACCGGTACTAAATATGTTAAAACTTGGGCTGCTTGGTTCACGTCCCTGTTGAAGCAAATTAAAATTTGGTATAGTTAAAACTTAGGTAAAGTTAAAATTTAGTAAAATAAATGTTATTTGGATTGTGGTTAAGCTATATGTGTTACCAAAATTTGGTGAGCGATTTTCTCACTCTCGAATTGTCTGCGTGTGACATTGGATTTCGTTGCTATTATCAATTTTTTTGTTGATATTCCAAATATTAATAGCAAATCAAACGATAGTCAATTTTCATTAGCGTTACCAAAATTTAGTTTTGTTTACGTTGTTAACAAACAAAACACGTTGTTGGTTTGCACAAGTAAAATTGCATTAGTGCATACATAATTAACATATTTTTAGATTGCTGAGAAAAATTATTCGGAAGTTGAAAATAAGAGTCAAGCTTGAGTACAATATCAAGCGCCTTGCAGAATTATAAGTTCCAAATATTGCAAGCAATAGTTTTTTTTTTGTCATTCATGTCTACGATTTTATTCTTTTCCTTGATTTTGGGTACACCTCATAGTATTTACTTCAGGCAACAATATATGTTAAGAACACAAAACAATATCATTAGCCTATGTCTTTGTGTTGTAGTTGGGGTTGGTCCAACAAGGCAAGTGTGGTTCACTTCACTTCAAAGCCATAGCTGGGTTGCAGAGGCCACGTGATATGGTTGATGAGTAATTTACATCGTTGTCGAGAAGTTTGGAGAGTTAGTTCTTTGTTTTGCAAAAGTTGTACTGCATTCAAGGGATAGGTGGTCTAACCGGCATTCAGAGAGGTCTGATTGGCCATTGTCGGCAGTCAAACCAGCGGTGTAAGCGTGTGGAAAATGGACACCAAACACTTGTATAGGCTTGTTTGGGTACGTGTTTGCACCATGTGTCATCAAAAATAGAATTGGACCTGGAACCAGATAGAGTTTTACTAAAAAAATTAATAGAGGATGTTTCTCATGAAGTGAAGTGGTCAGACCGGCCACACCATGGCAGTCGGACCGGTATTCAGTTACCGGTGGGAGTGGTCAGACAGGTCACACCATGGCGGTCAGATCGATGTCCTGTTACCGGTGGGAGCTGTCAGATCGGCCAATGGTGGCCGCGGTCAGATTGGCTGTGGCGTTTCATGGCGCAGTGAGTTGATATTTTGAGATGAAATTTGAGAATTAGTCGAGGGTCATGGAAATATTGCATATTTGTTACATGATACATGTGTTTAGCTAACATGGGTCAAGTTACGAAGAACTTGTATCCGGAATCGATTTATTGGTCTATTGTTGTGCATAGAAACTTGGAGTCAACTACGATCAACGACGAGGATGACCGGGACTTAATTTGGTGAAATCAATATCCAAAACGATCAAGTATGCCGGATGAAATGGTTGGTCTCAAGCAAGCCGCAAGATGCACAAGAACGAGAAGTTTGGTGCAATGAGTTGCATCAAGTGGCTTGAGCTGGTGACTTAATGAACCCGAAGGTCCTTATTTGGCCCGATCTTTCGATGAGAAGATAAATTCGGTAGAAGTCGCTCAACTCTCACGATCCTGGCTACGAACTCGCAAGGCCCGAAACCACGCAATCGCTGAACTGCTCGACAAGTTGTTATCAACCGTGCACGAATACCCGGATGACCTGATCACGAAGATCAATTCCTGCATACACCGAAGAAGCACGCAAGAACAAGGTAAAACACAATCTGAATTGCAAATATTTGATTGAGTTCAAAAGGTGGGATTCCGCAAGAGGTCCTTTACGGTTGGTATCAGAGCTACAGTTAATCGGTGAGAGTTTTCAGTTTTCTAATAGTAGATTTATTTTTCATACCTAGAGTCCAGAAAATTGCCAAAAGATAAAATTTGCATGTATCATCCATACCGAGCCCTTTGAGCCTTTGCAATTTTTTATTTTCAGTTTACTTGTTGAATCATTAGTTGCATTGTCATGTCTAGTTGCTGATCTTTAATCTAGTTATTGTCTAGTTGGTCGTTGTCTAGATTGCTTCTCGTGTTTTTCCTTTGCGTCGCTTAATCGTTCTTTAGGGTTCTTAGTTTTTGCATCTAAAACAGAAAATTCATGGGTTAGAACTCCTCTAATCTGCACCAAAAAAGAGAACACGTTGTTGTATTCGCGACTTGTGCAAAACCCTAGGTCCGGCCAATAATAGAAGGGAAAGAGGCCGCCACACAGAACAAAAGCGTGGTAAAAAAGAAGAAGAAAAACAATATTACGCCAAAAATCAGTAAAAATTGGTGGAGTCCTTCTACATATATCCATAAGCTTGCACAAAAAATTTCAGCAAGTTTGGCTCACGGAATCAAAAGATATAGCAGTTTCAAGATTGAACCTGAGTCGGTTTCGAGTTCGAGTACGATTCCGTTTCTGAGACACGTTCAGTAAAACAGGCATAACTTTTGCATACGATGTCCGTTTTGGATGTTCTTGTGCTCGTTGGAAAGATAACGACGAGGCGCATCCTTTCCACTTAAGCCACTAATCTCCCTTTGGATCCCCCAAAATCGGCCAACTTCAGCCCCGAATTCGCGTCACAAGTTTTCGGTTTCTGTTTTTACCGTTTCTTTCAGCCTTCCCTTTTGGAATTTGGGGTTTTCCTCAACTGGAAAGTTGTAGATCTCGTCCAAACCTTTCAAACGAGTATATATAAGCCATATAAAACTTTGATCTTTCATCTTTTGAGACTAGCTTTTATTTACTGCTTCAACTAGACGGCTGTTTACGTTGCACGTTATTCTGGTTTTGTGCTCTACATTGTGTGAACAATCTTGTGCCCTACAAAGAAGTGTGAGTAGTTGGTTAGTGTCTCTCCTAGCACTTGCTGTGAGATTTTTCATTGCTTACATCAAGTCACATTTATCTTTTTATGTGCGTACATACACATCTCTTAGTGAGGCTTTGATTAGCTAACTTTGATTAGGCTAGGATCAGCAACATCGACTAATACTTTGAATAATTTTTCAACTTGCATTAGCTGATTTGATTATTGCTTATCATTGCTACCATATTGAAGCATTCCAAGCTCCACTTCCTACAAACTCAGCAGGTTCCGTTCATCGCAATCGTTGGGCTAATCGCAAGTGAGAGTATCACGAACCAGCCACCGGTTGTACCACTTTCTTCCTGCATTGGTAAGAACTAGTAAGAAGTTGGTAACGCGTTGTGAGAGAGCAACTGTTGAAATGTCATAACCTAGTAGTTGATAGGAGCATATACTTGTGATTTGTTTTCTTATTTTCTACTAACCATGGCAGGTTCGCGGGATGATTACGAGTTAGATCCACGTCTTCTTCGAGCCATTGAATGGGAGCGCAAGAAAGTTCGCGAGGAAGATGCACGTTTGAGACAAACTTCTTCACCACGAGAGGTATATGATCGTGATAGTACGTCCAGTAAAACTAAAATCACTTTGCCATCCTTTGTTGGTAAATTTGATCCTGATGCCTACGTTGACTGGGAGATTACTTTAGATAAAGAGTTTGAATATTATGAATGGTCTGATAGGAAAAAGATTAGAGCTGCCACTAATGTTTTTGTTGAGGATGCAACGCTTTGGTGGAAGTATTTACATAGACATCGAAGAGTGCCTCAAACTTGACATGCATTAAATAAACTTTTGAGAGATGAATTTGTTCCTAAATACCATGGTGATTATTTGCTAGCTAAATTACAACGCTTAAAACAACGTAGTAGAACTGTAAGGGCATACTTCAATGAATTGAAAAATCGTTTGTTGCGTTGTGTCTTAGAGGGACATGCTGAAGCTACAGAAAATAGATTCTTAAGTGGGCTTAATCAAGAAATTCAGGATATTCTTGTTCACAAATAATATAATTCTCTCTCTCATTTGTTTATACTTGCCTGTAAGGTTGAAAGTCAGATTAAGGAGAAATTGAGAATGCTTGATGTTAGGAAATATGAGAACAAACCTGTGTTTATATCTTTTTCTGTGACTAACAACATGCAGGAAGTTGAGAACCATGCTGAAGAGGAGAATGAGCTGATTCAACCATCGACTCCATTGGTTGAGAAGGAAGATGAGGAGATGGATGCACTTACATCATCTGAGGAGAGCAAAAAAGGTGAAGATCATGGTACTATCATCACTCAAGGTAAGTATGCTTGTGAAGAATTACAATTGTCCACTGTTCATGCTATTTTAGAGTAAAAATTAGTGGAAAACAATTCTGATATGCACATGTTTCACGAAGAGAATTCAGACTGCATTGATTTTAGTGCACCGTGTGATAAACTTGTTGATTTACCTGTTGACTTAAGTACACTATATGATAACATAATTGAATTATCTGCTGTTTTGAGCGATTCATATGATGAGTCAATCACATATAATGATCTTGTGGAATTGATTAGACATAAAGAAGTTTTGACTAGAATTTCTCATATTGATTCTTTATGTTACATTATGTTGAAGCCACCGATGAAATTGTCACATGCTACGGAGAAAGTTTCTGAAATAGCATGTTTGAAATCTTTGTCTAGTGCGTACACCCCTGCATATAAGTTCAATTTGATTGGAGATTATGGTGTAGACAATCAATTTCATGTGTATCGAATATTCATAACTTATGATCACATAGATAAATTGAAGCTTACTATTTTGAACAATAATTCTTGTGTACCGAATCTTGTTCATTATGAGAGGAAAATAAACTTGAGTGATCATCCAATGCCTATGTGTTCATCTCTTATTGCACCATCTAGTATTGACAATCTGCATAATAATGTTGAAGTATGGAAGAACTTTCAAATCTTTTCACCCTTGCTAGATGAATTCGCTAACGCTCAATTGAAATATGATTATATAGATGAACTTTGTTTGATTCCAAAGGTTGTAGATTTGCTCATATGTGCTACCACTGCAAGTTTACAACTTTAGATATTTGAATTGAATAAATGCTTCAATTATATTTGCAAAACTAGTTGCAATAATTATTGTGTGAGAAATTTTGTTTTAATCATTCGCATATATGATTACTCTTGGGTTAATAATACAATGATCTTTTATGATCGTTGTTGTCTTCTAACATTAATTGTGCAACAACGAAGAACCGTTAAAACAGATGACATATACATATACCATGTATACACCTTGGTTTTTTTGTTACCCTATTTTCAGTTTATCAAAAGCCGAGGACAGCTTTGTTTTCAAGAAAGGGAGGATGATGAGGACATGACCCCTATGTGTACAACCATATTTGCTATGCTTGTTGTTCCAAGTACAAGAGCTCGTACGCTTCACTTAAATTATCATGTGAGCTTGTTTTTAGGAGTGTCTTTATATTATATGAACTATATGATGCTACATAATATATATATATATATATATATATATATATATATATATATATATATATACATACATATATATATATATACATATATATATATATATATATGACACCATATCACTTTTGGTCCAAGACAAGTAAGCGATTCATTGGACCTGCTCGAATCCATTCGACATCAGGAATCAACTCGTGACACCAACTTAAAACATACATAGCTTTTGAAGTGTTGAGGTGTCTAGTGGGAGTTAGATGGGTGAGACTTGTTGGCATGACGGAAGCGATTGGTGAACCTATGCGCAGCGAAACATATAATTGCTTTACAAGATTGGACTCGATCAACGATGAAAGGATCGAGAAGGGGTATTTTCAAACTTCACAAAAATACCGAGTAGGGGACTTTGGAGAAAATGCAGCACATGATGACGCAAATGACAAATGGTTTGGGTCATGAATAGGACAAGATAACAAAGAAATAGATTCAGGAGCGTCAGATCATCATATGCTCCGAGAAGCATGCGTGAGTGAGAGACTCATTTGTGTGTGGGCTTAACAGGTACTTGTTATGGTTTATCGCTTGTCTCCTAGCCTCCACTATATGATGGTTAGTGCAGGATTTGCATCTCTCTAAGCCTTGAACCCCTAATGTGCAAATTTGGGAGAAAGTGGAAAGATGAGAAGGCTAGGGTTGGAGAGATGTATTGAGAAAAAATAGTGGGATTGAGTGCTCATGAGTGATCTTGTGTCCTCCAGGTTGGAGTGGAGGTAAACCATCAATTCCTCGATATCAATCTAATCAATTTTGCGCAAAGATAAGTTCTCTCTTATTCTTGCTCTTTTTTAAAAAAATCTTGGGTTTTTGTGTTCTAGGGGGATTTCACTTGGTTTCTTGCCGTGATCTAGCTTTCTAGGACATGTGAATGTTGATATAAGGTCATCTTAACTATCTTTAATCCACAAGCAAGTATTTGGGTAAAGTTTTGGTTTTCACCCGGTTTTGAACACTCTTATACTCAAAGAATAAATTCTTGGAACATTGGTTATGATTGTCTAGATCTTAGATTGGAATATGTTCCTGGTCTTCTTGTAGAGTCGTGTATGAAATTTCAAGTGATTTGAAGTTGTAGAGCGAAAGTTAGGTCGTTTTGTGAATATGAAATCGGGATGATTTTCAATCCGGCTAAGGAGAAGTCAGACCACCAGAGTTTTTTTTTTCATGTTGTTCTTTTTTGCTTTCAGTTCATTTATTCCGTTGTGCTTCATATAGCTAGTGTTCACCCCTCTAGGGACTAACACGATCCAAAAGGGGTTACTCACCATTTTTTTCCACTTTTTTCCTCTCACAAAGACGATCAATTTCCATTCCTTACTTGCATAGAGAGAATCAAATGTATAGCAACTTGACAACTAGCAAATGCACAAAGCTAATCTGATGACCAGTCTCTGTGTTTGAAGTGACAATTCAATTCACCCAGGTCTGCCCTAGCTAGAAGAATGATTGTTTTGGAACTGTCATCTTGATCCTATCGTCTTTTCTGTTAGATGTGTCTTATTACCTATGCATTTTCCCTGTTATATAAAGGACTATCTGCATATATGTTATAACTGTATTTGTACATATAATGACCCATTGGCCCCATGATGAATACAAACACTATTTATAACATGGTATTAGAGCGTACCAAGGGTTTTTCGTCTATCGACCGCGGGTTCTTATTCAAGCCGCTGCCTGACTTTGCCATCTACACTCGCCGCTTGTCGTCTTCCGCCGTTGGTCGGCAAACTCCTTCCCGGTGACTTCACCTCGTCGCCTCTGCTTCATCTTCATCGTGTCGCGCAGGCACCCAACTCGCCTATGCGTAGATCCATCTACGTCGCCACGTCTGGAAGTCGCCTCATCGTCCGACACCGTCTTCTGCTCCGCCTCAACGTCGCTTGCATGTGGTCGGAAGTGGATCCTGCCTCACCGCCTGTCAGTGTCACCCTAAGCTCAACCCCAGACACTTCTTCTCTGCCACCCGGTCGCCCGAGCTCAAGCTGTCACCGCCCCGGACCTCAAGCCCGAGCCGCCGCTGCCCCGAACTGCTGCGCGTTCACTTGGACCTCGCCCCGAGTTGAGCCTTCCACACGGGTCGCCGCCGCCAACATTGCTCGAGCTGTCGCCGCTTCCAGGGGGAACACTAGTTCCCCCCGCATGCGCCTTCTTCTTCCTTCACTGCAGGCCCGTCATGTTGTTTTTGTCTTAGCGTGAGCCGTCCTGTCCCGGAAAAAACAAAAAAAATGTCACCCACTTCGGGCACTATTTTTGTGCCTCGTTGCTCAGTGATTTTCGATAGTCTCAATTATTGGGACTGGTTTCAGCACATGCGCCTCCACATGCGTGGTCAGCGTCTTTGGGATTTTCTCACCGGCGAGCTGCCTTGTCCGCCTCGACCTGTTCCACCTATTGAGCTCATGCTCCCGAAAGATGCTTCCCAAGACACTCGTAAAGAGGCATATGATGCTTTTGAGGGTGCCATGGAGACTTTTCAGACTCGGTATGCTGCCTACAAGGCATGGATTGATAAGGATGCTCGTGCCACTACTATTCTGGTTGCTAGTATGGAAGTGCATCTCACTGGGGATATGGTTGGCTTGGCTTCAGCACAGTTGATGTGGGCGTATCTGCGTAATCGCTACGAGTCGTCTGATGATTCCTTGTATCTTGCTGTTGTGCGTCAAGAGCAATCGTTGCAGCCGGGAAATACCACTGTGGACAAGCTTTATGCTCAGTTGTCCACGATATGATATCAGATTGACTCTTTAGGACCGGATGTTTGCCATACCTGTCAGTGCTGCCAGCGTCAGCAGTCTCACTTGGAGCTTCGTCGCATCTACGACTTCTTGGCCTGTCTCCAGGCTGAGTACGAGTAGACTGGTGCTCAGTTACTAGCGCTCTACCCTCGTGTGACTCTGTTGAAGGCCCTTGCAGCTGTTTGTTCTGAGAAGATTCACTTTCGTGGTGCAGGTCTGCTGCTGTCCTAGTCGTTTCCTTCGGTTCTGGCAGCTCCTCCAGCTTCTACACCCGCTACGTCTCCAGCTACTCTTTCAGTTGTGTCAGCTGCTGTTGGTAAAGGATTCCACTGCACCTATTGCAACAAGGATAGATATGTGGAGCAATTCTGCTACAGGAAGAATAAGGATTTACGTCGTGGTGGTTGCCATCCAAAGGGCACTGGCGGTTCCTCCGCTGAGAGGAGCTCTGGTGCTTCTGATACTCAAGAGCTTTTTACACTGCTACGTCGTATGGCTGCTTTTACACCGCCCGGTTCTGCTACATAGTCTTCTAGTGAGAGACCGCCTTCTACTTCTTCCTCTCATATATCACCTTGGATTCTTGATTCTCATGCTTCCTTTCATATGACATCCGATTCCACCAGTCTCGCTTCTATTCGTCTTTTAGCTGCTCCTATCACTGTTCAGACAGCAGATGGTACCTCTATTTCTGTCGCAGGACGAGGCACTCTTTCGAATGTCTCTTTTCATGTTCGTACTATTTCTTATGTTCCCAAACTAACCATGCAGCTCATATCTATCGGTTAGCTCATCGATCATGGTTGTTGTGTTATTCCCAATTCTGATTTTTTTGTTCTGTTCAGGATCGACGTACGGGAACTCTGGTTGGTACTGGCCCTCGTCACCTATCTTGGTCTGTGTATGGTGATACTTCTCTAAATTTTCAGGGTTGTAAGCTTAGTAAACAGCTTCAACTCTCCTATCCTTCCAGCGATTCAGTGTCACAACGTCCTTTTGATCATGTTCATTCTGATGTATGAGGTCTGGCTCCTTTTGTTCGAAAGGAGGTCATCGATATTATATAATTTTTATTGATGATTTTTCTCGACACACATGGATATACTTTATGTCATCTAGTAGTGAGGTTCTATCAATCTACAAAAAATTTGTCTCCATGATCCGTACTCAGTTCGACTCTTCTATTCGTGTTTTTCATGCTAATTCCGCTGGGGAATACTTGTCGGGACACCCTCTCTCAGTTTTCTTTCTCTGGTGCTTATACTCAGAATGGTGTGGCTGAACGAAAGCATCGTCATCTTCTTAAGATAGCTCGTGCTCTTATGCTTACTTCTGCTGTTCCACCACACTTCTGGACCGAGGTTGTTTCTACTGCCACTTTCCTGAACAATATCCAGCCTTCTTCCGCTCTTCAGGGAGGGATCCCAGTTGAGTGTCTCTGTGGCAAAACTCATTATTGTTCTGTTCTTCGCCTCTTTGGGTGTCCGTGTTATGTTCTTGTTGCACATCGTGAGCACACCAAGTTGATTGTTCGGTCCATCGAGTGTGTTTTTCTGGGCTATAGCCATGTGCATAAGGGGTATCGTTGTTGGGATCCTCTTGACCGACGGGTGCGGATTTCTCGGGACGTCAATTTTGATGAGTCTCGTCCTTTATATCCTCGTCCTTCTCCTTCCACTACTCCAACATCTCTCATCGAGCCACTTTCTTTTCTGACTTTTCCTACCTCCCCCATTGACATTACACCTTCACTACAGTCTTTGGTCTCTCCTGTGCCTCCTTCCCCGTCGGTGGCTCCTTCACCGCCGGCGCCACCTTCGCCACTGATACCTTCTCTAGAGGTTTCTCCTGACCTTGTTCCTTATTATCCTCTCTACTACATTCGTCGTTCGCGAGTTGATGATTCTTATGATGCTCCATCTTCTTTTGATGGATCATCTTCTTCGGTATCTCCTCCTCGATATGCTCTTTGTGATCGCCAGTCTATTCGACCTCCTGTGCGCTTTGGTTTTGCTGCTGCTGCTCTTGCCGAACTGACCTCTTATTGTGATGTTGCTGTTCATTAGGAGTGACAGCATGCGATGGCCGAGGAGATTGCTTCCCTTGAGCGTACTGACGCGTGTGATCTTATCCCCCTTCCCGCACGTGTTACTCCGATCACGTGCAAGTGAGTCTTCAAGGTTAAGACTGCTGTGATGGTTCTTATTGAGTACTACAAGGTTCGTCTTATGTCATGTGGGCTTCAGCAGGAGCATAGCCGTGATTATGATGAGACTTTTGCTCTTGCGGCTCACATAACACTGTTCACACTCTTCTTGCTATGACGTCTGTTAGGGCATGATCCATCTCTTTGCTTGATGTCAAGAATGCTTTTCTCAATGGTGAGCTGCGTGAAGAGGTTTATATGCAGCCACCGTCGAGGTATTCTGTTCCTGAGGGTATGGTTTGTCGCTTTCGCCAATCTCTTTATGGCCTCAAGCAAGCTCCTCGTGTCTGGTTTGATCGTTTCTCTTCTGTTATCACTATGGCTGGCTTTTCTTCTAGTGCTCGTAATCCTGCTGTTTCTATTCACACTTCGCCTCGTGGTCGGACGTTTCTTCTTTTATATGTTGATGATATGATCATTACTGGAGATGATTATCTGTAAATCACTTTTGTCAAGGAGCATCTTAGCGAGAAGTTTCTCTTGTCTGATCTTGGTCATCTTCGCTACTTTATTGCGGTTGAGATTATTTCTATGCATGAGGGGTTCTATGCCAGAATCTCTTTGATCGTGCTGCTCTTACTGATTAGCGCACAGCTGAGACTCCAATGGATCTTAATGTTCATCTTCGGCCCACTGACGGTGAGGCTCTTACTGGTCCTACTCGCTATTGTCACCTTGTTGGGAGTCTTGTTTATTTGGGTGTCACTCGTCGACATTTCTTATCCTGTGCATATCTTGAGTCAGTTTGTTTCTATTCTCACTTAGCTCCACTATAGTCATCTTCTTCGTGTTCTACTATATCTTTGTGGAACCACCACTTGTCGTCTCTTTTTTCCTCGCTCCAACTCTTTACAACTCTAGGCATATTCTGATGCCACCTGAGCTAGTGATCACTCTGCTTGTCGATCTCTCTCCTATTGTATTTTTTTGGTAGTTATCTCGTTGCTTGGAAGACTAAGAAGTAGACAACAGTTTCTCGTTCGAGTGCTGAGGATGAGTTGCGAGCTATAGCTTTGTTGACCGCGGAGGTTACTTGGCTACGGTTGTTACTTGAGAATTTTGGTGTTTCTGTTTCAGCACTGTCTCCCTTTTTGTCTGACAGTATAGGTGCTATTAGCATTGCTAAAGATCTGGTGAAGCATGAGCTTACAAAGTATATTGGTGTTAATGCTTCCTATATGAGGACATAGGTGCAGGACCAGGTTGTTGCTTTTCATCATGTGTCTTCATTGTTTCAGTTGGCAGATTTCTTCACAAAGGTACAAACTAGAGCCTGGCACAGTTTCTATCTCTTCAAACTTCATATTGTTGATCCACCGTAAGTTTGAGTGGGTGTTAGATGTGTATTATTACATGTGTATTTTTCCTATTATATAAGTAGTTATCTACGTATATACTGTAAATGTGTGTGTGTGTGTGTGTGTGTGTGTGTATATAAAGGCCCTGTTTGGTACAGCTCCAGATTCCGCTCCTGATTCTCCGAGAATTCACTTCTCTGATAATCTAGAGTTGTCTGTTGAAACCGTTTGGCTAGTAGGTTGGTTTCAAAAACCATATGATGGAGGATTAGAGGCAAATAGACCATGTCACCTCTGGGTGTAATACTTCAATTGTATTTGTGTAACTCAGTGGCATTTGCGGGTAAAAACCTTCAACTTCAAAGGGTATTTTCGTTTCTGAAGGTTGGATTCTCACGAGAATCTGCTGGGAGACTGCTTCTCGTTGCTAGTTCATTTTCGAGACAGCTTATCGTGAGAAGCAGAATCTAGTTGTTTTGAGAATCAGGGTGTTTGATATGGTTCTACGAGAATCAATTGAAAAACTGGTAGTGAAAACTATACCAAACAGGACCTAACTCATTTACCTCACAGTGAATACAAATGTTATTCGTAACATTTTCTTCTTATTCTTCCTCAGGTGAAATGATGATGTCATGTGTTGCTCAATGTGCTCATATATCTCTTGTAGGGCCGTAGGATTTAAGCACTGACTATTGGACCAAATAACTCCCAGTTAAAACAAGAAAATGTGTTCGACTTGTCAGTTCCATCACCAACTCTCTCGAAATTTTAATCTGAAATGTACCAATTCTGAACTTTCGTCAATGGAAGATGACCCAGAAAAGAGGCTCGTTTCTAAACTATTGTTGCACAGGTCAGTTTGGTACTTTGATTAGAGTTGGGTTGGTGAACCCTAAGGCCTAAACCAAGCAACTTGTCTCACTGCATGCTGCCATATGGAATCATGCAGATAAAACCTAGTTGTTTAGGTGTGCATGACCTATTTTTGTTGACCTATCTTGTCCTACGATCTTATTCATAACAAACACATCTGGATCTGGAGTACGTAGTAATGCTAATATTGCCTTTGCATCTACCCCCAAGTTCTGAATTTCATCAAAAAAGGAATGTGTTCCTATATACTTTATTCAAATAAAAACATGTGCCATTTTTTAAAAAAGGATTGTGAATTTGTTACACCTGTTTTTAGTCTTCGTTTTGATATAATAACGAGTTTGTGCTGGTTTTATTAGAACAGAAGATTGAATAATTTCGTATTTTCTCTCTCTCTCTCTCAAATCTGCATGCAACAGAATATATCATCTATACCTTTCATTAGGAGTTTCAGTACATCTTACTTGTGTTATCAGTTTTTAATAGAGAAAATTCACAGTATGTCACTGATCGAATAACTACATGATTCACAATATATCAATCATTGTGATGCTGACATGTGGGTCTATGACTTATATGTCAATGAGACACCAGTGACATATTATGAAAATCAAATCCAAAGTTATTCAGTATCATCTAGCCAACTGCCCCTTTTTATGTATGTGGACACCGCTAATATTCATTTATGGCATATTGTTGTAGATCCACTCGTGCATCAAACCTAAATGTATTGTGCAACAGCTGCAGATAGCTAGTGTTGGTTGAGAAAACTGACAATACTCACTATGGGTTTGATGAGCCGACAGCATTGAGATATACATTTCCTTTTTTTTTGGAATAAGCAAGCTGAGACATACACAAGAGATGGAGGTAGCTGCATATCTTGTCTTGTCTTCAGAAGTCAAACATTGATTGCTGCTCCAAGCGCAAAGCCTTCATATGATAAGCTCAATATATAAGCTCTGGTTTGGCTACCTCCGCTCTCACTTCATAGTTGAAGTAGGTGGAGCCATGCCAAATCTGTCTACCCAACAAAAATTAAATCTGAGTTTGAGAATCCTGAGGCGGCGCGATGTATTTTATCGAAATTGCGAAGAAGGTTCTTTCGCGTGGAAGCGATCCAGGTTACGAAAATACCCCTTGAGTTAAGATGAAATTACCCACCAAATACCATCCAACAAAACCTCCCTCCCCCCAATTCGCCTCCGCTCTTCCCCTTCCCCCACCTGCCTCCCCTCCTCGGCGCCTCCGCCCCACCCCGCCCTTCCCTTCCTTCCCTCCTCGGTGCCTAAGCCTCCTCCCGACGACTCCGCCTCCGCCTCCCTCCATCCCTCCGCCTCCGCCTCGACCACCCCAACTACCACCTCCTCCTTGCCTCCCGCCGCCGCAGCCCACGCCCACGCCCACGCCCACGCCGACCACACCCCGCTTTGCCGCTCCTGCGGCGCGCCCACTGCGGCGCCCCCGCCCGCGCCCTGGACCGCGTCATCCGACTCCCCGCCGCCCGCCTACCGCCCCATCCGCATGCCGGCCATCAACGCGCCCACCAACACCGCCGCCATCGTCCTCTCCCCGGTCCCGCAGCCCCTCCCGGCGCCGCACGCCGCGCCGCCCTTCGCCTTCCAGGCCCCCGCCAAGCGCATCGGATCCCCCGATGACATCGCCCGTTTCCACGCCTCCGTCCACGGCCGCCACTTCCTCGGCTTCGTCGCCGCGCTCTCCGCCTCCGTCCACTGCTTGGCGCGACTCGGTCTCATTACCGAACCCGATTACCCCGCGGTCGTGCTGCGAGTCTTCGCCGCCTACCTCGACCTCATGCGCACGCTGCAGGACACGTACCTGCTGGAGCCTGCTGGCTCGCACGGCGTGTGGGGGCTCGACGATTACCACTTCCTGCCCTTCATATTTGGGGCTGCCCAGCTGATTGATCACAAGTACATGAAACCCAAGTCGATCCACAATCCAGATATAATGGAGAACTTCTCAAAGGAGTACATGTACCTGGCGTGCGTCGCATATGTGAAGAAGGTGAAGAAGGGGCCCTTCGCGGAGCACTCGCCAATGTTGGATGATATCAGTGGTGTGCCAAATTGGAAGAAGGTGAACAGTGGGTTGCTTAAGATGTACAAGGCTGAGGTGCTTGAGAAGGTGCCGATCATGCAGCATTTCCTCTTTGGTTCACTCATCAAATGGTATGGATCATGAACACTCTTTAATTTATCTTGTGATGTATTTGGTGCCCATGATTGGATCCTGTTGGTTACAATACGGACCTGCTAGCCTCCTAGAATATGTCCCTGCTATTTAAGCATTATTAGAATTCAAAATAGTCAAGATCTAACTAGAGCATGGATATTTTGTTTGAAATTATAAACGCTGGAAAGAAGTACAATTGAAAAAAGAAGAGAAATAAATCCAACAATCTGCAGGACTGGTTTCAGTATGTGTTGATTTGGAGTAAAAAAATACTTTGTGAAGAAGTGTTTAAGGTGTCATGTTAAAAGAATAATGCTGTTCCTGTTTTTGTTTAACCATTTCCAAGTGAAAATATACGTCTTTAAACTGGAGGAATTTCGAATTTACCAGATGCCATTTTGATGCATTTTATGGCTGCTTGACAAATTAGTTATAGAGCATCTGATTATAGTATTATAGTGAGTCAAGGTCTAAGCAAACCTGTGGTTGTTCACCATATCAAAATGGAAAATGGATGTCATTTGCCGTGCTTTTTTCAAGTTTTTTTATACAAGTAATCCTTTAAAAGTGATTTATTGATCCTGTAGTCTGCTCAATTTGTTGCATGAATCTAGCATTGCAATGTTAAAACTTGGAAGTAGGGACAACTCATTGGTGATCCTGTAAACTGATTAAGACCAGTTGAGGTGGTAGTTGGGGTGTGGTCGGCGTGGGCGTGGGCGTGGGCGTGGGTGTGGGCTCCATCACTCATTCATGATCGCAAATTTTGGGACTAGAAAGGAAGAAAGCCATACATACCACATTTTATCTGAGTACATTTTATCTGGGACTTCTGACGGTACTACCTTGACACCCAAAACTCTGGCATACATCATTTGTTAAATTCATGATTCACTAATACTTTTTTTTTATCAAACAGAGATTATTTGGGGAACTTCAAGAAAGGGAGGTAGAATTTGGCATCTCAGACATTCAACTCGGCCTCACGACACTTGAAGAAATTGCCATGCATACTTTGCTCAGGATGGCAATGGATCACTCTGCATTTCCGGCCACTCTGACGAAATCCCTGTGCCAGCCAATGTTGAGCTGAGTCAGGGTGGAAAATTCAGATCGGTTACATTATGTGTTGTTTGATACAGTATTATGTCTTTGTTATGATACTCATTGGATTGGAACCTTTGTTATGAACTTCGTATGTTTATGTATATTATTTATTTATTTATTTATTTGAGTAAAACTTCCAAATTCGGGTGAAAATATGGCAACATGACCAAAAAAATAGATAAATAAAAGCACAGCGTGATTAAAATCAACTTATTAAACTGTTATATATCAAGCAATACGAAAAAAGATTATAAGTCATAAAACAAGGGTAGTACAGTCTTTTCACAAAGATCTTTCTCATTCCTGGAGCTGGAGCTAACTTTCTAACCAAACACCTCCGTAGACTGCTTCAACTTCTCATAGGAGTGGATCCAAGAGTGAAGCTGGAGTTGGAGCTGTAAAAAATTGGAGCAGAGCCGTACCAAACAGGGCCATAAGCTCTGGCTTGGCTATCTCCGCGTGCTCCCAGATCCAATTTATTCTAGCGACAAACCCGTGCCTCCGTGTCTAGGGGCTGTTTGTTTCCCGGTTCGAATGAACTAAATTAAAATTTGGCATAGACAAAGCTAGATCTGTTCAAACATCGGATCAAACCTGAAAAATCTGACCTCGAATGGTTAGGCCCGAGCTTGGCCCGAAAAATGAATTTCCTAATAAAAATATTATTTTAATTATTTTTGGAATAAAAAATATTTAATTCATTCGATAATAAAAATAGTAATTATTTTTTTTACTACATTCAGCAGGCTTTTTTAGGCTTTTGGACCTAAAATCAAGGCCCGAGCTGGGCTCGGGCCGGGCCAACATGAACAGGTCTAGCCAAAATTTAGCAAAATAGACGTTGTTTAGATTGCACTCAAACCAAATTTTGACGTTACCAAATTTTGGTGAGCGATTACCTCACTCTCGGATTACTCACGTGTGACATTGTATTTCGTTGACGTTACCAATTTTTTGTTAACATTACCAAATATTGATAGCAAACCAAACTATATAGCCATTTTTTTCGACATTACTAAAATTTGGTTTAGTTCACGGTCCCTATACGTAGTCTAGCTATTGACTTCGTCGTGCACACAGTTGATTTGCAACCTTTCCGGCTTTTCCTTTGTCTTCGTCCTAGAGCACGTTGCATATGCTGATTAGTATATATGTGCAGTAAAGTATGGTTAGGCTGCAGCTTCCTTTGAAGACTGAAGATCGATTAAGGGTGTGTTTGGTTCGTTGAATGGAGTGGTCCGAACCATCCGGTATGGGAAATGAGTTCGTTCAGGTGTTTGGTTGGTTGAATAGAACCAAACCATTCGGGATGAGATGGTTCAAGAAAAAGTAATATTCTATATTTATGTTGTATCATCCAATTCGGGTAAAAAAATCCCGAACCACACCGTTCACTCGAATTCCAAGGCGCTTGGTGACGTGACGGCTTGATTTATAAGCTTTAAATGATCATATTTCCTAAACTGAGTATCCGATTTGCGATTGTAAGATCGAGGTGGCCGACTAGAGGGGGGTGAATAGGCGGTTTTAAAAACTCTATCGGGCTAAACCAATATATAAATGCGGAAGCTAATAGCGAATTGGTTTTGCTCAATTAAAACCTAAATCAACTAGGGTCAACTAAGTGCACCGACAATATGAACACAATACAATATGAGCAATCATACAAGATATATAAGCAATTAAAGCAAGAATGTAAATCGCTCGAAGTAAAGCACAAGTAAAAACAAGATGACACGATTATGTTTTACCGTGGTGTTCGGAGACTTGCCGGTCTCCCCTAATCCACGTTGAGGTTAGCCCAAACAAATTGGATCGGCTCCACTAATTAAGCCAACACCTCCGAGGTAAGTCCAAACACTTGGACCGGTTCCTAACCGAACCAACACCTCACTCAACTATGGTTGCTCTTCCTCCACTCCGGAGATGGTGAGCACCAAACCACTCACAAACCGCCGGGTCTTCTCACAAGCTTCTTGAGAAGATCACCGCGCACGACGCCTCCACGCCGTCTAGGTGTCGGCAAACACCAAGAGTAACAAATCCAAACTTTCACTTGAACTAATCAAGTGTCAACGCTCACGTGGATACACAATCCACTACCAAAGGCAACACATGCACTTAGGGTTTACTCTCCAAGCTCACCAAGTGCAACACATGCACATAAGAGAGGAGAGGCTTGCTCTTAGCTCAAGAGGATTACAAATAGTTCACAATAGCACCAGCAACCTCTCCCAACCGACCAAGGTGGCTATATATAGCCCACACACAAAAACTAGCCGTTGGGAGACAAACCCCTGAAAAATTAGGGCAATCGGAAGTTCCGCCATGTAAAGGCCGGAACTACCGCATGAGAGAGAAAAGCACCGCAACGGCTATGTCAGACGAGAAACTAGCCGTTTGATTTTTAGTGCGGAACTACCGCCAACCAAGTTGCGGAAGTTCCGATCTTCGGAAGTTCTGCTCAACACATAGCGGAACTACCGCACATCGAATTTTGGCTAAGTCCCCAAAATGGTGCTTCTCTGGAAAAAACGAACCACCGGAATTTCGGAGCAACCGATAATCGGAAGTTCCGCTCATAACATGCCGGAACTTCCGCACTTCGAAAATCGGCTAAGTCCCTAAACCGGACGCTCTCTGGAAAAAACGAGCCGCTGGAAATCGGACCGTCCGGCCTGCGGAACTTCCGCCGTTATACGACCGGAACTTCCGATTTTCCTGAGAGAAAACAGCAATGGCTTTTTCAACAACTTCAATTGCAAAACACATTTGCCAATTGATAAACCATGCCAACAAGGATCACAAGCAAGATTCCCAACAAGTTACAAAACACATTTGCCAACTTTTGGAATCATACCACAAGGAAAAAGGTACATGGACTTACACCATTTGCAAACTTAAGTCACATGCTACAAGAAATCAAACATGAGCATCAACTATTTACAAAACACATTCGCAAATAACAGCATCATGCCATAAGACTAAAGTGCATGGACTTCAACCATTTGCAAAACACATTTGCAAAGTATAGTCCCATGCTACAAAGATTGAATGCATGAGCCTCGGCTATTTACAAAACACATTCGCAAAAATAGCTCCATGCATAGATGAGCTAGAGCAAACACAATGAGCTATCAACACATGACTAACTCATGCTACTAGTCAAGACCCCTCTTAATAGTACGGCAATCCTATACTAGCAATCCGGTCTATCAACCAAACACCGAGACCGGTAAAAGACTAGGAACACATCCTTAGCCCTAGCTAGTCATACCTTTGCCTTGCATCTTCTTGAAGCTTGATGGCGCACATCAACACTTCAAGTCCGGGTCCTTGACTTTGACAATCATCAACTCATGATGATTTCTTCACTTCGGGATCTTGTCTTGAACATCCTCAACACATGATGATTTCTTCATCCCAATTCTTCACATGCATCAACGCATGATGCATTCCTTCACTTGACCTCCATCAACACATGATGGGTCTTCTCTTGTCTTGATGATCAACTCATGATCATCTCTTCTTGATAAGCATCAACTCATGATGCATCATTTACACCAAGCTCTTGACTTGATGATCAACTCATGATCATCCCAAGTCTTCATCATCCTGGAACATAACCTATATATCCAACTCATGGAAAATGTTAGTTCCACAATGTGATCATCATTAATTACCACACCATACCATTAACTCATAATGGTGGGACAAGATACCTCAATCTTTCCTCTTTGGTAATTGATGATAACCATAAATTCTCATAAATTTAATGATGATAAATGAGAGAACAAATGAGTATATATAAACTACACAAGTTATATATACTCTAACATGAGTATACAAGAACTACACAAGTTTTGTATACTCAAACGGATTTGTTTCAATGTAAAGATCCCAAATATATGTGGAGAATGGAACATGGATCAATACTAATGAAACCACAAAGTATAGGATAAAACTCCCCCTAAATGTGTGCATACTCAAATGTGTAATAAGGTCATATGCACATATTCAAGTTTAACTTATGGTTGAGTTCAATCATATATTTTGGATCCGAGAAATGCAACAATATATAAGATTGAGATGTCGATTGCATACCTCGTTGTGTTTGACCTTTATATCCAAATTAGACTGCACAAAGATAATACTTGATAAAAGAGTTAGTCTCATATTTGGATTTGTCATTAATCACCAAAACACTCCATTAACTCATAATAGCGGGTCTAGATCTTTCAGCGATCCGATTGAACCGTTGTGTTCCTTGTCATTTAATTAACAAAATAAGACCACTCTTGGCATATTTTAGTGCAAAAAATATAATACGGATTATCCTATTCCACCAATCAAACACTATCTTGAACTATCTAGGACCATCCTATTTCACCAACCAAACAAAATCATGTATCATCATATCCTACCAATCAAACATCATACGTGTATCATCTCATTCAGGACGATCACATCCTACCTGTACCATCATATCTCATTCAACCTCATCCCATCGACCAAACGCACCCTAAATGCTCCTTTCAAGACCAGGCTAATCATCGTGCATGCAGCATCATCTTTGATTCGCAAAAATTTCGGGAAATGTGCACCCCAAAAGGATTGCATCCTGTACTTGAATTTATCTGTAGCTCTGCAGGGTCATCATATCCAGGGCCGATTAGCAACATATATAACCTGCACTGAATATATATGATCGCAGCTGCAGAATACATATACTAACGTAAGACTGCAGCGGATTGCCTTGCGAAGTGAGCAGTCCATCTCAGTATCTCACGCATGCGTCACTAAATGGAAGAGACTATCAGTACGGGATCCAGGTTCTCAATTGCTGCCGAGCAGTGACGATCATGATCAAAATTTAGGGAATACTAATGAGATTTGTTCATCTGTTTTCGATTTGCCGAATAACGAGTTGTCGATCAGCGATAATCCGTTTAAACGTGATTGAACTAAGGGTGTCAGTGGTACACCATGCACCCGTCGGTAGTGGGGTGCAAGCCCCGGCTACCCCGTTGGGTCCTCTGGGTTGTCACGCATTGTAGTGCAGAGTTGTTGCCTTTTAGAAAGTCAGGCATGTCGTACGTGGAATTTTCAATTCCGAGTTTTAGCAGTCGGCAGGATAACTCATGTAGTAACCTTCATTACACCTACTGAAAGGCGTACGGACGTACGGTACTTGAACAGAGGGCTATGAAAGATGACAGTATCAAGGTAAGTTGTTCTCTGCAGTCATATGCAAATCAGTAAGCGAAGCGAAGGGAAGACAGGTACACTACTCGATCAGTCAGCCACTGACAATAACTCTCTGCGGCCGGACCGCTGCTGCCTTGGGATGGCGACAAGACGACATGTGAGTACTTTACTTTCGGTGCCAGATAAAATAGTTAGGATCACATTGTTTCGCTGCATGGAGAAGCGGTAATGTAATCAGATGCATCTCGAATTCTAACCCCGCGAATTGTCACACCTTTACAAATATGTGAGAAGCGCCGTAGCTAAAGTTTGTACACATGCGCATGTGTATATTCACGTAAAAATGGTGTGATTTGTGACGTACGACAGTGAATGTATACATATTTTATTTTTTTTGCTAGTCGTGTATTTATCTCTCTTTTTAAACAGTGGTCGAAATAATACGAAGTCATAGAGCAGTATGGTCAAAATAAAGTGACCGACACACTGTGATCGGAAGAAAGTGATAGAAACACAATGATTAAAAAACAGTGGTTGGATTCATAGATCAGTGTGGTCAAATTACACTAGTTGAAGCTGTAGACCAATGTGTAATCAAGATCTGATGAACACTGCGTAATTACCGTTAATTGGTTTTGAATTAACAGTTATCAGTTGTTTAATATGTGCTTTATTATGCAGTTACTAGAGAGTAATTGTTCGAACCTTAAAAAGATCTAGAGATATCCAGGTCTGAAACGATTGATTCACTTCCATATTCTTCTTCGTCCTCTTTGTTCTATTGTGCTGAAGAGTTGTGTTATGAACTAAGTCATTCCTTCACCTCGGCGTGCACTGGGAAGGAGGGCGACGGGTATCTCTGAACTATTGTCGCAGAGTTCACCTACACGGGACGACAATAAGATTTCCGGGCAGCGTATCTACGCAACCACTCGCTTCACTGCTTCATCTACGTTCTGCACTGCTTCGAGTCCGCGCCGCTTTCTGTTCTTCATCAAGCCCGATTGTAAGTTGGTTGTGCGACCAAAATATTCTGTTATAATTTAAATACAATGAGTTACATGTTGTTAGTACTGCTCTATGCATCTCTGTCTTTCCGTGATCTTTATCTCGTAATAAGATCTAAAATTAAAATACTACCCATATTTCCAACACTTCTTTGTGCCACATCTCTGCATTCCTTTCCTCATGTACTGAGTATCTCAGAGCCCCCAGGCGATCAACTCCATCAACACCGATCATCATAGCACCAAAGGCCCTACCTTACCCGCGATGGAGGCAGGTCAAAGTGTCAAACCCTGCAATATACCACTGCAGATATTAGCATGTCAAGCATCCAGATCATCTTGTGTTTGCATTCCATTTACAAAAAAAGCGGAAAGTTTCGAACCCACTATGTATATTTTTTAATGGTGGTTGGCTACAGTGGAATGACGGAGAGAGGCACCCAAGCTTGGCACTTTCCTGACATTAACAAGTCAATATCGCTCGCACTCATGGAACGCAGCTGAAAACCTTTATGTTAACTAGACGGTGTGTATATTGTGGTTTTACAGGTAGGTTGTCAAATGCTCAGTCATTTGCCCATCGAGCCCCTACTAGTACTTAAAACTGAGCTACTTATGCACAAGTTGCCACCCTAATTGGCAGGCTTAACACTTAACCCGAACATGGGATCCATGCAAACGCAATTCCTAATTTGATCTGTATTACATACAGGCTGGTCACTATCACACAAAAAAAGAAGAAGAAGAAGAATCTACCTAGACCTAGAGGGAACAAAAAACAGTGCAAGATGTCCATAACCTGTTCAGTTAGGAAAATCATTTCCTAGCAAGCGAGCAAACAACACCCAGGTGAGCTCCTGAAGCCCCAGTGGTTACCTACTAACACAACTATATGTAGAACTGCAATTATTCTGTGGTGGAGCTTCTACCACATGCTATCCGATGCCGATGCCAGTGCCTGCCTAATGCAACGATGCAGCCACTTCTGAACTGAATGAGAAAGGGGGAGCACACGGCGCACTTCGGAAAATTGCATTCTTGCAATGCACGGGAGTAAAACTTGTATATAGGGGTCATCAAATCTTGTAAATACTTTCGAGCACTAAGGTGCAGAGAAGTAAATTATAGAGTTGTTATTTTTCTATTCTTTGGCCCCCTCTTTTCTGAAGATGCTTTCTGGATTCCATTTGCCATTTGTGTCCTAAAGAAAGGGCAGGAACTGGATAGTAAGTATTAACGAATGGAATGATTACATGTCAAGCAAGAGCGATGCTCTCCCGCTGAAACCAATACATAGTTATGTACAGGCATGGCAAATAAGCAGAAAGTATCGGATACAAAGAGCGGTTTTGTAATGAACTTTATTTTTCAGTGTCAGTTGAAATGGAAACTCACCATGCTGCTCTTAACTGAATTTTGATCCATCCTTCCTTTATAGGGCTGCAAAGCTTGGAATGGGCCGACGCTGGAGTTCGAACAATAATGGGTCCCATACCAGCAGTCAAGTGGGACGAGAGCGGAGGGAGAAAAATAGCATGGTCGCTGCCTACACCGGATGGAAGGACGCTCGGAACGATCCTGTCAAGGCTGTCATGGTCGGCGACGGCGACGGCGACGGCGCGGCCTTGCCTGCCGATGTCATAGAAGAATCTGGGAAGATCTTAGAAGAGGAATGTGTTGCCATTCCATGGCAGCAGCAGGGTGATATCCTCCTTATTGACAACTGGGCCGTCCTGCACTCTCATACTTGCTTCGCTTTGTAAAGGAGTCTCTAAAGAATTGTCTGCACTATGTTATTATGGTAGTCTGATTTGCGTATACGAACTGAGAATAATTCTATGCACAGAGAAGAATCTTGTATATTCTGAACCCTGGTAATCCCAAACGGCACATCCTTGATAGCAAAAGTACAGAAATATTGTAGCGATCGTTTTGTCTTCTTCTGCTGTCTAAGTGTGGTTACTACTGTGTCCCAATTCCCAATTTCGCATGGTGATCTAGATGGATTCATCTAGAACTACAGATTTCTTTTTGAGACAATCTAGAATATGTCACTCAATAAAGCTGCATTCTACATTTTGCTAGCACGATAGAATACAATTCGAGATTCTGCGTTTTGTCATTTTCGTCATTTCTTCCCCAATTTCGCCCTTTTTCAGCCAGGCGAAATGACCGCACAGCCTCTCTTCTATCTTCCTCTTGTCTTTCTTCCTCCAGCTGTCGCCACCGACTGGGCCGCTGCGGCGCGGGGAGAGGTACGCGAGGAGGGCGGTGACCGGGGACTCGCCGGAGGAGCCGGCCTCCAGCTCGAGCAGCGTTGGGGGAGGATGATGGTCGCCGCCGCGTCCTTGGAGAGGATACGCTGGAGCACGTCATCGGGGAGGCCCGATCGTCAACGCCGGCGGCGGCTGCTATTGAGAGCCTAGAGAGTTCAAAAGATAAAACGTATCAATGCAGGGTCTCTTATGGAAAACATCCTCTGCCTCGATCTGGGTCGCGAAAGCTTCGATAGGACGGCGGATGGAGGCCAGCATCCGGATCACACCGAGCTGAAGCTGCCGCCGAGGTCCATCGCCGGATCTGCCCTACCCTCCATAGCAGCACAACGAACCATGGCAAAAACGACGTGACGTTTACAATGGCCGGCGGGCAGGCTTGAAGGCCAACACGTACGCACGCAACTAGAGGCCATAAGGCCCGACCCTAATAGCGACGGACTCGACACAAGCTAACGCACGTACACGCATACACAATCAGGACTCTTTTATCTCTAGGAAATCAAGGAAACAAACAAAGAAAAGAAATAAACAAAAGGAAACTAAATCATCATGCTTTGATTCGGATTAAGATTGAGCCCATGTAGATACGATGCTCCTGGCTTGGTTTCCCAATTAATTTCTGGCTCTGTCTCTAGCTTCCCTTCTAGTTCGTGGCGTCTGCTCAGCGCGGAGGCACGAGGTGCGGCACAGCGAGGTCGTTGAGGAAGCCGGGACGGCGCGCCCATTGAGGTTGAGACCGGCCAGCTCTGTGCATGTTTGGGTGAGAAGGTGCTGATATTGGTGGATTTGTCTCTTGGTGTATTCGGCCGGTGCATCTCGCTGTTGATTTTTGTATGGTATTTTTCCTGTATTTTGACTTCACCTTTTGGTGTGTTCCAAATTGTGAAGAGCGGTATTGTATCTCCGACGACCACGTATATTCACCGCGGCACAGCGGGTCAATTGAATTTCTGAGACAGCACCTCGGCGTGTTGTGCTGACCGACAGGGGCGAATCCAGGATGAAAATAGAGGGGGGGGCTCTACTGTTGAGGATGTAGCACAACATAACTATACTAAAACTACATGTACTGATGTGTTACCATTGGAATATCAAATTCATACATAAATAGGAATATAACAAATTGAAAATATACAATACAATAAATTTAGTACCTTGCTAATGGATATGTGCCCCAAATGTTCATAAATATGTGAGTATTAATCTGTAGATAAGAAATATCAAATTTAGTGATACAATATTAAATTGTGAATATTCATAAATATTAAAGATGAAATGAAAACATACCACTAAGTTACTGAATCTGATTACGACGCAATTTCACTCTACGAGTTTTCATGTCTTGAAAGCGTTGAATGATTCTTTTATTATCAAGGCTTCTAAATATCTCTCGCTCAATGTAGCACACCATCAAGTCATTGAGCCATTCATCTGATACCTTGTTGCGCAAATCTGTTTTAATAATCTTCATTCTTTGAGAAAACTCTTTCAAGCGACGCGTTTATACCGGAAGGATCAATGTGAGCTCGATGAGGCGATATACCAATGCGAAAGTTATATTTTTTCCGGATTCAACCATCTTTTGAGCAACATTTGCAAGATCACGACATTCACGAAATTCAACATTTCTTCTAACATTGAGAATGAATGTTTGAAGTTGATTTCTTAACGACAAGCGATCGACTATGGTGAAATCTGCAGTATAAATCTCAAAGAAGACGAACTAACTTTTGCACATCAAACTTAGAGAAGGAGCGCTTGGATCAAGACAAGACATGCATACCAATAACTCTCAAGAAACTTCATTGAAGCGATGATCTATCTCTGTCATAATGGCATCAAGAGCAACATTGAAAATATCAATACGATAATAGTGAAGGAGAGTAACCTTATGCTTCGGCGTGCGATTTACCCTTTACTCGATATGATCATCCATACTTGGCACATCAATCTCATTTGACTCACAAAAGCTTTTCTTGTGTTGAACAATGGCTCCCACCCATTGTCCCTCATGTCTTACAAGCGTTTTCACATCCACAATCAAACCCATAGCTTCAATAATATTTTGATCCCTTCTTTGCAAAGAAAGTGACAACTCATGTGTAATGCTCAACAAGTCTATCAAGAAATGCATAATGAACACAAATTCAAAGCTCTCCATCTTTTGTATCAAACCTGCTGCTCCACCATGACCTGAAGGATATGCTGCATCTTTACAATCTCATCCTATCTCCAATCTCATCCTTAATCACCTGTGTGACCTCCTGTGCACAACATTTCGCGAGTTCCTTCTGTATATCCGGACAAAGCATTAAACAATTGCCACCACCCTCAAATTCAAAAGCCTCCTTCACATCCGCCTTTTTATCTATGTACCAATCCACCATCTCTCTAAAATTGCCCTTGTTCATGGAAGTAGAAGATTCATCGTGTCCACGAAAAGCTTCACCTTGCTGAATGAGATATCTTGCACAATCTAAAGAAGCAGTCAAACGAATCTTGTATGCAATTTCAAACTCCTTGCTATAAGTATTTAATTTGTGATCTACACATGCTCTTTGATTCTGAAAATCTTCACAATCTAGCATTGCAATGTTGTGAACACTAGTAGGTCCACCAACATGTTGATTGAAAGATTCCATAGCACTTCTCCAATTCACATACCCAACTTTTGTGAAGACATCCCTCCCAAAGTGAGTGGGGTGTGACGGTTTCTTAAAAAGAAAACAATAGAAACAAAAGGCGGCATCCTTTTCCACACTATATTCCAACCAATCGAACTTCTTATACCATGATTCTTGAAAGGATCTTGAAATTGAACCTTGCAATTTTTTTGGAAAATCATGACCAATTAGTTGAGTTGGACCCTTCAACAAATAGGCTCTTCTAACTTGATCTCTAATCTCATTAGGATAATCTTCAATTGGTTTGCGACATGCTGGATCGGCAATAATATCATCTGGATTAAATTCATGCCGAGCTTTTTTTGCTTCAGTTCTCCTTTCTATAGTTGGAGGGTTACTGCTCGTTGCATTATTTGAGAAATATTTATGCAAAGTTCGCTTCTCCATTTTCGCAAATCTAAAAATAATTAAACAATTACCCGTTATCAGCCAATCACTAATTAAAAAATTGGCTAATCATTAATCAACCAATTACCAGTACCTGTACCTCACCTCAGGCCTCACGCACTCACGAGTATTACGGACGGCAGGGCAGACAACAACCTCAGCCACGGCAGCTTCCCTCACGGCTGACACTGTGACACACTGAGACACCCTCACGAGTCACGCCCTCACGCCTCACGCGTCGTCACCCTTGACCGTCACACGACCCGCCGAAGCCACCAAATGACCGAATCACCGAATGGTGCGAACTCGAAGACTCGAAAAAGCGAAATCAAATGGGGATTAGTGGATTACTTCGGTCTTCCGTTCACGCCTCCTTTGCCCGGCCGGTCGACCCTCAGTCCTTATCCTCACGCCTCACTGCCTCAGCCCTCACCTCAGTTCTTATCCTCACGCACGCCTCACGGTCCTCTACTCCTCTCCGTCCTCCGATGCGGTGACGTGCCGATCCGCTGCCGCGCCTTGACCCTCGCCTCGCGGCCCGTCACCCGTGCCGCCGTGCGTGCCTCGCTGAAGTCGCCGACCGCCTCTGGCCTGAGTGCGGAGGCTGGACAATGGAGATGCGTCGGCGGCGATGCGCATCTTGCCGATGCCGCCGCCCGCCAGCGCCGACCTCGTGACTTTATGCGGCCTCGCTCGTGGGCTCGTGGCCTCCGCCTCCGACCTCGGCCTCCCCCTCCCCTGCATGACGCTGAGACGCAGCCGAGTCACGGACCGCCTCTCGCCTCTCGGCCTCTGGGCTCCGGCCTCCTCCTTCGCGGCTCCGCGCCGAGTGGTCGACTGCCTCCCCCTCCGCCGCGCCGGGCTGCCGAGTCGACGATGACCGGGTGACGGTGAGTCTCTCTCCTGTTCGCATGTGACTGTTCCGGCCGGTGGCGAATGGCCTGCTCCTGTTCGCATGTGACTGTTCCTCTTCCTCATGTTTTAGCTCTGATTTGGGCCAGGATTCGCCACAAATTTGGGCCGGCTGGGGTGCTGGGCCATAAGCCACTGAGCAGGCCTTAGCCCTTAAACGGCTTTCTTCAAACTCTGGCTGTCTGGCTGCTCTTCTTCAACCTCGGCTGGCCGGCCGGGTCTTCCTCCGTGACTGTGACTCCGTCGGTACTCGGTATGCAACGGGAGTAGTAGGGGTATGGTGGTGGAAGGAGGGGGTGCTTGAGCACCCACAAGCACCTACGCTACATACGCCCCTGCTGACCGACTCGGTGCCTTTGAGTGCCATCCGCTCAGCGAGTTTGCACTTTCAGATTATTTGCTTTACTTTGCATAGTGTGTCATGCAAATTATATTTGTCTTACTCTAGCACTTGGGAACTTTGCATGGTAAAGATTGTCGACTTGGTTTATGCTCAATGAGGATTTAAGGTCATTGTGAGATTAAATAAGACAATTTGTTGTTTACTATTTTTCATATATCACTTGCTTGTTTTGTTCACCGTGAGATATCGGTTTCGTTCACTACTATATATCACTGACAATTGTTATCTTGAAAGCTTGGCTTGTTGGCTCAATTGCTTGATGTCCAGTGAACGTTGAACTGTTAAATGCTATATTTGACCGTTTAGTTTAGCAAGATTTTATTTAAGCTCAAGGCCTAATTTGTTTGAGAGATATTGTCATATTTAATTTGTGATTGAAACTTGACCTAAGTGGCAAGGAGGCCAAATATTAATACTTGAGCATACCGACATATGAGAGTATCAAATAACTATTTAAATATGAGCAATATGCTATTTTTAATTGCTCTCATGTTCTACCTTTTGAGCATATTATCCTATTTAATTGACACGAGGAGTTCAGATGCTAAACTCAACTCTTATATACTATTATTGTCAATTATATGGTGCTGAAAATATGCTTGGGGATCATAGTTATTGCTGGAATTATTTATAAACATTCGCTAAAACCGCCAAATTTACAACAGAAACGTAGCATCTACGTGCAACGGAAGGAAGCACTCGTTCACCGAACTCTTCACTGCAAAATGGGACTTTGCCGCAGTGCTTCTGCCTTCTACGCTAATTTCGATAACCATGGAACTGTACTAATTTGGATAGCCATGGAGGTAAACACTGATGATCCACCTCCTGTCGTGGAGAGCAGTCTACTGCTGTGATCCTCAACCCCGATGGCAGCTCGGGCACCTCCTCCCTCCGGGGGCGGTCCGCAAAGAGAATCAAGAAGAGGCCAGAAGCAACGAGGGCCAGGCCTGCGGAGACTTAAGCTGAGGTCGCGCTCTAGAGGAGGGCACTACTGTGAAGCGATGGAGCTGAATGTGTCACGGACGAACTTGCAGTCCTGGAGGTTGAGCAGGCAGGTACAGGGCCAAGACAAGCTGGCTGTAGATCTCGGGGGTTATGGTTATGGTTTTGGGTCCAGAGCACACGTCTGTGTCATAACCATCGCACGTGTAGTTCTCCCATGCCTGAAAAGTGATGACATACATTATGAAAGAACTTCAATTGAAAGGTGATGACAAGATCTGAAATTAGTAACAGAAGGGTATCAGTACTTACTGTCGTTGCATTATCGAATGTGACCTCCCTAGACTTGCACTGCCGATCATCTAGGCTTATATCCTAAGGACAAACACAGGTAAGGCATGAACTGTCCAGAGGCCGCCGCCCGGCCGCCGGGCTGCCGCGCGCCGCTGCCGCCCTGCCTTGCCGCGTCCCTGCCGTGCTACATCTGCATGAGAGACCTTCCCTTTGCCCGTTCTTGATTTACAAAAGCAGCATGCAGCTGCGGCAATTCCAAATAAAATAAACCAAAAAGCAGCAAGGCGAAATCCAACAACTCCTGTGAATGAAACAGACTGAAACAAACTTGATTCAGTAATGGAATACAGGTATTCAGTGGAATTTAAAAAAAGGACTAACAAATAGCAGCCCCATCTTAATTAGGTGACTTAAACAATGATCGATGATCATACTCTCATGCAAGTTTCATCATCCTTGCTAACTATGTGAGCCTATGCATAGGCTATTTACCTTGGAATTGTACCGTGTAGTTCCATTTTTAAGGCAATGCCATTTTGTTTTCCTTACCTTTGCATTATGCAAACAAGGTTTAAACTTAGATTGCTAACAAAGCTATCCATTAATAGACACAGTCCCAAGAAAACAAGACAACCCTTATAGGTATCATTAACAGTAGAGTATGGGTGCTCATACCATAATTAACTAGGACTTGGAGAAGTGTGCTACAAGAATTTATATATGAGTCCTAATAGGATTAGGATTCCTTCGAGATGGAGTCGTGTGAGTTACTTGCAAAGAGCAGATAGCCATGAAAAAAATATTTGGAGCAACGGATGATATCGATTGATATGTAATTATCAGGAAAGAGCAACCGATCACTACTACAAAAGGCTAATACTGGACACATCATCACAGACGGTTTTCCAAAACCATCAGTGTTAATGGTAATCACAGACGGTTTCACAAGTGCGATCGTCTCTGTTACCGGATGAGCTAAAAACCGTTTGTGATGAGCTAATTCACAGACGGTACTTAATACAAACCATCTATGATATGTATCTCATCATATACGGTTTGTATTAAAAACTGTCTATGATAAATATATCCCGATTTTTTCATAACTTGGATTTTACCATGACTTGGATGCCTACCTATATTCCTTATCATGGTAAAAACAATCAAGTTATGGTAAAATATGATATAGAGAGTCACAGATGATTTTAATATGAACCGTCTGTGATATTAGCTCATCACAACATGGGAGGGCAGAAATTTTTGGACGCGTGCGCGAGAGACAAAATGTTTTGGCACTAGCCTTGTATATTATAGCCACCCCCCGCCTTGTCTTCCATCAGTCTCTCCCTCTCCCTCTCCCCTCCCCACGCCGAGCTCCGGTGACTACCCTCGATTCCCCGGCGCGGTTCAATAAGGAGACGCAGCCGCCGACGACGACGAGGAGGGACGTGCAAGAGCTCCATGTTTGCTGCAGGAGGTCGACATGCGTCCGCAGCCTACTGCTTCACGGCACCTTTGGTGAGAGGGGCGCTAAGCTCGGCCAGTACCGCCAGATCTGGCCGCCCCCCATTTTGGCCATAGGTGAGCACACAATTTTGCCCTCAAATCCTCATCTAGGTTTCCTTCTCAATCTGATTTCGTCCCCGCCATCTTGTCAGATTTCGTTCTCAGTGAGCTGGACCCCCATCTGTGGCCGACAAGGGAGGCCGATTCGGTTCAAGATGGACGTCTCTACTTGACCTCATTCTCGTTAAAGAGTGAGTCATTGATTGAGAGAGAGTGATAGTATCTTTTAATTACCTTCTTGCAAACTATTGAAAGAGCATATGGAAACTACTGCTAAGTAATTAATTGGTTTGGCTCAAATTTTAATTTTTTTTGCAATAGAAAAAACTATCACAGACGGATTTTACTATAAAACCGGGCGTGATAAGTCTATTTTATAGATGGTTCTAAACAAGAACCGAATGTGATAGTTTTTTTTTTTCACAAACGGTTCAAAAACCATTTGTGATGATATCATATTATCACAGACCCCATAAAGTCAAATTGTTTAGAAAACCGTATGTGATGACGATTTTGAACCATCTGTGATGGCATTTTCTGTAGTAGTGAATGAGAGATCTGATAAAAATCTTGATCATGATAAGGAAACCTTGTTGTCAACAGTAGATACTCACACGGTACTGACGAGTAGGTAGAGCTTGGAGATGGTACAATCTTATGGCATATGGGGTTGTAAGGACAGGAGGTGTGATTAACTAAACTACACAACAAAGGAGTTCTTATGTGGTCATAGAGAACAAAATCCATAATCTAACTCAACAAGGCGCACGAAAGGATTAGAGACTAGGTTATTCTTTAGTACTAGATTCTTCTATATGACAAGGATCTGGGGGTCCTAAAATATTCTAGAGAGTTGTGAGATAGCGACAACCCTTTACTCTTTTGATGTTGTGCTTACGGAATTTGCGGCCGGTTGCGTCAAATCTTTCTCTCGTCGTGATTATTTTATCGTTATTATGTGGATCTCTCTACGGGTTTCATCTACTTCATTCTTAATATCGTGTACGCTTGTGCTATATCTCACAGAACTGCTATGCATAAGGAGTATAGCATGGTGGATACTGATACTTAGGAATCAAGCGGATCAGATGTAAATAAATCACCGTGGCGATGGAAAAGCTTGATTCCGTTCTTCCTCGGTCGAATTCTGTTTTCCACCGTGCCACAAATCACAGCAGGTTTACGGGTGCCAGCATGATGGATTGGCGATCATATCCTTCTGATGGTATACGTATTGTGCTGATTAATTACCAGCTAGCCAGATAAGCACACCATTGGCGGAGTTAGCATAGGAGTATGGGGTACAGTTGTACTTTAATTTATTTTTTGTGGAAAATATCTGATATATATTGGATGTCCGTTTCGTATTCTTGAGAGTATGTACTATCAATTCGAATATATCACTTAAACAAATATATTATAATTTTTATCACTTTAGTATACTTAAATATCAATTATAAAATACTCCAATATGACTTGATTGGAAAAAGTTATATTAGAGCCATTTATTTTTGTTATATACCTTTTCGTATGTAAAAGAAGTATATACACAAATTTTGCTATAAAAACGGACTTTCATAAAAAAATCATAGAACTCACGTTGGAGTATCTTATAATCATTATTAGAGTATGCTTAAATAGATAAAAATATATTATTATATGATTTAAATGATATATGAGAAATGAGAGTACGTACTCTTAGGAGTACCATACTATACCATATATATATATATATATATATATATATATATATATATATATATATATATATATATATATATATATATATAGTGTGTGTGTATGTAATAAATTTTGGTACAATTAATGGTATTTATGATTATGTGTAAGTGTTGAATTGTATGTTAGCACGCAGAATTGTATAAATTATGTATTACACAAAAATAGAATAGTTAGTAGCAAGTTAGTTATTAATCACGAGTATATAAGTTCACACGGTCATTGTGAAAATCCTGGCTCCACCAGCGAAGCACGCACACAACACGGGCACGGCACGCTCGAATCTCGATCAATGGCAGCATGATCACTTCCAGGTAGGACGGACAGAAGACTCGATGAGCTAGCTTCGGGCCCGGACAGGAGGATCGATAGATAGATGAGATAGAACGAACGATCACCTCTCGATGAACGCCTTCCTTTGCCTCGCTAGGTGCGGCACCAGTGGTAAAATTTACCCGCAACGAAATGGAGAAGAAAGAGACTGGCACGAGCAGCACGGTAAGTTGTCATGATCCACAAGCAGCAGCAGCAGTAATTTCCCTGCAGCTGGTAAATTGTCATGCACGGTATGGCTGGGACGACTGTGTCGGCCCTGTGCACGTTGACGACGCCATGGCATGCTTAGCAATTTCAGAGTAGGCTACAGCACAGACACATTATGGGCACGGCGGGTGGCCCCACCTGTCTGGGACGGCGATGATTAAGGTCTAGCTAGCTGTGCATGATTAATTACCGGAGGCCGTTGATGACAGTACAGCAAAGTCTCTACAAGCTCCGTCTCTCTCTCTCTCTCTCCGGTCCGGCACTGGGGACTGGGGACTGGGGACTGGCACGTCACGTCGCTCTCGTCGTGCCTGTGTTCTGCCACCCTGAATGTGCGCTGCTCCCGAGGCCGCCGTGCATGCAGTGACTCAGCATGCAGACAGCAACGGCACACGTACCTACGCCCATGGAGCTGCAGACTTGCGGTCGCAGACCACAGTAGACACTAGACAGTACCCACCCAATCGGATCGCACTACGCACGCTCCTGGGCCCCACTTCACCCTTGACTTGTCCAGATCCAAGACGGTGTTTGGTGTTTGCTTGCTTCGCGGATTTTGCCCCGTAATCGGATTGCACTGCAACATATCTTGTTTGCTCCGACTAGCTGTAATCGGAGTTACATGGGTTGGGATACCGGCCGGCCACATAGATGCAGCCGATTCCGCTAAAGATACCGTCATAGTCGAGCCGTGGCGTGGTCGTCGGAATCGGCGCCCGGCAGCGGCGGCGGATGGGGCGTCGATCGGTGCGGGCGGGCGCCGAGCTGCCGGTATGCGGTGGCGCTGACCGGTGTGACCACACTTGCATGCCCTCTCGCCCTTCTTCCTCCCTCCCGACGAACAAGTAGACAGAGAAGCCCACTCCCCTGAACCCCGGCCCTCTCATCGAAACTTGACAAATCCTAATGTAATCTTTGCTTTCTGTTGCAAATTTTGTTTTTTGTCTAGCGGATCAACCAAAAAGATAATAATTTTGATTCCACCCCGAGTACTGCATGCACTACACTGCTACTCCTAGGTAGCCAGCGTTTGTTGGATCCCTTCCCTTGCAATAACTCCCACCTCGTGCTGCCATGCAAATGCGATCTCCCTCCGCTCTCTCTCTCTGTGGCCAGACAGCGACGCTTCAGGCCGGCCTGACCATCCAACCCAATCCAATCCACGGCTGTGGCAGATCCGTAGGCTCGGGCTCGCCTCGAGATGCGCGACCAGTGCTCCTTCCCCGCGGTCACAGAGCACCCGTAAAAGCAAAAATGAAATCTCTGCGATCTCCACAGGAAAAACTAAGCAACAAACCGCCCAAGGGATGAAGGAGAAAAATGTGATTCAGTATTTTTTAATACCTTCCGAACATTATTTTTTGAGAGAGCTAGGACAGTTTGGCTAGCGTAGTCATCGATCGTAAGGCTCACAACCCATGGATCACGAGTTCAAATCTCACACGATGAACTGAAGTGAAAAATTTACACGAATAACCCACCAAACCTATGGTTGATGGGGATCGAGCTTTAATCATCATCCGGAGAGATATATAAGGTGCCACACCGATGAACTATACTACGATTGGTTTGTGTTTAGGGCTGGAAACGAGTCGAGCCGAGCCGGCTCGAGGGGACACGAGCTGAAACCTAGGCTCGGCTCGAAAGTGGGCTCGAGCCGGCTCGCGAGCTTGTTCGAGCCAGGAGCAACCCAGCCTAGAAACACCGCTCCTCCTCAGGCATGTGGCCTCCTGCTCCTCACGCGCACGCTCCTCCTCCTTTGGCCTGTGGCTTCTTGCTACTCGCACGCCGCTCCTCCTCAGGCCCGTGCCCTCCTCCAACGCCGCGCCGCCGCCCAGACGGCTGAGGTTCTTCAAGTAGCAGATGACCACGACGGCCGATCGAGGGGAAGAGGACGTCTATGGACGCAACTTTCCATCGCACAATGACTGACAGAGCAAGCAGCGGGGAAGAGGACGAACACGCGAAAAAAGAAGAAACGAAGAAAGAAGCGGAGGTCTCGAGAAGAAGACACCAAAGCAAGCAGCGGGGAAGAGGACGTCTACGGCCGTAGCTTTCCATCGCACGAAGCACAGCAGTTGCGACGAAGCAACAACCAGAGAGAGGGGCGCGCGCCTCCGCGCGTGTCGCCTTCTGCATGGCGCGCGCCATTGAGCTTCGAGTTCGTGCGCAAGAAGATCCACCCCAAGATCGCCGGAGGGTGCTCGAGTCTCGAGCGCTGGTTCCGTCGGGGGAGAGCGTGAAGTAGAGGAGGTCATCGGATGCGAGTCCGAGGGCGGGGGAGGGTGGCGGAGGGGTCGGGGGAGATGAGCTCCTTGGAGCGGTTGAGGGAGAGGTGGACGGACTCAATGGGGACGGGCTGCGCTGCAGAGAGCTTGGCGGCGAGGAAGGGGCGCCGACGCGGAGGATCGGAGCGGAGAGGACGGGGCGGCAGAGGGAGGCCGAAGGGGGGAGCCAGAGGACAGGGCTATCGGGCGAGGAGGAGTCTGGCAACAGAGGGATTTGTGAGATTTGGTATTTGAGGACACAGTTGAAACGGGAGGCCGAGGGAGGCAAAGAGGCAAACGAGAGCGAGCTCAAAAAATTTGTGAGCCAGAAATTAGATTTGGCTCAGCTTGAAAATTCACGAGCACGAGGTGATCTTGATTCAAACCGAGCTGACCTGCAAGCTATTTTTATAGCCCTATTTGTGTTACAAAGATGACATACTCGTTTCCGTGAAAAACCTAACAAGCTGCTTAAGTGTTGCATGTGACGACAAGAAACAAAAATAAAATAAAGTACTAGAAAGAATATATACTTGTGAGGAATCGATTGGCCGATATATCTAGAGCCACGAAAAAAATAATAATATCAGAAGTGAAGCTGCGAACTTTTGCTTTGTGAAAGGACAGTGCCGATTGACGCTAGCTATCGAGTGCGAACGCACGACAACTTTCTTGGCATTCACATTCTGCATCCTCGTTTCTCTTTATCGGAAGGATCGTCTTGGTTGCATGTATAACATCGGAGGAGGGATCCACAGGTTGGAATATCGCCTTGACGAGGAATATATACTAGTACTATATACAGATATGATCAGTAGTTGGATCGTTTCATTTAATTTGGACATTGCTAAGCTAAGGATCGATCGATGCATGCCCCCAGCCACAAGGATCCATCGATGAGTCATGTCCGAGCATTCGATTCCCGGAGGAAGACAAATCTCTACTGTAGGGACGATACGATGTATCTGTAATTGCTGCATATATATGTTCTTATTTTTTCTTAGAAACGGTTAATTACTACGTGTTTGCAAATATTAATTCTCGAGGAACTTTATACCAGATTGATCTAAATATATGTTTTATTTTTCGCTTTTGCTAGCTCCCCAGACGCTTGAATTTTTTTTTTAAAACTCAGTCATCTACAATTGCACAGTACTAAATATAAAATTGCATTACCGAGTTACGTGCAATTTTAGCACAACTTAATTTGATGTAACTTTTAGTTATATTTATTTTTGTATTTGTAGGGTTCACATAGATTTACTTTTGTCTAGTTTAGAATTTTATTTTTGTATTTGTAGGGTTCACTTAGATTTACTTGTGTCCCGTTTATATTTTTTTAAAATATTTGTAGGGTTCACTTAGATTTACTTTTGTATAGTTTAGAATTTTTCAACATGAAACAATAGAAACCATTGGAAGATGATTCAACGTACCGAAGATGGTGATTGAGTTTTTTGAAAAAAATTCAAGTGACTGTAGCTTAGTCGCCCCTTTATTTTTCTCAAACAGAGATGAACCAAGATTGAAGTGCTAATACATTTGCACGGCGGGTGGCCCCACCTGTCTGGGACGGCGATGATTAAGGTCTAGCTAGCTGTGCATGATTAATTACCGGAGGCCGTTGATGACAGTACAGCAAAGTCTCTACAAGCTCCGTCTCTCTCTCTCTCTCCGGTCCGGCACTGGGGACTGGGGACTGGGGACTGGCACGTCACGTCGCTCTCGTCGTGCCTGTGTTCTGCCACCCTGAATGTGCGCTGCTCCCGAGGCCGCCGTGCATGCAGTGACTCAGCATGCAGACAGCAACGGCACACGTACCTACGCCCATGGAGCTGCAGACTTGCGGTCGCAGACCACAGTAGACACTAGACAGTACCCACCCAATCGGATCGCACTACGCACGCTCCTGGGCCCCCTCACCCTTGACTTGTCCAGATCCAAGACGGTGTTTGGTGTTTGCTTGCTTCGCGGATTTTGCCCCGTAATCGGATTGCACTGCAACATATCTTGTTTGCTCCGACTAGCTGTAATCGGAGTCATGCAGAGGGAGGCAAAGAGGCAAACGAGGACGAGCCGAGCTCGAAGCGGTTCGAGCTTGGCTCAAAAAATTTGTGAGCCAGAAGTTAGATTTAACTCGACTCGAAAATTCACAAGCACGAGGCGATCTTGATTCAAACCGAGCTGACCTGCAAGCTATTTTTATATCCCTATTTGTGTTACAAAGATGACATACTCGTTCCGTGAAAAACCTAACAAGCTGCTTGAGTGTTGCATGTGACGACAAGAAACAAAAATAAAATAAAGTACTAGAAAGAATATATACTTGTGAGGAATCGATTGGCCGATATATCTAGAGCCACGAAAATAATAATAATAATATCAGAAGTGAAGCTGCGAACTTTTGCTTTCTGAAAGGACAGTGCCGATTGACGCTAGCTATCGAGTGCGAACGCACGACAACTTTCTTGGCATTCACATTCTGCATCCTCGTTTCTCTTTATCGGAAGGATCGTCTTGGTTGCATGTATAACATCGGAGGAGGGATCCACAGGTTGGAATATTGCCTTGACGAGGAATATATACTAGTACTATATACAGATATGATCAGTAGTTGGATCGTTTCATTTAATTTGGACATTGCTAAGCAAAGGATCGATGGATGCATGCCCCCAGCCACAAGGATCCTTCGATGAGTCATGTCTGAGCATTCGATTCCCGGAGGAAGACAAATCTCTACTGTAGGGACGATACGATGTATCTGTAATTGCTGCATATATATGTTCTTATTTTTCTTAGAAACGGTTAATTACTACGTGTTTGCAAATATTAATTCTCGTGGAACTTTATACCAGATTGATCTAAATATATGTTTTATTTTTCGCTTTTGCTAGCTCCCCAGACGCTTGATTTTTTTTTAAAACTCAGTCATCTACAATTGCACAGTACTAAATATAAAATTGCATTACCAAGTTACGTGCAATTTTAGCACAACTTAATTTGATGTAACTTTTAGTTATATTTATTTTTGTATTTGTAGGGTTCACATAGATTTACTTTTGTCTAGTTTAGAATTTTATTTTTGTATTTGTAGGGTTCACTTAGATTTACTTGTGTCCCGTTTATTTTTTATTTTTTATATTTGTAGGGTTCACTTAGATTTACTTTTGTATAGTTTAGAATTTTTCAACATGAAACAATAGAAACCATTGGAAGATGATTCAACGTACCGAAGATGGTGATTGAGTTTTTTGAAAAAAAATCAAGTGACTGTAGCTTAGTCGCCCCTTTATTTTTCTCAAACAGAGATGAACCAAGATTGAAGTGCTAATACATTTGCAAACATCGCCTTTACATCGGTAATTAAAACGAGTCACTTGTAAATTGCAATCAGTTGTCTCTAATATTCACCCCTTGATACCTAAAATCCAAACCAAGACCTTACTATGCCACATTCCCTTGCCGCGTTTAAAATGGTAGTTAAAAGGGGAACTTTTTTATATGTCACTTCAAAGTTCTCGGATCTCTGAACTACCATTATATACGATATCTTCATTCTATGCCATTACATTTCACAAACGTTACCCTTTTTTTCCACCGCCGTCAGCTTTGTTAGATTTTTGCCGTTAAAGTTTTCCAAAATACCCTAATTGCCGTTGTCTTCTTCTTCCCCCCCTCCCTCCCCTGTCTCTCCGATAGATTTTTGCCGTTAAAGTTTTCCAAAATACCATCGTCTTCTTCTTCTTTCTCCTCCTCTCTCTCTCCTCCCTCCCCTCCCCTCCCCTTTCTCTCTCCTCCTCTTCTCTCCCTCAAGCCCACACCTCATCCCACTGGCCTACGCCCTATGCCGTCACTGAGGCTCCGAGCTCCCATCATTTTGCCGCTAGGAGCCATCACCGCCGACTCCGAGCTCCTACCGTCATCGCCGTTGGGAGTCGTCGCCAAGGCTCGATGCGGTGCCATAGCCGCTAGATGTTGGCTCCTGCCGTCACACCTAGCTGGATCTGGGCTCCTGTCGTCGTTGTTGCCGCTGGAGGTCGTCGAGCACCCATGGATGACAAATTCGCCAGCTAGACGCCACTACCGCTGTCATCAGAGGTCGCCGAGCACCCGTGGATGCCGCTGGAGATCGCCATCGTCGCCGGCAGTGGAGAAGATTGCCAGTTTCGATTGAAGTTGCCGGCGACGACGGTGTGAGAGGAGGAACAATCAAAACGGGAGGGGAGAGGGAGACCAGGCGAGAGAGGAGAGGGGGGAGGCCCACACGGAAGAGCTTCCCTACCATGGCACGCGCCTTAGAGTCCCGGGCGGCCGTCGACAAGAGGCGGTGAGTGCATAGCGTGTGCATGGTGGCGATGCGGCGGAGGTCGCGCCAGAGTGGGCCGTAGCTGGCGGTGGAGATGGTGGGGCAGTCTTCGGTGAGCTGCCACTGCGATGCGAGCCCTGGGTGGTCCGTGAGCGTCACGTCGTGGACGGTGAGGAGACGAGGAGCACCGGCCTGGCGCTGAACTGGAGAAGGAGGAGGAGGTCAGCGTTGTCGCAGCCACCATAGCGGGCGGCGAGCGCGGTGAAGGAGAGGTGGAGTGGCTTCTTAAGGAGGTGGAGGTGGAAAATGACGGGGAGGGCGGGCGGGCTTGGGTTGCTCTTGCCATGGCCTTGACCATTAGGGTTCTTGCGAGGTGAAGCGGAGGAGATCAAGCGTAGGAGCGGCCATGTGAAGAGGAGGAGCAGAAGAGGGAGTGAGAGGAAGAAGAAGACAACAAGGAAAATAGTATTTGCACACTCACTTCACGAATTTACTAGTCAACAATAGCATAAAATGGTATGTATCGACTTTGCAGTGACATGTAAGGGAGATTTTATTTTGCAATGGGCAGATCAGGGTCCGCAACATTAATTTGCAACTGCATATAAAAAATTTCCCCTAAATAAAAAGAACATTATAGAGTACTACTTTGTTCATGCATTCTCCAATGGTTAAACAAGCCCATAGGTTGCCCTAAGTGGTAGTGCAAAAGATTCGGCTTTCGCTGAATCAGCTAAAACGTACGCAGGCTAATTATGCCTGCTTATTACTCCATTAAGGGTGATCCGTGCAACAAAAAGATGCACACTTTTCCTTTCTTGATGAAACAACTATAACCTTTGCTTGGCAAAGAGTACACCCGTCGTTGCGAACAAAGACGTACGTCACTGCCAAACGGAGGCATTGACAGATTAATTAAAGAAATAATGGTAAGATTACTACGGCGCGTACGCAACCGATCCACCGTCTCCATATACTAAGATTAATGCCATGGATGAAATAAATCTATTATTCAATATAATGGGCATATATAGCTCAGATCTGCTGAAGATACGATCGATTGGCTAATTAATTAAGAAACGCATCGGTGAAATTAAATGAAATGGAAAAAAGATTAACTCAACCTCAAAAACCCTTTGGCGGCCCTCTCCATCGGCCATTGATTCATTCTCTATCAACAAGATCAACGGCTGATATGAGTAGTGCCTCGCTTCCTACATGTCCCATGAATGTCATGTTTGCCGCACACATGTTTCCATCTAGATTTGCGTTTTTTAAGTACCAAAAACAATAGTGGGATTTTTTTTCTGATGAGGAACAGTAGTGAAACTAGAAATTTAGCCACTAATTAAGGAAATTTGGCCACTAATTAAGGCAAAATGTTCATGATATTTTTAATCCTTAAAAGAAACGAGTTTTCGAAACACAAATATATTCACAAAATATATGGCACCTTCTTTTGTCATTTGTTTGTACCCCGAGAAATAGATACCATGGATTATTCTTGCACGCGGCTGGCTAGGCTATCTGTGGGTTTGGTGGGTATCCACCACCTACACATGTAATGTAACGGGCCAGTGGATGGACAGCTTTGCGAGGAATCAAATCAATAATCCACACCACTCCTCTAGACCGTTCCATGATCTACGCTACACACATCAAGTGTGTGTGTGTATATATATATATATATTCTTCTCTCTCTCCCAAAAAGAAATATATTTTTATTCTTCTCTCTCCCAAAAAAAGGAGTATATTTTTTATTCCATAATAAAAGGGAGAAAAAGATAGAGACAGATAGAAAGGAAACTGTCCTACACAATAGAAAAAAAGGGAGGAAGAAACGGGTGGGAGTCCGGGAAGGAAATACGAATTAATTGGCAGTCAATAAACACCTTCCAAATAGGATTCCCTTACCCCTCTATAAAAGCACCCCTTCCTCTTACACTCTTCCACACATCAAGAGCAACAAAGAATAGTTTTTCCCCTCCCTTGTAGATGCAGATGTAGATTTATATGTAGATGTAGATTTCATGGCCGGGTCTTCTGATTCTTCTCCTGGTCTTTCTCTCTAGCCTGCATAGTTGTAGTTTGTTAGCATCTTTTAATCCCCTTACTCCTTCGAATATTATATGTGCTTTCTGCTACTTGTTTGTTTTCACACTGCTATATGTTATTACAGATCTCTTGCTTTGGTTTTTCTTTGCACTTCTTGTCTGATCTGTAATGTTGGGTTGGTTTTGAATGGAGGTGGAGCTCACGCATGGTTCTCTTGCTCCAAACCACAAAGCCCATAGGTTTGGAGGTGGAGCTCCTTTCATTCCAATGAATGGTCCGTTTGAAGGGTGCTACAGCTGCTTGTTCATGGTTCCCACTATCCTATCTCATTAGAAAGAGTATCAGTCAGCGAGAGATCGATAGGACTATATATTGACTTGAGATAGGCTTGTGGTTTGCGTGACCCAGGAGCTGCATCAACCCCTCGCCGACCGCTGTTTGGATTGAAGGGAGCTCTGCATCTTAATCTCTCAAAACATTGCTAGAATGTTTTTTTAATGTTTATTTGGCTCCTCCATGTTTAGGTGATTAGATCTAAAGCTTGTATCCCCATATGAAACTGCAGACAAGGTTGATCTATTTTGTTTTGCAATCCTTGAGCTTAGGTTTTCACAACACAATCTATTTCATCACCTTTTTATATATATATATATTAATTTGAAGTACTGTTTTTCTTTGTCCCTAATGAAGGTTCAGGTTAGGCTGGGAGTGGTACTTTGCATCGCTTTATTCCTTTGCTGGTGAGATGTTGTCACTGTTATTTATTCCTTCCCTGTTAGGAATAGTACTAGTGTGCGCATTTGTGGTGGGGCTCCTAGATATTGCTTTGGACAGTTTGATCTATTCATCCTACTTGTAGTCGCATTTTTTTTCTTCTCTTGCTCTACCTGATAGATCTGCATCAGATACCCATATTCCTGCTTGGATCTGGCTGACCACACATGTGTGCCCTCACTTCTTTTTTCTTCTTCTTTTCTTTTGTCTCTTGCTTCATCACATGTTCCATCGCAGATGTGTGTATATATGTTGCTAGCTAGCCTTGGAAACTGCGTGCTCTCTTGCGTTTTATTCTTGATGCTAAAGAGATGCTTAAGCTGTGATTTAAGATTCTAACTTAGATTATCTGATAGTAACAGCACTCTTGCCTTCGCTGCCATCCGCGCTGTCACTCGGTTAATTGATATCATCTTTTCTTTGTGCATTCGAGAGGTTGATGTAATTTGCTTTGAAGCAGACATGTGATATTAGCCTGGGAGATATAGTTCAAGAATCAGCTCCTTGTCTGAGTTGTGGGTGATCAGAGATTGTACATATATGTAATGCTTGTAGAATGGTATGTACACACACACACACACCGTTCTCGTGATTCATCAATTGCATGTGTATTTGAGTTGGTTGTGAATAGCTTTGAATACGGTTAATTTGTCCAGTGCCACCGCAATCAGGTGCCACTTGGAAGTACCATCGCGAACGCAACGTAATGCCAAATGCCATCGCGAATGCCCAAAATGCTTCAAAATGCCTCTGCCGTGAGGGTTCCGTCAACAGAAAACTGAAAAATGGACTGGCTGGCGCCAAAGCAGGTGTGGTGGTGGCCCCAAAACCTTCTGGGATTATAAAATCATTCCCCTCCCTTCCATTTTTCCCTCCATCCAATTACTCCGCCCCGTCCTCTTCTCCCCATCCGACGGTAGGGTCATTCCCTTCCTTTCCATTCTTCCCTCCATTCAATTACTTCACCCCATCTTCTTCTCCCCATCTGGTAGTAGGGAGAAATGAGCCAATTTGGCACGTCATCATCAATCCCTAGCGTAGTTTGCCCCAATTTCAATGTGCTGGTTCGGTGGAAGACGTCAGGGAGTAAGAAGAATCCTGGGTGGCATTACTTCAAGTGCCCATTTTACTCGGTGAGTTTAGGCTTTCTTTGTTTCCTTTGTTCTTATGCCGAAGTTGCCACTTGAACTTGTGACCTTTTGTTTGTAGGATTGACAATTTGGTTGCTGTCATTTTTGGGAATGAGAGGATGAGTTGACTACCATGGCTCAAGGGCAAGATGTCACACAAGAACCTTTGATGGCGGGGGGTGATGTGGCCGAGAATAGACAAGGCTTTGAAAGGCCGGAGAGCAAGATCAACATGTTAATGTGTCTAGTTGCTTTTCTTGTAGTCGTTGTTGTTTGGAAGCTGTAACGTAGTAGTGCATCTTATGTGTGGGGCAAACTCTATGTTGTAACGCATATGGTTTGTATCTGGCAACTCTGAGTCGTAATGAAATGAGTAAATTTTCTGATCTTGACACAAAGCAGTACATGGTGTTGGCACAAAAATATTACATGATCTTAAACGACATAGTCTTGACTCCAGAATAGAACACCATAGTCTTACAAAAGAATAGCATAACACATAGTCTTACAAAAGGATGGCATGACAGAATTCACACATCTCTAGAATCACATAAGGATAAGTACATAGTCTTAATAGAAGTACAAAAGGTTATCACGACAGAATCCATCACACTCAAATGAGTCAAATTCCAGGTGGTGCCGCAAGAAGTGCATCTACAAGAGACCTCGTCCTGCCCCTTGTAGTTGTGATGTCACTGCATCGACAAATCGAGTGAGGGAGAAATTCCACAGAAGGAAAACATGTGTACAACCATTGAAATTACCTTGGAGGTTGAGGATTTGTCGATTCATCGAGTGTTGCCACTGAATTACTTGCATTCTTACGTGCTATTGATCTTGATTTCTTGGTCCTTCCCCTGGATGCAGTGGTATTGGATGTCTTGCTTGCACTTGCTCTTTTCTTGCAAGTAATTGGAATATGTCACTGCAGTGAGTGGCAAATAAAATACATTAGCTAGGTAGTAATTTCACCTCTTGTTGATTGTTTCTGGATTAGTTGGGGAAGTTAATTAGATCCTCAGGTACATTCTCCTTGCATCCTTTCTGCCTATTGCCAAGCTCTCCACATCTCTTACATCTCTACTGTTTCTTCCATGGTTGGCCTTCTTTGTACCTTTTATTCTTAGGCCTTCCTGTCGACCTCTTTAGTATGGGAGGTTGTGGCTTGAAGCCATGAGTGCCCATGGCCCACTTGGCTTTGCTTGGCATTGGCCTTATGACATGATTGTACACAGCCTTATAGTCATGTACATACTATTCTACCTTTTCTCTCTTGTAGCGAATGATAGCCAAAGCATGAGTACATGGCTTACTAGTTATCTACCATTGGTTGCAAGAATATTCCTTCAAGTCTAGTTCCACTACCTGTCTCCATTTACTTCCATCAGGGAAGGCTACACTCATCTCTGTTGTTGTAACTGTGCTTGGGTTAACTCTATACCCTCTCAAGCCCCTGCTCATTGCATTAAGTTCTTTGATAACACTAGGTATAATTTTTCCTTCAAACTTTGATGCAACTCTCCTCCTTAACTCTACCTTTTCCATCATCATTGGCCTAAGCTTATCTACTAGTTCATCTATTGAGAGACTTTTGTAAGGATTTACCTTGTTGTTGAAAGATTCGGAAATATTATTGTCGACGATTGAATCACCGATCTTATGAAAATATAGAAATAGACGAAAATGATGAGTATCTCCTGGAAGGGAATGAGGCCGCTCTTTATTATGATAAACTGGTCATTTACAAAGAATGTATATGATCAGGTGAAGGACTTCTCCTGAGTACACTGAGTATGGTGTTTGCTGTGCTACTGAAATAGATCTATAACATGAATTTAATGTCAATAGAGTCACTAGAGTTTGATCTCTTCTTTTTCGCCCCCTTGATCCTTTCATGCTCCGTCTTTAAATAGCTTCCAAAGAGGTGGCAGTTGTTGCTGGAGAAGATGTCTGTGCGAAGCGTTGCGTCTGGTTGGAGGGAGGTGCCAGTTGATTAAAATATCAACTGTTGTACGGTTTAAATATCGGCGAAACATTCAACTATGTGCTAGTCAGTGTCTTAGGATTACGTAACGTCGTGTGGTATGGAGTATACAACATGTATTCCATTCATCACACGGTAAAGGATATACCTGGATTCAGATCCAGATATCAATTCATAGCTTTACGAGCAGTTAACTGGTCGGAGCTAGGTACGGGACCTTGTTCAACCAGGGTATTTATTATGTAACATCTGAAATCCTTACAACCAGTGAGGTCGTTAGCCTTAGGGGTTACGACCACGAAGACGCATGATCTATTTTTATGTATTAAAGTAATACAAGGGGTTTTAATCCTCGTCAATTATTGTTGATGTAGTCCACCTTGCATAAACCATTGAACTTGCTCCTTGCCCAGAAGTAAAGGTGATTCTGTTGTAGCTACAGATGTTCAAACGCTGGGCCGGGCTGGGCTTGAAAAGCTCAGTCTCAAAAGGGCAGGCTTGAGCCTGGCCTAGCCTGGCCCTGCTCGAAATTTGTTTTTTATTTAAATATATCATTTTAATCATTTTTAGAATAAAAAGTGATATTTAAATCGTTTTCAAAATTTAAAAAGTTTTGCATTTTTAATCATATTTTTTGGGCCGACTGGCTTTCGGGTCAGAGTTCCAGTCCCAAGCCCAGCCCGGACAGGGTCGGGCTCAGGCTGGGCCGGTGGGTCGGGTCACCCGTGAATCGGTATAGTTGTAGCCAAGTGATAACAACAAGACTAGCTTCCATTATGTTGCCCATGTACTCTTCATAATACTCTTGTTCATAAGTTCTAGATGCTAACCAAATGTTGTTGTTATTGGCTGAGCCATGGAAATTTTTGACAAGATTCCTCCACAAATACATCATGCATTCCCTATGCTCAACTCCACCAGGGAATACCCTACTAACAGCTGATGTAAGGCCATGTTCAGCATTTGTGTGTAGTGCCTAGCCATGGTGTGTACCAATAGCTAGCTTTAACTTCTCTAAGAATCACACCCAATTCTCACTTGCTTCGGAGTCACATATGCCACAGGAAACAGAAAACATCTGATTGTGCCCATCTATGGCAGTAGCAGATGCTATTTTTCCTCTATACTGACTAGTCAAGAAAGTGGAGTCTATGCCTAGATATGGTCTACATCCCTACAAGAAGCCATCCATGTGAAAGATCTAGACCCGCCATTATGAGTTAATGGATTGTTTTGGTGATTAATGACAAATCCAAATATGAGACTAACTCTTTTATCTAGTAATATCTTGTGTAGTCTCATTTGGATATAAAGGTGAAATTCAATGAGGTATGCAATCGACATCTTAATCTTATATATTGTTGCATTCCTCGAATCCAAAATATAGGTTGAACTCAACCATAAGTTAAACTTGAATATGTGCATATGTTCTTATTACACATTTGTGTATGCACACATTTAGGGGGAGTTCACTCTATATTTTGTGGTTTCATAAGTATTGATCCATATTCCATTCTCCTCACATATTAAGGATCATTACTTTGAAACAAATCCTTTGAGTATATAAAACTTGTGTAGTTCATATATACTCATATTGCTTTATATTCAATTATTTGCAATTGTGTTGTGGGACTAATGTGTGTGCTAAGATGTGTTCAAGGCTTAGTCCCGAGTCCGAATGAAGACATGAAAAGGAAATGCAAAGATGGTAAAAGATCAACTTAGGATCATGCATTGTCTTTTGGTTTGGTTTTAAAAGCAAAATCTTTCTCTCAGGCACAATCGGAAGTTCGGCGTTATACGTCGCGGAAGTTAGATTATCGACGGTCCGATTTCAATGCTTGATTTTTCCAGAGCATCCGGTTTGGGACTTAGCCGATTTCTCGAGTGCGGAAGTTCCGCAATGATAAGAGCGGAAGTTCCGATTATCGGATGGTCCAAAAATGCGCGGTTTGTTTTTTCCGAGAGTACCCTTTTTAGGGACTTAGCCATTTTCGCAAGTGCGGTAGTTCCGCAATGAAATGAGCGGAGCTTAGATAATCGAACTACCTGCATGATAGTTGGCGGTAGTACCGCACCTTCTACAATAGTTTGTTTAGAAGAATTTGTTGCATGTATATCTTGATAATTATTGTTAATCATTGTGGGACTAACATTTTCATGAGTTGGATGAATAGGCTATGTTCTAGGGTGACGAAGACTTTGGATGACATCATGAGTTGATCGTCATCAAGTCAAGGTTCAAGAAGAGGATGTATCGTGTGTTGATGCATAACAAGATCTCAAGAAGGAGATGATCATGAGTTGATCGTCAAGTCAGAGAAGATCCATCATGTGTTGATGGAGGTCTAGTAAAGGATGCATCATGGGTTGATGCATGTCAAGACAATGACCGGACTTGAAGTGAAGATGTGCGTCATCAAGCTTCAAGAAGATGCTCACGCAAAGGTATGACTAGCTAGGGCTAAGGATGTGTTCCTAGTCTTTTACCGGTCTTGGTGTTTGGTTGGAAGACCGGATTGCTAGTATAGGTTGCCGTACTATTAAGAGGGGTCTTGTCTAGTAGCTTGAGTCTCATCATGTGTTGATAGCTCAATCTTGCTTGCTCTAGCTCTACATGGCATGATGCTATTATTTGCGAATGTGTTTTGCAAATAGTTGAGGCTTATGCAGTTAATCCTTGTAGCATGTGACTATACTTTTGCGAATGTGTTTTGCAAATGGTTGAAGTCCATGTACCTACACCTTGTGGCATGATCTAAGTTTGCAAATGTGTTTTGCAAATTGTTGAGATTCATGCATATTCCCTTGGCATGGTCTAAGATTGCTTATTGCTATTTATTTGGACTTAGATCATGATAGTGGCTCTTTGGAGTTGTGCTTTTTGATTTGATCAAATGTGTTTGAGATCAATCAAATAGATGGGTTGTGTAGCCCTCTGAATAAGCTTTCCATAGAGTCCGAGATCACTCAATTCCGACATCGGAGTCAAAAGTTATGACATTTTTACCGAGTATCGTCTGTGCTGAAATTGGGCTGCGGAAGTTCCGATTTTTGTACTGCGGAACTTCCGATTTTTGTACTGCGGAACTTCCGCACCAAAAGTTTTAACGGCTATTTTTTGAGCCGTTATGCACCCGTACGGCCCATGAACAGTAGAAAACGGAAGTTCCGATTTTTGCACGGCGGAACTTCCGATTTCCGATTTTTCGCAACTTTGCCTCCAACGGCTAGTTTTTGTGTGGGCTATATATAGCCACCTTGGCCGGTTGGGAGAGGTTTTGGTGCCCATATTCATTCTATTGAGCTAAGAGCAAGCCTCTCATCTCTTTTGTGCATGTGTTGCACTTAGTGAGTGTTGAGAGCAAACCCTAAGTGCATGTGTTGCCTTAGGTAGTGGATTGAGTATCCACTTGAGCGTTGACACTTGATTAGTTCAAGTGATCGTTGAGACTTGTTTCTCTTGGTGTTTGCCGACACCTAGACGGCGTGGAGGCGTCGTGCTCGGTGACCTTCTCAAGAAGCTTGTGAGAAGGCCCGACGGTTGTGAGTGGTTTGGTGCTCGCCATCTCGGAGTGGAGGAAGAGCAACCACGCTTGAGCGAGTGTTGGTTCGGTTTGGAACCGGTCCAAGTGTTGGACTTACTCTGAGGTGTGTGCTCATTTGAGGAGCCGGTCCAACGCGGGTTGGGCTTACCTCAACGTGGATTAGGGAGACCAAGCAAGTCTCCGAACACCACAGTAAAACATAATCGTGTCATCTTGTTTTTACTTGTGCTTTACTTTGAGCTATTTACATTCTCGCTTTAATTGCTTATATATCTTGTATGATTGCTCATATTGTATTGTGTTCATATTGTCGGTGCACTTAGTTGAGCCTAGTTGTTTTAGGTTTTAATTGTGCAAAACCAATTCGATATTAGCTTCCGCATTTATATATTGGTTTAGCGCGATAGATTTTTAAAACCGCCTATTCACCCCCCTCTAGTCGGCCACCTCGATCTTACAAGTGGTATCAGAGCTTGGTCTCTCATTTATTAGACTTAACCGTCTAGAGAGTAAAGGATGGCAACTAGAGATTTAGTGCACCTAGGTGAAGCACCTCTATTTGATGGCACAAATTATGCTCATTGGAAAATCCGCATGTCTTGTTATTTTAGGGCCATGAGTCCGAAAATATGACGGATTGTAGATGTAGGTTTTTCTCCTCCATTGGATTATTTTGCTCCAACCATTGAGGAAGAGAAATGCTTACATCTCGACGCTCAAGCTACTAACGCCTTATTTAGTGCTTTGAGCGTAGATATATTTGATAAGATCTGCAATCTCAAGAGAGATCATGAGATGTGGACATATATTCAAGATCAATATGAATTGTCCACTTCAACTAGTGATGATTGCACACAAGAATGGATGCGGAAGAAGAATGCTCAACTTCAAGCTCAGACAACGAAAATGAGGACTCCTCAATTCCATCCTCATCAACTCAATGTTTTATGGCTAAAGGTAATAATGAGGTAAATGATAACGATGAGCCTTCATATGATGAGTTGATGGATATGCTAGAAGAGCTAAATGAATATTTAGGAAAGGAGAAATTAAATTCAAAGTTTTGAAGAAAGAGTATGTCTCTCTTCAAAATAATTATGATGTTTTAAAAGATGAACATGAAGCTCTCCTCTGAATAATCAAAATAGCTCTAAGGTGGATATAGGCATTGAATGTAATTTATTAGATGATTTGCCATGTATAGCTTCTATCTCATGCATTTCATCTAAGGTTAGTGTATCCACCTCATGTGAGGATTTAATTGATATGCCTTGTTGCTCTAAAATAGATGCTCCTATTTCCTCCATATCTTGCAATACTAACATTGTAGAGGAAAACAATGAGCTCAAGGTCCAAGTCAAAATTTGAAGAATGACTTGGAAAGAAGCCTAAAAGGAAGGCCACTCTTGATGAAATATTGAGCAAGCAAAACGCTTGCAAGATAAGAGTGGAATCGGCTTCACTCCTAAGAAAAAGGAGAATAGCAAGACAAGGCACAATGCAAGACACACGAAGAATGTCAAGTGCCATGGATGCAATGGAAAGGGCCATTTCGCCTCGGTGTCCTAACAAGGTGAATGACAAGCAATTGTCATCAAAGAAGAGGCGAACCGTAAGGAGCAAGTAAAGAAGGTAAAAGATGAATACAAACTTGAACTTGCTACAATTGTCGGAAAAGGGACATATGAGTAAGGATTGTCCCAAAGGTATCACTCCTAAGCCCATTATCTATAATGATCATTATTTACTTAGGAAGGATATTAATGGCAATGTGTTTGCTAGGAATGTTAGTTCTCCTAAAACTATTGTGAGGGCCATTTGGGTGCCCAAATCTATTGTGACTAACATTCGTGGATCCAACCAAGTTTTGGGTACCAAAGTGCTTAAATGATAAATAGGTACTTGGAAAGGCATTGGATGTTTGGCTCATATGAAGAGGTGGACGGATCACCATATGCGAAATCGGAGCCAAGCCTAAGGATAATCATGTCGTATCATAAGCCAATGCCATTTGGTAACAAGTACTTACATTGAAGTATCTAGCCCTTATGCCTTGTGTAGGTTGCATTTCATGAAAATTATTTTAAAAGGGGTGTTCTTGCTCTATGTTCATAATGTTCATTATTAATCTCTTGAGCAAGATGGTTGTGACACATTAAGGGGGAGTGCTAAATCATAGCCATGTATATCACATCCCTAAATGTGCCCAAATAAATTAAGTGCTAGTATTGCTTTTCAAAAATAAGCCTTTTAGCCAAAAGTCAAAAATTTGATAACTATTAGTAATTCTTTGAAAAATTAATTGCAAAATGTATACAAATGCTTTTGAAAGGTTTACCAAAGGTTTTGGCTTTAGAAAACCTATTTTAAGTAAAAAGCATTTCTAGCCAAAATCCTACATTATAATATCTTGTTTTTGACATAAACTAGATTTTTGTGTAAAATCTATTCTAAAAGGAATTTGAAAATCTTGCCAAAAGGAAAATCCTAGAGTTGGTTATTCTAAACATTTTTGGTATTCAAAGGATTTTCAAAAGACCAACCTAGAAAAAGATATTTGATTTTCAAACTCGTCCAAAATACTACTATGACCTAAGTGGTCACTTTCTAGCACTTAAGTGAGTTTTTCCATATGAACCAAAATTCTTCATATGAATATGTTCATAATGGTATTTATGACTCATACATGCAATTGGATGCTTTAAAATTCATCATTTGCTCAATTTGGATCTTTTGATGAAAGTTCGTGGAAATATGTTTCTTTTCCGAAAACCAAAAGCTTAATTTATAAAAACTATTTTAAATTTTATTTTTATGGGCTATATAAGTTGGAAATACTCCAAAGATGTTTATTTGATTGATTATGCAAAGATTTGGAGTAAAATACAACAATTCCTTCTTTTCTTCAAATCCCAAGATCAATCCTTGAAGTGTCAGGATAATCGGAACTACCGGCACTCCAGGTTCGGAACTTCCGATGTTCGGAACTTCCGCACATTAGTTGGCATGTTCGGAACTTCCGCACATTAGTTGGCGGAACTTCCGATTGTTCTGACAAGTCAGTCATTTCATTCCATTTCAATTCTAAATCTTTTGTGGCTACTTCCAGTGATCAAGTTGATCCTCTATATCCTTGCTAGCTACCCACTACTGCTATTCCCTGATTGCAAATGCAAATTGCATCTATCAAGTGGTATTCTTTTCAAAAGTGGTAGCTTCTTCTTTTGATCATCTTGATCTTGGCATGAGTCTCATCTTTTCAAGTGATATCATCTTATTCGTTAAAATGGTATCCACAATTCTCTCATGTCAATCAAAATTCTCTCTTCACTTTGGAATGCTTTCATGGAAGATCAATAGAAGAGAAGTTCGAGCACCTTGCAAAATTCAATTATGGATGGATATAGTCTAAGAGATGACAAGATGGATGATGAACCTTTGTGTGTCAAAGGAGAAAGTTTTTTTTGGAACCTTTGTGTAAAGGGAATTTTTTCTTTGTGAAAAACCTATTAATATTTTTGGGCTTAATAAAAAAAAATTGGGTAAAGTATTAATATTGGGAAACTATTTTACCTATTTGCCCAAAATGATTTATTGGATCTTGTGAATGAATGTGTTTCATTCTCATTTGCTTCATTTGGTATTCTTGGAGTGACATTACAAATCATATGCAAGATTAGCTTTTCAAAATCAAGCCTTCCATTCGAAAGTCCAAATATTTTTTACAAGTGGCTTTTTGCTCAAAACGGTCAATCTTGTGAAAAACTACACAAAAGTATCTAAAAATGTATTTCAAATGTTTTCAAATGCTTTTGAAGTAAAAATTCCTACTTTGGAAACAAAATAGAAAATTTGGCCTCAAAAGGATCTTATATGATCTTGATTTTGAATTAAATGACATATTTCTCTAAATCAAAATCTATTGAGTTTTTGGAAGAGTTTTTAATACCAAACTTATAAGGTTGGTCATTTTAAATATTTCTCAAGTTCAACGTTTTTACAAAAGACCAACCGTTGAAAAGCTATACTTATTTGAAACTCACCGAAAAACTTGCTTTGACCCAAAATAACATATTCTTGTATATAGTGAGTTTTGCTATTTGAGCCGGATTTCTTTGTGTATCTTGGCTTGAAATAGTATTTCTAACTCATACAAATCCAATAAAGTGAAAATCTCCATGAAACCCAAATTAGCTTGCATTTTGGATCTTAAAGGCAAAATTGCTCTCTTTATATACCTTCAATGCGCATTTTGCCATATCTTTTGAAAGAAAAGTCCTTTTTTAAAAATTATTGTTGGAAAACACTCTAAATAGTCCAAAGTTAAAATCTGGAACTTTTCAAAGAATTTGGACTTCATTTGTAAAAGTATTGACTTTTCTTCTCTTTAAACTAAAATCTTACCTTCAAAGCTTAAATTGGCATATCTTTTGATTGGAGACTCCTTTTTCGAAAATTCTTCTTGGATAAGTTTCTCAGGAGTCTAAAGTTTATTTCTGCCAAATTTGAAGGTATTTCGACTTGAATTGAAAAAGTTTTGACTTTTTCTCTCTTTGCTCAAAAGCTGAAATTTCAGATTTGTGCATGGTTTTGAGCAGATTTATGAATTTTGTATCTTTAAATGGGTTCACAATTAGAGGAAGCTATAATAATGAAATTTGATCCTCTATAGTGGTTCTATGTTGAAAAAATTTCTCAAATTTATTGGAACCATTTTACCCATTTTCTCAGCTGTCTTTTGAGGCTCAAATGAATTGTCAAAATCTGAAAATCCTGAATTTTTCAGTTTTATGAAACTTTGTGATTTTCATATATTTAAATTGGTTGACATTTGGTTAAGCCTCCCAAAATAAAAATTGTGTGTATATGCCAGCACTAGCTCCATGATTAATTTCATATTTTTCTGAGCTTGCTTCCACATATTTTCAGTATTAGCCATCTTTGATCTTCTCGTTTTGGAATTTGAAAATGTTCTTGAGAAGACTTCAAAGAAGGAGATTATTTGAATGTATTTCAAATATCATTTCAAGTCGTATCATTTCAAGTGGTTCTCAATATTCTGATTTAAAAGGGAAAAATGTTATGATCAATAGGTTTATAACCTATCTTTGTTTCTCCTCTCATATCTTGAGAACAAAATCTCCTTTGGTCATATAAGTTCAATTCATACTTTTTGTGACCAACCTCGATATTTGCAAGTGGTATCGATTTGCAAACCTCCTTTGTGTCCTTTTAGTGATTAATGCCAAAAGGGAGAATGTTTATATCAATAATGTTTATATCAATACTCTTCCATTTGGATGTTTCATTTGTTTAAAATGCCAAAAGAGGAGAATTGCCAAAAGGGGAGAATGCATTAAATGTATAGTATATCATTCTCATATGCATAATGATTGACGCTTTAAAATTTCACCTTATGGCATGCATAGACATAGTTCATTAACTTAAATTCTCGTTATGTCTATTTATATCCAAATGTTGTTATTGAAAAAGGATTTATCATCAATCACAAAAAAGGGGGAGATTGAAAGATCTAGACCCGCCATTATGAGTTAATGGATTGTTTTGGTGATTAATGACAAATCCAAATATGAGACTAACTCTTTTATCTAGTAATATCTTGTGTAGTCTCATTTGGATATAAAGGTGAAATTCAATGAGGTATGCAATCGACATCTTAATCTTATATATTGTTGCATTCCTCGAATCCAAAATATAGGTTGAACTCAACCATAAGTTAAACTTGAATATGTGCATATGTTCTTATTACACATTTGTGTATGCACACATTTAGGGGGAGTTCACTCTATATTTTGTGGTTTCATAAGTATTGATCCATATTCCATTCTCCTCACATATTAAGGATCATTACTTTGAAACAAATCCTTTGAGTATATAAAACTTGTGTAGTTCATATATACTCATATTGCTTTATATTCAATTATTTGCAATTGTGTTGTGGGACTAATGTGTGTGCTAAGATGTGTTCAAGGCTTAGTCCCGGAGTCTGAATGAAGATATGAAAAGGAAATGCAAAGATGGTAAAAGATCAACTTAGGATCATGCATTGTCTTTTGGTTTGGTTTTAAAAGCAAAATCTTTCTCTCAGGCACAATCGGAAGTTCGGCGTTATACGTGCGGAAGTTCCGATTATCTGACGGTCCGATTTCAGTGGCTTGATTTTTCCAGAGCATCCGGTTTCGGACTTAGCCGATTTCGAGAGTGCGGAAGTTCCGCAATGATAAGAGCGGAAGTTCCGATTATCGGATGGTCCGAAAAATGCGCGGTTTGTTTTTTCCAGAGAGTACCCTTTTTAGGGACTTAGCCATTTTCGCAAGTGCGGTAGTTCCGCAATGAAATGAGCGGAGCTTCCGATAATCGGAACTACCGCATGATAGTTATGTAGTACCGCACCTTCTACAATAGTTTGTTTAGAAGAATTTGTTGCATGTATATCTTGATAATTATTGTTAATCATTGTGGGACTAACATTTTTCATGAGTTGGATGAATAGGCTATGTTCTAGGGTGACGAAGACTTTGGATGACATCATGAGTTGATCGTCATCAAGTCAAGGTTCAAGAAGAGGATGTATCGTGTGTTGATGCATAACAAGATCTCGAAGAAGGAGATGATCATGAGTTGATCGTCAAGTCAAGAGAAGATCCATCATGTGTTGATGGAGGTCTAGTAAAGGATGCATCATGGGTTGATGCATGTCAAGACAATGACCTGGACTTGAAGTGAAGATGTGCGTCATCAAGCTTCAAGAAGATGCTCACGGCAAAGGTATGACTAGCTAGGGCTAAGGATGTGTTCCTAGTCTTTTACCGGTCTTGGTGTTTGGTTGGAAGACCGGATTGCTAGTATAGGTTGCCGTACTATTAAGAGGGGTCTTGTCTAGTAGCTTGAGTCTCATCATGTGTTGATAGCTCAATCTTGCTTGCTCTAGCTCTACATGGCATGATGCTATTATTTGCGAATGTGTTTTGCAAATAGTTGAGGCTTATGCAGTTAATCCTTGTAGCATGTGACTATACTTTTGCGAATGTGTTTTGCAAATGGTTGAAGTCCATGTACCTACACCTTGTGGCATGATCTAAGTTTGCAAATGTGTTTTGCAAATTGTTGAGATTCATGCATATTCCCTGGCATGGTCTAAGATTGCTTATTGCTATTTATTTGGACTTAGATCATGATAGTGGCTCTTTGAGTTGTGCTTTTGATTTGATCAAATGTGTTTGAGATCAATCAAATAGATGGGTTGTGTAGCCCTCTGAATAAGCTTTCCATAGAGTCCGAGATCACTCAATTCGACATCGAGTCAAAAGTTATGACATTTTTACCGAGTATCGTCTGTGCTGAAATTGGGCTGCGGAAGTTCCGATTTTTGTACTGCGGAACTTCCGATTTTTGTACTGCGGAACTTCCGCACCAAAAGTTTTAACGGCTATTTTTTGAGCCGTTATGCACCGACTGCCCATGAACAGTAGAAAACGGAAGTTCCGATTTTTGCACGGCGGAACTTCCGATTTCCCTGATTTTTCTGCAACTTTGCCTCCAACGGCTAGTTTTTGTGTGTGGGCTATATATAGCCACCTTGGCCGGTTGGGAGAGGTTCTTTGGTGCCCATATTCATTCTATTGAGCTAAGAGCAAGCCTCTCATCTCTTTTGTGCATGTGTTGCACTTAGTGAGTGTTGAGAGCAAACCCTAAGTGCATGTGTTGCCTTAGGTAGTGGATTGAGTATCCACTTGAGCGTTGACACTTGATTAGTTCAAGTGATCGTTGAGACTTGTTTCTCTTGGTGTTTGCCGACACCTAGACGGCGTGGAGGCGTCGTGCTCGGTGACCTTCTCAAGAAGCTTGTGAGAAGGCCCGACGGTTGTGAGTGGTTTGGTGCTCGCCATCTCGGAGTGGAGGAAGAGCAACCACAGTTGAGCGAGGTGTTGGTTCGGTTTGGAACCGGTCCAAGTGTTGGACTTACCTCTGAGGTGTGTGCTCATTTGAGGAGCCGGTCCAACGCGGGTTGGGCTTACCTCAACGTGGATTAGGGAGACCGCAAGTCTCCGAACACCACAGTAAAACATAATCGTGTCATCTTGTTTTTACTTGTGCTTTACTTTGAGCTATTTACATTCCTGCTTTAATTGCTTATATATCTTGTATGATTGCTCATATTGTATTGTGTTCATATTGTCGGTGCACTTAGTTGAGCCTAGTTGTTTTAGGTTTTAATTGTGCAAAACCAATTCGATATTAGCTTCCGCATTTATATATTGGTTTAGCGCGATAGATTTTTAAAACCGCCTATTCACCCCCCTCTAGTCGGCCACCTCGATCTTACAAGTGGTATCAGAGCTTGGTCTCTCATTTATTAGACTTAACCGTCTAGAGAGTAAAGGATGGCAACTAGAGATTTAGTGCACCTAGGTGAAGCACCTCTATTTGATGGCACAAATTATGCTCATTGGAAAATCCGCATGTCTTGTTATTTTAGGGCCATGAGTCCGAAAATATGACGGATTGTAGATGTAGGTTTTTCTCCTCCATTGGATTATTTTGCTCCAACCATTGAGGAAGAGAAATGCTTACATCTCGACGCTCAAGCTACTAACGCCTTATTTAGTGCTTTGGCGTAGATATATTTGATAAGATCTGCAATCTCAAGAGATCATGAGATGTGGACATATATTCAAGATCAATATGAATTGTCCACTTCAACTAGTGATGATTGCACACAAGAATGGATGTCGGAAGAAGAATGCTCAACTTCAAGCTCCGACAACGAAAATGAGGACTCCTCAATTCCATCCTCATCAACTCAATGTTTTATGGCTAAAGGTAATAATGAGGTAAATGATAACGATGAGCCTTCATATGATGAGTTGATGGATATGCTAGAAGAGCTAAATGAATATTTAGGAAAGGAGAAATTAAAATTCAAAGTTTTGAAGAAAGAGTATGTCTCTCTTCAAAATAATTATGATGTTTTAAAAGATGAACATGAAGCTCTCCTCTGAATAATCAAAATAGCTCTAAGGTGGATATAGGCATTGAATGTAATTTATTAGATGATTTGCCATGTATAGCTTCTATCTCATGCATTTCATCTAAGGTTAGTGTATCCACCTCATGTGAGGATTTAATTGATATGCCTTGTTGCTCTAAAATAGATGCTCCTATTTCCTCCATATCTTGCAATACTAACATTGTAGAGGAAAACAATGAGCTCAAGGTCCAAGTCAAAATTTGAAGAATGACTTGGAAAGAAGCCTAAAAGGAAGGCCACTCTTGATGAAATATTGAGCAAGCAAAACGCTTGCAAGATAAGAGTGGAATCGGCTTCACTCCTAAGAAAAGGAGAATAGCAAGACAAGGCACAATGCAAGACACACGAAGAATGTCAAGTGCCATGGATGCAATGGAAAGGGCCATTTCGCCGGTGTGTGCCTAACAAGGTGAATGACAAGCAATTGTCATCAAAGAAGAGGCGAACCGGTAAGGAGCAAGTAAAGAAGGTAAAAGATGAATACAAACTTCGAACTTGCTACAATTGCCGGGAAAAGGGACATATGAGTAAGGATTGTCCCAAAGGTATCACTCCTAAGCCCATTATCTATAATGATCATTATTTACTTAGGAAGGATATTAATGGCAATGTGTTTGCTAGGAATGTTAGTTCTCCTAAAACTATTGTGAGGGCCATTTGGGTGCCCGAATCTATTGTGACTAACATTCGTGGACCCAACCAAGTTTTGGGTACCAAAGTGCTTAAATGATAAATAGGTACTTGGAAAGGCATTGGATGTTTGGCTCATATGAAGAGGTGGACGGATCACCATATGCGAAATCGGAGCCAAGCCTAAGGATAATCATGTCGTATCATAAGCCAATGCCATTTCGGTAACAAGTACTTACATTGAAGTATCTAGCCCCTTATGCCTTGTGTAGGTTGCATTTCATGAAAATTATTTTAAAAGGGGTGTTCTTGCTCTATGTTCATAATGTTCATTATTAATCTCTTGAGCAAGATGGTTGTGACACATTAAGGGGGAGTGCTAAATCATAGCCATGTATATCACATCCCTAAATGTGCCCAAATAAATTAAGTGCTAGTATTGCTTTTCAAAAATAAGCCTTTTAGCCAAAAGTCAAAAATTTGATAACTATTAGTAATTCTTTGAAAAATTAATTGCAAAATGTATACAAATGCTTTTGAAAGGTTTACCAAAGGTTTTGGCTTTAGAAAACCTATTTTAAGTAAAAAGCATTTCTAGCCAAAATCCTACATTATAATATCTTGTTTTTGACATAAACTAGATTTTTGTGTAAAATCTATTCTAAAAGGAATTTGAAAATCTTGCCAAAAGGAAAATCCTAGAGTTGGTTATTCTAAACATTTTGGTATTCAAAGGATTTTCAAAAGACCAACCTAGAAAAAGATATTTGATTTTCAAACTCGTCAAAATACTACTATGACCTAAGTGGTCACTTTCTAGCACTTAAGTGAGTTTTTCCATATGAACCAAAATTCTTCATATGAATATGTTCATAATGGTATTTATGACTCATACATGCAATTGGATGCTTTAAAATTCATCATTTGCTCAATTTGGATCTTTTGATGAAAGTTCATGGAAATATGTTTCTTTTCCGAAAACCAAAAGCTTAATTTATAAAAACTATTTTAAATTTTATTTTTATGGGCTATATAAGTTGGAAATACTCCAAAGATGTTTATTTGATTGATTATGCAAAGATTTGGAGTAAAATACAACAATTCCTTCTTTTCTTCAAATCCCAAGATCAATCCTTGAAGTGTCAGGATAATCGGAACTACCGGCACTCCAGGTTCGGAACTTCCGATGTTCGGAACTTCCGCACATTAGTTGGCATGTTCGAACTTCCGCACATTAGTTGGCGGAACTTCCGATTGTTCTGACAAGTCAGTCATTTCATTCCATTTCAATTGTAAATCTTTTGTGGCTACTTCCAGTGATCAAGTTGATCCTCTATATCCTTGCTAGCTACCCACTACTGCTATTCCCTGATTGCAAATGCAAATTGCATCTATCAAGTGGTATTCTTTTCAAAAGTGGTAGCTTCTTCTTTTGATCATCTTGATCTTGGCATGAGTCTCATCTTTTCAAGTGATATCATCTTATTCGTTAAAATGGTATCCACAATTCTCTCATGTCAATCAAAATTCTCTCTTCACTTTGGAATGCTTTCATGGAAGATCAATAGAAGAGAAGTTCGAGCACCTTGCAAAATTCAATTATGGATGGATATAGTCTAAGAGATGACAAGATGGATGATGAACCTTGTGTGTCAAAGGAGAAAGTTTTTTGGAACCTTTGTGTAAAGGGAATTTTTTCTTTGTGAAAAACATATTAATATTTTTGGGCTTAATAAAAAAAAATTGGGTAAAGTATTAATATTGGGAAACTATTTTACCTATTTGCCCAAAATGATTTATTGGATCTTGTGAATGAATGTGTTTCATTCTCATTTGCTTCATTTGGTATTCTTGGAGTGACATTACAAATCATATGCAAGATTAGCTTTTCAAAATCAAGCCTTCCATTCGAAAGTCCAAATATTTTTTACAAGTGGCTTTTTGCTCAAAACGGTCAATCTTGTGAAAAACTACACAAAAGTATCTAAAAATGTATTTCAAATGTTTTCAAATGCTTTTGAAGTAAAAATTCCTACTTTGGAAACAAAATAGAAAATTTGGCCTCAAAAGGATCTTATATGATCTTGATTTTGAATTAAATGACATATTTCTCTAAATCAAAATCTATTGAGTTTTTGGAAGAGTTTTTAATACCAAACTTATAAGGTTGGTCATTTTAAATATTTCTCAAGTTCAACGTTTTTACAAAAGACCAACCGTTGAAAAGCTATACTTATTTGAAACTCACCGAAAAACTTGCTTTGACCCAAAATAACATATTCTTGCATATAGTGAGTTTTGCTATTTGAGCCGGATTTCTTTGTGTATCTTGGCTTGAAATAGTATTTCTAACTCATACAAATCCAATAAAGTGAAAATCTCCATGAAACCCAAATTAGCTTGCATTTTGGATCTTAAAGGCAAAATTGCTCTCTTTATATACCTTCAATGCGCATTTTGCCATATCTTTTGAAAGAAAAGTCCTTTTTTAAAAATTATTGTTGGAAAACACTCTAAATAGTCCAAAGTTAAAATCTGGAACTTTTCAAAGAATTTGGACTTCATTTGTAAAAGTATTGACTTTTCTTCTCTTTAAACTAAAATCTTACCTTCAAAGCTTAAATTGGCATATCTTTTGATTGGAGACTCCTTTTTTGAAAATTCTTCTTGGATAAGTTTCTCAGGAGTCTAAAGTTTATTTCTGCCAAATTTGAAGGTATTTCGACTTGAATTGAAAAAGTTTTGACTTTTTCTCTCTTTGCTCAAAAGCTGAAATTTCAGATTTGTGCATGGTTTTGAGCAGATTTATGAATTTTGTATCTTTAAATGGGTTCACAATTAGAGGAAGCTATAATAATGAAATTTGATCCTCTATAGTGGTTCTATGTTGAAAAATTTCTCAAATTTATTGGAACCATTTTACCCATTTTCTCAGCTGTCTTTTGAGGCTCAAATGAATTGTCAAAATCTGAAAATCCTGAATTTTTCAGCTTTTATGAAACTTTGTGATTTTCATATATTTAAATTGGTTGACATTTGGTTAAGCCTCCCAAAATAAAATTGTGTGTATATGCCAGCACTAGCTCCATGATTAATTTCATATTTTTCTCGAGCTTGCTTCCACATATTTTCAAGATTAGCCATCTTTGATCTTCGCTTTGGAATTTGAAAATGTTCTTGAGAAGACTTCAAAGAAGGAGATTATTTGAATGTATTTCAAATATCATTTCAAGTCGTATCATTTCAAGTGGTTCTCAATATTCGATTTAAAAGGGAAAATGTTATGATCAATAGGTTTATAACCTATCTTTGTTTCTCCTCTCATATCTTGAGAACAAAATCTCCTTTGGTCATATAAGTTCAATTCATACTTTTTGTGACCAACCTCGATATTTGCAAGTGGTATCGATTTGCAAACCTCCCTTTGTGTCCTTTTTAGTGATTAATGCCAAAAGGGGGAGAATGTTTATATCAATAATGTTTATATCAATACTCTTCCATTTGGATGTTTCATTTGTTTAAAATGCCAAAAGAGGGAGAATTGCCAAAAAGGGGGAGAATGCATTAAATGTATAGTATATCATTCTCATATGCATAATGATTGACGTTTTAAAATTTCACCTTATGGCATGCATAGACATAGTTCATTAACTTAAATTCTCTGTTATGTCTATTTATATCCAAATGTTGTTATTGAAAAAGGATTTATCATCAATCACAAAAAAGGGGGAGATTGAAAGATCTAGACCCGCCATTATGAGTTAATGGATTGTTTTGGTGATTAATGACAAATCCAAATATGAGACTAACTCTTTTATCTAGTAATATCTTGTGTAGTCTCATTTGGATATAAAGGTGAAATTCAATGAGGTATGCAATCGACATCTTAATCTTATATATTGTTGCATTCCTCGAATCCAAAATATAGGTTGAACTCAACCATAAGTTAAACTTGAATATGTGCATATGTTCTTATTACACATTTGTGTATGCACACATTTAGGGGGAGTTCACTCTATATTTTGTGGTTTCATAAGTATTGATCCATATTCCATTCTCCTCACATATTAAGGATCATTACTTTGAAACAAATCCTTTGAGTATATAAAACTTGTGTAGTTCATATATACTCATATTGCTTTATATTCAATTATTTGCAATTGTGTTGTGGGACTAATGTGTGTGCTAAGATGTGTTCAAGGCTTAGTCCTGAGTCCGAATGAAGATATGAAAAGGAAATGCAAAGATGGTAAAAGATCAACTTAGGATCATGCATTGTCTTTTGGTTTGGTTTTAAAAGCAAAATCTTTCTTCTCAGGCACAATCGGAAGTTAGGCGTTATACGTACGGAAGTTCCGATTATCTGACGGTCCGATTTCCAATGGCTTGATTTTTCCAGAGAGCATCGGTTTCGGACTTAGCCGATTTTCGAGTGCGGAAGTTCCGCAATGATAAGAGCGGAAGTTCCGATTATCGGATGGTCAGAAAAATGCGCGGTTTGTTTTTTCCAGAGTACCCTTTTAGGACTTAGCCATTTTCGCAAGTGCGGTAGTTCGCAATGAAATGAGCGAGCTTAGATAATCGGAACTACCGCATGATAGTTGGCGGTAGTACCGCACCCTTCTACAATAGTTTGTTTAGAAGAATTTGTTGCATGTATATCTTGATAATTATTGTTAATCATTGTGGGACTAACATTTTTCATGAGTTGGATGAATAGGCTATGTTCTAGGGTGACGAAGACTTTGGATGACATCATGAGTTGATCGTCATCAAGTCAAGGTTCAAGAAGAGGATGTATCGTGTGTTGATGCATAACAAGATCTCGAAGAAGGAGATGATCATGAGTTGATCGTCAAGTCAAGAGAAGATCCATCATGTGTTGATGGAGGTCTAGTAAAGGATGCATCATGGGTTGATGCATGTCAAGACAATGACCCGGACTTGAAGTGAAGATGTGCGTCATCAAGCTTCAAGAAGATGCTCACGGCAAAGGTATGACTAGCTAGGGCTAAGGATGTGTTCCTAGTCTTTTACCGGTCTTGGTGTTTGGTTGGAAGACCGGATTGCTAGTATAGGTTGCCGTACTATTAAGAGGGGTCTTGTCTAGTAGCTTGAGTCTCATCATGTGTTGATAGCTCAATCTTGCTTGCTCTAGCTCTACATGGCATGATGCTATTATTTGCGAATGTGTTTTGCAAATAGTTGAGGCTTATGCAGTTAATCCTTGTAGCATGTGACTATACTTTTGCGAATGTGTTTTGCAAATGGTTGAAGTCCATGTACCTACACCTTGTGGCATGATCTAAGTTTGCAAATGTGTTTTGCAAATTGTTGAGATTCATGCATATTCCCTTGGCATGGTCTAAGATTGCTTATTGCTATTTATTTGGACTTAGATCATGATAGTGGCATAGTTAATCCTAGAAAAGCTTGTTGAAACACATTTATGGCCTTCAAACAAAATCTTGACCTTATCACAAGAAGAAAAGGAAAAAAATAACTGCATCCCTGAAAATTAGATGAACAAACAACACACAAGAGATAACATCATTATTTCACTAACCTAAAAAAGAATTGTCATCTTGAAGCCTGGAAGCATGAATCCTCCAATTGCAATCCGGATTTGTGCATGATGCTCCATATTTGGTCTTGTCACTATAGTCAACACCAAATTAAAATTCTTTGAATATTGTATATGCCTAAGATCTCTGTTAAAAGAGAGTTGATCAGGAAATGATGTTCCAATTTCAATGGTTGGATTTTCATAATCAACAACATGCTATGACTCACAAGCAATTCTATCATTAATCTTTGCATTAGCCACCTCCACACCTACATCTGGATCCACATCGTTTTGCACCTCAGGTACAAGCCCTCCTGTACCAGTGATGCCATATATCCCCTCATCACCCACTCCCACATAATCCTCATCGTCCATGCCTCCCTCGCGCTCACATTTTTTTGGGTTGTTGTTGAGAGGGGTTCTCAACAACATTTTTTGTTTGTTGCTGCTGAGGGTGAACCTCAACAACATAACTAGAATGTTGTTGTTGAGAGGGATCCTCAAAAACACCAGTGAGTACCTCTGACGACATGGCAACCTCAATTGGCATGCCTAGCAATCTCTGCCCTGCCCACTTTGGCCCTAGCCCAACACTGAAATGTTTATCTAAACAGCTCTCTCTACAAAATACATTTAAAACACTTCAAGAAGTTAAGCATCAGAATTTATTGGAGTAAGGTCAGCAGCACATTAATCCCAGAAAAAACATGACATATATTGCTTACTGTCCAACATGAACTCCTTGCATAAGTACTCAGCAATAGTCAGCAACGAGCATTCCTCCTTATCTACCACCTTATTGATGATTCTGGCCTTCTTGTACTCAATCCTACCACTATCATCCTTGCACATGTACGATCCCATCCTAATCGCTACTCTAAACACCTTGGTAGGATCCATCCTACAGCAACAACATCAAAATAAAATAGCACCAAAAAGTTAGAACCTACGCAAAACAACAATCCGATGAAAAATATAACAACAAAAATGCATCATCAATCACATATTTCTACCGGATAATGCGACCCCCAAATCCACCAGAACCACACATATTACAAAAACACTAGCACAACAAAGAAATAAACTCGAATCACAAAAATAATACAATAGGGAAGAGGATATTTACCCATCCAGAACCTATGAATTTGAGCTCATCACATCCTCCTCACGAAGCTTGTATCGATCTTCATAACACGGTGCCGACAGGGTCTTCAGTGCGCTCGTGGCATCCATGGATTGCGCCACCTCCCTGTATCACACCGTTGGCGCAAGCAGGGCCGTCAGTGGCGAAAGGTCCACCGAAGTCCCTAGTGGCGTCACCTTCACCATAGACAACATTGGAGGTCCACCGAAGTCCCTAGTGGTGTTGCCTTCACCACATACAACCACTACTACAGAAAACCTTATCACAGACGGTTCGGAACCGTCATCACAGACGGTTTTTGAACCGTCTGAATTTTTATGTCTGTGATAACAGGCGGTTATCACAGACGGTTTTTCAACCGCTCGTGATAAGTTTAACACGACGGTTTTTAATAGGTGCGTGACATCAAGTATCACGAGCGGTTCTATTACCAAAGCATGCTGTGAAACTTAAGTATCACAGACGGTTCTATTACCAAACCGTCAGGAATGAAGTATCACGAGCGGTTCTATTACCAAACCGCTCGCGATACTTCATAATCGAGACGGCTTTAATAAAAAACCGTGCGTGATACTATATAATCACGCAGCGATTTGAGCTAAGAACCGCTCAGTGAGGCTTGCATATCATGAGGCGGTTCTTGGTTTAAACCGTCTGTGATATGTCCTTCCACTAACTAGTTTTTGTCATATTTTCAGCTAGCCTCAGGAATTGCTAGCCATGCCCTCTGAAAACAAACAAGCAGAAACAGCGACATCACAGATTATTGTTGACAACTCAAAGTGATCATTTAACTCAAAATCAATTACAAGCGAATAAGTAGAAACGGCTACATCACAGTTATTGTTGACAACTCAAAGTGTTCATTTAACTCAAAATCAATTAAAAAGAATGTTTGAAGTATTGTCGCTAGAGTTACAAATTGAATTACAACTAGTCAAAGTGAGTTACAATATTGAATCAATTACAACTAGTCGACGACGTGAAACTCTCCGTCGGGGTTAACGATTTCCGACTTGATGAAGCTGCAGAGCAACCCTCGAACATGTGTGACCTCGTTCTTCTCGAGTGCTTTTAACTCTAGGTTCAAGTCCTGTCGCTAGCAAGAGTAAAGTAGTAAGAATATATATTTAAATTTATAATTAGAAAATAACTATAGCGAGATTGACCTACCTGGGGATCGTGTGTCGTGGAATTAATCAATAGCCGCATATGATGGCATACGTAGAATGCACATAGGTGATCTTGTTTTTGCTGGCGGCACTGCAAAAATGGATATACATATATAGGTACAGTCAGTTCGAGACACAATATTTACGGAGTATGATATATTATTATTGTGTTGTATCGCGTACCGGAAATCGCATCTTGTGGGTTAGTGTGGCGCTCGTTTCCTTGTATAAACCTCCTCAAGAACATAGCCGATGAACGCCCTACATGATTCCAAAAAGTTATCCTCGTCCATTTGAAATGAAGGAAGACTACAATACAATTATGTGCGGAGGAAATGATCGTACCTTTCGAGTATTCCTTTAAGAAGGGTGAACACAACGTAATGCCAAATGCCACCGCGAATGCCCAAAATGCTTCAAAATGCCTCTGCCGTGAGGGTTCCGTCAATGAAAAATCGAAATGGATGGTGGCCGACGCCAAAGGTTGTGGTGGTGGCCCCAAAACCTTCTGGGATTATAAAATCATTCCCCTCCCTTCCATTTTCCCCTCCATCCAATTACTCCGCCTCGTCCTCTTCTCCCCATCCGACGGTAGGGTCATTCCCTTCCCTTCCATTCTTCCCTCCATTCAATTACTTCACCCCATCTTCTTCTCCCCATCTGGTAGTAGGGAGAAATGAGCCAATTTGGCACGTCATCATCAATCCCTAGCGTAGTTTGCCCCAATTTCAATGTCTTTGGTTCGATCGAAGACGTCAGGAGTAAGAAGAATCTGGGTGGCATTACTTCAAGTGCCCATTTTACTCGGTGAGTTTAGGCTTTCTTTGTTTCCTTTGTTCTTATGCCGAAGTTGCCACTTGAACTTGTGATCTTTTGTTTGTAGGATTGGCAATTTGGTTGCTGTCATTTTTGGGAATGAGAGGATGAGTTGACTAACATGGCTCAAGGGCAAGATGTCACACAAGAACCTTTGATGGCGGGGGGTGATGTGGCCGAGAATAGACAAGGCTTTGAAAGACCGGAGAGCAAGATCAAGCAGTACATGTGTCTAGTTGCTTTTCTTGTAGTCGTTGTTGTTTGGAAGCTGTAACGTAGTAGTGCATCTTATGTATGGGGCAAACTCTATGTTGTAACGCATATGGTTTGTATCTGGCAACTCTGAGTCGTAATGAAATGAGTAATTTTTCTGATCTTGACACAAAGCAGTACATGGTGTTGGCACAAAAATATTACATGATCTTAAACAACATAGTCTTGACTCCAGAATAGAACACCATAGTCTTACAAAAGAATAACATAACATAGTCTTAAAAAAGAATGGCATGACAGAATTCACACATCTCTAGAAAAACATGTGTACAACCATTGAAATTACCTTGGAGGTTGAGGATTTGTCGATTCATCGAGTGTTGCCACTGAATTACTTGCATTCTTACGTGCCGTTGATCTTGATTTCTTGGTGCTTCCCCTGGATGCAGTGGTATTGGATGTCTTGGTTGCACTTGCTCTTTTCTTGCAAGTAATTGGAATCTGTCACTGCAGTGAGTGGCAAATAAAATACATTAGCTAGGTAGTAATTTCACCTCCTGTTGATTGTTTCTGGATTAGTTGGGGAAGTTACATCCTCAGTTACATTCTCCTTGCATCCTTTCTGCCTATTGCTAAGCTCTCCACATCTCTTACATCTCTACTGTTTCTTCCATGGTTGGCCTTCTTTGTACCTTTTATTCTTAGGCCTTCCTGTCAGCCTCTATAGTATGGAGGTTGTGGCTTGAAGCCATGAGTGCCCATGGCCCACTTGGCTTTGCTTGGCATTGGCCTTATGACATGATTGTACACAACCTTGTAGTCATGTACAAACTATTCTACCTTTTCTCTCTTGTAACGAATGATGGCCAAAGCATGAGTACATGGCTTACTAGTTATCTACCATTGGTTGCAAGAATATTCCTTCAAGTCTAGTTCCACTCCCTGTCTCCATTTACTTCCATCAGGGAAGGTGTTGAGGATTAAAATATTCATATATTATCTTAATATATGATAAAGACCATACGTCTTCGTGGTCGTAACTTCTAAGACCACCGACCTAACCGGTCGTAGGTACTACAGAAGTTATATAATAAATACCCTGGTCGGACAAAGTTCCAAACCTAGTCCACGACCAGGTAAGTGCTCGTAAAGCTATGAACAGGCGTCTGGGTCGAGTCCCCGACCACGCCACTCACTATGTGATAAATGAACCACGTGTTTCATATTCCGCATAATACAACACTATCCCGGTTGATGGTGTAACGTTTCTTAAAACCATTAACCGCAGAACAGTTGACATCTTCACCAACTGCCTCTGCAGTTGGTGGAACCGTCAAACTACCGCCTCTTCCCGACCAGACGCGTCGCTCCCCAACGGATGTCTCTTCATGGGATAACTGCCACCGCTTCATCAAGTACTTAAGGAGGACCATAGAAGGCCGGAAGGAGGACACGAAGACACGCAAAGAAACATAGACACACAAAGTGGAAGTTAGAACATCGCTGCAGAAACAACACCAAGCAAGGAATAGCTGGGCATTGTGTTCTTGTAGTGATTAGAAACTCTTAGTGTTTGTAACAGTGAGTTCATAGCAATAAAAAGCAAGCCCGCTCCACTCCCAGGAGATACTCACATTTTTCCTCTTTTTTCTTTATATAATCATAAGATCGGCGATTTGATCGTCGACAGAAGGCTACACTCATCTCTGTTGTTGTAACTGTGCTTGGGTTAACTCTATACCCTCTCAAGCCCCTACTCATTGCATTAAGTTCTTTGATAACACTAGGTATAATTTTTCCTTCAAACTTTGCTGCAACTCTCCTCCTTAACTCTACCTTTTCCATCATCATTTGCCTAAACTTATCTACTAGTTCATCTATTGAGAGACTTTTGTAAGCATTTACCTTGTTGTTGAAAGATTCTGAAATATTATTGTCGACGATTGAATCACCGATTTTATGAAAATATAGAAATAGAGGAAAATGATGCGTATCTCCTGGAAGGGAATGAGGCCGCTCTTTATTACTATAAACTGGCTGTTTACAAAGAATGTATTTGATCAGGTGAAAGACTTCTCCTGAGTACACTGAGTATGGTGTTTGCTGTGCTACTGAAATAGATCTAGAACATGAATTTAATATCAATAGAGTCACTAGAGTCTGATCTCTTCTTTTTCGTCCCCTTGATCCTTTCATGCTCTGTTTTTAAATAGCTTCCAAAGAGGTGGCGATTGTTCTTTGGAGAAGATGCATGCGGCGTTAAATGCAGTTGGAGGGAGGTGTCAGTTGATTAAAATATCAACTGTTGTACGGTTTAAATGTCGGTGAAACATTCAACTATGTGGTAGTCAGTGTCTTAGGATTACGTAACGTCGCGTGGTATGGAGTATACAACATGTGTTCCATTCATCACATGGTAAAGGATATACCTGGATTCAGATCCAGATATCAATTCATAGCTTTACGAGCAGTTAACTGGTCGGGGACTAGGTACGAGACCTTGTTCGACCAGAGTATTTATTATGTAACATCTGAAATCCTTACGGCCAGTGAGGTCGTTAGCCTTAGGGGTTACGACCACGAAGACGCATTATCTATTTTTATGTATTAAAGTAATACAAGGGGTTTTAATCCTCGTCAATTATTGTTGATGTAGTTCACCTTGCATAAACCATTGAACTTGCTCCTTGCCCAGAAGTAAAGGTGATGCTGTTGTAGCTACAGATGTTCAAACGATGGGCTGGGCTGGGCTTGAAAAGCTCAGTCTCAAACGGGCAGGCTTGAGCCCGGCCTGGCCCGGCTCAAAATTTTATTTTATTTAAATATATCATTTTTAGAATAAAAAGTGATATTTAAATAATTTTCAAAATTAATTTTTTTTTTGCATTTTAATCATATTTTTTGGGCCGACTGGCTTTCGGGTTAGAATTCCAGTCCCAAGCCCAGCCCGGATAGGGTCGGGCTCAGGCTGGGGTGGTGGGTCGGATCACCCGTGAATAGGTATAGTTGTAGCCAAGTGATAGCAACAAGACTAGCTTCCATTATGTTGCCCATGTACTCTTCATAAAACTCTTGTTCATAAGTTCTAGATGCTGACCAAATGTTGTTGTTATTGGCTGAGCCATGGAACTTTTTGACAAGATTCCTCCACAAATACATCATGCATTCCCTGTGCTCAACTCCACTAGGGAATACCCTACTAACAGCTGATGTAAGGCCATGTTCAGCATTTGTGTGTAGTGCCTAGCCATGGTGTGTACCAATAGCTAGCTTTAGCTTCTCTAAGAATCACACCCAATTCTCACTTGCTTCAGAGTCACATATGCCACAGGAAACAGGAAACATCTGATTGTGCCCATCTATGGCAGTAGCAGATGCTATTTGTCCTCTATACTGACTAGTCAAGAAAGTGGAGTCTATGCCTAGATATGGTCTAAATCCCTACAAGAAGCCATCCATGCAAGGCTTGAGAGCCACAAAGATCTTGTTGAACACGTGTTTCCCTTGTAATCAATATCCACAATGCTCCCTGGGCATCTCTTCCCTGTCTCGCCTTGAAGCTGTACAGTCTATCAAAGCTGTCCTCCCAAGATCCATGAATGTGTTCAAGAGTTGCTTCTTTGCCTACTCAGGCTTTGAAATATGAAACATCCACATGGCACTTCTCGTTAATCCTCCTCTTCAGTTCCTTTGGGCCTAGAGTTGGGTCTTCAAGTAGCCAATCCTTCACATGAGCTACAACCCACTTGCATGTGGCTATCTTGTCCCTAGAAAAGCTTGTTGAAACACATTTATGGCCTTCAAAAAAAATCTTGACCTTATCACAAGAAGAAAAGGAAAAAATAGCTGCATCCCTGAAAATTAGATGAACAAACAACACACAAGAGATAACATCATTATTTCACTAACCTGAAAAGAATTGTCATCTTGAAGCCTGGAAGCATGAATCCTCCAATTGCAATCCGGATCTGTGCATGATGCTCCTTATTTGGTCTTGTCACTATAGTCAACACCAAATTAATTTTTTTTGAATATTGTATATGCTTAAGATCTCTTTTAAAAGAGAGTTGATCAGGAAATATTGTTCCAATTTCAATGGTTGGATTTTCATAATCAACGACATGCTATGTCTCACATGCAATTCTATCATTAATCTTTGCATTAGCCACCTCCACACCCACATCTGGATCCACATCGTCTTGCACCTCAGGTACAAGCCCTCCTGTACCAGTGATGCCATATATCCCCTCATCACCCACTCCCACATAATCCTCATCGTCCATGCCTCCCTCGCGCTCACATTGTTTTGGGTTGTTGCTGAGGGGTTCTCAACAACATTTTTTGTTTGTTGCTGCTGAGGGGAATCCTCAACAACATAACTAGATAATTGCTGCTAAGGGGGAACCTCAACAACATAACTAGAACGTTGTTGTTGAGAGGGATCCTCAAAAACACTAGTGACTACCTCTGACGACATGACAACCTCAATTGGCATGCCTAGCAAGCTCTGCCCTGCCCACTTTGGCCCTAGCCCAACACTGAAATGTTTATCTAAACCACTCTCTCGACAAAATACATTTCAAACACTTCAGGAAGTTCAGCATCAGAATTTATTGGAGTAAGGTCAGCAGCGCATTTATCCCAGAAAAAACATGACATATATTGCTTACTGCCCAAGATGAACTCCTTGCATAAGTACTCAACAATAGTCAGCAACAAACATTCCTCCTTATTTGCCACCTTATTGATGATTCTGGCCTTCTTGTACTCAATCCTACCACTATCATCCTTTCACATGTACGATCCCATCCTAATCGCTACTCTAAACACCTTGGTAGGATCCATCCTACCGCAACAACATCAAAACAAAATAGCACCAAAAAGTTAGAACCTACGCAAAACAACAATCCGATGAAAAATATAACAACAAAAATGCATCATCAATCACATATTTCTACCAGATAATGCGACCCCCAAATCCACCAGAACCACACATATTACAAAAACACTAGCACAACAAAGAAATAAACTCGAATCACAAAAATAATACAATAGGGAAGATGATATTTACCCATCCGGAACCTATGAATTCGAGCTCATCACATCCTCCTCACGAAGCTTGTATCGATCTTCATAACACGGTGCCGACAGGGTCTTCAGTGCGCTCGTGGCATCCATGGATTGCGCCACCTCCCTGTATCACACCGTTGGCGCAAGCAGGGCCGTCAGTGGCGAAAGGTCCACCGAAGTCCCTAGTGGCGTCACCTTCACCATGGACAACATTGGAGGTCCACCGAAGTCCCTAGTGGTGTCGCCTTCACCACAGACAGCATTGGAGGTCCACCGAAGTCCCTAGTGGTGTCGCCTTCACCACAGACAACATTGGATTCGCAACATGCCTGAACTGCTCTGCATCCTTGAACTGCGCCGTTGTGGACTTTGGTGGACTTGCCAGACCCGAATCGCCCCAGCAAGAGCTTGCCGTTGTAGGGGTCTTCATCCTTCATTCCACGCGAGTGATGTAGGCGGTGACGAATCAGCTAGCCGGGGATCTAGGGTTTGGGAGGGGAAAAGGGTGGCGCTTTTCTTATCACTGGCTCACGGGTGTGGGTTTTGGTTGAGCTTGCGAAGGGCAACCTTGGAAATTAAATTTATTTCTCTCTCTCTCAATCGACCCCAAAACGCCATCTGGTGACAGAATCCTCATGGGAGGGGCATTTCGAAGAATTTTGGGCGTTCGCGATAGCATTTGGCAGCATGTTGCGTTTGTGATGGTACTTTCCAAGTGGCATACGATTGCGATGGCATTGAACAAATTAACCCCTTTGAATAATATGAACTATGCACAGATGTATGGAGACAAGACAAGATATTACGTATTGTGTGTGGTACATTAATTGGATGCATAGTTTTGATTACTTGCCGATAGTCAACCAAAAATCGGGATTATCGGTTATATCGGACCCCCCGATGAAAGTTCAAACCGGCCAAAACCAACCCAAAAAATCTGATTTGCTAGAATTTGATCCTTTTAATTTAAAATCCTAACAATTCAATTTTTGATTTAAATTTTTTGGATTTTCGGCCAAACCAGTCCTATCGGACCCGGTAAAAATTTGAAACCGATTACCCAAATCCTTGTTGGATGGCATTGGACTAGCTAGTACTATGGTTGAGCGAATTAATGGAACGTTTTATCATAACATTTCGTGTGAATGATGATATACATACTAGTTTTCGTGATGGTTTGGTTGGGAGTCCCCGGCTGGACACATTGTACGCACATCAAAGGAACAAACACTAGAGAATATTTCCTAATTCCTATTGAGATTGAGCCGTTTACTGAGAAGTCGTTAATACTTGCCCGTCCTAGCTAAGCTGACACTTTTAGAGAAAAGGTCTTCACATACGGCTCAAAACGTCATCACATACGGTTTCTTGAGCTGTCTGAATTTATGGGTCAGTAATGACATGAGGTCACCACAGACGGTTTTCGAACCGTCTGTGATGCAGACTATCACAGACAGTTATTAACTCAAAATTGTCTGTGATATTTCACTATCATAGACGGTTTGTAGATGAAACCGTATGTGATAGTTCACTATCACAAATAGTTCGTAGTGAAATCGTCTGTGATAGTTCACTATTACTGACGGTTTGTAGATTAAACCGTCTATGATACTCACGTATCACATACGGTTTGTAGATGAAATTGTCCGTGAGAACTGATGTATCACAGACGGTATGTCCTAAAGAACCGTCTGTGATATTCTTTTGTATTGCTAAATCTATTTCTGTTTATCGGCCAGCCTCAGGAAATGCTAGTCATGCCCTCTGAAACAAGCTGAAACACAACAAGTACATGTATACATCCAATTCACATTCATTTCAGAACAAGCATATCGAATTCATATTCATTTCAGAAACAAGCACATCCAATTCACATTCATTTCAGAAACAAGCACATCCAATTCATAAATCAATTAACTAAAATTAACCATTCATGTATATTTACACACATGTACTATTAAGTTCAATCTTATCACAATCAAATTCAATCTACATTGTGGAACTTCCCATCTAGATTTATGGCCTCACGGTTCAAGAATGCCACAAACTGTCATCGATGTTTATGAGTTGGCCATATTCCAACGTAGTTGTATCGATACTCACAACTTGTCGCTAGGAAGATTAAATTCGTGCATATATAAATTGATAAGTATGAAATAATTATTGCAAGATTGACAAACCTGAGGATCATTGCTCATTGCGGAACCGACGAGTAGTTCCATGTTATGGCAAACATAGTATCCATAGATGTTGCAGGCCGACGGCTGCTGATGGCACTGCAAAAATAAAATTAGTTAGTTCGAGAGGTATTACTACGAAGTGTTATATAGGATTAATGTGTACTAGCGAATACCGCACATGACTTCATAATTGTTCGATAATTAATCGACGGGTAAACATATTTCCTCCATAGTTAACTCTATTGAAGTCTTTTCCTTCCTTTCCTTGAATCTAGGTATAATTATCGAACAATTGTGAAGTCATGTGCGGCCCTCTTTAGGGAATCTAGGTATATTACCATGTTCTGTTTTAGTATAATTACAATTAGAATCCAGTGGAACCTACACATATATATCGCCATGATCATTAAACCTAAGTTCGTGTTGCTTATAAAGTGCAAATCAACAAGTATGACCACTAGTGCAACACTTATTCCTAGTTGTAGGGAAAAAATATGAATTCCTTGTCGTGGTGAGTCAGCAATGACCCCGTCATGTTATCCTCGACGAATTTTGCATTCTCCTTGATGGTTTGCAAGGAGACCAAGTGTGTGTCGAGGAAAACTACCGGTGAATTTCTTAATTCAACTTCAGAAATCATGTAAACACACACACACAAAAGCAAGGAGTTATATATAACATTTATCGGTATTACACGAACATTGAACGTGTGTGGATTTCATGGGGATATGCTCCAGATCTTAGGATGATGTGACAATTGGCAATGGCGCTTACGGTTTGTCGTTTCACGCGTTTTCGACAAAGTTACAGGCTTACTGCTCAGGGGCGGTCCGACCGGTCCTTGCACGGCGGTCCGACCGGTCCCATATCGGTCGGACCGACCATCTGGGGCGGTCGGACCGGCGATGACCAAAAGTGTTCAAATCGAGCTGGGCCAAAAATAGGTGTTGTAGACAAGTAAGGGGATCCCAATGCACTTGGTCTCATAATTTTTGGAGTCTCCAGTAAGAAGTTCTATTGGATTTAAGTTTCCAGAAGGTTTCGGTTTTGGGAGCTTGAATTTGGCTAAGTCTAAGGGCGGTCCGGCCGCTCATTGTGGAGCGGTCCGACCGCCATGGGGCGATCCGGCCGGCTCACCCGAGCGGTCGAGCCGGTTTTACTTGAACGTCGGCCATCTTCGTGGCGATGTTGTTTTGTTAGGTCAAAGTCATTGGTTTCATGGCATATGATTTGCATGATGCATGTTTTGACTAACATGGGTCAAGTTGTGAAGAACTTGTTCCCGAATCGTGTTTTCTTGTGCGTGGTTGTGCGGTGGCTTGGTGGTCAACGACGGTCAACGGCGAGGAGAATCGGGACTAGACTTGAAGAGTTGAGGTCGAGCGATCGGCGATGCGGGTGGGTCAACGACTCAAGCGTGACACAAAATGGACAATGGTGACCTATTGGCAAATCCATGACGCATGGTGAAGCGGTTTAGGTCAAAAGGTTAAAGACGGCGCTAAGCGAAGCGTGCATATGTGACCCGTTTGTTAGTGGGCCTTAACGGAGCCCAATTAAGTCAAACCCTAAGAGTTTTAAGCCCCACTATAAATAGGAGGAGATGGTGGCTGCACCTCTCTCTCTCGCCTTTTATGTTTAAAAACCCTAATTGTCTTTAGGGAGTTGAGGTGGAGGCAAGGGCTCTTGATGGTTTGTGGTGAATTTCGTGATCTTTGATTGTCCAGCGATCCATGATGGTGTGGATGTAATCCAAAGAACAATCACGAAATCAATCTATGCAAGGTTTGCTTGAGATAAGTCTCTTTTCGTTCTTGCTTTCAATTTCGTGTTTTAGGGCTTTCTTTGATCCGTGAGTTTGTGATTGATTCTTTCACGTGAATTAGCTTGCTGTGATATGTGTGAATCTATCTAGCATCATCTTGATCATCAATCCTCACGAACAAGCTTTAGGATCAAGTTTTCGTTCTTGCGGTTTTAGACCTTCGTTAATCAATTGGTAATTGCTCAAGATCGTTCCAAGAATTATCATAATATTCGATTGGAATAGGTCCTCAATAGCATAGAGAAGGTGTGTGCAAAGTTTCGTGAAGTTTGGAGTTGAGAATCAAAAGTTAGACCTAATTGCAACCGTCATCGGTGATTTTCTTGCTTTGGATCGGTTAGATCGCCGGTCCGACCGCCCGTCACCACCGGTCCGACCGATTTTGAGCGGTCCGACCGCCAAGATAATAACGGTCCGACCGCCCGACAATCGGTCCGACCGGTTCACTACTGAGGTCGACCGCGATGCTTGTGTTGCTTTGATTCTTGCGATTATTGTCGCATTGCTTAGGGTTTTATTGGATTCAATACTAGTCTTCCATTTGTCTTGGTATATTGATCTTCATAGCTTTCTAATAGCTACTGGAGTGAAATTGTATTGAGTTCATAATTTGTGAAAAAGTGAGCGTGCTCCTATTCACCCCCCCTCTAGTCGCCTTTACGGTCCAACAAGTGGTATCAGAGCCGGTTAGTTCAATCTTGATCTTAACAGGTCACCGAACTTTGGCGATGGATAAGTTTTCTACTAAACCGCATATCTTCGATGGGCACGACTATGCCTATTGGAAGAATCGTATGCGCGTCTTTCTTGAGAGCGAGGACAAGCTATTTGGGATGTTGTTAGAGCCCATTGGTTATTCCCGAAATTGCTACACCTACGCAATTCTTTTGGCTAACAACAATAAGGCTAAGAATCTTTTATATGGTGCACTTGGTAGACAAGAATATGATAGAATTTGCAATCTTTCAATCTGCATGAAATTTGGAACACTCTCAAACATATCATGAGGGTTCGTCCCAAATCAAAAGGTCGTCAAGCTGTTTACAAGCTTGAGTACAATAAATTCGAGATGCGTCTGGAGAGAGCATCGATGACATTTTCGATCGCTTTAATAAAGTAATTAATCAAATGAAAGTCGTTGATATTGAATATTCTCAATCTGAAAATGCCACCCATCTCTTGTTGCAATCAACACCAAGGAGTGGGAGATGAAAGCTCTTGCTATAGAAGAAAATGTTGATCTTTCAAGTCTTACTTTAGAATTGCTTTATAGTAAACTCAAGACTCATGAAATTAAAAGAGTTGATCATCCTAAGAAAGATAATTTAGCTTTGGTAGCAGATCCTCTCAAAAGGTTTTTGATGACTCTTGTGAATCTTCTTACGGATTTTCATTTGCTTGTTTATCCGCTATTCATGAAGAGGAGCTTGAAAATATTCAAAGCAGAGTTAGCTCTTCTAGCTAAGAAATTCACACGGGCCTACAATAATGTGAGAAACAAAAAGAGAGGTGGTCCGGTAACATGCTATGAATGTGGTGAGCTCAATCATATCCGGGCAAATTGTCCCAAGCTGAAAGGTAAGAGCAATCATAAGGAAGGAAAGCCAGCTTGGAAGAAGCCTCCTTTCAACAAATCAAGGTATGAGGCAAATAAGCTTGTGAAGGTCGCTCACCGGGTCCTTGCCGCTTTGAGAATCAATCCTTGAGCGATGTGGATCTTGGGAGTGAGGAGGACAAGGAGGAGGAGATCCTCAAGGCAAAAGAAAGGAAGGCCAAAGACTTCACTGGCATGTGCTTCATGGCTGACACCGACGACATTGATGATGAAGAGGTATCTTTTACTTATGATGAGCTTTCTGCTAAATATGATTCTATAGTTGAGCAATTGCTTAGTCAAGATGAAGCGCTAGAATTTGTTATGACAAAAAATAAGAAATTAGAGTCAAAGATTAACAAACTAAAAGTAGAGCTTAAAAATGCTAAGACTCTTGAACCTGATGAATGTTTATCTTGTCATGCTATGCACTCGAAATTACTAAGTTACAAAGCTGCTCATAATATTTCTGTACAACAACTTGAGAATGCTAGATCTGAACTGAATGAAATTAAAAGTGCTCCTTGTGAAAAATGTTTAGAATCTAGTAAATTGATTGCTTTTGATGTGTTTGAATCTAGCCCTTGCACTTCATGTTTAGAAAAGGAACGTGAAATCAAAGATATCTTAGAAGCTGCTAGAGTCAAATATGCTAAGCTTAAGGACAATATTGAAAATACTACTTGTGCTTCATGTTCCGCTTTTAAGCTTGAAATTGCTTCGTATAAGGAGAAATCTATGAATAAAACTTGTGATGCTTGTGTTAACTTGAGAAAAGAAAATGCTTACCTTCATGATACATTAGAGAAATTTTCTAAAGGTAAGAAACAATTAAACATGATTCTTGACAAGTCTAAAACTCCTTATAAGAAGCAAGGTTTAGGATTCAATTCTTTTCAAGACAATTCAAACCCAAAAGTCATTCAAGTCTTGGAAAAGGTTTAATTGAATTCAAAACCCAACCTGCAAAAACATCTTTTAAATCTGCAGGTTTTGCCCAACCTTGTATTAATTCAAATGGTGCTTCTTCTAGTGGTACCAAGTACCATTGCACTTATTGCAAAAAAGGTGGACATTTGATTGAATTCTGTTGGCGTAGGTTGAAAAATGATAGGAAAAGTTTTGATAGAATCTCATTCATGCAACCTAGAGCTTCTATGAGACATGGTAACATTGAAAGAATAAAACGGATTAGGATTTGTCTCTCATGCAAATCATTATGTTTCTAAATATCCTAATTCTAATGTTTATCGATGGCGGTCGGATCATTGAGTGAGTCACCGGATCGACCGTTTTGGTCGCCGGTCGACTGGCCACCAATCTTACGTCGAGACCGCTCATGGACGATTCAAGTCTCATTTTAAATTAAACATTGCTCATAACCGAATGTTAGATGAAATCAAGGATACTACTTCTGGTTTGTATACTCCTTGCAGACGTGTGTCTCAGTACTGGATTCCTAAATCATGTTTATCTAATCCCAGTATTGAGACACATCGTTCTTTTGTTCCTTGATTTTCAGGATTATCGCGGAAAGGGGAAGAACACGTGGTTCGTTGATTCCGGATGTTCACGCCACATGACCGGAACTCAAAATGGTTTACCTCTTTCACGCGGCAGCGGTGATGACTTCATCACTTTTGGAGATGATACACAAAGGCGAATTGAAGGAACAGGATCAATTAGGGTAAACAACAAATTCATTCTAAAGGATGTCGCTCTGTGGACAAGCTTAGGTATAATCTTCTTTGTTTTCGGCTCCTTGATGATGGTTATGAGACTATTTTTAAGAAAAATGCTTGTCGTGTGCTTGATTCTCTTGGTGAGCTTGTGTTTGGAATCTCTAGAGTTGGTAGAATTTTTGGGTGATTTTTCGAATCTCTTCTTTGGATCTCTTAAATGTTTGCTTACATCATCTTGATTTACGGCTTTGGCATCGACATTTGGGGCACATTGGTTTTGATCATCGACACGAGTTAGCAACCTTGATCTCATGAGAGGTTTGCCTAAGCTCAAAGTGTCAAAGATCTTTGTATGTGCGCCTTATAGGCATGGCAAACAAGTTGCCGCTCACACCCTTACGTGACTATGGTTATGGTGACGGACGGGACGGTTGCTTCATATGGATCTTGTTGGTCTGCTAGAGTCCGGTCAGTCGGTGGAAAATGGTATATTCTTGTTATAGTTGATGATCTTTCTAGATATACTTGGGTGTTCTTTCTTACTTCAAAAGATGAAGCTTTTGGTTATTTCCATAACCTTGTTCTTCGTTTGGCTTCGAGCTTCTGGTGCTTTGAGAGCGATTCGCGATGATAATGGCACGGAGTTCAAAAATGCTTCTTTTGCTTCTTTTTGTCTTTGGCGTGGTATTGAGCATCGTTCTCTTCTCCACACGTCCCTCAACAAAATGGCGTGGTGGAAAGGAAGAATAGAACCTTGGTCGAAATGGCTAGGACGATGCTAGATGAGTATGGCACACCGAGGAGATTTTGGGCCGAAGCTATTGCTACTGCTTGCCATATTGCAAATCGTGTCTTTTGAGACCTTCTTTAGGCAAGACTCCTTATGAGCTTCGTTTTGGTAGAAAACCCTCTTTCGCATTTTGAGTTTTGGATCAAAATGTTTTATTCTTAAGACAGCAACTTAGATAAATTTGAATCAAGAACTTTTGATGGGGTATTTCAGGTTATCCTGCTCATTCGAGGGTTTTGAGTTTTTAATCTGAGACTAACATTATTCGGGAGACTTGTAATGTCACTTTTGATGAGACTAGCCACAGGCTAGATCAATTGCTACTGAGATGATTCTGGTGTGAGAGAGCATTTTTGTGGAGGAAGATGAGGACGAAGCTAATGTCATTCCCTCATCTGCGCCGCCGAGGCGCCCATATTGATACAAGAACACCTTACGTCTACTTCACCTTGATTGAGGCTCCCTGCATCATCATCATCAGCAGATACTGCGGATGTCGAAGAAACGACATCTCACCCGGCGCTCCACTTCGCATTCGAGAGACGGCATCCTCGGAGCAGATAATAGGTAATCTACATGAGCGAGTCACTCGCTCGGTATAATGATCCAAATCTCTACTCATTCGGCTTTTGTTGCTTCTTTTGAACCCCGCGATATATCACATGCTTTATCCGATTCTATTTGGGTAAATGCCATGCATGAGGAGTTAGAGAATTTTGAAAGAAACAAAGTTTGGAACCTAGTAGAACCTCCTAGTGGTCATAATGTTATAGGAACCCGTTGGGTGTTTAAGAATAAACAAGGTGAGGATGGTTACGTGGTTAGAAATAAGGCAGATTGGTAGCTCGTGGTTTCACCAAGTTGAGGGGTTAGATTTTGATGAGACATTTGCTCTGTTGCTAGACTAGAAGCCATTCGCATTACGCTTGCATTTGCTGCATCAAAAGGTTTTAAATTATATCGGATGGATGTTAAAAGTGCCTTTTAAATGGTTTCATAGATGAGGAAGTGTATGTTAAGCAACCCCTGGTTTTGAGGATCCTAAATATCCAAATCGTGTTTTCAAGCTATCTAAAGCATTATATGGTCTTAAACAAGCCCCTAGAGCACGGTATGATAGACTTAAGACCTTCTTGCTTAAAAATAATTTTGAGATGGGTAAAGTGGATAAAACTCTATTTATTCTTAGGCGTGACAATGACTTCTGCTTGCTCAAATTTATGTGGATGATATTATCTTTGGTGGTTCCTCTAATGCTCTTGTTTCCGCTTTTACGACACTATGTCCGAGGAATTTGAGATGAGTATGATGGGAGAGCTTAATTACTTTTGGGACTTCAAATCAAGCAATGCAAGGAAGGAACTTTCATCCATCGACGAAGTACACTAAAGATCTACTCAAGCGCTTCAACATGGGTGACTGCAAGCCAATTTCCACTCCCATGGCAACCTTCGATTTTGGATCCGGATGAGGAAGGAGAAGTCGTGGATCAACGCGAGTCGCATGACATGATCGGCTCCCTTCAGATGTCGACGGCCTCGAGACCGGACATTCACTTCACGGTATGCCTTTGTGCAAGATTTGAGCGTCTCGAGAACTTCCCATCGCCAAGTCATTAGCGCATATTCGGTATTTACACTCTACCCTCTTATATGGCATTTGGTATTCTGCTCTTGACTTTGTCCATTAGAGGTTTTTGATTCGATTTTGCGGTGGTGTCGGTTAGATAGGAAGAGTACCTCGAGCACTGTCACTTCCTAGGCACTTCTCTTGTATCTTGGTCTTCTAGAAGCGGTCTTACATTGCACAATCCACTCCGAGGCGGAGTATGTAGGCAGCGCTAGTTCTTTGAGCTGATTTTGTGGATGACGTCTACTTTGAAAGATTATGGGTTAAACTTTGCTAGTGTTCCTCTTTTCGTGATAACACTTCGCTATTAATATTGCTAAAACCCGATTGCAACATTCTAGGACTAAGCACATAGACATTCGCTTTCACTTCCTTAAAGATCATGTTGAAAAAGGTGATATTGTGATGCACTTCGTAGAGTCCAAGCTCAATTGGCGGATATTCTTACCAAGCCTTTAGATCAAACAGATTTTCCTCCTTAAGAAGCGAGTTAGGGTAATTTATCCTTATGGGTTGGTTTGAGGGGAGTTTGATTTTTTCTTATCTTTCCTTGTTCTTTTGATCTTTTATTGTTCTTTTCCGAACTTAGTGATCTTTTGAATTTTTTAGTTCTTTAGGCTTTTAATTGCATCTCATTGTGTCATATTGCATTCATATAGAAACTCCATCAAGTGGTTACAACAAATGGTATGAAAAATCCAAAAAGATGCATTGTAATATAAGATTTTCACTTATCTTTTAAAGTTGATGAAGCTTTGCCTATTACCCTTTAGAGCTTTTGTATTTCAATTCTTGCTCAATGTCATGTCTAGTTCTTTGACTTGCTAGAATTATCATGCTTTTACATGTGTAGCTAAGTCTTTGCTATATGAGCTAGAACCTTTTAAACAACTCAAACTAAAAATTGCAATTTGTGGATGTTTTAGCGAGTTGCGTAATTAGTGCTCCTCTTGTGACATTGGCCTGTCGAATTGCTTTGTTAGCTCTTTGATCTAGAATTGACCATTACTTGAGCTTTTGTGTTCTTGAGATTCTAAAAGTACTCATGTGAAAAATGAAAATCAAGATTGTCGTATGCTTAAATTGTGCCAAACTATTCTTACGAGACCGCTTGTAAAATGACATGAACTTGGAGATAGTTTGATGATCCGGACGATCTCATGGGGATGCTTGTCGAAATGACATGAACCTCAAGATTTGTCGCCCGGTAGAAGCTTAGAAAGAGTTTGTGGATGGCTCCTAGTCCGGGATCTTCTTTACTAAGATATACCTTTAAACAACTTTTGGTGAAGCTTAGGATGAGTTTGTGGATGGCTCCTAGTCCAGGATCTTGTCACTAAGTTAGATCATTAGTCAACTTCAATATTCAATGCAAATGAGAAAAATGTTGACAAATGGGCGTTTACAAAATTTTGAGCAAAATGATTCAATACGGGACTTGATTGACTCTTCTTGTGGTCTTTGTTAGATTTTTGATCTCACTTTGACATTTGACATGGCCAATTTCACTTTAGGATCCTGTTGATGAACTTCTTTGAATTTGAAGCGTTGCTTAAATTGATCAAATCTCATTGCTTCACTTTTGAGCCTTTGTGCTTAGCTTTGATATATATGTCTTACCATGATCTTGCTAGCATTTGTCGGGCTTGATATGTTTGTTTGTGCAATATTAGAGATACTAGCTTGTTCTTTTGGGTAATCTCCAAAGCTTCTTGTAATCAATAAATTGAAAAATACAAAAATTGAAGCCACTCCATTGCACTTCATGCATATTCCTCTTTATGCTTCTTTTGTTTACCTTCTTTCTTTATTCTTTACTTGTTATCCTGGATGAGAGGAAGGCGTGATTCCTTGATGAATCCATTGTCAAAGGGGAGAAGATGTGTTAAATGAAAAGATATTTCTTTGGGAGATGATGTGTAATATTTCTTTGCTACTCTTATTTGGAGAAGATGTGTTAATGAGAAGATTGGGGAGAAGTTTATACAAAGGGAGAAATCGAAAATTTGAAATTTGATGATCATAGTGAGGGGAGTTCTTGAGTTGCATTCTTTTATACTCACAATGATCATAGGTCAATTGAACAATTGTTTATTCATATGGACCTCATGTGAGAATTTTGACCCGTTTCGAAATCAAAGTTTTGATGCTTACTTTTGCCTTGTCTCACATGCCTATACTATTCGATGCGGCTTGGTCATTTTCATTGCTTTTTCTTGCTTATGGACCAAGTTGTGCCTTTGTCGAAGCTGCGAGTAAACTCGTTTTCAAACCTCTTACTTACATTTTACGGATAATTGCCAATGTGTTCATCAAGGGGAGATTGTGGATTTCATGGGGATATGCTCCGGATCTTAGGATGATGTGACAATTGGCAATGGCGTTTACGGTTTGTCGTTTCACGCGTTTTCGACAAAGTTCTGAGCTTCTTGCTCGGCGGTCCGACCGGTCCTTGCGGCGGTCCGACCGGTCCCATATCGGTCGGACCGGCCATCTGGGGCGATCGGACGGCGATGACCAAAAGTGTTCAAATCGAGTGGGCCAAAAATAGGTGTTGTAGACAAGTAAGGGATCCCAATGCACTTGGTCTCATAATTTTGGAGTCTCGAAGAAGTTCTATTGGTTTAAGTTTCCGAAGGTTTGGTTTTGGGAGCTTGAATTTCGGCTAAGTCCTAAGGCGGTCCGGCCGCTCACGGGAGCGGTCCGACCGCCATGGAAGCGTCCGACCGGCTCACCTGGAGCGGTCAGACCGGTTTCTACTTGAACGTCGGCCATCTTCGTGGCGATGTTGTTTTGTTAGGTCAAAGTCATTGGTTTCATGGCATATGATTTGCATGATGCATGTTTTGACTAACATGGGTCAAGTTGTGAAGAACTTGTTCCCGAATCGTGTTTTCTTATGCGTGGTTGTGCGGTGGCTTGGTGGTCAACGACGGTCAGCGGCGAGGAGAATCGGGACTAGACTTGAAGAGTTGAGGTCGAGCGATCGGCGATGCGGGGGTAAGTCAACGACTCAAGCGTGACACAAAATGGACAATGGTGACCTATTGGCAAATCCATGACGCATGGTGAAGCGGTTTAGGTCAAAAGGTTAAAGACGGCGCTTCGCGAAGCGTGCATATGTGACCCGTTTGTTAGTGGGCCTTAACGGGAGCCCAATTAAGTCAAACCCTAAGAGTTTTAAGCCCCCACTATAAATAGGAGGAGATGGTGGCTGCACCTCTCTCTCTCTCGCCTTTTTATGTTTAAAAACCCTAATTGTCTTTAGGGGAGTTGAGGTGGAGGCAAGGGCTCTTGATGGTTTGTGGTGAATTTCGTGATCTTTGATTGTCCACTGATCCATGATGGTGTGGATGTAATCCAGCAACAATCACGAAATCAATCTATGCAAGGTTTGCTTGAGATAAGTCTCTTTTCGTTCTTGCTTTCAATTTCGTGTTTTTAGGGCTTTCTTTGATCCGTGAGTTTGTGATTGATTCTTTCACGTGAATTAGCTTGCTGTGATATGTGTGAATCTATCTAGCATCATCTTGATCATCAATCCCTCACGAACAAGCTTTAGGATCAAGTTTTCGTTCTTGCCCGGTTTTAGACCTTACATTAATCAATTGGTAATTGCTCAAGATCGTTCCAAGAATTATCATAATATTCGATTGGAATAGGTCCTCAATAGCATAGAGAAGGTGTGTGCAAAGTTTCGTGAAGTTTGGAGTTGAGAATCAAAAGTTAGACCTAATTGCAACCGTCATCGGGCTGATTTTCTTGTTTGGATCGGTTACGTAGACTGCCGGTCCGACCGCCGTCACCACCGGTCCGACCGATTCGGAGCGGTCCGACCGCCAAGATAACAACGGTCCGACCGCGGCAATCGGTCCGGCCGGTTCCTCTGAGGTCGACCGCCGATGCTTGTGTTGCTTTGATTCTTGCGATTATTGTCGCATTGCTTAGGGGTTTTATTGGATTCAATACTAGTCTTCCATTTGTCTTGGTATATTGATCTTCATAGCTTTCTAATAGCTACTGGAGTGAAATTGTATTGAGTTCATAATTTGTGAAAAAGTGAGCGTGCTCCTATTCACCCCCCCTCTAGTCGCCTTTACGGTCCAACAACGTGATTGTACACACTTACAGTGTCCACAATCGCATGAGAGAGGCGTCGAGGGCGTCTAGGTTGAAGAGAAAGAATAAGTCTTCGAAGGTCACCCTGAAGACACAGTCTTGAACTACGTGGTTAAGATGATCCTTCTTGAACTTGATGTTAACACCGAGCATTGTTGTCCATCCGTCTTGTTGGCCTATTCCATGTACCATATATGCAATCTCGTGAAAGAGAATCCTAGGGTACAGTCACTCTCTGCCGCCTCGACCAACGGCTTGCCTAGCCCGAATTTCTAGGCCAACGACAAGAAGGGGATATTAGAACAGGAGTCGACTGTCTTCGATTTGCCCTTGCTGCCTCGGTTTTTAGAGGTCAACTTCACGAGAGTCAACCGAGCACAAGGTGTAGATACATCTGATGCACCGGGCCCTTGCCACTTCGGTGCAGGTAGCTCCGGCGTAGGTAGCTCCCTTGCACTTGACACCGTTGCAGGACATTCCTGTGAAGTTGACATTGGAGCAAGTAGCACCGAGGAAAATGTCCCTCTTGGGTCATTGGATGAATGTTCCAATAGCTTGCCCTAGAGTCATAATCTCGTTGTTTGGGGGAATCTACAGCGGGACGATCGCGAACTTGGCATAAACAAGCGTTCACATTCACTTTTGCGAAACCGGCGCTAGATTTACACCGTACACCAAAGCCCCGACACCGGATAAGTATCGATAGCAAAATATACTTCTACTTCATACACAACCAAGGAGGAAGGTTGTGGATACCGAGAGTCACGGGCCAAGTGCTATGTCGGCTGCTCATATTACCGAAAGTATTCATTCCATCTGTACTCAATCCAAACGTTATATTTCTTGGTTCCGCACTGAAGTCTACAAACCTCCTATCGATGTTTCTCCACTGGGCGAAATTAGCAGGGTGTCTTAGCTTTCTGTCATTCTTACGCTCCTCCGAGTGCCAATGCAGCAGTTTTGCATCCTTTGGGTTTGCAAAAAACCACTTCAAATACAAAATTACAGTAAGATACCACGCCACCTTAGAAAGAGGTTCTTTTTCACCTCGATTCCCTCGCCGTCATCTGATTGATTCTTACACTTGTATCGGGATGCATTGCACACTGAACATACATGCATGTTTGCATACTCGTTACGGTAGAGCATACAGTTGTTCGGACATACATGTATTATTTCTACCTTCATTCCCAATGGACAAAGAACTTTCTTGGCTTTGTAGGTGGTTTTGGGCATCTCGTTTCCCTCCTGAAGCATGTCCACTAAGAGACCTAACAACGTCATGAAATTCTTGTCAGGACCAACTGTTGTTTGCCTTCAATTTCAGCAGTTCAAGTATGGATGACAACCTTGTGTATTCCGGCTTGCAGCCCAGGAACAATGGCTTCTCCGAGTCCTCCATCAAGCCCTGGAATTTAACATAGTACCTCTCATCACAGTTCCCTTTTGCATTATGAAGCATCTGATCCAGATTGTCATCGTGCAGCCTATCCGAATCGGAACCACAATCGACACCATCTAGCGGCATATTATTGACTTCGTCGGAGATGTCGTTATCACTACCTTCCTGTATAATATGCTCTTTACCGTGGTGGTCCAACGTGTATAACCCTTTTTGAAACCCATTCGAATCAAGTGTGCTTCGATCTGTGCTCGGTTCTTAAATATCTTCAGATTCTCGCAGTCAATGCTTGGACAATACATATATTTCACTCCCCTATTCAACATATCATCCTCGGCAGCTCTTGTAAAAGCAGACATGCCATTAATGTACTCTTCACTCAAACGGTTGCTAGCGTACATCCAGCTTCGGTCCATCTACGCGACGCATATAACAATTTGATGTTAAATATTGATTTAATTAATTAGTATACTATTGATGCAACTTTTGATATGTCATTTGGAATATATATTTCTAATGAACTGTAAAACAACAATGCACCCAAGGGTCAAGTTGTTCATCATAAACACATTATAGATAGCTCATGTCCAACTTCAGATGGCAAGAAGACAACACTTGCAAAACCACACAAAATGTTAGATCTAAACTATCTTCAATTCTCTCTTTACCGATCTAAACCATCTTCAATTCTTTCTTTACCAAGCTAGAATGCAAGGAACAAATTACTAACCATCGACAGTCAAAAACAAATTACCAAGCTAGATCTACAATCTCTCTTCCCAAATCTGCGGTCTCCTTTCACCAAATCGCCTCAAAGCCACACCTCCAGCAGCAGCAGCGAGAACAGAGATGGAATTTAAGACAGATCGATCTGTGATGGTCGGATCTGCAATAAATGAGATTATCATAGATAATTTTTAATACAAACCGTCTGTAATGGGGATGGGAAGTCACAGACGGTTCATGTTGAAAACCGTTTGTGAAGATATTATTAAATATCACATACGGTTCTTGTTCAGAACCGCGTGTGATACTTCACAGACGGTTTTCAACACGAACCATCTGTGATATTATCGCTTCACAGACGGTTTTTAGCGCAACAAGTAACACAGACGATCACTAAACCAAAACCGTTTGTGATTGCATTTAATACATACATTTTTGATCAACCGTCCGTGATGAGGCGTCCAGTATTAATCTTTTTGTAGTAGTGTGACACCTAATCGGCCCAACCTGACCTATATATCCAAGCGTGCGGTAGGTCAATTAATCGGAGCAATAAATTAAATTGTAGTCGAGCTAGGTGTACCATGCACAGGGAAAACTATATCGGTACATAAATTTTATTGGATCCATCGATAGAACCCTTTATCGTCGGTTATCGGATATTTCAGTGAAATTTCGGACGGATTTTTTGAATTAAAATTTGAAATTTTTAGATGTAACGGTGAAATTTATCTAAATTTTGAATTAAAATGGAAATTAATTAAATTCAATTTTTTTAGTATAAAAATTGATCGGACAATAACACCGATAACCGTACCGGTGAAATTTCGGCCATGGATTTTTCAATGACCACGAATGGGCACGGTTGCTCCTCCCCGGTGCTCGTGATGTCGCGGCGCACCGGAATGAGTGTATTGCCGTCGATCCAAACAAGAACGAAGATTTGTACGGCCTATGTCTCTCCGAGGGCCTGTGTGCCACCCGAGACACAGAGACAGAGAGAGAGCGGAGAGAACCAGGATTCCTCTCTCTTCTACTACCAGTGCATATATATACTTGCAGACACAGAGAGAGCGGAGAGAGAGAGAGAGAGAGAGAGAGAGCCAAGTAAGTTTGAGGTGTCTTTGAGTCCGCTGCAAGCAACGCGTGCGTCCAAATTAAGACAGTTTAGTTTGCTTACGTGTCGTGGTTATCACTCACTCTTCCAGGCCCCCTCTTTTCCCGCAGCCCGTCGTCTCTCTCTCTCTCCCCGCTCCTCCGGCCCCGCACCCTCTTTTTCCCCCGCCCCCCCCGCTTCTCTCTCCCTCCCGCTCCCCGCCCCCTCGCCTCGCCTCGCTCCCTCGCCTCGCCTCGTCTCGCTCGCCCCTCTTTTCCCTTGAGCCGCACTGCCAGATCACCTTGTCTCCGTCTCTCTTCGCTTCGCCTTCGCTCCATGCTCGCGGCGCTCGCCCATCGCCTCGTCTCCGTCGCCTCCTTCCTGCCGCCTCGGCCCATCCCTTCCTTGCCGTCGCCCCTCGCCGTCTCGCCTCCCCTCGCCTGTCCGCATCCACTCCCAGTCCCGGTCGCCCTCCGCGGCTCGCTCGCCTCATCTCCTCTCGCCGCCTCGTCTCCGTCGCCTTCCTTCCCGTCGCCTCGGCCAAGCTGTGCTCACGGTCCGCCTTCCCCTAGCGGCCGAGGCCGGCGTGTGGTTGCTGCCGCCGACCCTCTCTTCCGATGGCTCGGTGGGAGGCGGGCGGCAGCAGCAGCGGCGGCGAGGCGGCGTGCCGATCCTTCCCCATCCCCTCCCGCCCCTTCCTGGCCTCTTCCGTGGCGGCCCGCACGAGAGAGAGAGACCGAGAGTTGCTGTGCCTGTAAGCTTTACCTCTTCTCAGCCCACCGCTCATGTTCCTGACTGAATTGCCAATCAACATATATGCTCCTTAATTCCCAAAAACTACGTACAATTTGATTTCATGCTCAAAGAAACCAAACATGAAACACGAAACCAGCGGCCTCTGATCTCAGTGCTGCAGATTGGAGAGGAGGTGGCAGAGGAGGAGGAACACGGAGGTGGGCACGCTCAGCATCAGCACGGCCACCACCCCGACGCCGACGCCGGGCCGGGAGCTCATCAGGAAGGCCTGCAGGAGGCCGACGAGCTCGCAGACGTCGGCGTCGTAGCTGCCGTACCACTCCTTCTCCCACGCCGCCCACTCCGCCGGCGGCTCCCAGCCGGTCTCCGCCGCCTTCATCTCGTGGATCCTCCGCCGCAGCACGATCATGCCCTCGTCCACCAGCCCGTCGCTGCCGCACCCGAACTCCGCGTCGTCACGGCGGGACGACGTGCACCGCACGGCGGCCGCGGGTTTCTTGACTGACGCCGTCGTCGTCCAAGATGGTCGTCCGGCCCGGCGGACGGCGGGGAATTCACACTTCATGAGTTGCATTCTGGATGTCAAGATTCCAGGAACAAACAGCCAGGTACCAATTCGACCAGTCGGGGGTTAGAAATTTGACTTGATTTGGAGTAGCTAGCTAGCTAGGAGGGATCAAGAGAAGAGGAATCGGCCGGTGATGCTATATATAGCTTGTTGGAATGTGATCGATCGATTTGTTTGGAGCTTGCGCGGAGGTGGGTTTATATATATTTATATATATATATATATACAGCTCGCCTTTGGGTCTGCAAATGCAGTAGAAGATGGAGGGGAAAGTTCTTGTAAGCAAGCAGGCGTGTGAAGGGAGGGAGGGAGGGACAGGGACACGTGGCGGCAAGAGGAGGCCTGGAAATGAACTGTAACCGGTATTTACCTGCCTGCCTAGCTGCTGCCTCGCGCGGCGTGTGTTTTGGTTGATTCGCTTCATTTGTGTCTCAACTAGGGGTGGGTATTGAGCCAGACCGAGCTGGTGGGCCCGTTAGGTTTCAGGTTATGTCGTGCTGTGTTGGTTCGGTTGGGTCACTCATATTGGTCTATTTTGCCTTCAGTCAGGTCTAGACATGGCCCAAAGCTCGTCGTATCGGAGTCGTGCCGTGGCAGCCCAAGTTTAGCCTTAAGTAACTATAGACGGCGAAGGAGGAGGCGGCGCCACCGCCATCTTCATTCCTCTCGTGCCCGCCTCATTAAAAACATAGTTAAAATTGAATTAATTGCGTAAAACTCTAGGCATGTAAATATTTCAGGGAAAAAAATAAATTTTTCTTGATATTTTACAGATACAATGTTACTACCTTGTTAAAAACCTTATGCCCCAGAGTGAGGTTCCCCTAGTAAGGAAAAGAGTACAGTAACAACATGCGTACATACTAACTACTCATCAATGTCGAGATCGTTCATGCGTTCGAGGTCAGTGTACGCCTGCACGATCTCAAGACCCTCCAGTTGATGCTGTTGCCGTTCTTTAGCCAATTCACAGTCCTTTGTGCATATGATTGTCTCCACCATCCTAGGCGTGAGAGATGATCTTCTTTCTTCTATTATTCTCCCTACCATGCTGAACGTTGCTTCTGAAGAGATAGTGGGCACCGGCACCAGCAGCACATCCCGTGCGGAATGTGACAGCACAGAAAATATCTGCTTGTTGTTCTTCCACCACTGGAGCAAATCTATCTTTCCACCTGAAAGATCAGGATCGATGTTTGCAAAATCATGCTTCAGGTAGTGGTTTAGCTCTGAGACAGAATTCTACAAGGGGGCTGCTTGAGACTGAGAGGACGGAAAACTGGACTTGCCCTTTAGCTTCTTCCACAAGTGGGATGTCATACTTTTCTTTTCTTTTTGCGTCTGCTGTGAGGCCTCCGATCTCATGCTGCTGTCGAATTTGTCATGATACATGCGAAAAACATGAAAAAGCTCCTCTTTGACATGTGCGAAAGCTTCCGAGTAATCAAGACCAAAGCATTCACCTATTCCCTCCATACCGATCTGCAAACCTGATAACTTTTTTTGTAAGATCGAAAATAATAGCAAAGCAATACACATGTGAAATAGAACTAAAATATTTAATAAATTTTTCCTCCATTAGTGCGATATCATGACCTAAAAGGGGATCATTCCTAGATTTGGTAATCTTGTCTGCAATTAACCAAATAAATTCTATAACTAAGGAAGAGGTAGGGTAATAAATACTAGATAACATCTTTGTTGCTTTATAAAAAAGTATTAAAAAACTCTAAAAAACGACTACAATCTGCCAATCTGAATTAGTAACTACCAATTCATTGTTTTGAGAGTTAGCATCGACAAAAATAGATATGATATGTTTGTACCCTTGTAACTTCTTTAACATGATGTATGTCGAGTTCCACCTCACCTTCATGTCAAGACCGAATTTTCTTGGCTCCTTCCCATTGGCTGTGCAGTACTTGCGAACCTGGTTGCCACCTGTGGAGAATTTGTGAGGTAGAGAATGGCATCGCGGACACTGTTCAAATATCCACCAATCGCTTGCATACCGTCTTGAACAACAAGTTTCAAGATATGGCATACGCATCTCTGATGGAGAACATAGCCACCAATATACGTCTGCAATCTTGTGGTGAGGATGTTCATAGTAGTCGTGTTCGCTGATGCGTTATCAAGAGTTATAGAATCAATTTTATTATCTATCTTAAAATCATCAAGTATGTGTAGTATACGCTCGGCAATAGCCTTTCTTGTGTGTGATTCATTAATTACCTTAAACCCTATGACTCTCTTATTTAGCTTGTAATTGTCGTCTAAATAATGGGTTACAACACTAAGGTAGGCACTTCTTTGGTGTGATGATGTCCAAATATCTGAAATTATAGCAAAAGAGAATTGAACTTGTAGGAATTGTTCTTTTAGCTCTGCTAGTTCCTTATGATACATCCGTAAAATATCAGATGTTGTGATTCTCCTACTAACATGTTTATACTGTGGGCAAAAACCGCATTGGATCATTCTTTCGAATGCGCGACTTTCACCCGTCCTAATCGGTTGATCTTCCGCAACAATATATCTAGCAATTTTCTCACGAGCAGAAAGCGAGTTGTATACCCAAGTACTTACAGATCCATCAGTCTCGATGTTTAGCTCCGTTTGTACTCCTTCCACTCGGCTCTGTGCCCCAATCTTGCGCAAGCATACTTTATAGTGCTAGTTCAAGTGCCCTGTTCCTACATCTATACGTCTGCAATATACGCTGCAATATATGTCTGCAATCTTGGGGTGAGGATGTTCATAGCAGTTGTGTTCGCTGAGCGTTATCAAGAGTTATAGAAGCAATCTTATTATCTATCTTAAAATCATCAAGTACGTGTAGTATACGCTCGGCAATGGCCTTTCTTGTGTGTGATTCATTAATTACCTTAAACCCTATGACTCTCTTATTTAGCTTGTAATTGTCGTCTAAATAATGGGTTACAACACTAAGGTAGACACTTCTCTGGTGTGATGATGTCCAAATGTCTGAAGTTATTGCAAAAGAGAATTGAACTTGTAGGAATTGTTCTTTTAGCTCTGCTAGTTCCTTATGATACATCTGTAAAATATCAGATGTTGTGGTTCTCCTACTAACATATTTGTACTGTAGGCAAAAACCGCATTGGATCATTCTTTCGAACGCGCGACTTTCATCCGTCCTAATCGGTTGATCTTCCGCAACAATATATCTAGCAATTTTCTCACGAGCAGAAAGCGAGTTGTATACCCAAGTACCTATAGATCCATCAGTCTCGATGTTTAGCTGCGTTTGTACTCCTTCCCCTCGGCTTTGTGCCCCAATCTTGCGCAAGCATACTTTATAGTGCTGGTTCAAGTGCCCTGTTCCTACAGCTATACGAGCAGATAATTTAGTTTGGCAATAATTACAGGTTGCGATATCTACCGTTTGGTCATCTTAGATTTCCTGGCTCTAGGTCACGTGCTTCCAACAATTCGCCCTTCGTCCAGACCCGCCAATGTTGCCGTCCGTGGACTCGGGAGAGAACTCTGGAGTCCCTATTGGCTCCGGACCGCCCTGGTAATGCTCGTAGCCCTCCGTACCATCCATATGACGGTCATCCATGCCGTAGTCTCTCATGCTTGGCGAGAACTGGTGAGCATCAATGGTAGTCGGAGCTGGAGGAGGACTAGGGGAGTGGTGGCGAGAGCTTACACTAAGTCTCTCTGCTGCCCTTTTCGTGCCACGACTCCTCGGTAGTATACCGCTTGGGAGCTCCTTGGTGCTTCGACTCCTTGGTAGCATAATGGATGGATAGATGGTGAATAAATGGGAAAGAGTAGATGGATGTTGAAGAAATGAGGAGAGTAAATGGATGATGAAGAAATGAGGTAAATAAATGGGGAGAGTAGATGCTTTGTTTTATAGGCACGGTCGCGCGGAGCCGTTGCTTCTCTGTGCTTGCCCGTTGCATAGAGAAATTTATGTCCGTTGTCTCACACGATTGAAATTGTGCTTACCCGTTTGAAAGCAAAACCGATTTGAAAGAAAGCAAAACTTCTGTCCCCAGATTCCCTCTGCCTCTCTCTCCCCATCCCCATCCCCTCCCGGTCTCTCTCTCCCCCCGTCCCCATCGCTCCCATCGGCCTCGGCCCCTCTCTCCCGATCTCTCTCTCTCTTTCCCCGCCCGTCCCCATCGCCCCCGTCTCTCTCTCTTTCCCCGCCGCCTCGCCCCCATCACCCCCTCGCCTCGCCCCAAGCCCCCCATCGCTCCCCTCCCCTGGCCGCCCCCTCGGCCCCATCGCTTCGCCCCCCTCCCTCGATCGCCCCCCTCGACCCCATCGCCTCCCTCTTCTCCGACGCGCCCATCACCCCCCTCGTTCGCCCCTCCCCCGGTCGCTCCCCTCACCTCCCTCTACTCCGACGTGTCCCCATCGCCCCCACGCCCCCTCTGCTCCGAGGTTGTGCTTGACGAGCTTCTGTGGGAGGCGGAGCGGTGGGAGGAGAGGAGGCGCAGCAGAGCGGTGAGGCGGTGGGAGGCGCGAGGAGGCGTGCCGGCCGTGGGAGGCTCCCGAGGCCCAGCGCCCCTGGTGCTCGTGCCTCTCCGGATCCCCCGTTCTCCTCCCCTGCTCCCTGTGCATCTCGGCCTCCAGTTGCTTTTGCCGCTCCAACAGCCCAGCCCCGCGTCGCTCCCTTTGCCCTCCAGCCTGCTACAGCCTGGTTCTCGCCGCTGCCTCCTGGCGCGGCCCTACGCGCCTCGGCCCTACACGCACCGGCTCGGCCTGCTCAGCCTCCGGCCGCCGGCCGCCTTGGTCCTGCGCGCATGGCACATGGCAGTGCCCGCGCTTCACCTCCCTCCCTAGCTCTCCTCTTCTCCCCTTCCCCGGCTTCCTCCGCGCATGGTTTTGCAAATGTTGTTTGAATTATCTTTTGATGTCAAATGGTTGATGTATGATGGATGCATTCGGAGGTTGTTTCTATTGATGGTATGGTGTTTTGGTTTTTCTGATGGATGATTCGGAGCTCCTTGGGAGGCGGAGCGGCGGAAGGCGGCTAGCCGCCGACGCCAAGCATCGGGCGTGCAGCCGGCCCGAGCACAAGACGCCACACCGGGCCGTCTTTGTCTTGCCCGTCGTGCCATTTTCACAGGCCCAACCGGCCCGCCACGTGGCGTGCCTGAGCCGTGCTTGGGCCGTGCCGAGCCGGCCGGGCCTCGGGCGGGCACGGAATGGCCTGGCCCGACTCCCACCTCTAGTTTCAACTCTCACCTATGCTCGCATACTTTGTTAAAATATACATGCATGCTCTATCTGGCCGGTATTTTATGGACTTACTTGCCAATTAATCCTCATGTGGTGTGTGTGTGTGTGCATATATATATATATATACACACACACACATGATGACTGAAATTATCTTAAACATAAGTTATATTTTTTATCTATTGGATCAACATCTAATTATGTGACACATCAATTTTTACACAAATCCAATGGTAACAACAATTGATTTAAACTTAAGAAAATTTTAGACGACTTATAAATAGCAAATCCGATATATATATATATATATATGGAACATATATAGTGCTAATGGGTAATTCAGTGCTGAGGTGCTAATACCAATCTTGACCGTTGGAGGTGAGAATATGCATAGTGTTTAATGAAGACGTATTAATGAATGCGGATTGAAGGTGTGAGCATGCAAAGTGATTAAATGGTTTAGAGGTGGGAGTCCGCATTAATCTTGGTTGTTCAATTCAGATCAAACGATCAAGATTGATATTAGCATCGAAAGGTGTAAATACCACCTAGGTGGTCTTATAATTACCCATTAGCACTAGACGTGAGATACATATATATATATATATATATATATATATATATATATATATGTGTGTGTGTGTGTGTGTGTGTGTGTGTGTGTGTGGAATTGCTATATAACTTTCAACAATTTTTTGAAACTAAAACTGTCACTTTTCTGTTTGTTAGATATGCTATAAGATTCGTGTTGTTGATATGCTATAAAAAAAATCATGATAGTCGAATTTTTATTCATCCGATATGCTTCAAGATTTGTACTTTTGCCATACGATGATTTGGGTTCGAATTTATAATAATTTTTTCTTCGGAACATAACGGGTTCACCACATATCGTATTTTATTGGTATATAATTTTTTTTTGTCTTTGTTTTTGCTCAACCTCTCAAAGTATATGTGAAGAACATAACGTGTTCACTACATTGCCTTATTTTATTAGTATATAATTTTATTTTTTATCTTTGTGTTTGCTCAGTATCTCAAATTACATGTAAAAAATATAACAGATTCATATTATTACCTTATTTTGTTAGTATATAATTTCATATATTTTTTTTATCACATTAACGTGCGACGGTTGAATGCGACGTATATACTAGTACCACCGGATCTAAGCGTGTTGGGAAATTGGTTGGTAGTTGCGGGTAAGTACATGTACTATGCGGCGCATAGATCGTTAATTGGGAATTAAACAAGGCACGCCACTGGCGATTAGTACGAGTTTCAACACGCAACGCGCATCCTTAATTCTGTCTGTTTCTTCTTTTTCTACTTCTTCTTCCCTTGTCGTTGAAGAGTAGTACAAGGCAAGATTGCCAGATCACATGCCCGTGTCCCGTGACAGGATTGGATGTGAAATTAAATCGGAGCACCGGTTGTTCCCACCTAATCGGGTTCGAATTCACAAAATCTATAATGACGCGTACGCTCGTTGAGTGCATAAGTGGGGATTACAAACGCGCACGCTCGTGTGCGCGTAAGTGGAGTGTGTCTTCGTGTGTGCGTAAGTGGGGTCGTTAGCACCGATTGCTCCTATCCAGAGAAGGCAATCGGACGCACTGAGTATTCTTCATAAGTATATACGCGAAGGACGACGAGCGAAAAAACTCGTATATACCCATCGCCCGCGGGCATGCTTGTTTACCCGCGAATAATGTATCGTTCCGTGGGTACCTATCGCCGCGGATATGCTTGTTACTCGCGAGCAATGCATACATCAAGGTCATCATAATTCACACATATCACATATTCAACAACTAATAAAGTTCATCATAATCCATATATCATATTCAATCAGATAACTAATTAAATTCAACAAATTACATAAAAATACAAACTGATATAGTGCGGTCGTTCCCACCTAATCAGGTTCGAATTCACAGAATTTATAACAACGCGTACGCTCGTTGAGTGCATAAGTGGGGATTACAAACGCGCACGCTCGTGTGTGCCTAAGTGCGGTGGGTTCCTTTGTATTCTCAACAAAAATCAGCCTCGAAAAAGAGAGAGAAACCCATAACGACCCTAAAACACGGATATGGTTGAGTAAAAACTCGTTATCACCGAAAGAATTCAGAAGATCAGCTTGTCAGTTGGAGTAGCTATCAACACTAGTTGAAAATGAATAGGCACCGTACGTAGCTAGCTAGCTATACGGCTATACCTCAGCGCTGTTCCTGAAGAAAAGAAGAAGAAAAAAAGCTACAGTTCAGTTGATGGCATGAATAGCTACTGTATCAACAGCGCGTTCGAAGGTCGCTTCGTTAACTGATGAGCATTAATTTCACAGGAAATCAAGTGGAAGGTGCGAAGTGAACGAGCGTGAGCGTGAGCAATCCGATTCCATCTAATTGTGTAGTGTTCCGCAGGAAGGCACGCATGTCGGACAATGGCAAGCTGAATCTCGTCAAATCTGAAAATGGATGACAGCTTCCTTTCCGTAGATTGCTCCTCTTGTTAAAAGGAAACGAAACCAAGAAGAAGACGTAGAAGAGGCGACTGAAATGTGAATAAATTAGCTGCAGGTTGAACTTGATATGGACGTCTCCGTGCTAGATTAATCGAATCGAACGCGATGGAACGGGAATATAATTACGTTACGTTACCTTACGTTACGTTACCAAGTAGTCGCCAAGTGCAGCTGATTAATGTCGTTTCCAGGCTTCTCTTTTCTCCTGAGATAGAGCTAGCTTATCTAGCTGGGTGTGTTTTTTATGGTAATTTTTTTTACAAAACTAGATAGTCGTCTCAAAAATTTGTAAAAATAGGGACCTTGAACAGTAGAACTAGGTTCCTGTCGTCAGTTCAAATGACAACAGAAACTTATGAATTGTAAAATATAGCAAATGAGCTCAAAATATTATAATTTTTTTGCGTAGCCTCCCAACATAGCTTTATTACTTGTTTAATTTTTTTAATAATTTTATCCTTTCTGAATAATTCTATAAAATTTATTTAAGTATACTATTTAAAACTTTTTTACTTGTAAAAAATGAGGTAAAAAACTTATGAATTTTTTGTGAATGCTCCTCACATAGTGTAATTTATCGTGTAATTTTTCTAGAATTTTATATATTCTACAATTGTATCAACAATTAAGGGTTTACACAATCAAGTACACTATAATGGAAAAGTAAATTCAGAATTTTTTAGGTAATTTAAAAACATATAAAATTCTGAAAAAATTACATAATCAATTAAACTATGTATGGAGTGTTCACAAAATTTTTATAATTTTTGGACCTTATTTTATATATTTACAAATTTATACAAACAATATATTTAAGTGAATTGTAAAGAATAGTTCAAATGAATAAAATTATAGAAAAATTACAAAAGTAAGAACATTGTGTTGGAAGACTACTAAATTTTTTTCGTAATTTTGTGACTAATTTACTATATTTAAAAAATCTTAGATTTATATTGCTAGTTGAACTAACGATATGAACCTAACCCAAAGGTCGAGGAGTATACAATTACCTCATTTTGTAATATATATATTTTTTAAAAAAGTGCATTCCTTTCAGACCAGACCGCCCGGTGTCGAAACTGACAGTCAATCCCATTGACGGAGTTTCAGATCAAAAGTTTAAATGTTTAATCAGATTGGGCGTACGTGCAGGATCGATGAACATTACATTGCCCCACTTTTGAAATCAAAAGAAAAATTTCTGTCATCGTGTCAAACATATCTGACTCAAAGCCATGCATAAACTTCACATGCATGGATCGATGAATCAACCAAGTGGTATGCATGTCGACACAAGACCAGACGGAGAAAACGAGGGGAGATCGATATGAAGAGATAGCTGCAGCTGATAGATCCCATTTAGTCTTCATTTGGAACATAAAATAAGCTAAGTGCTGTGATCGACACGCGTTGCTGATCTATCTGCTGATTTTAGCTTGCTTTTGGTCATGGTGCAATATATACTAGCATGTTTTCTTCACCGGATCATGTGGGCGGCAGCTGCATAAGTGGAAAAAAGAGACTATTTTTTCCATTCAAAAAAGTGGATAAAAAGAGATCGATTTGGGAACAAAATAGCAGCAAGGTCTCGGGTACCATTGATTCAGATTGCTTTGAATAAGAGGAAAATGCACATTTTATTTTGTTCTTGTGAGGAACTCATATCACTCTGTTTGACATTCTATTTTTTTAAAGATTTTGATATGCATTCAATGGTTGTTACTGTATTTCCATTATGAGTGGAAATAAGAAGAATCAATGGATGAATATCAACTTGGCGAAGATTATTGACCAGGTCAATATTTTGGTCAAAGTCTCTATGAAAGCAGGTCCACATATTAGAGACCCACTTTATAATGGTTATGGGCCTATGACCAGTCTGAAAAGAAAATCTAATCCCTTTTATTATGGTTAAGACCAGTTTAAGTCATGAGACAACCAGTCATGTACACTACACGACCAACTATACGGTTATGGGCCATCCTCGACCAACAAACTAGTCAGGAGACATGACAATTTCCCACATGACTAACATGAGAGTGGTTATTGACGCATCTGGCAACTTGCGACAGTTGGGCAAAAGTCGCGACGGTTCAAGACATGACAAAGGAACACGCGTAAAGATAAAAGACGTCTTTATTGGTATTAACTGCCACCCCCCTTCAATAGCTATAAAGGGTGTAGCCCACGTATTCTGTAACATATAACTCTTAATGCACATATTACACTTTCAACGTTCTCATTCTCACTGTTTTGTTATACAAACACTCATTGTGTTCATGACAATAAAGATATTCGTCTAGATTGTGCTCTTGTATTATTTTTTTCGATAAGCTCGATAGGGGACCTAGGGTCTCGATCATCGATAGTTAGCGCTAGAAGGACTCTGGGTCTCGGTAAATGCTTGGTGTGTGGATCCTCTGGTCTCTCAATTGTTTTTATAAATGTAAATGTTTAAAGACATAATAATTTGAATAAGCATGAGTTATTTGCACTTGATATAATAAAAGATTGATGTTTTTACATTCTATCACTTCTTTATATTGTGAAGAGGGCGGCTCGTGCTTGGGGAGGAGGAAGCGTCGAGGACGGCGGTGAAGGGCTTGGGGGGGAGAGAGAGAGAGAGTTAGAGAAACCTTAATGCCAGCAGAAAGACATATATAGCAGAAACTAATAAACTACTTAGCAGTTCAATTAATAAACTAAGAATCCTGAAGAGCATATATAGCAAAGTAGCAATCCCATCTTGAAGGAATGCAGAAAGGCCTCTTCATGGCCACCAACGCTGCCGTCCTCTAGCGTCGCCTTGTACACCATCCTTTATGTGCTCTTCCCTATGATCTCTGCAGTTGCGCACAGCAAGTCGTCGGCGTGAACGCCATTGGCCCATCGAAATGCACCACTTGCCGCCCACATTACTGCCGGACTCCACCTCCGCCGCCCCCAAAGAACTAGAGGCATAAACAATTAATTTTCACACACACAAGCATCAAGATTTACATGGTCGAAACCCTGGCTATCCACCAATTTTGTAATTTCAGATCCAAGCATCAAGGATGAGAGGGGAGGGGATTGGATGGGGGATATCACTGGCAATAAAGGAGAGGCGGTGGCAGCGTCACTGTTGTGTCATGACGGTGACACTTCACAAGACACTCTTACGACAAGAGTGCCTTCTGTAGTGAACCATGGCGTCACAACTAGAGGCAGAGGAGCTCACGGCAGTATTAGCGTCGTCGGGGGGATGTGGCGCTTCGATCGGTTTGAGGGGAGGTGGCACCGCTTTGGTTTGGGCAAGGCGGTGCCGAGAAGGTGGCGAAATCGATCTGGAGTAGTTTGGGGAAGGCGGTACCTTAGAGTCCAAATATAAATAGGGTTGGACATCACAGACGGTTCTAAAGTAGAACAGTCTATGATAAATACACATCACATATGGTTTCAATAAATAACCATTTGTGACAATATACATCACAGATGGTTCTAAAGTAGAACCATCTCTGATAAAAATAGAACTACTTTTCCCGAAGAGATAGGAAAAGGAACGTCAACCATCTTCATAAAGAACAATTCCCAAAGAGACAGTGACACTTTGACTTTCCAACAATTTATTGGGAAATATTCTAATAAAATTTTATCCGTTGGACTTCCGTTTAACTTTGCCACAAGTCGATAGCCTATAAATAACCATCAGAATGGCAGAACTTACGCACATACTTTCTATCTTTCCTAGTTCTACTTCGTTTTAAAGTTCTTCTCTCCAAACTTCTCAAGTCCTAATAGATTTATTTATAAGAAATAATCGGTCCTTGGAGTTCTTCCACTATGGGTAAGATCATGAAAAAGATACATTTCATAGAATAAATTGACTTTTCGACCACCGTGGAAAAGACAGAATCCATGGATCGTGACTTCAAGATGATCAAAAAGTCAATTAAGTCTATGGAGTGAAGTATTCAGGAAATTGGTAGAAGAAAAACCACTGAAAATATTCTTTAACTATGATTATTATTGCTGAAATTATATCTGAATTTTGCTAAAATCGCTAATTTTACAACAAGTAGTTAAACACCTGTAGAAAGAACTTGGCGTACTCATGCCTAATTCTACAGTTGTCGCTACGGAGGATGACGTAATCACCTCACCCTTCCGTCACGTCGCAGTATGTGCTCGTGCTCGATGGCTGTCCTCCGGCAGCGCCAACACCCGGCCCTACGATCCGACCATCTTCTTCCACGTCACCTCCTAGACCGCATCTGCAGAGAGCCTCTGCTACAGCCTACACTCCCGGTTGGTCCTCTTGGACGTCTCGCACCCACCGCCGGTCGGCTCACCCTCGACTGGCTGATGTAGTGCTTCCCAACGTCGTCCTGATGAGTGAAGACGAGCGTGAGGTCGACGATGAAGCAGGCCTATGGGTTGCCGGTGCTGGCCAGGTGGTTGACGACAGTGAGGTAGCGCTCGTTGTCGAGCCACTTCATCGCCTTCTCCCGCTCCAGCACTACGCGGCTCCCCACGGCGCACTCCTTGGACGCCTTGTACATGGCCTTGTAACTCCAATATACACACATAATTCAAGACGTCGAAATTTTAATACAAGAATCACTTCATAAGAGAAAATTAAGCAACTGCAAAATTGAGGTTCAATTAAGGGCGTTGTTGCTAGTCAGATTAATGATATGTTTCTCTAAAAAATAATACAAAAAATAGTAACATGAATGGATTGGTTGCCGCCACAAATAATAGTACATATTTTTATAGGTATATAAATACGTATGTGGCTCATAGGCTGCAGAGGTCAGCCATGGGCTGAGGAGAGGTCGTGGCCACAAGGCCGATGATGTGGACGAAGACATCGTGAGGAGGAGCGAGCGATCACCGACCTCCTCGCTTTAGTCCTCGCCATCATGCTCCGTGTGCTCACCATGGCGCGCGGTGGTACTATAGCTACCTGCGTATGTATTCAATACCGCGCGTGCTCACCGTGGCGCGCGTTGAGCAATCTTATAAAACAAGGAGTAACGTCGGCGCGCGAGACGAAGAGACTCATTGTAACATCGGCGCATGAGACGAAGAGACACATCGCGCAGGAGCCGAAGCATTGAACATATTACAGACACTTCCAACCATAAACTGTCTGGGATATTTAGTAAAATCCAGACGGTTCTTGTTCAGAACCACCGGCTATACTTCACATACAGTTTTCAACACGAACCATCTGTGATATTACCTTTTCACAAACGGTTTTTAACACAACCAGTAACACAGACTGTCGCTAAATCAAAACCGTCTGTGATTGTATTTAATACTGACGATTTTGGTCAATTATTTGTGATGAGACATCCGGTATTAGCCTTTTTGTAGTAGACAAGGAGTAGTGACACCCATTGTTAAAGTTCCTAGAATAGAGATATAGAACAACGTATAAGTTATCATGCTTGCATATCCATTATTTGAGTCTCCATCAATTATTCCAATAATTACATATCCGATTTGCCCTATGGACGAATATGCAAGTATACATTTCATGCTTGTTTGAGTAATAGTAAGGAGATTCCCCAATATCATGCTAAGAATAGCTAGGAATACTAACCTTAGATTACCAATAATAAATTAATAGATCTACAAGCATACTTGCTTTCACCAAATGCCCCAAAGCCGGCCCGCCTCCTTCAACACAACCACATTTCAGAGACATATCTTACTACAGACAGATGGCAGATGTGCTGGGACCGTCAGATATTTAATGGTGCATATCACAAACGGTTCTTGTTAATAACCGTATATGATATGTATCACAGACGGTTTTACATAAATATCGTCTATGATATTCGAAAACCTCACAAACCTTTTTTTATTTAAAACCGCCTGTGATGATTCACACACCTTTTTTATTTAAAACCATATGTGATGATTCACATACCGTTATTATTAAAAACCGTTGGTGATATTAGGAGACATCACAAACCATTTTGTATTTAAAATGGTTTTAAATACAAATGGTTTGTAATATCTAACCATATCATAGACGGTTTCTTTCACTAAACCACCTATGATAGTTCTATCTATAGCTAAAAAATGTTTAGCAAACATATGTTCAACATAGACAATAACTTCAACTCCAAATTGGATTTTTTGTGTGTGTGTGTGTGTATATATATATATATATATGTGTGTGTGTGTGTGTGTGAGTCGCTTCTTGAAAAATATTTTCTTAAAAAAATATAGAAAAATATCAACTTATTTCTAGCGACCTAGGTAGACTGCTATCTCCATCTTCAATTCTTCGTAGGAGACGTCGTCGACATCGGAGGGTTCGGGGTCAGCGTAGGTTCCTCGAAACACGGCCACCCGTTGACGTGCTCATTCGTGAGTAGCCCAAAGACCCTCCGACTCAAGGACCAAGTCGAAATGCGCCCAGAGGCTCTCTTCCCTCGCTCGAGGTTTCTCAGCACGGTCCACTCGATCGTCGCCGTCTCGATTTCGGATTCCAAGCGACCATAATCCTCGTGGAGACATGCAACGTCTTGCTCGAGAACTACGTCGATAGCTTGGTTAGCTCGCTGGAAGAGGGGACCACCCAAAAGACGTGACATAGGAGGATGTCAAGATGGCGGAAGGTGGCCATCACATACTCGGCATAACCTCCGCTAGAGAAAGGAGGACACTGTTAGCACAATGTCCTTCGGCAACATCAGCAAGCGTATGCCCGACGAGGTGGTCGTACAAAATGGCTAAGTAGGCTATTAACGCTGGCATCAGGGGAGAAGAGCGGGGAGCTAGTTTGGTAATTGCTATTTATTTGTGCTTGAGAGTAGAGCGATGTGAGGGAATCATCTTTGTGGTGGATGATCATTATTACAAAACAAAGAATAAATTCGGCTCGTGAGATGAAAAGACAATTCATCAAGGATGAGATGAAGAGACGCGTATCGGGGAGTCGAAGTGGTAATGAGCGTTTAAGAGAAAGATATTACAGACAATTAGTATTTAAAACCATCCGTGATACAATATTATCACAGGTGGTTCTTGTTAAGAACCTCTGTGTATTATCACAAACGGATAGTATTTAAAACCGTATGTGATTTCTATGAATATCACAGGCCGTTGTATTTAAATCCATATGTGAATATTCATAGACAATTATTAACAAGAATCGTCTGTGATACATAATTATCACAGACGGTTCTAGCCATCGCTAGTAACATAGACATCCACGCTTGTAAAACCGTTTGTGATAATTATATCATAGACGGTTTCTGAGAGCCGTATGTGATGAGGCGTATAGTATAGCCTATTTTGTAGTAGTGATAGCACCAGTCTCAAAAGTAAGAGTTGGAGGAATATTTTCCTATTCAAAGACCATGGTAATTTTTTAAAGGTGATTTCTCTGTCATAGCGCATGGAAAAGGTAAATAATACTTACTGCATTAGTTGACTAAAGAGTTGAATCCTGACCAACATTTTGGCCATTAACAACCTCATCCCTTTCTTCTGTGACAAGCAAAACTTCAGTGGTCAAAGCCTGTTCGACGACCACTTTTGTTTGCCTTGTCTTCTCTTGTAATGGTGGGATTTGCTCGACTGCCTCTTCTACTGGAATTAAGGCCCGCTCGATTTCTTATGGAGGTATTTGTCTTGAGGAGGTCATAGCATCCTCAACCACTTCCTTTGCCTCAACCATGGGCATTGTTGCCTCCTCTAAGCTGATATGAAGCTAGCTCGGCCACAGGAGCAAGAATGGATCCTCTCTAGCTTCTTAAACTCCAACAGTTGGATGAAAAGAAGTGATCGAGGCCAGTGTTCTAAATAATGACGGTTAAGGCATTGTAAACGGCCGTTAAACTAGTAAAGGTCCCCTGCCCGTTACATTTATGTACATTTCAAGGCTTGTCCGTTTTATTGGGCCGTTTATTCGGTTTAACAACCATTAACGTTTAACAAGCTTGTTTATTGGGTAAAGTTGCAAGATTGTCATATGACATGGAACATTATGACATACATGAGATGAATGCTAGTTTTGCTTTTCATTGCCACTTGAGCTATTCATTCATTCAATTATGATTCTTTAATTACCTTCACATCATGTCATCTTTTTTTCCTCATGTCACTACTGTGGATAGTTGTTAATAGCCTGGTAGTTCCATTCTATATGCATGAAAGAAGATGAATTAGATATTTATTTTGTTAATACAAGCGTATGTATATATTTCTCTGAATTTTAAACACTTACCGTATACACACTAAAAGGCAAGGTGACCGTTTGTTAACTGTTATTTAGAACATTGTCAGGGGCTGATACAGATAAAGATATTTATCTAAGTAAATAATGTACAAAATCAAATGAAGAAAGAGTTAAGTTAGATAACTTACTCAAAACGGAGACCAATATCAGTCTAAAAAAAGACACTGGTGGCAACCAAACTACCACTGCCATCACTTGTTTTATCTTCGATGATATTTACATTAGGATTGCTAATCCTAGGTTTTCTTACTAAGATAAGAGAAATTTCTTCTTCCTCAATATCATCACCGTCATCCTGAACAAATGGGAATGAAGGAAGGTGACAATGAAGTGGCTTTAAAAGCTTAATCTTTTGTTTTTTCTTACGCACCTAGGTTGCTGCCTCAACCTTGGTAGTATTTGTCATCTTTTTCTGCGCTTGAGGTCAGTCATGAATGCGCTTTGACCGAATGGCAGGAAGGGAGCTGGTCGGGCTATGACAGCCTAGGTGCTGGACGGTGTAACACTGGTCTGCGTGACAGCAACTGGAGCACCCGTAGAGATTGTTCGTTGTATCTCAACCACGACCTGTGAAGACCCAATTGTAATGGTCTTGGTCTTTTTGGCCGGCGGGGGTTTGTTGCTGGCTCCAGCCTGGTTAATACCCTTCTTTCTACCACGCATCTAAAGAAAAGATAGATTTATCGACTACAGTCGTAAGCAAAAAATTCAAGACTAATGTTAAAATTATACATTCATGCATTCGTTCAGTTATGAACTCTGCAGAGGCAGCAATTAAGCTGGAAGGCTGGTCATCGAAAGAAATGGCCTCCGAGCCATCTCTCACATTCTTCAACATAGTTGAAGTCCTTTCCTCTACCACATCATCTGGCAATTCTAAAGCAAAAAAGACAAATAAACTTGTAATCTTTATGCTACTAAGTTAAATATTGCTTTAAAAATTCAGAGAGTGACATACCTCCGAACCGTCTTTGATCGGGCCGTCACTCTCTTCAAGCATCTAAGTATAATGAAACTTTTTCACGGAGGGGGGCGGGGTTGATCCTGTATTGGAGAAAATCGTGATGATCTTCTGACCTGTTAATCTGGCGACCAAAAAAAAAACTGTGCCGACCAATCTTTTACATGCATTATGTTGCGCGCATCAGTCATGTTTTCGTATCATATCAGATAAATTTTCGATGGGAGTGACGCATTGGCTGACCGGATTTTTCCCAATTGAGCTTCATTTTAGTTAAAAATTATGACATTTTGACTCTTTTTATTCTTTATCGTAAAAGTAATCGTACAAAACAAGTATGTGCAAACACCTACATGAGTCACTGACAAATAGCACCTCGTAGCAGTGCTCAGACGCACTCATCAGAGCATTTTTAGTGTATTAAACCGATGTCGATTCAAAGTTATGCCACGTAAGCATTCTAAGAACTGAGTTTGTTTTTCTCCAATGTATTGAACCGATTCCTACTAATAACTGAGACCCACGTTACATTACAAAACCACAAAATAATAATTTCCTTTCTCAACCGTACTCTCTTCTATGTAGTTATTTAATGCACATATGAGTTGTTTAATATTTTGAATCGACTCCTAAGTAGAGTCCGGTTCTATGCAACTTTTTTTTGGTTAGAATCGACCCCTCCAATGTATTGACTCGATTCAATGTCTTCTCACTCCTCATTTGAACTGGCCAAAATATAACATTAGAGATGGTCTCCGTGCGTCAGTTCCGTAGCTGCCATAGCCTTCAAGTTAGAGGAAAATCTTGAACGAAAAATCGATGTTGCGCAATTCCCATTCGCTGTATTGCTAAGCTTTCTCCAAATACCAATACCTTAAACTTTGAGATTTCGATACAAGTTAATTTCGTTGGAAGTTGTCAAGTCAAATACTGCAAGTCCTCGTAATCTTTTACAAGTTGGCAATCGATTTCAGACAAAGGCTGCCAAACAAGTGGGTAATCGAAGCTGATGAGAAATCGAGGCCAGATGGGTTGGCTGGCATTCAGATCAGAGGCATTGGAGCTTCACTTCACGCGTATGCAGTAGATGATGCACAGATTAAGAGTACATTGCAGGCGCGTGATTAGTCCTCGTTTGGACCAATGACAGAACAGACGATAATGTAATCTTTAAGAAACTACCAAACCAGAGACTTCGCTTTGGCCGGTGATTGAGACTTTGTTTATTGGAACAATACTCACCTCGTTGCTACGACTACTCCCAAAAATTATATTGAGCAGAGTTGGAACTACAAGTAAATAAAAACTGCTGGGCCTGGGCGGCGGATTATATATTGCCCCATAATACTGGGATCCTATCATACGCTGTGCAGAAAGTGCAGTTTCATTCTGACAAAGAAAAGAACGGCCAAAGATGAGAAATCAGAAACTTCAGTCTGCGTTTTTTCGGGAACTCGATCGCAACCGCTGAGCTGTTGACCACATAGCCTAAATGTTTAGGCTCGTGCAGATCCCAATCTGATGTGCGTTGGCGCACGGTCAGAGAGATGCTACTATATGGCTTCGGTAGCGAAGTATACTTAGATAGTCAAATGTGATTAAGCAATTGCAGAATGAGTTGGTAATGGCCATAAAAACACACATGGGTTTTGGAGGAATTTTTTTAATAATAATATTTTTTTAAAAAAATACAAAACTAAATAGTCACCCCAAAAAATTGCAAAACTAGAGATCTTGTTTGCACCTTGTCGTCCGTTCAACAAGTGACAGGACCTGTTGCCAGTTCAACTGGTGACAGGGACAAACTCTCCCCTATAAAAGAGCGTTGAAACCCTAAAATTTGGGTAAAACTCACTTTCATTCGGAGAAAAGAGTAGGAGGGAAGGGAGATGAGTAGAGGGGAGGAGAGAAGCTAACAAAGCGTTGCCCGTCCGGTCGCCCACCTGTCAGGTAAATTTTTTAACCGAATGGATTACATAGTTTTAGATGTACGATTACGTAGTGCAGTATGTTGTACATAATAATACTTTTCGGTGGGTAGTCTAGTATGAGATATGTGGTTAATTGTGTGTGTGGGTAGTCTATAGGTTAATTTTTTAACATGTACCCATCTCCCCACATGGAAGGTGAAACATGTAAGTCTCTGGCCTCCAACGGTCAACCAGCGCCGTCAGTAGGCACCGATCGTATAGAAAGTGCCTCGACGTACACCCAAGACCGCCCACACGGTTATGGTCGTCCTCCCACGTCGCCTCAACCATTCTCGCCAGCGGAAGGAGGCCTGCCGCTCTCAATCTGCGTCAGTCAAGGTTAATAACAAACATTAGTCCACGCAAAGTAGTCAGGTTGCACATGAGTACACAAAGATCGCAATGGCACATACCTCGGAACCCAGCGTGGGTCCACCCTCCATGCCCTTATTGGTGCGCGCAGCTGCAACACACCAAGCTCAATCGCCGCCTTGCTCTCCTAGGGGAGGATGGTACCAAGGTGGCTATGGTGATGCACGTCAATCACCGGGTCAAGCAACTCGTACGGCCACTAAGCAGCATGTCTTGGATCCGCCATATCTAAAAATTCAGTACATACATTGTAATGACTATGAAATATGTACATATGGTAATAACAAGAGACATTAACAAAATAAATATCAGCCACAAATAGAAACCAAATTTAAGTTGGGGTGATTTTGATTACGCTACACAAACCCTACTAACCTACCCTGCACTTTTTATAGATTTTTTTTATAGGAATGTTGCTATTTTCCTACTTTCAAAAGAATTTTCGGCATTAACAGAATAATTTTATCGTTCAGCTATACGTAGCCTATGTAGCAACTCCGGATTTTCTTTACTACTTTCCTATGTATCATGCTATTTTTCTAGTTTAAAATTAATTTTCAGCATTAACAATATAAATATCGCACACAAATGAGAAGCTAAATTAAATCGGGATGATTTTGATTACACTCTACCTACCCTACTTAGCTACTCTACAATTTTTACAGATTCGTAATAGACGTCTTCCTATTTCTGTGAATTTATCTTAAATCGTTCAAGTGTGGGAACATTCATAATATATGCAAGATGAACTAGATTATACACAACTCAAATGATGTACTACATAATTTGACTAAAATTATCTAATCTATTGAATTCTATGTCACTATTTTTGTTTGCTAACCGACAAAGTTTTGACATAATATAAAAAATTGCAAAAACTTGTACCTGCAAGATTGCCGACCGGATCAGATGCTCAGTCTCTCTCTCCTCCGCTACGAACTGGCAGGGCTTTGCTACATTTCTTCTATCTCTCACATTCTCTCTCTTCTTTTTTTTTGGAATTAAAATGACATTTGGACTGATTTTTTGGGGTTCAGGATCACGCGGTTTCATGTCGTTAGTTCAACTAGCGACAGGAACACTGTTTACTTCCTGTCGCCAGTTGAGCTAGCGACAGGGAGTTGGATATCGCCAGATGAATGGGCGATAGGGATCTAGTTTTGTGATTTTTTGGGGCGACTATTTAGTTTTGTATTTTTTAAAAATAATATTATTAAAAAAATCATTTTGGAGTTCTCAACATGGGTTTAATCTCTAGTGTGTGATGATGACAACTACACTCATTGCAAAACTTAGCCATAACTCAAAAAATCTATAGCAATGAAGTTTTAGACATACATACCTTCACATTTGCAGCTGCCAATGTCAATCTCAGTGGGCACAAATTGTAGATGGCCCGCTCCTCTCCTGCTCCCCGCTGACCTTGTCGGTCGCTAATGGGGCGCTGTGCCCACCTCTTCTCCTCCGCCCACACTGCATATGGAGACTTGGGGATGATATGTGTCACGAACCTTGGTTCATAACGGGATAAACACCGCTGAGAAGAAGACCGAGAGGCGTCGGCTTGGTGGGATGCGAGATTAGACTATAGACTGAGATGATAGAATCTTAGAAGGGACACTAGATTAATTCATTGGTGGGATGCGAGATTAGACTATAGACTGAGATGATAGAACCTTAGAAGGGAGACTAGATTAATTCATCTTTCTTGCTTGATTGATAATGGATACATGCTATCCCTTTTATTGGGACAACCCAATTTGATATCTAAGAAACAATATCTATTTCTAAGGAAATATACCTCTATTAGATGGATATATCTCTAAATAAGTGAACCCAACTAACAAGAAAGCTAACTATTCTTATTTCTATTTCCCAACTACTAATGCACCCATGGGCCTGGTATGAATAGTGCATGGTGCTACATCACCATATGTACTATTTACGCTCGTGAACAATGTTCTGCACATGACAACTTCTCCCCCTTCGGCAACAGCTCATTCTCGAGCTCTTGCAGCGGGCCATGGTTGAAGCCCTAGGTGACCCCAATTTGACGAGAGGTTGCGATGGCGACATGAGTCCTTGGAGATAATTGCCTCCACATGTGGTTGCGGCAAACTCACCAGTTGTTGTGGCAGGCATGGCAGCGCCACGGTGGCCACGACGTACTTCGGTAGGGCCGCGACAGGCTCTGGTAGCTTCGTGACAAGACGTGACACCACCACTAAATGTTTTGGCTCTATTGCGACAAGTTCCAATAGCGCCACTATGGTTGTTGGAAACACCGCCGCCTCTTGTTGCACATTCTTCTACTTCTGATCCGTAATCATCTTCTCTAAAGTAGCATGCATGTCGAGGAAGATGGCCGCCATCTTCTTGTCGTTGTCATTAAAACTCATGGCCATCTTATTGGCGTTAGCCTTTATCATGACCAACGACTCGACGACAGGTCTGATGGTCTGATCTGTTGCCATAACCATGGTAGCAGAAGTCGTGGGAATGGATTGATTGCTCTGATACCAAATGTTGTAAACCTAGATTCTCATCGGGATATCTACTGTGTAGAGGAAGGCCAGACGTCATGGCTTGGAGGGATTAGAGTATTAGAAGAGAGAGAGATATGTTATGAGAGAATATTTGGGAGAGAAGATTAATTCTTCTTGCTTGAATCCAGAAAGGTTACATGACCAACACTTATGTTGTAAACCTAGATTCTCATCAGGATAACTACTGTGTAGAGGAAGGTCAGACGTAATGGCTTGAAGGGGATTAGAGTATTAGAAGAGAGAGATAAACACATGTTATGAGAGAATATTTGGGAGAGAAGATTAATTCTTCTTGCTTGAATCCAGAAAGGTTACATGACCAACACTTATATATAGGACATCCTAACTTGACCCCAAGTATTACACTCTTAACTAGGAAACCTCCTAACACATTCATCCAACTCCACTCTTTCTATTTTTCCTGGACTCTTCCTAATTCTTCTCCTGCACGCCTCTTAACTGCTATTGCTCGTATCGAACTCAACCTCCTAATCCTCATGGACTGAACGTTGTTGCTGGACTATTGTTATTGGCGTTGGATCCTTTGCCCACACAGCCGGCCAGTCAGTCGTGACACTTGCTATTGATGTACACCGGCTGTCTTTGTAGTTTCAGAGTAGTATCTCTTTAAGCTATTAGATGGATGCGTCTTTACCTGGGTTTTACCCCCTTGTAAAAAGGTATACGAGTTTAGACACCGGCTGCTCCTATCGTTTTATGCTGTGCCGTGCTATTACATCCATGTATGTGTGTTTGTTTGTTTCCAATATTTTCTTCTCCTTTGCAGTTTTTTTGTGCAATTTCATATATTTTATTTACTACATATCATATATTTAGGTTCAATGGTAACTTCTATTTGATTATGTAATCATTGCGTACGTAACTTATATAGATAGTAAGTAAGTGAGATGACAGAGGCACCGTCTTTACCGCTGTCAGCGACGTCGCCAAATGCGTCTGGATCTCTGATCAAGGTGGTACGCAGGCGAGATGGCAGAGGAATCTCCAAATTGCCATTGGGCCGCATGACGATCACGGAGGTCAGTGACGTCGGGATCCCGCTGAGTCCCAAGAAAGCAGCTGCGAGATTCTGGACCGTCTGCGGGGTACTTGCAAGGGAACATGTCCCCATCATCACCCCAACCTGGAAGTCTCTGACGGATGTACAGAGAGACCAGTTGTGGACTGAACTTTCTGCCTCGTTCACTTTCCCTGAAGCAGACCAGGCACGTGTGCGATGGCACGCGCTGCTCGCGATGTGCCACGCGTGGAGGAGCTTCAAGAGCATGCTTGTCACGCAGTATGTGAACACGGGTCGGACGCCCTTCACGACGTATCATTTCTTGTCGCGGGATACATGGGACGCCTTCGTGCAGATGAAGACGACGACCGAATTTCAGGAGCAAAGTGCGGCGCCTGAGCTCTCGTGCACAAAACACTCACCCCCACAGACTCGGCACCACTGGGTACGCAGGTAAAGCCACGCAGTGGGCGGCGGAGGACGAGACCGCTGCCCGACCGATTGCTAAGATCTCAGACGAGCGCGCTCGAGCCTAGTTAAGAGCGAGGGCATCAGCCACGTCTTCGGGCAGCATCTCTTTCACAAACCCGGCAGACGAGGCAGTGTCTCAACGCCTGGTAAATTTATCGAACCACTTAATTGTTAATAAGTTCATAACTTCATGGTGTCTACAATAACATGATGTCCTCTTGCAGGAAGCATCGACTTCCGTATCTTTCCAAGGTTCCTTCGAAGTAGACAGTGAGAAGGATGTACTATCTATGGCCCTAGGAAACAAGGAGCACCCGGGTCGCATGCGAGGCGTTGGGGTTTACATACCTTGGAGGGATGGATTCCCAAACAACTCCGACACATATAGGAGTAGGAAGAGATCCAAGGACAACCACGACACTCGGTTGGAACATGTGATTATTGAAAAATTTCAAGAACAAATAGCAAACTTGCAGAACCAAGTAAATCAACTCATGCAGGCGCAAGCCGCCCCTGTTAATTTGGGAGCAAGTCCTCCTCGACATCGGAGTAGCGTCGCGTCCACACATAATTCTGGACATGACGACGTGCAATTACCGATCGACGACATCGATGTAATGTACATCTCTGGAATACTCCAAAGATAGACCTATAGGACGTCTTAGCTAATTGTGTACCATTTTGTAGGAGCTGACGCCCTGCAAGCTCCAAGTGAGGATGGTTGGGTCGATTCCTATTGAGGTTGGGCGGGGTATAATGTATCCATACCAGAAAGGGGCAGTGCAGCACGGTGCCCAGCTGGCGCAGGGTTACGCCAGGGTGCAGGTAGACATGGTACATGACAATTTCATGGCCATCCCGCTGGAGATTCCCCCGAACGAAGAAATCAGAACACTAGGGGATGCCACACACACTTTTATCCAGTGGCCCAAGAAGGACATCGCACTGGACCCTTTAGTGATGCGATATCGACAGGACCCTGCCTCTCCAATAGGACCCTCGATGAGTCCGCCTCAACCAAAGCTTCAGAAGGCCGCCACATCGCTTCCCGTCGAGAAGACAGCGAAGGGACAAGAAAAGCGTGCCACCATATCGGTCCCTGAGGCGTCTCACGGAAAGACGTCCCTCAGCTGCCTCGTTAAGGAGAAATCAAAATCGAAGAACATTAAGACACCTCCCAAACCCGTGAAATACTCCCTCGGAAGTTCGTTGGTCTCTGGCGCAGAAATAAAGAGTTCAGGAGTAGCTTTTCAAGCTTTGTATGATTGGTACTTGCGCAAGACCCGAGAGGAGGGGGGTCATACTGGAATCACCATCAGATACGGGAGGGAGCATTTTCTCCACGAGCCTGACCACTTCGTCATGGGCTTCGAAGACTTATTTGACCTATACAACCTAAGCGCCTCGGCGCCTCACTTCTACAATGCCGACTTCGTAAGTGTGTACAATCAATTTCTACACTCACGTGATACCGATAAATATCATAACTCATTGCTTATGTATAGATACATTATGAAATGTGCCCGTCGAATCAAAGAACCGGTGGGTTTCCTCGACCCACACGTGGTCTCTGAGCAAACAATCAACCAAGACGCATCCTACGTTGAGAATTACATAAAAATGAGATTGCTTGCTCTGGACGATAAGGACTACATAATGGTACCCTACAACCAGAAGTAAGTGCTTCAATATTTGCTATACAAATTACGTTTCAACATAGGTTTATGACTATAGCGACATACATGAGTAGGTTCCACTAGATTCTTCTGATTCTTGTGCCAAAGAGGAACATGGTATTGTACCTTGATTCTCTACTCAACAAAAATCACGACTTCACCCTTCTTAAAGGAATACTCGACAGGTATGTTCATTTCCTCCGCACATAACTCTATTGTAGTCTTCCTTCGTTTGAAATGGACGAGGACAACTTTTTTGAATCATGTAGTGCGTTCATCGGCTATGTTGCTGAGTGAGGTTTATACAAGGGAACAAGTGCCACACTGACTTACAGGATGCGATTTTCGGTACGCGCTACAACACAATAATCATATATCATACTCTGTAATATTGCGTCTCGAACTGACTGTACATATATATGTAATTCTATTTTTGCAGTGCCGCGAGCAAAAACGAGATAACCTATGCGCATTCTACGTATGCCATCATATGCAGCTATTGATTGCTTCTAGGACGCACGATCCCCAGGTTTGTCAATCTCGTAATAATTATTTCCTAATTATAAATTTAAATATATATGCTTACTACTTTACTCCTGCTAGCGACATAGCTTGAACATATAGTTAAATGCACTCGAGATGGACCAGGTCACGCACATTCGAGGGGAGCTCTGCGACTTCATCAAGGCAGATATAGTTAACACCACCGGAGAGTTTCACGCCGTCGACACCGATGAACGACCTCGAAACAATTGATTCAATATTGTAATTCACTTTGACTTGTTGTAATTCAATTTGTAACTCTAGCGACAATACTTGAAACATTCTTTTGTAATTGATTTTGAGTTAAATGATCACTTTGAGTTGTCAACAATTATTTGTGATATGTTTCTGCTTGTTAGTTTTCAGAGGGCATGGCTAGCAATTCCTGAGGCTAGCTGAAAATACGATAAAAATTAGTTAGGTTGAAAGACTTATCACAGACGATTTTTGTGTTAAAAACCGTCTATGAAGGGCAGATATCACAGACGGTTCCAACCAAGAACCGTCTGTGATACACGGTTGTATTAACAAACCGTCTGTGATAATACAGAATCACAGACGGTTCGTATCACAGACGGTTCTTGGTTGGAACCGTTTGCGATATCTGCCCTTCACAGACGGTTTTTGTTAAAAACCGTCTGTGATAACCGCCTGTTATCACAGATATAAAATTTCAGACGGTTCAAAAACCGTCTGTAATGACTGTTACGAACCGTCTGTGATGAGCTTTTATGTAGTAGTGTGTGCATGTATGTGTTGTAGCTGTTGCACGCACCTATTGCTAGGGTCTTTGTCCAAAACATTACACCCCTTCGGGACAAGCAACTTGTCCTCAAGCTACAAGATGATGACCAAGTCCTTGGTGGCCCCACGACGATAGAAGATCCCGATGTTGATACTGTGCCACATGAGAGATCAACAAGACTCTAGTCTAGTGACGGTTGACAAGAACGCTGGGCAGTCCTTAGCGCCACTTGATGCCGTGGAAGTTGTTGGTGGCATAGGGAAGATGCACCGGGCAGCAACGAAGCGAAAGCGAAGGCGTCGTGATCCACACCACATATGGCACAACTTTGGCTGGCGATGCAAAGAATATGACCGTGAAACAACAACCATCTTCTTTTTCCTCGTTAGTGGTAATGGTGTTGGCAGAGGAAGTGTTGCTGGCGATGGTGAACAGACGACCAACGATATTGGCGCTGATGGTTGCGCTCATCCCGTGGGCAAAATTTTTCTTCAAGAGTTTTGAGGCATTCCTCCCATGTCATGGTTGTGGAAGGTCCAGAAAGTAACTCGATGGCAAGCTGACAATAATCGTTGTAGATGCACCGACCTTGCAACTTCTCGAAAGCATGCTCAGCCTGACAACAATCGTTGTAGATGCACCAGCCTTGCAACTTCTCCAAAGCACCATGGTCTGTACCATATTTGATGAAAGCCACGACCCTCGATCTCCCTTGAAATATTTCAATTGTCTCCGCAACTCCATAAGGATCGAAGACTCGACGAAGCACACTCTCCGTCGTAGGATAGAGCACACGCTGGATTGTAACACGGATGATCCTTCTGGTCTTCTTGGCAGCAAAAGTCACAGTGGTTGGCTCTACCAAATCTCATAGACCTTGGTTTATAACGGGGTAAACACCACTGAGAAGAAGACCGAGCGGCATCGGCTTAACGGGATGAGAGATTAGACTATAGATTGGGATTATAGAAGCTTGAAAGAGAGATTAGATTAATTCATCTTTCTTGCTTGATTGATAATGGATACATACTATCCCTTTATATCCCTTTAATAGGAATGACCCGACTTAACCTATAAAAATAATTTCTATTTCTAAGAAAAATATATCTCTATTAGATGGAATATTTCTATGAAGAAGCGAACCCAACTAACAAGGAAACTAACTATTCCTAACGCACCGTGGGCCATCATAGCCATCATAAACTGTGTGTGATGCTACAGTACTATATATACTATTTACTCTCATGAACAGTATTCCACACGTGACAATACGTATCGCTCTCTACACCCGATACAGTCGCGGCCGTGGTGATGATCAAACGCCGGCAAGATGTTGACCCGGACAGATCTGAGAGTTTGCATTAGAAATCAGAAGATACAAATATTATAGAACGAGAGAGCAACTTGGTTCAGAATTCCAGGTATAGATGCGATTCTACACGACTAAAGCACACGAACAGGAACTTTACTGGCCCGAATAATTATTGGCCATAATTTCTTATTGAACAAGAGAGATGCTTAAAGCGTTCATATACAGCAGCAAAAAAAGAAAGGAAAATGACTACAAAAAGGTCCATACAGATGCTAGGACTCGATACGATACAAAGATTATGTTTCTAATTGCAGTATGTGCCCACATAGAGTTTTTTATGTAACTGGAATCACGAGGGAAAATGGTTAAAACCAAAGCAGCCCTACCTTTTGTTGGCAATGCTGCCAATGAGGCTTACTCTTGCTGCTTATTTTGATCTTCCTCAGACGGTGGTAGGAGCCCCTGATACTTTGGTCCGTTTTTCTTCAGAAGCAGGTAGGTTGACCAGTACCAGAACATCAGGATCCTACCCTGTGCAAGTAGTGTGTCCGCAATGCGAATTCCTCCTAAGGAAAACCTCTCTAGGGCCTGCCACACAGAAGCAACCCTTCAAAACCGGGCCATTCATTTCAATAACATAATATGCCAAAGGTGCATCCCTTCCCCTATTTTTGAGAAATTTCCACAATTCAAGGAAATATTCAATTGAGACAATCTAGAATGTGCTATTAGCTTGACATATAAAAATATCCATGATCATTCTATACTTGAATAATGTATAATATAAGCCCTTTTTTCATTTGAATACATTATAGTTCAAATGTCAACCTAGGTTAAGCAACATTTCCCTGGAACTTGACTATCTTTTTCTTTGTCATAGTAAAACCGCCTTTCACATGAATAGTCATACCTGTTCACCAGTTTGAATGTCATAGGAATGCTGTTGCTCAAATTGCAGACCTTTGAACTCATTAATGCAAAGCCCTTGAAAGGCCCTGAAAAACAATGGCAAAAGAAGAACATCTGATTGTTAGCTATCCCAGGCTATGCTAGGAGCCAATGAAAGTATCACAAGAAAGAGTATTACCATCTAATCAGAGATACTCTTGGGATCCAGCGAAATATGACGGGGGTATTATCAGGGTTAACATAGTATCCTCCAAAAACAATGAACACTGTCATAAGTGATGGCCCAAGAGCCATTGCAGCTTCAGCTGTAGGAGCCATTGCTCCAACAGTAAGACCCATGGCTGATGCGGCAAATGATTCAACAGTCACAATTCCACAGAACTTGGCAAATCTGAATGCCGCATAAAAAGTTTGTTTAGATCGTGCATAAGCAAAACATGGTCAAATTCTACTATGTGGCATGTAACATGGTGCCTCAGAGCATTGCCAAATTAGATAGAGAATAATGCTGACCTAGAAAATGTAGGATGAAGTCTAGCCATTGGATAGAGAATAGATCCAAATATCAATGGAAATGCTGCCCCAATGGGAATCTCGGCCAACAACTTAGAAGAGAGATATGGTCCTAGTGCATAGGAACCTTTTGCCCGTTCTCTGTCAACTATAGCCCGCTCTTTCGGGAAAACTCCCACTGTCTTTGTCAGTGCAGCCATTGCTGTGTTTATGGCAGCCACCTTAACTCGTAAATAGAAAAGGAGAGATCAAAATCAGGAAATGTTCATACATTATTCAGATAAGTTGTTCTTCGAGATATAATGGAAACAGTCATACGAAAAGTCTAATATTAGAAGAAAATGAGTGTGTTGCATAGATCCAGAATCTGAAATGTGCACAAACTAGCAATTCAACTCAAGGAGTCATCAAAGATCCAAGATATTATACCTGAAGAAGTCCCATCCTGTCTTGTATGGAAGTCTGAGTTTTCCCCATTCGCCAGAACACCGATCCAAATATAATTGCTGAAGCAACAGACATTCTTGCCCTCACTTTGTTTGTTGGTCCATCACGAAAAGCCTAAAACACAGAAGGTCCTATGCCATTATCAGATGCAACCGATCACAGCATGATAGTCAATATTCAGCTAAAAACCATCTAGGTAACTGTGCTCAGATATATAACACCTACCCAAGTAAAAAGGTTTGAACATTAGCAAAATAACCACTCTTCCAATCTTTTTTTTTGTCAGCATCTTGAGCTTTCTTGTTTACATGTATGTTTCATGCGGTAGTTAGGTGTTACACCTATTTGAGGTACAGAGTTGGTGAAAGCTCAATCATGCAACCGCAGTCTACTTTAGTGATATGCTAGACCTGAATCTCCTGAATTTAGTCCATTATAAATCTGATTTTACTTAGGCTGCCTAAAAGCATCTGTAGGCTAATGAACTTTTGATAGGTAGCTTCATAAGTACCTGGGAAATTTCCCACCAAAGAAAACGTAAACTAATCCACTTGTTTCAGGGCAGCAGTAGAAACATAGTAAATGGTGAAGCTGGAAGACACAATCAACTAGGTGTCAAGGTTTAATGACGAACCTGCATCCATGCTCTCTTAAACAGCAAACGAAATTGCCTCCACCAACCACGTCTTTGCTTAGTAGTGGACTTCTGAACAAGTTTGGCAGAAAATTCAGAGCCCTCCAATTTTGTGACTGAAGTGTTGCATTCAGTGAATGGAACTTTATTAGCAAATTCTTCAATGAGGTTCTCAGTCCTTTTCTGTGATGACTGTACACTTTCAGCTGAGCTATAATCGATGGAAATGAGATCAGCCAAGAACTCAGCAGGGTTCACATGATCAGGACATTGATACCTGATGAAGTAATCAAACTCAAGTTATTATTAATCAGTAAACACAAGATATTGATAATATACATAGCAATAAAATGAACACAAATGACAATGGATCAAAACTTACAGGAAAAATAGGCCAAAAGCATGCTTCATGGCGTAAACAGGTAAACAAGCAGGAGTCAGCGTGTCAAAAATTCTAGCCTAGTGAATATTGAAATTTTAAATGGCCGCACACCCGCACTAACAAGGATGAATGTGGTTAATGGCTAAAAGTAGTTAATTTTATTTGTAGCAAGTGTAGGCAATCAATATACATCAAAAGGCCGAGTAGATTATTCTAGATATTATAAATAAAATGAGTACAGTACATATATTCAGTACATGCAGAAATCATTGGGAAAAAATCATACTTAAGAACACACCAAGAAATGTCAGGAAGGAACATGAAGGGTGATAGAATAACAACCCTAATGATGCAAAGTATGTTAACGGTTCTTCTTTTGCAGGCCCCATGTATACAACTTCTCCCTCTGACAGTAGTATAATGTCATCAAATTTGCCATAGACTGAACCTCTTGGCTGGTGTATAGAGCAGATCACAGTGTGTCCATCTTCTGCAAGCTGTCTAAGAGTCTCCATGACCTTCTCTGCCTGGAATGCATCAAGGCCTAAAGGGACAAACACAAACATACACAAAATTAACGTGCTATCAGTTCATACTTTACATTTTTGTCATATCAAATGACAAAACAAATCTTAATTACTAATATTCAGGGTAGAATTTAAGGAGAATTATGCTAACTCTCATGAAAGTTCAACAATTCAATCAGGAAACCTGTAGCTTGAAGAACATAAAAGAACATATTTTATCCTGAGCATTCGACAATAAGACTGATTAGGCAATTACCAAGGTGGTGATGTAGTTAAAAGAAAGCCTAAAAGAAACCACTAAGTGAACAAGACGATGCTACATCTTATGTTAACCATTACAGTAACAATTTTAGGATAAGAAAAGCAATATAACCAGCTCAAATCAAGCATCATCCGAGAGCAATTTTTGAGGCATGGGAAAAAATGGTATCTCAATTGATGACATTGTAACATGATTTTCATAATATTAACAAAATATTTACAAACATTTGCTACATTTGAAGAAGTGATCAGAATTCAGCGCAGTAGCCGTCATTCAAATAGTTTATGTCTTAACTACAAACAACATTTACAAATAAAAGAGAAGGCTTATTCAACCAGGGAAACAAAAAAAAAGGTAAAATCAGGTAAAGTACCAGTTGTTGGTTCATCCGCAAAGATGACTGAAGGACTAGCAATTAGTTCACATGCAAGCGAGAGACGCTTCTTTTCACCCCCACTTATTCCACGTACTTTCGCATCACCCACAATAGAATCAGCACAATTGACCTTTGAACAGTTGGAATAAAGGAAATAGAGATAACTTAACACACCACTCTTCTATTGATCAATCATCAATGTACCATGCTTTGCATGTTGATTCGACAAAGTTATAACAGTACCAGTGCTTGAAAACATAGCTTCATATATAACAATTAACGAGTCATACTAAAATCACTTGGTTCAATTTCTTTGAACAATAACCAAAATGGCAGCACTTACCAATCCAAGACGAAACAAAAGATCATTGACATAGTTCTCCTTCCTCTCGGGAGCCGTCATGTCAGGAAGCTGAAGTTCAGCAGCAAGCAAGAGCGTTTCCCGTACCGTAAGCTGTGAGAAGAAAAGGTCTTCTTGCCTCACATAAGCAAACCTACAGAAGGACACAATCATGAGTTCTTTTCCTCAAACCTGAGTAAAAATGATGCACCAACTGCATGACTGTTGCTTACTTATAACCGCCTTGCGACATAGGCCTGCCATTGATGTACAAATACCCAGAAAGGTGCAAGGAAGGTGATGCTGTGAGCTGCCCTGCTAGCACATTGAGCAGAGTTGTTTTGCCAGACCCTGATGGCCCCATGAGCGCTAGCAGCCTCCCAGGTTTCGCCTCCCCGGACAAATTGGACAGCAAAAACCTTGCCTGACAATTACACAGCATGCTTGTCATAAGCATTAACAAAAACACGCGCATGCCCAAGACATAGTGATGAGCTGACGACAATCAATCTACATATAGTATGTACATGAGGTGAAGTGCATGTTTTTTTAAAGGTAAAGTACATGTTCATAGTTTGAAACTAAGGATTCATGATTCATCCCAGTTACTTGGTGCAATTACTTATCCGGTTAGCCCACACAAAACTAAGCAACTTGTTCTACAGTGTCGAGTGCCACATGGAGGGGTCAACAAGTCAACGGCCCCAGTGTCAGTCACTAAAACTACAGTACTACACGTGGCCCTTCTCTAACCAAACGAGAGGACGAGACCAATGCGAGGGTTTCGTGCGCATGGGTTAGCACGGGCGCGCAACTCCGGCGAGAGGGGACGATTGAGGCGGCGGCGGCGGCGGTATCGACTGACTCACCATATCCCCGCGCTTGTTTTTGAGGGCGCAGGTGATGCGGGCCCACCGTATGGTCACCGGCAGTACCCCGCCGGCTTCCGCGTCGGCGCCTTCGTCCTCCGTGTCCTCCGTGGGCGGGAGGAGGGCGGGGCCGGGGCCTGCGATGGCGCGGACGAACAGTGCCGCGGCCAGCGCCGCCAGGAGCTGCCCCAGCCCCCTGATCTCCATCTCCCTCCGCCTTGCGCCGATCGTTCCAGAAGATTCTCGAAGGATGCGGAGACCAATGAGGTGCAGGTGCGGGAGCGGGCAGCGGGAAAGGGATGTGCCGCTGTGGTGTTCGTGTGTGGTGGTGGTTGGTTTGTCGCGGCATGAAATTGAGATGGGGAGGGGATTGCTGCTGACTGGGCCTTTCGTGCGGTGGGCCAGGGCTGTACGTTTTGTTTCATTGGGCCTGTGATTGAAGTAGTGGGTCAGGACTTGGGTTCAGCCCGTTTTTTGGTCCAACCAGCAGTCCGGGCCGGGCCAATCCAATCCAATCCTGCAGCTCTCTCGAAGCCTCGGCTTCGGTCACTGACATCCGGGCCCCACTCTCTCACTGACACGTCATGCCACGAAACCTCCACCCCAACTGCCCGTGTGATTCTTACCGTGTAATAATAACAAACTGACTCCCGTGCCCCTCGCGTCAGTGTCGGTGAGAGCGAAGCAAGCGCCGCTCGGCCCATCCGACAACCCACCCCTTTCCCCGTCCCTCTGAACCACGGGCCCAACTCCCTCTCCTCCCACGAGCAACACGGTCCCGTTCTAACACCACCCAGAATGAACCCACTGACTACTGGGCCATGGATTGAGAGGCCCGCATGTCAGTGACGTCATAGAAATTGGCGTCGACGTGGCCACCGGCCCTCTCTGTTCCGCTTGGTACAAAGCGACGGGCGCCTCACGGCCGCCTCCCTCCCCACGCCCTCTCTGCTGTGCGAAAGAAACGTACGCGAGGAGAGCTTCGCCTGCCCGATCTCGCCATTCCCCTTCCGAATCCCGATGCGATCTCGCCAAACCCTAATCCCACCGCCGCTCCGGCAGTCGCCGGAATCCTAGCGCCGAATGCGGCAGCAGTGACTTGTGGCTCCTCCTGCAGCGCGCCTTGCTCCCGACGCCGGGACCGGCCGGCTGGCAATGGGCGCCGCCGACAAGTGGCTCTTCCCGCTCGTCACCGTATCCTTCGTCTCGCTCCTGCTCTTCCTCTCTGCGCTCTCCGGCTTCTCTGCCTCCTCCGCGCTCTTTGCGCGCCTCCCGCCTCCCTCCTACGTCCGCCGCGGAGCTGCCGCGCCACCTTCGTTCGCGTACCTGCTGGCCGGCGGCCGCGGGGAGGGGAGGAAGCTCCTGCGGCTGCTCCTCGCGGTTTATCACCCTAGGAACCGGTACCTGCTCCACCTTTCGGCGGATGCGCCGGATTCCGAGCGCGCCGAGCTGGCCGCGGCCGTCGCGCACGCCGCCCCAGCCGTGCGCGCGTTCGGGAACGTTGATGTCGTTGGGCGCCCCACCGCTGGCACCCCGATGGGATCCTCCGGCCTCGCCGCCACGCTCCGAACAGCCGCCGCGCTGCTCCGGCTGGATGCGGAGTGGGACTGGTTTGTCACGCTCAACGCCGCCGACTACCCCCTTGTCACCCAGGACGGTAAGATTCAAAATGTTCGGCTCTATTTAGCACGATTTGTTTGGGTAAGATGCGTTTTTCCAGCACGGTCTTGTCCGGATCCAACACAAGTCTGAGGCCTTCATTTGGTCGTTATTATAGAAGTATGCTTTCTCAAAATTGCGTTTTGGAAGCGTTTCTTTTCTTGAATTTGAGGTCAATTGTGAAGTACGTACAGGTCAAGAATTTGAAAGGGAAGCGTCTCCGGTAGTGCTGTACCTAGGAAAATTAAATTAGTGTTCTTTACAAGATGATGTGAACTTGGTTTAAGTGGTGTTTAATGTTTCCTGTCACATTGTACAATTAGATGCATAATTATACCTGAAAGGACCGAGGCACTAGGAAGGAACCTACTTGGTGGTGCTGTTAGGTTTAGGTGACTTGGAAGAAAATAGTTGTTTGTTCGGAATGTTTTTTGGACACTGGTACGAAAGCTGCCTTAGGTGGAAATATAGTACCACAATATACTATAGATTGGTATGTTGTCTTGTTCAATTTCTATGTCCTTGTTCCTGTTGTCCAGCTCAACCACTCAGTGACTTATTTCTATTCTTCTCTTCACACTGAAGCTCCTCAATCTTGTCAGTCATGAGCTATGCAACTCTAGCTGTGACACGCAGCTATTACCCATATGGCCGCTCATTTTATGGTTGTTATAAATGCAGCTGTCAACTCTCTTGCTATACCTTCAATTGGAATTGGGTGGTAGAACCTGTGCGAAAAATTCAAATATTTCCTTTTGATCCTTGTTATTTTTGGTAATCTGATCCACTTTTTTTCATGTATAAATGTGTTGGGTTAAAAATTAGCAGTAACGTGCCCAGTGTTCTAAAAGGCAGCCGCCTAGCCCATCTAAGTGGTGGTAGGCGTTAGGCGACACCCTTCCGCAGCCTAATCGCCGATTAGGTGCTAGGCGTCTAGCGTCTAGCGCCTTGGTGAACACTGAATGTGCCTGTGGCCTGCTTTAAAAAAAGCTAGCATTAATTGCTGATTTAGACTGTCAGTTTTCTTGACCTAATCCATTATGACGAGGCACATTGATTAACAAGGAGCAAATTGTAGAGATTAAAGGGAAGTTGTTTCTTGCAAACATGGGGATATTTTGGTGAAAATTCGTTGGAGCATCGTACATCATATATAACCAATTTTCATCTAGGAAGACATCAAACGGCGAATTTCATACCATTAAGAAATTAGACAAGTTTGGTAATGTTAATGCATTTTATTTTTAGTGAAAATGTGGATTTGCTACAAATGACTGAATGAGCGTGTGTTCATGCAAGCATATGAAAGATGACATTCAACTGACTGAGTCGATAGTTTGGTGCGCTCACGAGGCTGCAGCAGAATAAAACAAGTGAGGCAAAAAAACATGAAGGTGAGTTAATGGGGGCTCAAGAGTAGAAACACTCTATAGGACTGACACCCTTAAGAGCATTGAAAGGCTGCATAATGCAGCCGTAGAAACAGCCTAAGCCCGGAACTGTGGTGGAACGTGAGAGGCAAGGAGAAGAGCAGGTAGTCTTAATTAGATGACGATGTTTGTGCTTAGCAACTCCATTCTGAGCATGGACACCAGGATAAGAAGACTGGTAAAGAGTGTTATGCTCAGAAAGAAACTGTTTAAAAGCGTCAGAACAGTACTCGCCAGCAAAATCATAGCAAAAGTATGGATGAAAGAATCAAACTAAGTATGAACCATCGTTGCAAAGCTACGATAGATCGCAAAAAACTGACTACGATTAGACATAGGGAAAATCTATGTAAAACGAGAATAATCATCAATGAAGATCACATAAAACTTATACTCGCTTTTAGAGATAATAGGCGCATGTCCCCATACATCTGAATGAACTAAGTCAAAAGAACGAGAAGACAAGGACTCACTAGAATGATAAGGAAGTTGTAGCTACTTACCTAGCTTACAACCTTGACAAAACATGTCTGTGTCAACAGTAACATATTAAAGAACACCCTGATAAACTAATGAAGAAAGACGAGACACACACAAGTGACATAGACGATGATGCCACTGCGTAAAAATTCCAAAGGTGGTAGCATAAGTAGTGGTGGAGGTTGACGTAGAGGTGATAGGAGCAACTGAAGTGGATAGAAGGTGGAGGTGGTCAAGTATTGAGAGACCCTGACAAATCCCTAAGACACTGGTCAGTCACAATTACCGTCCATGTCTGTCGGTCCTATACAAAACAGGTATGAGAGTCAAAACCAATCCTACAGCCGAGATCGGTGAGCTGACCCATCGAGAGAAGTTGCATGGTAATCGGGGAAGATGGAAAATAGCTGTAACAGAAAAGTTAGTGGAAAAAAGAGTGCTTTGACAGCTGACAGACAGAGAAGTACTGTTAGCTGTTTGAACAAAGATAAGAAAAACATGAGGTTCTACTGAAGTGAGAGATGTCGTGTTTGGTGTCATGTGGAAAGAGGCACCAGAATCCAGAACAAGGAGTACCTGGAGGAGACGCTGAGCTAGACTAACAGAACACGCTGAGCTGTGAGAGAGCTACTGAAGTAGAGTCTAACAGAGCTGCGGAACAGAGTCACCTCGCTGAGAAGGGCTTCCTGGATTGTCCACCCCCACGTGCTTTGTTCCGCTTTTTTTCGCACCGCACAACTCTGGTAGTCGTGCCCGAAGTTCTTGCAATAATTGCACTGAACCCCAGTTGGTGCAAAAACAGGAGTGGAAACAGACATCTGAGGAGGAAATATAGTCGAAGCAGAAACCGTTGGTGTAGTCGAAGAAGAACGGGTAGAAAGTACAACTAGAACAAATTGTGCTGCTAACCCGCGGTGAAGCTCCCCAGCATGAAGCGTCGAAAGAGTCTCCGTGATTGTCGGTCGTGGTGAGCGGCTCAGAAGTTGATCCCTGGCAGGCTTAAACTCTGAGCGAAGACGGCAGACGAAGTTATAATGGCGAATGCGGTCACGATCCGCCTTTTGCACCTTATGACACTCCTAGCAGAGCGGAGAAGTCAGCTTGTTTAGCTGGCTCCAGAGACTGGCCAGGCTTGGAAGAAGTCGTCGACGGAGGAGTCCTCCTGGCGAAGCCTCTCCAACTCACGCTGAAGTGAAAAGAACTAAGCATCGCTGCTCTGCTGATATCGCTCGCCCAAGTACTCCCAGATCTGACGGGTGGATCGCAGATCAACAATGTCTGGCTGAATGGTGTCGTCGACGCTGACCACCAGGATAGCTCGAATATGGGTTTCATTAGCACACCGTTGCTCAAAGGCGTCTATGGCATACTGAAAGGCCTCATCGGGAGTGGCCTCTACCTCCTTGGCAGCCTCATCTTCTGCAGGAGGTGTAGAAATAGGTTGTCTGGGAGGTTGAACTGGCGATGGCTGACAAGGTCGAGCACCAGTGACATGTCTCTAGAGGTGGAAACCATCGAGCGTGATCTCCATGAGTGAAGACCATAACCTGTAATTCATCCCATGAAGCTTTATTTCCAAAAATGAGATCGCAGCTGATGCAGTGGAAGCCATCGGTAGGTGGCGCTGGACGGCGCGGCGACCAAGGCAACGAAGTCTAACAGGCGTCGCTAGGCGGCGTGGCGGTTAGATTGACGTTCTGTTTTTTTTTTGTCTTTTTTATAACTGAACTCTATTAAAAGGAAACCTTGGAACCGAAGGAAATCGTGGATGGTTTCCTAAGAAAAAATCGGTTTCGACCCTAGCTCTGATACTATGTTATGAATATTGTGTGTATATTTATGAGGTTCAATGGACAATATATATAGGGAGTATAAAGAGATATTATAATGCAATATACTATACATATATAAGAAAATACAAAAGACATATAAGGAAATACAAAGAAATTCCTATTCTAACAGTGAAAAGGTGGGAAGAGACACTAAGAAATGGAAACTTTGGAAGACAACATGATCTATCACTGCAAGAATGTATGCTTGTAGTCTCGTGTAGATTTATCTTTAAAAATTCAACTTATGTGGCTGACTCCACTATCAGCTTTGCTTCTTGGGTGATGTTCATGTGTGGCCTCTAGATTTTAGTTATGGGTCACATGCACATAATTGTCTTGTACTGTTATGGACCTATGGTCATGGGCCAAGCTGACCACGGAGCAACAACCCGTAAGGCAAAAATAACAAGGTTTAGTTTGAGTAGTAATTATATCAGAGTCTGGTAGTAAATTAGGATAGTTTGAGTAGTAATTGTATCTGGTAGTAAATTAGGATAGTTTGAGTAGTAATTGTATCTGGTAGTAAATTAGGATAGTTTGAGTAGTAATTATGTAATTGTATCATTTGGTATAGGTCCGAGGACCGAGGGTAGGGCACTTGTCCTCATCTAATTGTTGGCAGGACTCTTCTTTGACATGGTTGAGAGGGTCTAAGACTTAGTTGAAGAACATAGGAGAGACTAGGAACTTTGTTTATTCATTGCTTACCTCAAGAAGATACAACGTTGTCCCTTATATAGGGAGGACTTGACTTACACCTAAGAAATTAATCTCTAACTTAAAGGAAATAATCTCTAATTTAAAGGAAACTAATCCGATCTATATCTCTATCTTCCTAACTAATCTTATTTCTTTCCTAATTAGATAATCATCTAACAATCCAACTAGGGAAAGAATTCCTTCCTAACTCAATACAAAACTGACTGAGAGTCTGATACAATTACTACTCAAAATATCTTAATTTATCACCAGACTTTGATACAATTACTATCCAAACTATCCTAATTTACTACCAGACTCTTATACAATTACTACTCAAACTAATCCTTATTATTGTTGCATTGCGCGTGTTGACCGGCTTAGGCCACAACCATAACATGTACCAATAAGAGGAACTTTCTCAAGAAGCTGCTTGCTGGATTAGTTGAGTGCCCAATTGCTACTTCTGTAAGCCTGAAAGCAAAGCTGTCACCAAATAGATCTCTAGTATATGGACTTTAGCTTGTCAAATAAAGGATTATTTTACAATATTTGGAGCAAAGTAACAACATCCTGTTGAGAATTGAATCGTACTTAAATTGAGCTAAGTTCGAAGTATTTTGTCTGCGTAAAATAGCCTTGTGTTTTTCCTTGAATATAGAAATCCTATGCTTACTCTGATACATTTTAAGCCTCCCTGCAGACAAAGCTATTGTATTTAAGTGGCATTGTCTGCTTCCCTGTTGTTTATAATCTATTATTATCTTCTTCTTCTTCTTCTTCTTCCTCTTACAAAGAGGTACTATTGTAGTCTGTTATGGATCAGCCCCTCCTGAGAGGCGATGTAGCAATAATTAAGGGCAAGTTCAGCAGAAATGCCGAGGTCTGAGTTCAAAACCGACCAGGAGTCCCACTGTCAGTGAGAGGAAGATGGCTGGTGAGAAATATTGTGCATGAGTTATAATCTAGCTGGTGTGAGGAGAGCCTGTGACTGACGGATGGAGCACGGGAGTCAGCGTGTGGAAACAATAAAATTTAAGCAAACATGACTGATGGATTGGACAAGCGAGACAACAGCTGAATTGAGTATTGAGAATTCCCCCTTTCGTTCTTCTTTCTCCCCAAGTCTTCCTCTCATGATTTTGCTTTCCCAAATCCTTCCCCAAAATTGTTACAGGAATGTAATATAGTCACTTGAAAATGAAGATAATCTTTTATAGATTCACTGCACATTGATATGCAGGAGCCATGTGCTGTTGTTGCTCTGTAGTCATATTGTATACTTGTTCCTTAGCTTGTCCATAATGTACTTTGTATATTCTGAGGTTAGCATAATTGCTTCTTTTTTTAAAAAAAAAATACAAATCTGGTATTATGAACAGATGTAACCTTGTTATCTTCTCCGTAGTATAGTAAGTAGAATATCTACATTCACCCTTACCTGGACCTCACCATGTATTTTGATTTGTCGGTAGATCTTGTATTTTTACTGCTGAAATATGCATGTGATATGCTAGTTCCATATGCATATGTAGTTCCCACACCTTGCTCCGCGTGTCCTTTTTTTTAATCTCTCTCCTAAGGAACCCTACCTTCTTGATCTGTGTTTGGTTTCAATTATATTGCTGACTTGGTTTCAATAAACATTATATATTGTCAATCTGTTGAGTTGTTTCGGTTTTGCATATGATCTTTACCTTTTAATTTGATGATTGTTGCATGTGTGAATATTTTTCAACTGACTGCTCTTGTTTATGGTAATTGATTCAGCTTAGAGGGTTCTTGACTTTTCTGATATATTCTTTTATGTTGTCTCATGCTGCAGACTTGATTCATGTCTTCTCCTCTGTGCCAAGACACCTTAACTTCATTGATCACACCAGTGACATTGGATGGAAAGAGTATGTTCTGTCTGAACTTAGCAAGAATCTAGCTGCACTGGTATTAGTTTCACCAATATATTGCTGCAGGTCTCAGCGAGTCCAACCAATCATAGTAGATGCTGGAATATACTTGGCAGGGAGGAATCAGTTCTTCCAAGCCACAGAGAAACGGGCAACTCCTGATGGTTTCAAATTCTTCACAGGTATTTTATCTCTCCTTCCACTTCATTTTGCTTCCTTTTGATCTAATAGTTCTGACTTATATGTATTCCCATTCTGGTAGGTTCTCCGTGGGTCATTCTAAACCGGCGCTTTATAGAGTATTGCATTTTTGGTTGGGAGAATCTCCCTCGAACCCTTCTCATGTACTTCACAAACGTGATGCTACCTCTGGAAGGGTATTTCCACTCAGTTGTATGCAACTCAGATTTCCGTAATTCTACAGTGAACAATGACTTGCGGTACATGGTGTGGGACGATCCACCTCAGATGGAACCCCACTTTCTGAATATTACACATTTTGATGAGATAGTGGAGAGTGGAGTACCCTTTGCTAGGAAGTTTCGAGAGAATGAACATCTATTGGACAAGATTGATGAGAAAATACTCTGGCGTTGGCGTGACAGACCTGTTCCTGGTGCGTGGTGCACAGGCAGAAAGAGGTGGTTCAATGATCCGTGTTCCCAGTGGAGCAACGTCAACATTGCAAGACCTGGACCCCAAGCTGACAAGTTCAGCAAATATATGAATCAGATCTTAGAAGAGTCGAAGTCAGGCAACAACTCATGCAAGCAATAGCAGCATCGAAGCACGAGACTTCACTTCCCGCAGTTGAAGCGTTGAGCTTTTCTCATTTTGCACAGAGGGGCTCACCGTGTCTCTAGAACTTCAGCAATTCCGCTTCCTGAGGGCCAGCATTTTTGCACCTGGGTTATGAGCACACGGCCAAGGCGAGAGATGGGTTTATTCTTTCCAGATTTTTTTTGGTAACTGTCGTGGCTTCAAGGGCTGGCTCACTGCGTACTAGCGTCGTTGCAAGCCAGAGAGCTTACGGTGGGGGATACCTAAGCTAATAGTAGGCAGTGTAATTAGTAGTGATCAGTTGAATGACTAGCTCGACTGTTTATAGAACTGATGGAATTCTTGGTGCTTCCATACAGAATTGAGAAAAATGAAGAGTGGGGAATGTTGTTAGTCCTGCCTGGATTGTTGCCGTTGTGGTTAATAGACTGAATGCTTACAGATTTCCCCTCCCCGCTTCTCCCTTGACAGGTAGTTACTCCCAAGTGCCCGTTCGATTCCATTTTTCCCCTTTGTCTCATCTCTGTGTGTTATTCTACCTACAACTCTGGTCTCGTGCAATGGCGGAATGCCAGGATTTAAGCTTGGGACTGTACTTACTGAGCTAATCACGCGGAATGTGAGTAGGAGCTCTTCTACCTAGTTTGGATGGGGGTGAATTGGGCCCAATTTCTTTGAGAAAGCTGGCGCGTTAAGTGGGTGTTAATTGGACTCTTTAAAGGTTTGGTTTCAATCGATATAGACTTCCTTGAAGGCTGAGCACAAAATAAGGTTTATAAGAGCTCCACATCATCTCATCAGTACAAAATAAGTATCAAAGGACAGTACAAGACCAGTCCATACGACAAGTACAAGATTTCACGGTCAAATACACTAGCAGTGGTCAAATGAACCAGCCATGATAAACTACTCTAGAACATGAGCTTGCAACAAGCAAAGCACGCAAGGTAAACTCTAGAATAGGAAATAAATACACTGTGATTAAAAGAATGCGATAGAGCACATGCACTTACTGGCTGCCTCAAGGATGATCACAGCGCGTGACGCGGTCGTGATCTTGGTAGCGGCAGAAGCAGTGCGACACGCACGACAGCGTCTGGTACAAGTCCTCGTCGTCTACTCGGCCACCAGCTTGGCTTTGACGATGCGCAGATAACTCACGCGCACCTTGTCTGAAGAAGGCCGATGAGTTCGTCACCCAGGGTGCTGCTCGAGTTCATGCGTTTGGTCCAAATAGTATTATTCATAAATTTTAGGAAAATCCGGTTACTCATGCACAGTGAAAGATATAAAGTTTTGTACTATATTATTAGTTTAGGTGGGAGGAGATCAACTTATAAGGTAGAGTTAGTATTACTTAGTTAAATCAAGCAAATGAAGAACACATGCGCTTGCTTCGCCTCGCCACACCATCGTGCACGTGAATGGTCCGACGATTTCGTGTCCGGTTGTGTGTGAGGCTGATGTTTCTTCTTGCACCTCAAAACCATGAATGGAATCTACACGTATTGAAAACCAAATGTTTGAATTACACTGATTATGCGAGGCTTTTATGACACATTCATTGTGATTAATTGTGTTTCCAAAATATTTATATCGGCCCCGAAACTTTTGCCCCTGTCCTCCTCTGTGTTGGGCCGCCTTGTATACTCTATCCCTTCATCGACGTGCACAGACGTGTGGAGAGCAGTGTCTCCGAAGCTAACGCCTCTCGTGATTTTACACGGGTTGAGACGAATCAAGTTTTTAGAAGCGTTGACGCGACTGCTCACGGCTTCCTCCTTCCTTCATCATCCGCTTCGCGTCGTTGTCTTCGCATCAAACTCTATCGAGATCTTCGCCGGAGTGATTATCTGTAAGTTGCGATGATATCATGTGGCTAGGTCTTGCTTCCTAGTCATTAGTCTGTGATGATGATGATTGTTCTGGGCTTTACTAATGTTATTATTATATATATATATATTAGCCTTTTCCTACTCCCGGAGTAGTTATATATATATAGGAATATCTCACAACGTAGGGAGTATTTTACTTCTTTATCATGTATGTATAGTAAATACCAATATATAAGATACCTAGGTGGTATTCACACCTTTTAGGGGTGGTATGTATAATTTTTAGACATATACCTTTTAGTGCATATATGAATGTATTTACAAAATATGCTAAAAACTATGGACTCTCTTACAATTTTTTCATAGTGGTTAGCATTGGATTATCTTATAATTAGTATATGAGTATACCCAAAGTGATAAAGGAGTATATCAAGTTCTTTAAGTGGTATATCAAAGTGGAGATACATACACCCGGAGTAGAAAGTATTAATCCTATATATATATATATATATATATATATATATATATATATATTTGAGTTTATAATTATGCTACTATTTATAGTTTCAAATGATGTTCCTAGTATATACTAGTGCTGCATCAATTATTATTTTAGAAATTAAAATAATCATAAAATTGCGCATTTTTGTAACACGCGCAGCCGAGAAGAAAGTCGTCGAAGGTCGTCAAGCGGCCGCGCACACGAAGGAAATAATCATAAAAACCTTTACACCGCCTCCCCGTGCAGGAAATCACGCGACGAAGATACCACTCGCCGAGCTGCCTATCGCACGACGGTCATCATGGTCAGCTTGGAACGGACGTCGACTAAACACTGGAAAAAGTGAGATGTAGAGGAGGAAGATGACTACTACTGTTTTGTTATGTAATTTCAAGGGAAGTCTCCTTGTCTCTAATACGGACTAGATCAGAAAGCCGAATTTTTGCCGTTTTGGTGTGCATTTATAAAAATAATCGTTTTGGAGTGTATTTATAAAAATAGCATCGTTGCCGCACAGCCACCGTGCGCCAACGCCTCCACCGCCGCCATGACCAGAACCCAACATCTTTTTTTTTCAAATATTGACTTCATTAAGAACATTACTTTGTACCGGTAGCAACAATAGGTCAATAGCTCATCTGTTTTGATTAATTATTTGTATCTTTATGCTTCTCTGTGTTAGTCTTGGTTGCTGGTAGTACTGCTCTTCCATGAAAGTTCCTAATTGGCACGAAGTTGTCTCTGTATATTAGGCATGAAAGTGAGCTTTTGTGAAAGGGTAGTGTATAAAGCAGTACAATGGTACATATAACTCAACATTGATGACCTAATTTGGTTGAGATGTCTCTATGTGCTCAATTATACTGTGAATCTGACTCCGTTGTTGTGATATTACCTCACTTGGTTATTGTTTTTTCCCCTCTAGTTTCAAATTTGCTTCAAAAGAGCATTTTCTGCAAAGTTATAGTTGCTATCTTTCCAATCTAAATACTTAATTAAGTCTCGTCGGTGATATAGACTGCAGTAATATTTTGTTTTGCATGGTTAGTGTATGATTGTAAGCAGACATATTGAGGTATTGTAAGCACACATTATGAGGTCCAAGTTATTGTCACGCAATTAAATTTCTTTCTTCTTGAATGAAGTTACTCAATGTTCTTTGATCACGTTCCGTGACAAAGACAAATTATGCATTTCAATATGTGGCTCATTATTAGGTCAAAATTAAAACATTATTTCATTCTTTGTTTAGGGCGGAGAAATGTGTACTAGCATCTTCTGGCTTCCAAGGTGATATTAAAGCTCTGCACAAGAACTTAGCCGCCAAAGAATTGGTAAAAGTTCACAACTCATAACTTCACTTATCTAAGTGTTCCCTATATTCTTTCATTCAGTCCTTTTGTGATGATATCAAATTTTTATCTTTGATTTGAAATTTTTCTTGGGGTATTAAATATTTTGCAGTGATCTAAATTATTTGATGTTTTCAAAATTTCATGTCCTATACGGTTATACACTTATCCTGATACAACAAACAAAATTTGCTTGTTGTTTGCATACTATCGCTAGCTCACCTTTTCCATGGGCCAAGATGGGAATGAGTTTGTCTTGTATATTCAATTCGATAGATCCAGACTTAACTCTTAAGACCTACCAATGTTTAGGTTGCTCTGCCCTTTGCCTAGTAATAGCATGGCCATTTAGGGATATCTCAATAATGTTTTCTTCAGCAAAGACTCGTTTTTGTGCCTTAATCTAGGGGTCTAATCTCACCATATAGCATATGCGGTACTTCAACTTATTTCCTTGTGTTCCTATCTATTGCTGCCCCAAACGAGCTTCCCTTTTATTTCTTTCTTTGCTTGGTATGTAGTAACAACTCTGCCTGGCAATGCAACAACTGTTTTGGCATTATTTATTGGAATGCACTGCAATATTGCATATATTCAGTGTTAAAGGTGCTGTAAATTTGTTCTTCATCTGTTCATGATGTACCAAACTATTGTTGTCTAAATTATTGCTATCCTTTTGTTTTATTTGTTTCTGTAGCTATACCAGCACCAGCACAATTTTTTAAAAAAGGATATACATTTTACTCAAAATTTTAAGATGTAAATTCAACCTAAGTGGATTAAAATGGCACATAAAAAATTGGCCTAAATTTGCAATGTTGTTAAACTATTCTACACCATAAGCACCATAGTTATCAACCTATACTACAGTAAGACTACCAGTTAATGTGTTCCTATCTATTGCTGCCCCCAAACGAGCTTCCCTTTTATTTCTTTGTTTGCTTGGTATGTAGTAACTGTTAGAGATATATGTATAGTGTGTTATTCCCCATTGTTATGAGAGGTTATTTGTATATTCACCACCTGTACTTTGTGTATATATACTGGCTCATTGGCCTCATATTGAATACAAGCACTATTCATAACATGGTATCAGAGCGAAAACTAGGGTTAGGGTTTCTCACGTGAGAGCCGCTCGCCGCCCCGTTGTCTCTGCTCCTTTGCTTCGTCTTCGTGGTCGCCTCGTCGGCCACTCCGCCCCATCCGCCGCTCCATCGTCGGTCGCCTCGGCTTCTTCGCGCGGGATCCCACATCCCCGCGCTCGATCGGGCCGCAACGGCGTGATCTTCGTCGCCTGGACCCGTCGCCACAGGCTACCGCGCCTCGCGCTGCGCGCGCGACGCCGCCCTCGCGCCGCCGCGCTCTCTCGAGCCACGCGAACGTGGGGACGCGCTCGCTCTCGATCTCCAGGGCCACCGCCTCCTCGACGCCGTGCAACACTCGAACCTCGTGCCGATCCGCGCGATCTACGCCGGCGCGGGAGAAGCCGCCGGCACCCTTCTACGTTGTCGCCGCTCGCTAGGAGGTGCCGGGAGCCGCCGCCGCCGCTGCCGCCACCCGTGGTCGCCGCCGCTCGAGGCCGCCGCCGCCGCCACCCGTGGTCGCCGCTGCTCCGAGGTCGCCGCCGCCGTTGCTCTCCCCGTGGGGAACCCTAAAGTCCCGCACGGGCTGTTGGGTTAGGCGGCCCATTAAGAAGCTCAGCCGGTTATTAAAAAAAACGTTGATCTAACCGCAGCGCCGTCCAGCGCCGTCTGTTAGACTTCGTTGTCTTGGTCGCCGTGCCGTCCAGCACCGCCTACCAATGGGTACTGTTTCTCTCCCTCGTTGCCCGGTGATCTTCGATGGTGTTAATTACACCGACTTTGTGTCTCACATGCGCATCCATATGCGTGGTCTTCGTCTCTGGGGCATCCTCTCTGGCGATGTCATCTGCCCGCTTTGCCCTACTCCTCCGACGGAGCCTACGCCTGTCGCGCTGCCCCCGACAGCCGACAAAGCTGCTGCTGAGGCCGCTCACTTTGCTGATGATGAGGCTGCCTCTGTCTACCAAGAGGCTCTGGATTCCTACAAGGATCGACTGACCGTCTATACTCAGTGGTACGACGACGACGCTCGGGCTGCTGCTGTCCTCATTGCCAGTGTCCAACCTCAGTTCTCTTCTGAGGTTGCGGGACTCTCCTCGGCTTTCCAGATGTGGACTCACCTTCGTCAGCGCTATGAGCCCTCTGGTGATGCCTTGTACCTGTCCGTGGTCCGCCAGGAGCACTCTCTTCAGCAGGGTGATGCTATTGTTGACGCTTTTTGCACTCAGAGCTCTGCTGTCTGGCGTCAGTTGGACTCTCTCCGCACTGCTAGTTGTCGCTCTTGTCCGGCTGCCTAGCTGCACGTGCAGACCTGGAGTTTCAGCGGGTCTACGAGTTTCTTACTCGCCTTCGTCCTGAGTTCAAGCAGAGGCGTGCCCAGCTCCTTGCACGCCACCCTCGTGTCACTCTCCTGGAGGCTCTTACCGAGATACGCGCAGAGGAGACTCACCTGAGTGGTGCTGGTCTGATGCCACTCCCCTCTGTGCTCGCCGCTCGTCCACTTGCTACACCGTCTACTCCACGCTTCAGCACACTACCTCCTCCAGCGGCTGCCACAAGCGGTGGTGGCCGCCCTCCATCTGGAGGTTGCCGTCCTCACTGCTCCTACTGCGACAAGGTCAGCCACATTGAGTCCCAGTGCTATAAGAAGAAGCGGCATCTTTCACGTCGTTCTTCTACTAGCACTGACACTGGTGCTTCTACATCGCCGTCTGCATCGACTCCTTCAATAGTTTCTCTCACTGAGCAGGAGATAGCCAGACTTCGACGCCTACTTGCCGCTTGTGTTCTCCTCGATGGGTTTTGCATGTTACGCCATCGACTCTTGCACCGAGAAACCACCTCTACATCAGTACCTCCCATGGATTCTTGATTCTGAAGCATCTTTTCACATGACTTCTGATGCTTCCACTCTGTCCTTCATTACACCTCTTGATTCTCCTGTTAGTGTTCTCACTGCTTATGGTACCTCTCTTTCTGTCTCTGGTCGAGGACCTCTTAGCAACTCATCCTTTCATGTTCCTTCTGTTGCTCATGTTTCTCGCCTTATCATGCGACTTCTTCTCTGGGCGACATCGATCTTGGTTGTCGGGTCATTCTCGACTCTGACTCTTGTTGTGTTCGGGACCGCCACACGGAGCTCGGTTGGTTCGGCCTCGGCGCCTTGACTCACAGCGTCTCTGGGAGCTTGACTAGCTTCACCTTCCTTCCGCTGCCACCGTCGCCGCTAGTCTCTCCGCCTCTGCCACTCCGTCTACCGGCTCTTTCCAGCAGTGGCATCACCGTCTTGGCCATCTGTGTGGCTCTCGTCTGTCGTCTTTAGTTCGTCGTGGTCTTCTGGGGACGTGTCTTTAGATTGTCAGGGCTGTAAGTTAGGTAAACAGCTTCAGCTTCCTTATCCTCATAGTGAGTCAGTGTCTCAGCGTCCATTTGATCTTGTTCATTCAGATGTTTGGGGTCCGGCTCCCTTCGTTTCGAAAGGGGGTCATCGATATTATATCATATTTATAGATGATCTCTCTCGCCACACTTGGATATATTTCATGTCTTCTCGTCGTGAGGTCTTGTCTATCTATAAACAACTCTGCCTGGCAATGCAACAACTGTTTTGGCATTATTTATTGGAATGCACTGCAATATTGCATATATTCAATGTTAAAGGTGATGTAAATTTGTTCTTCATATGTTCATGATGTACCAAACTATTGCTATTTAAATTTTTGCTATCCTTTTGTTTTATTTGTTTCTGTAGCTATACCAGCACCACCACAATAAAAGGATGAGCTGCTCTGCAATGGCACAACTGCTCTCCAATACCCTGCAATGGCATCATTGATCATCAAGCTCTTACCTGCATCCTAAGTCCTACCTCGCACTTACAAGAAAGAGGTATTCGAGGCCGCTCGAATATTACTACTGGTAACAAAGGTTAGATACAACCATACATGTATACAGAAATACTCTATGTGCTCACTTGGTTCCTTTTTAATTCTAGTTTGGATCTATTATTGTAGGATGAGATGATGACCGAGGCTGAGATCGACTGAGGCGTGATCTATTACTACTTGACTACTTGTTGTGCAACTTATGCTATGCACGTGCTTTTCATTATCTTCTTCTCCTCTTTTCAGTTTTTGAATGCCTTTTTGTTATGTAAGAACCTTAATTACAATCTCCAACTTATGCTATGCACGTGCTTTTCATTAGAAATCGTCGGCATATATAGAAATTGGAGTGATTTTGTTGATTCTAGCCACTTTTTAGTTACTACTACTTGTTTAACTAGTTAACTACCCTCTGTTATCGTGTGATGTATTTAAATTCGCTTGTTAAACTACTATTCTAGTTATATTTTGGACATGTAGTATGGTTGATTGATCTTTATTTGTGCGACATATATAGTTTATGTTTTCACGTAATATCCGATTGAGTATTCGTGACCGACACAATCCGTATTCGGTTAGGCATGTATTCGGTCCGTATTCGTGACCGAGACTATCCGCATTCGTATTCGTATCCGGCACTGTCCGTGTCCGATTCCGAATCCGAGAAAAAAAATATGGAAAAGGATACGAGATGGGCGATATCCGTCCGTATCCGCTCCGTTTACACCCCTAGTTCTGGACATTCATCCAAAAGACATTTTCTTTTGTTCAGACATTTTGAAACACAGTACAGGTGAGAGTTCAACATGATAGAGGCTATACAACAATCAAATAGTTCTTCATATACATCTGGAGAAAAGTAGAACAGTATATTGTACAGATTTGTTCAGACTAACATAAGCACCCAAATATGTTTGCAGCAAAGAGAAAAACGAATATTGCGGGGAAACCACGGAGAAGAAGGGAGTGATAATAAGGATTGGAGGAAGAAAATCGGAATGAGAATTCACCTGGATGCGGAGATAGAGGAGGCGCGTATAGAAATCGTCCAACCCCAGGCAAATCGGCTCGTAACGCTCCGGCAACCAGAGCGTCCGGCCTGAAGAGCGTGGTGCGGTGGTTGTGGATGCAGTGGCGGCGGAAGTAGTATTTGTAGCCGCCGGTTCGCGCGACGGGAGGGGGGAGTGGAGGAACCGGCCGTTAATGGCGAGGGAGGGGAAGGGATGAGGCAACAAGGAAGGGGAAGGGAGAAGGCGGCGGCGGCGAGGGAGGGGAAGGGAGAAGGCTGCGAGGGAGGGGAAGGGAGGAGGTAGCGGCAGCGAGGGAGGGGAAGGGAGAAGGCGGCAGCGGCGAGGGAGGGGAAGGGACGAGGCGGCAGCGACGAGGGAGGGGAAGGCTGGAAGGGACGAGGAGGCAGCGGCGAGGGAGGGGAAGGCCGGAAGGGACGAGGCGGCGGCGGTGAGGGTTAGGGTTAGGTCTGCGTGCGGATTGCGGAGCGCCGACGCCGAGTGCGGGTCTGCGGGTGCGGGAGCGGGAGCACGATTGCGCGAGGCTGCAAGCGATGAAAAGAAATGGTTGTCGCGGTGTCGCCTGTCGGCGTCTGGTGCGGTCGTCGGTCGGATAGATCCGAATTAATTCTCGGATAGCTCCGAATTTACCGAATATCTACTTACCGAATCTGTATCCGTATCCGGCAGAAAAAATCCGGATCCGTATCCGAATCCGGGGAAAAACCCGGATATCCGGAAAAAAAAACTCCGAATTTTACCCACGTTTATTCGGTCGGTTAGGAATTATCCGCTCCGTTTACACCTCTAGTAACCGGTCTTACCGGCCCCTTCTGGTAAAATTATGAAACCGATAACGTGAACACTGGTTGGATCACGAGATGGTACGGTGAAGCGGCACATCCAAGGAGAGGACAAACTGGGTGGGCACGAGCAACATAGGAAGGAACCGGAGCGACGCAGTCGATCAAGGAAGACTAACAGGGTCAGTGCAGCGGAAATGAAGGCACGCACGCACGCACGCACTCGAGGACACAACATCGCACAAAGAAGCATAGGACACAAAGGCTACAGTAGATAGGCACACCCAGGCCCAGCACTGAATGGTAACACATTATCATGTCCTTCATTCATTCTCCTAGAGGCTAGAACGATCCATGTTTGGTAGCTAGGCAGGCGACCCAGGCAGACACCGCAGGCAGCATGCCCGTTCATGCACCGCAAAGTCCACAAAATCAAGGTGCTGGCCCTATGACCTTTGATTCTGAGTTTCGTTCGGGTCACGGCCCTAACTCCGCCCTAGTCGGTGGAATACTTGGAATCAAAGGTGACATTTTTTCGTCAGCTTTTCACAGTATTGCCTGTGACAGACAGACTAGTTTCCTTGTTCAGTTTCACTCGAACCCTCTCTTCTGCAGTTTTGCAGCTCGATCACTGTTGCCTAGGGTTTCCAAAATCTAAAATAAGCTTTGAATGGGCAAGCGCCTGATGATTCTTCAGGAACTTGTCAATGATTCAGCTGGATAATTCACCATCATCATTCGTATAATCGTAATGAAAAAAAAAAACAGGGGACACCAATAATCTGCATTAAGACCTCGGTAACATGTGGTGGAATGAAACTTATGTGTCATGTGATTATGTGAATGCCTAAAGCTAACATTGCTGCGGGTGAGCTGAGATGGAAAGAACTAGTGTTCTGTTCCTGTTGTACTTTCTGTTGGTAGTTGTCCTGACATGCTAAACCAGGTACAGTCTTGCTACCCTTCTATTTATGTCTTGTCCCTTTCGTTTAAGCAATTTTTTTGTACTAGCATGGATGCTTCATTATTGGTCTAAAACTAAAAGCTATCACTTTGATGCGAAATTCTAGTCATCGTTTGATGGGTTACACCACTAGATCATGCAACTTATATTGCGCAGGTATCTGGTTTAAGATTATACTATAACAAATGCATTTCCCATGACAACTCTACTAGAATAAATTTCATGTAACCATTCTAAATATTAATAAGGGAAAAAAGCTAGAAAACACTATAGCATTTCCTTGCAAACTAACGGGATAGGGATTGGCCTTGGGATCTGGTTGCTGTAGCATGTATCCTAAAGTGGGCAACTCAGCCAGCATGTAGGCACAACGAGCGACGACTACGTTTTTTCCACCACGAGAGCCGGTGTGCAGAGTCCGCGAGCGGCGTGCGTACACGGCGAGCGGCGTGCGTGTGCGGCTCGGCCTTTGCATCCACCCGACCTCGTTGACGAGCCCAAGTTCCGTCTCCCCTTGATCTCAGTCGCTACCTTCCATCCCCTGAATTCAATTGAAGGTTCCTTCCTCAAATTGTATTGGTTTAGGCGGTTGTTTTTGTTGTGCATATGTTTCTAGTGATGCTCTCCACTTATTTGATGAAATGCCAAGCTTGCAAAAAAAATATTTTAAAGCTTTATCTGCGTGTCAGCAAGACAACAACGATGCAATGGTGAGGCGAGCCACTGCAGTGCTTGTATGGTGGTCGTGAGCTTACCCGAGCGTGGCAGCCACGGGCTCGCACAGGGCGAGCGGTGGGCCGGTCCTCGCGCGACGCACGGCGAGCGGAACTTGTTGAAACTTGGTCTTGAAATTTTCTTAGAATCTTTTAAAACTTAAAGAAATACGTGAAACTCACTGAAACCAAAAACTTTTAAAATATTTTCACAAGACTTCTTGAAACTTCATGGAACCTTCTGCATATAACCAAGTTGCAGATATGGAGAAGAACAAAGTACAAAAACTTACCTAAATCTAAAACTTGTTGAAACTTGGGCTTGAAACTTTCATGGAATCTTTTGAAAACTTCTAGAAATCTGAAATGCGTTGAAACCTAATCAAAACTTCAAACTCAAAATCAAAACTTTTAAGCAACTGAACCTTTATAAAACTACTATACTATTGAAAATGCATTCCAACGGTATAGCGTAGGCTAGCAGCTCCTGTTAATAAAGATGTCGATGTGTTGCGTGCAACGGGGTCAAGAGCATCTGCAAAGTGAGGTACCATCAGCTGAGTACTTTTCATACGAAGTTTGTGATTGTATAAAAGCCTAGACAACCTTTGTGCTTTTGTTTTGTCCCTTTCCCCATTTTGTGACCTGTGGCCTCCCTTTCTTTTTATTATTTCTGTTGTTTCCCACTCCCTACTATGTGAGATTGTCACTACATGTGATGCCCCGTGCTATCACTACCTTGGGTTACATCACCAGTGGATCATTAGCAAACAAAGTATCGTTTTCTCGAGTAATAACCCTAATCAGAGTGTGCAACATAGAAATAGTTAGAGACTTGCAACTAATATTACAATACCATGCCACACATGCTTAACTCTTTAAACAGGGGGCTCAAGAAGCTTGCCTAGTTATTACAATATTTTTTTAAGGAAAGCATGTTAGACACATTTAGCTAATAGATGACTACAGTGCCCCTGGATTACATATTACTAACCTTAAAGACCGAAGGAAAGGGCTCCCATCCGCGCTTTACACGTCATCAGAAATCATACCATGCCTACCCGTTTTAGGCCCGTTCGATTGGATATGCATCTCGCGCTTCGCTGGCGAGCCCTAGGTCGCCTCGTGCGCGCGGTTTCCTCCCCCCATATCCCATTTTGAGACGCTGCGGTTTCTTCTCGGCCTCCGCTCTCTCGCGCGGGCCCGCCCACCTTCCCTCGTGCTACCTCGCCTCTTTCCTCCATGCTGCTTCCTCTCTCCCGCGCGTCTCCGTGTCATTCATTGCGCGTCGCCTTCACCTAGCCTCCTTTCTGTGCCTCACCTCCTGTCTCCCGCGTGCCTCCCATCCCCGTGGCACAGTTTCCTCGCCTAGATCCCCTTTTGTGGCGCCGCGGTTTCTTCTTGGTCTCCGCTCTCTCACGCGTTCGCTCACCTTCCCTCACGTCGCCTCGCCTCCGTCCTCCTAGCCGCCTCCTCTATCCCGCGTGTCTCCATGTCGTTCGGTGCGCGTCGCCTTCACCCTGCCTCCCTTGCCATGCCTCGCCTCCTCTCTACTGTGCACCTCTGTTGTCTTCGGTTCGACTTGGATCCGACCACGACATTCTCTTCGAACACTCTCTTTCGTGTTGTACCGCCAGTTTTGCCTTGCACCGCCTTGCTTCCAGCCTCTTCTCCACCTCATTCTCTGCAGCGTTTCCTCCTGCCCGCTGCCGTTGCCGGCGATGTCCGCCGCCGTAGTCCACTGTCGCCGGTGTCCTCTTGCCTCCTCACACCACTTTCACTTTTCGAGTGTTCCCGGTTTTAGTCCTATTTGCGTTTGCGTAGAACGTATGCCATTTGATTATACGCTTCATCGCTTTCAGACCGTCCGATCAAATCTACCGATGCTCTGATTGGCCTCGCCTGCTCTGCCTGTGTTTTCCCCACGATTGTTGGAACCGAGTCACTCTAGTACACGCCGGACGGAGGTAGAAGATAAACAGTAGACAAGGAAATTTCTCGGCGACGAACGCCGCGGCGACGAACGCCTGTATCTTGGCTATTATTAATCAAACACAACTCGGGACACCCTAAAACACGAGCCTACACTGCCAGTTTATACCCACGGCGATGCAGCGCCCACACACCCACTTCGCGAGCTTCACGCGCACGTACGCATGGCAGCCTGGAAGACTTGGTTTCACGCGTTCGTGAGCCACATACTCCTCCACATGAATGGGTCTCCATCCTTCTCGCATGGCGTGCTCCTGCATGCGCTCAAACGGCAACGACTTGGCCTTTGGACTCGATTAACCTGCACCTAAACCTCGACGCACATACGTCGAACACACACGCACGCACGCGTTCTGACCCGAAGCACACACCGGTCAGGTTTATTTCCAACAATCTCCTCCTAAACCTGAACTTGCCGTGCGCTCTGCTCTACAAAAGCGCTGGCTCTTCGGCGGCATCGCCAAACAACGCCTCCTCCTTCCTTGGCTTCGGGCATTCCCTCGAGAAGTGGCCGCGCTCACCACAGTTGAAGCACTTGCCTTTTTCGGAGCTGCGTCAACGCCTGCTCGCGCCTGATGCGATGCTGCTCCCGCCATCGTCGTCGTCGGGGTCTTCCTGGCCGCCGCTACGGCCTCCGCTCTTCTCGCCGTCGCCACGCGCGTACTGCGGCTGTGTGCGCGCTCCTTGCCACGACGTTCGCGCGGCGAGCATCCCATCGCTCCTCCGTGAGCGGCGCCCGGCCAGGCCGTCCGTAGCCACCTCGCCGCCGCCGCAGCGCTCCTCCGCCACGCGCAGCCAGCCGACGAGCTCCTCCATCGACATGGTCTTTAAGTCTGCGAACATCTCGATGGAGCATGCGATCTGATTGTAACTCACCGGTACCACGCGAAGCATCTTCTTCACGACGCGTTCCTCCTCCATCTTCTCCCCAAGCTCGCGCAGCTCCGTGGCGAGGGAGCCGATCCGCACGGCGAAGTCGTCAATCGCCTCACCGTCCTTGAACGTCGCGTTCTCGAACTGCTTGAGGAGGTTGAAAGATCTAGACCCGCCATTATGAGTTAATGGATTGTTTTAGTGATTAATGACAAATCCAAATATGAGACTAACTCTTTTATCTAGTAATATCTTGTGTAGTCTCATTTGGATATAAAGGTGAAATTCAATGAGGTATGCAATCGACATCTTAATCTTATATATTGTTGCATTCCTCGAATCCAAAATATAGGTTGAACTCAACCATAAGTTAAACTTGAATATGTGCATATGTTCTTATTACACATTTGTGTATGCACACATTTAGGGGGAGTTCACTCTATATTTTGTGGTTTCATAAGTATTGATCCATATTCCATTCTCCTCACATATTAAGGATCATTACTTTGAAACAAATCCTTTGAGTATATAAAACTTGTGTAGTTCATATATACTCATATTGCTTTATATTCAATTATTTGCAATTGTGTTGTGGGACTAATGTGTGTGCTAAGATGTGTTCAAGGCTTAGTCCTGAGTCCGAATGAAGACATGAAAAGGAAATGCAAAGATGGTAAAAGATCAACTTAGGATCATGCATTGTCTTTTGGTTTGGTTTTAAAAGCAAAATCTTTCTCTCAGGCACAATCGGAAGTTCGGCGTTATACGTGCGGAAGTTCCGATTATCGACGATCCGATTTCAGTGGCTTGATTTTTCCAGAGAGCATCCGGTTTCAGGACTTAGCCGATTTCTCGAGGTGCGGAAGTTCCGCAATGATAAGAGCGGAAGTTCCGATTATCGGATGGTCCGAAAAATGCGCGGTTTGATTTTTCCAGAGAGTACCCTTTTTAGGGACTTAGCCATTTTCGCAAGTGCGGTAGTTCCGCAATGAAATGAGCGGAACTTCCGATAATCGGAACTACCGCATGATAGTTGGCGGTAGTACCGCACCTTTCTACAATAGTTTATTTAGAAGCATTTGTTGCATGTATATCTTGATAATTATTGTTAATCATTGTGGGACTAATATTTTTCATGAGTTGGATGAATAGGCTATGTTCTAGGGTGACGAAGACTTTGGATGACATCATGAGTTGATCGTCATCAAGTCAAGGTTCAAGAAGAGGATGTATCGTGTGTTGATGCATAACAAGATCTCGAAGAAGGAGATGATCATGAGTTGATCGTCAAGTCAAGAGAAGACCCATCATGTGTTGATGGAGGTCAAGTAAAGGATGCATCATGGGTTGATGCATGTCAAGACGATGACCTGGACTTGAAGTGAAGATGTGCGTCATCAAGCTTCAAGAAGATGCTCATGGCAAAGGTATGACTAGCTAGGGCTAAGGATGTGTTCCTAGTCTTTTACCGGTCTTGGTGTTTGGTTGGAAGACCGGATTGCTAGTATAGGTTGCCGTACTATTAAGAGGGGTCTTGTCTAGTAGCTTGAGTCTCATCATGTGTTGATAGCTCAATCTTACTTGCTTTAGCTCTACATGGCATGATGCTATTATTTGCGAATGTGTTTTGCAAATAGTTGAGGCTTATGCAGTTAATCCTTGTAGCATGTGACTATACTTTTGCGAATGTGTTTTGCAATTATTTTTTCAAAGAATTACTAATAGTTATCAAATTTTTGACTTTTGGCTAAAAGGCTTATTTTTTAAAAGCAATACTAGCACTTAATTTATTTGGGCACATTTAGGGATGTGATATACATGGCTATGATTTAGCACTCCCTCTTAATGTGCCACTTCCAACTTGCTCAAAATATTAATAACAACATTATGAACATAGAGCAAGAGCACCCATTTTAATAAGATTTTCATGAAATGCAACCTACACAAGGCATAAAGGGGCTAGATATTTCAATGTAAATACTTGTTACCGAGATGACATTGGTTCTCGATGTGAAATGATTATCCTCAAACTTGGCTCCAATTTGATATATGATGGAATCCATCTTTATATGAATAAGCCAAGCCTCCAATGCCTCTCCAAGTACCTATTAAGCATTTAAGCGTACTTTGGTACCCAATACTTGGTTGGGTCCACGAATGTTAGTCACAATAGATTTGGGCACCCAAATGGCCCTCACAAAAGTATTAGGTGAACTAACATTCCTAGCAAACACATTGCCATTAATATCCTTCCTAAGCAAATAATGATCATTATAAATAATGGGCTTAGGAGTGATACCTTTGGGACAATCCTTACTCATATGTCCCTTTTCCCGGCAATTGTAGCAAGTTCGAAGTTTGTATTCATCTTTTACCTTCTTTACTTGCTCCTTGCCGGTTCGCCTCTTCTTTGATGACAATTGCTTGTCATTCACCTTGTTAGGGCACACCGAGGCGAAATGGCCCTTTCCATTGCATCCATGGCACTTGACATTCTTCGTGTGTCTTGCATTGTGCCTTGTCTTGCTATTCTCCTTTTTCTTAGGAGTGAAGCCGATTCCACTCTTATCTTGCAAGCGTTTTTGCTTGCTCAATATTTCATCAAGAGTGGCCTTCCCTTTTAGGCTTCTTTCCAAGTCATTCTTCAAATTTTGACTTGGGCCTTGAGCTCATTATTTTCCTCTACAAGATTAGTCTCAACAAGCATAGAGGAAATAGGAGTATCTAATTTAGAGCAACAAGGCATTTCAAGTAAATCCTCACATGAGGTGGATACATTAACCTTAGATGAAATGCATGAGGTAGAAGCTATACATGGCAAATCATCTAATAAATTACATTCAATGCCTATATCCACCTTAGAGCTATTTAGATTATTTAGGAGGAGAATTTCATGTTCATCTTTTAAAACATCATAATCATTTTGAAGAGAGCCATACTCTTTCTTCAAAACTTTAAATTTCAATTTCTCCTTTCCTAAATATTCATTGAGCTCTTCTAGCATATCCATCAACTCATCATATGAAGGCTCATCGTTTCGTTTACCTCATTATTACCTTGAGCCATGAAGCATCGAGTTGATGTGGAGGAAGTGGAGGAGTCCTCATAATCGTCGGAGTTTGAGATTGAGCATTCTTCTCCCGACGACCGTTCATATGTGCAATCTTCACTTGTGGAAGTGGACAGTTCATATTTATCTTGAATTTTGGTCCACATCTCATGAGCGCTCTTGAGATTGCATATGGCATCAAAAATATCTATACTCAAAGCACTAAATAAAACGTTAGTAGCTTGAGCATCGAGATGCGAGCATTTCTCTTCCTCAATTGTTGGAGCAAGAGGATCCTTTGGAGGAGAAAAGCCCGCATCTACAATCCGCCATATATTTAGGCCCATGGCCTTAAAATAACAAATCATGCGGATTTTCCAATAAGCATAATTTGTGCCATCAAAGATAGGTGCTTTACCTAGGTGCACTAAATCTCTAGTCGCCATCCTTTACTCTCTAGACGGTTAAGTCTAATAGATGAGAGACCAAGCTCTGATACCACTTGTAAGATCGAGGTGGCCGACTAGAGGGGGGTGAATAGGCGGTTTTTAAAAATCTATCGCGCTAAACCAATATATAAATGCGGAAGCTAATATCGAATTGGTTTTGCACAATTAAAACCTAAAACAACTAGGCTCAACTAAGTGCACCAACAATATGAACACAATACAATATGAGCAATCATACAAGATATATAAGCAATTAAAGCAAGAATGTAAATAGCTCAAAGTAAAGCACAAGTAAAAACAAGATGACACGATTATGTTTTACCGTGGTGTTCGGAGACTTGCCGGTCTCCCCTAATCCACGTTGAGGTAAGCCCAACCCGCGTTGGACCGGCTCCTCAAATGAGCACACACCTCCGAGGTAAGTCCAACACTTGGACCGGTTCCAAACCGAACCAACACCTCGCTCAATCGTGGTTGCTCTTCCTCCACTCCGAGATGGCGAGCACCAAACCACTCACAACCGTCGGGCCTTCTCACAAGCTTCTTAAGAAGGTCACCGAGCACGACGCTCCACGCCGTCTAGGTGTCGGCAAACACCAAGAGAAACAAGTCTCAACGATCACTTGAACTAATCAAGTGTCAACGCTCAAGTGGATACTCAATCCACTACCTAAGGCAACACATGCACTTAGGGTTTGCTCTCAACACTCACTAAGTGCAACACATGCACAAAAGAGATGAGAGGTTTGCTCTTAGCTCAATAGAATGAATATGGGCACCAGCAACATCTCCCAACCGGCCAAGGTGGCTATATATAGCCCACACACAAAAACTAGCCGTTGGAGGCAAAGTTGCAGAAAAATCAGGGAAATCGGAAGTTCCGCAGTACAAAGTGCGGAACTTCCGTTTTCTACTGTTCATGGGCCGTACGGGTGCATAACGGCTCAAAAACTAGCCGTTAAAACTTTTGGTGCGGAAGTTCCGCAGTACAAATATCGGAACTTCCGATAATATCGGAAGTTCCGCAGTACAAAAATCGGAACTTCCGCAGCCCAATTTCAGCACAGACGATACTCGGTAAAAATGTCATAACTTTTGACTCCGATGTCGGAATTGAGTGATCTCGGATTCTATGGAAAGCTTATTCAGAGGGCTACACAACCCACCTATTTGATTGATCTCAAACACATTTGATCAAATCAAAAAGCACAACTCCAAAGAGCCACTATCATGATCTAAGTCCAAATAAATAGCAATAAGCAATCTTAGACCATGCCAAGGGAAAATGCATGAATCCCAACGATTTGCAAAACACATTTGCAAACTTAGATCATGCCACAAGGTGTAGGTACATGGACTTCAACCATTTGCAAAACACATTCGCAAAAGTATAGTCACATGCTACAAGGATTAACTGCATAAGCCTCAACTATTTGCAAAACACATTCGCAAATAATAGCATCATGCCATGTAGAGCTAAAGCAAGTAAGATTGAGCTATCAACACATGATGAGACTCAAGCTACTAGACAAGACCCCTCTTAATAGTACGGCAACCTATACTAGCAATCCGGTCTTCCAACCAAACACCAAGACCGTAAAAGACTAGGAACACATCCTTAGCCCTAGCTAGTCATACCTTTGCCATGAGCATCTTCTTGAAGCTTGATGACGCACATCTTCACTTCAAGTCCGGTCATCGTCTTGACATGCATCAACCCATGATGCATCCTTTACTTGACCTCCATCAACACATGATGGGTCTTCTCTTGACTTGACGATCAACTCATGATCATCTCCTTCTTCGAGATCTTGTTATGCATCAACACACGATACATCCTCTTCTTGAACCTTGACTTGATGACGATCAACTCATGATGTCATCCAAAGTCTTCGTCACCCTAGAACATAGCCTATTCATCCAACTCATGAAAAATGTTAGTCCCACAATGATTAACAATAATTATCAAGATATACATGCAACAAATGCTTCTAAATAAACTATTGTAGAAAGGTGCGGTACTACCGCCAACTATCATGCGGTAGTTCCGATTATCGGAAGTTCCGCTCATTTCATTGCGGAACTACCGCACTTGCGAAAATGGCTAAGTCCCTAAAAAGGGTACTCTCTGGAAAAATCAAACCGCGCATTTTTGGACCATCCGATAATCGAACTTCCGCTCTTATCATTGCGGAACTTCCGCACTCGAGAAATCGGCTAAGTCCTCAAACCGGATGCTCTGGAAAAATCAAGCCGCTGGAAATCGGACCGTCCGATAATCGGAACTTCCGCACGTATAACGCCGGAACTTCCGATTGTTCTGACAAGTCAGTCATTTCATTCCATTTCAATTCTAAAATCTTTTGTGGCTGCTTTCTTTGGTCAAGTTGATCCTTGATATCATTGCTAGCTATCCACTACTACTTTTCCTTGATTTCAAATGCAATTGCATCTCTCAAGTGGAATTCTTTCAAAAGTGATAGCTTATTTTGATCATCTTGATCTCGGCATGAGATTTATCTTTTCAAGTGATATCATCTTATTCGTTAAAGTGGTATCCTCTATTCATCCTTGCCGATCAAAATCTTCTTTTATCTAAACCTCTCTCCGTTTTGTGGTATCTTTTACAAGTTGTATAAAATCGGATGGGCATATGCTAAAACGATGACAAAGGAGAAGATGACAAGGAAATAAGAAAATCATTTGTATGTCAAATGAGAAGAAAGGAATGCCAAGAGGAACCCTTTGTGTAAGGGGGAGTTTTTCTTTGTGAAAAATTCTTAAAAGATTATGGTGTTACAAAATTTATGTAATTTGAGAAAACTATTTTACTTGCCTAAAATGATTTATTGGATCTTGTGAATGAATGTGTTTCATTCTCATTTGCTTCATTTGGTATTCTTGGAGTGACATTATAAATCATATGCAAGATTAGCTTTTCAAAATCAAGCCTTCCATTCGAAAGTCCAAATATTTTTTACAAGTGGTTTTTTGCTCAAAACGGTCAATCTTGTGAAAAACTATACAAAAGTATTTAAAAATGTATTTCAAATGTTTTCAAATGCTTTTGAAGTAAAAATTCCTCTTTTAGAAAACAAATAGCAAATTTGGCCTCAAAAGGATCTTATATGATCTTGATTTTGAATTAAATGACATATTTCCTTAAATCAAAATCTATTGAGTTTTTGAAAAAGTTTACAATACCAAACTTATAAGGTTGGTCATTTTAAACATTTCTCAAGTTCAACGTTTTTACAAAAGACCAACCGTTGAAAATCTATACTCATTTGAAATTCACCGAAAAACTCGCTTTGACCCAAAATGACCTATTCTTGCATATAGTGAGTTTTGCTATTTGAGCCGGATTTCTTTGTGTATCTTGGCTTGAAATAGTATTTCTAACTCATACAAAGCTAACAAAGTGAAAAACTCCATGAAATCCAAATTGGTTTGCATTTTGGATCTTAAAAGCAAAATTGCTCTCTTTATATACCTTCAATGCGCATTTTGCCATATCTTTTGAAAGAAAAGTCCTTTTTAAAAAATTCTTGTTGGAAAACACTCTAAATAGTCCAAAGTTAAAATCTGGAACTTTTCAAAGAATTTGGACTTCATTTGTAAAAGTATTGACTTTTCTTCTCTTTAAACTAAAATCTTACCTTCAAAGCTTAAATTGGCATATCTTTTGATTGGAGACTCCTTTTTCGAAAATTCTTCTTGGATAAGTTTCTCAGGAGTCTAAAGTTTATTTCTTCCAAATTTGAAGGTATTTCGACTTGAATTGAAAAAGTTTTGACTTTTTCTCTCTTTGCTCAAAAGCTGAAATTTCAGATTTGTGCATGGTTTTGAGCAGATTTGTGAATTTTGTATCTTTAAATGGGTTCACAATTAGAGGAAGCTATAATAATGAAATTTGATCCTCTATAGTGGTTCTATGTTTAAAAAATTTCTCAAATTTATTGGAGCCATTTTACCCATTTTCTCAGCTGTCTTTTGAGGCTCAAATGAATTGTCAAAAATCTGAAAATCCTGAATTTTTCAGTTTTATGAAACTTTGTGATTTTCATATCTTTAAATTGGTTGACATTTGGTTAAGCCTCCCAAAATTAAAATTGTGTGTATATGCCAGCACTAGCTCCATGATTAATTTCATATTTTTTCGAGCTTGCTTCCACATATTTTCAAGATTGGCCATCTTTGATCTTCTCGTTTTGGAATTTGAAAATGTTCTTGAGAAGACTTCAAAGAAGGAGATTATTTGAATGTATTTCAAATATCATCTCAAGTCGTATCATTTCAAGTGGTTCTCAATATTCTGATTTAAAAGGGGAAAATGTTATGATCAATAGGTTTATAACCTATCTTTGTTTCTCCTCTCATATCTTGAGAACAAAATCTCCTTTGGTCATATAAGTTCAACTCATACTTTTTGTGACCAACCTCGATATTTGCAAGTGGTATCGATTTGCAAACCTCCCTTTGTGTCCTTTTTAGTGATTAATGCCAAAAGGGGGAGAATGTTTATATCAATACTCTTCCATTTGGATGTTTCATTTGTTTAAAATGCCAAAAGAGGGAGAATTGCCAAAAAGGGGGAGAATGCATTAAATGTATAGTATATCATTCTCATATGCATAATGATTGACGTTTTAAAATTTCACCTTATGGCATGCATAGACATAGTTCATTAACTTAAATTCTCTGTTATGTCTATTTATATCCAAATGTTGTTATTGAAAAAGGATTTGTCATCAATCACCAAAAAGGGGGAGATTGAAAGATCTAGACCCGCCATTATGAGTTAATGGATTGTTTTAGTGATTAATGACAAATCCAAATATGAGACTAACTCTTTTATCTAGTAATATCTTGTGTAGTCTCATTTGGATATAAAGGTGAAATTCAATGAGGTATGCAATCGACATCTTAATCTTATATATTGTTGCATTCTCGAATCCAAAATATAGGTTGAACTCAACCATAAGTTAAACTTGAATATGTGCATATGTTCTTATTACACATTTGTGTATGCACACATTTAGGGGGAGTTCACTCTATATTTTGTGGTTTCATAAGTATTGATCCATATTCCATTCTCCTCACATATTAAGGATCATTACTTTGAAACAAATCCTTTGAGTATATAAAACTTGTGTAGTTCATATATACTCATATTGCTTTATATTCAATTATTTGCAATTGTGTTGTGGGACTAATGTGTGTGCTAAGATGTGTTCAAGGCTTAGCCTGAGTCCGAATGAAGACATGAAAAGGAAATGCAAAGATGGTAAAAGATCAACTTAGGATCATGCATTGTCTTTTGGTTTGGTTTAAAAGCAAAATCTTTCTCTCAGGCACAATCGGAAGTTCCGGCGTTATACGTGCGGAAGTTCCGATTATCGGACGGTCCGATTTCCAGCGGCTTGATTTTTCCAGAGAGCATCCGGTTTCAGGACTTAGCCGATTTCTCGAGGTGCGGAAGTTCCGCAATGATAAGAGCGGAAGTTCCGATTATCGGATGGTCCGAAAAATGCGCGGTTTGATTTTTCCAGAGAGTACCCTTTTAGGGACTTAGCCATTTTCGCAAGTGCGTAGTTCCGCAATGAAATGAGCGGAACTTCCGATAATCGGAACTACCGCATGATAGTTAGATGTAGTACCGCACCTTTCTACAATAGTTTATTTAGAAGCATTTGTTGCATGTATATCTTGATAATTATTGTTAATCATTGTGGGACTAACATTTTTCATGAGTTGGATGAATAGGCTATGTTCTAGGGTGACGAAGACTTTGGATGACATCATGAGTTGATCGTCATCAAGTCAAGGTTCAAGAAGAGGATGTATCGTGTGTTGATGCATAACAAGATCTCGAAGAAGGAGATGATCATGAGTTGATCGTCAAGTCAAGAGAAGACCCATCATGTGTTGATGGAGGTCAAGTAAAGGATGCATCATGGGTTGATGCATGTCAAGACGATGACCCGGACTTGAAGTGAAGATGTGCGCCATCAAGCTTCAAGAAGATGCTCATGGCAAAGGTATGACTAGCTAGGGCTAAGGATGTGTTCCTAGTCTTTACCGGTCTTGGTGTTTGGTTGGAAGACCGGATTGCTAGTATAGGTTGCCGTACTATTAAGAGGGTCTTGTCTAGTAGCTTGAGTCTCATCATGTGTTGATAGCTCAATCTTACTTGCTTTAGCTCTACATGGCATGATGCTATTATTTGCGAATGTGTTTTGCAAATAGTTGAGGCTTATGCAGTTAATCCTTGTAGCATGTGACTATACTTTTGCGAATGTGTTTTGCAAATGGTTGAAGTCCATGTACCTACACCTTGTGGCATGATCTAAGTTTGCAAATGTGTTTTGCAAATCGTTGGGATTCATGCATTTTCCTTGGCATGGTCTAAGATTGCTTATTGCTATTTATTTGGACTTAGATCATGATAGTGGCTCTTTGAGTTGTGCTTTTGATTTGATCAAATGTGTTTGAGATCAATCAAATAGGTGGGTTGTGTAGCCCTCTGAATAAGCTTTCCATAGAATCCGAGATCACTCAATTCCGACATCGGAGTCAAAAGTTATGACATTTTTACCGAGTATCGTCTGTGCTGAAATTGGGCTGCGGAAGTTCCGATTTTTGTCTCGCGGAACTTCCGATATTATCGGAAGTTCCGATATTTGTATCATGGAACTTCCGCACCAAAAGTTTTAACGGCTAGTTTTTGAGCCGTTATGCACCCGTACGGCCCATGAACAGTAGAAAACGGAAGTTCCGCACTTTGTACTGCGGAACTTCCGATTTCCCTGATTTTTCTGCAACTTTGCCTCCAACGGCTAGTTTTTGTGTGTGGGCTATATATAGCCACCTTGGCCGGTTGGGAGATGTTGCTGGTGCCCATATTCATTCTATTGAGCTAAGAGCAAGCCTCTCATCTCTTTTGTGCATGTGTTGCACTTAGTGAGTGTTGAGAGCAAACCCTAAGTGCATGTGTTGCCTTAGGTAGTGGATTGAGTATCCACTTGAGCGTTGACACTTGATTAGTTCAAGTGATCGTTGAGACTTGTTTCTCTTGGTGTTTGCCGACACCTAGACGGCGTGGAGGCGTCGTGCTCGGTGACCTTCTTAAGAAGCTTGTGAGAAGGCCCGACGGTTGTGAGTGGTTTGGTGCTCGCCATCTCCGGAGTGGAGGAAGAGCAACCACAGTTGAGCGAGGTGTTGGTTCGGTTTGGAACCGTCCAAGTGTTGGACTTACCTCGGAGGTGTGTGCTCATTTGAGGAGCCGGTCCAACGGGTTGGGCTTACCTCAACGTGGATTAGGGGAGACCGGCAAGTCTCCGAACACCACGGTAAAACATAATCGTGTCATCTTGATTTTACTTGTGCTTTACTTTGAGCTATTTACATTCTTGCTTTAATTGCTTATATATCTTGTATGATTGCTCATATTGTATTGTGTTCATATTGTTGGTGCACTTAGTTGAGCCTAGTTGTTTTAGGTTTTAATTGTGCAAAACCAATTCGATATTAGCTTCCGCATTTATATATTGGTTTAGCGCGATAGATTTTTAAAAACCGCCTATTCACCCCCCTCTAGTCGGCCACCTCGATCTTACAGAGGTGCTGCGCCTTGGCCTCTTGCACGCGCGAGTCCCCCATCCGCCTCGACTTGACCGCCTCCCAAGCCTCCTTTGCGGTCTTCTTCACAGCGAGGCCGGCCTTCAGCTCCGGTGGCACCGCGCGCAAGATGACGGCTAACGCCCGCCGATCCTTGGCGCGCTCGGCCTTGCCCGCCTCCACAGCATCCCAGAGCTCCATGCCCTCCAGGTTGACTTGCATCACGAGCGCCCACTCGTGGTAGTTTGTCTTCGTCAGCATCGGGAGCTCCATCACGCCGCTGATCACGCGCTCCATCCTGACGTCCTGAGCAGCCTTGTCGCTGGTGCTCATCTTCACAGTGTCGATGGCGTGTTGCTGTGCCGCTTCAACCGGCTCTGATACCAATTGTTGGAACCGAGTCACTCTAGCACACGCCGGACGGAGGTAGAAGATAAACAGTAGACAAGGAAATTTCTCGGCGACGAACGCCTGTATCTTGGCTATTATTAATCAAACACAACTCGGGACACCCTAAAACACGAGCCTACACTGCCAGTTTATACCCACGGCGATGCAGCGCCCACGCACCCACTTCGCGAGCTTCACGCGCACGTACGCATAGCAGCCTGGAAGACCTGGTTTCACGCGTTCGTGAGCCACATACTCCTCCGCATGAATGGGTCTCCATCCTTCTCGCATGGCGTGCTCCTGCATGCGCTCAAAACGGCAACGACTTGGCCTTTGGACTCGATTAACCTGCACCTAAACCTCGACGCACATACGTCGAACACACACACGCACGCGTTCTGACCCGGAGCACACACCGGTCAGGTTTATTTCCAACAACGATGAGTTGTCTCCGTTTCTCTCTCTGTTGGTGGACCGCACGTTGAACCGAGCCCGTATCCAGTGGGTGCATTTTGTCTGTGCATCTGCTCGGGTCGTCTCATTGTATTTGCTTGGTTTGCGTGTGCAGAGTTATAGTTCTCCATTGCGTCGGTGGCTCCGTCGACATAGCATGCGTCCATCTTGCTCCTCAGGGAGTGGTGTGGTTGTACCTGCATGGCCGGCCATTGTTCACTTGCAGGTACGGGGTTACCGCTCTCTGCTATGGAAATGGCTTCATCTGGAGCATCGGTAGATTTCCAAATTCTGTGCATCTGCCATGTGTTTTCCAAATTCTGGGATACGACTTGCTTTGTCGCTTCTGTCCTTTATCATGGTTACCAGACATCGGTTCTTTCCATTTCTTTATTTTGTTATATTTCGAAAGCGCGGGTTAAGCGTATGCCACGTCGTCTTCCTATACGTTCTAGGGCAGTACTGCCATTGGAGCTTGCTTTAGGTAACTTCAAACGTGATTATACGTTCTATTATTATTCCAAACGTGATTATTTGTACCTTCTTATTAAGGCGACACCGCAGACAGAGACAAGGTAGTACTTGCATGCAAGAGAAAGAGTATGGTCTCACTAAATATGTTGGTTATTCCTTGCATATTTTGTACCTTTTTCTTTTCCCGTCACCCATGATATGCCCATGTGTTTGCGTTAACAGGAGATGATTACTTCCCTATTGTGAGCCATGTTGATGCAGCAAGGAATCGTGCCAGGCGTAGACTTAGACTTAGTTGTCAGTGGTCTCGACAGCCAGGTGAATGTCTGCTTCAGGATTGTTGGAATTGGGTTCATATATGAAAAGCTCCATTCTTTCCTAAAATTTCAAAGGATGTAAAGCCTTAGACCAGGATGGTCGAAGCCTTAGACCAGTGTGATTGAAGGTATAGACCAGTATGGTCTTAATAATGTGGTCGAATGTATAGACCAATGTGGTCGAAGACTTAGACTAGTGTGGTCGAAATAATGTGGTCGGTGCCATAGATCAGTGTGATCGAAAAATAGTGATCAAATCCTTAGACCAGTGTGGTCGTAATACACTGGTTGAAGCTGTGGACCAGTGTACAATGAAGATCAATAAACACTGCTTAATGACCATTATTTGATTTTGAATTAACAGTTACCAGTAGTTTAAGTATGCAGTTACTAGAGAGTAATTATCTCGACCTTAAAAGGATCTGGAGACATCCATACCAAAAGATCGATTCATTCTATTTTTTCAATCTCTTTCTCTGATCAACTGTGCTGAGGTATTGAGTTGTCGAACCAAGCCGTCACTTCTCCTCGGCGTGCACCGGGAAGGAGGGTGAGTGAATATCTCTGAACCATTATCGTAGAGTTCTCCTGCACGGGGTGGCAATGAGGTTTCTGGGCAGCGCATCTGCGCGACTGCTCTCTGCACTACATCCTGCGACTACTCGCTTCACTGCGACATCTATGATATGCACTAGATCGAGTCGGCACCGCTCTCTGCACTGCATCCTACGACTACTCGCTTCGTTGCGACATCTACGATCTGCACTGCATCGAGTCTGCACTGTTTTGTGTTCTTCATCAAGCCTGACTGTAAGTTAGTTGTACACCCAGTTTTTCTACTATAATCATATTATTGAGTATGTTTAGAAGTACAATGAGTTGCTTGATATTGATATCACTTTATGTATCTCTAGTTATTTATGATCTTTATCTTATACTAAAATCTGAAATTAAAATGTTGTCTACTTATGTAACAAGGATTACCCTTACTTTGTTGAGTTAGTACTCTTGCTTCGTTCTTTACGCTCTCTCATACTTTGCCTATTGGTGATATCTCTTTGTTCCTTTAGACCCTGCTGCTGACCTCCCGCTGACTATTAGCTGGTCTCACTTCCTGACGGAATATTACCGTACAAATGTACTTTATTACTCTCATTCTATGTATTATACACATTTGTGCTTTACTATTTTCGTATGCTTTAGAACCATGCCTATTACCTCTGTCATATGTGTACCTAAACGTGAATTTGCATCCAACCTTTCATTTAAGTACAACAACCTTTGTCCCTGCCAAAAATGCTAAGACATTTAGCTATACCATACTGCTATATTAGTTATCGAGTTATTCAAGTCCCTCATCGCTGTTGTTAATCATTCGCAATGTAACCATGTAGATCAGTCCTTATAAGTTCTCTTTAGCAATAGCTTTCATAGCGTCGTCACTGTTAACGGTATTTCAGAATTTTTTTACCCTTTTACATTGATGTAGCCACCATACTCCATCACTTACATTTGTTATGACCCTGATTGGTTATTGTTGGACCGAAAAGGCGACTAGGGGGGTGAATAGGAGCACACTCATTTTTTTTTTAACCAAGATCAGATTCAATACGAATTTCACTCTAATAGCTATGGAAACTATGAAGATCAATATACCAGTACAGCGGAACACTAGTATTGAATCCAATCTAAACCCCGAAACAAAACAACCAAAATCAATACGGGCTAAAATTCTAAGTGTTGGGCGGTCTGACATCTGTGTTAATGGCGGTCGGACCGGTCACCTTGGGCGGTCTGACCTCTAGTCTGATGAACAATAAAAATAGCCCGAAAAACGAAGTTACAAATAGATGTAACTTTTGATCTACAACTCCAAACTTGATGAAACTTGGAACACACCTTCTCTAGGATGTCAGAAACCTATTCCAATCGAAGATCGTGAAGATCATTGGAAAAGTTACGACCTTTTTCCGTTTAAGAGGAGGATGGTTCAAAACCGAGTCAAAACAAAAACTAGATCCAAAAACTTGCTCGTGGGTGATTGATGATAAAGATGATCCTATATGTGTTCCCACATGTCACAGCAAGCTAGATCACGTGAAGAAATCAATCAAAGACTCACGAATCAAAGAAAGACTCAAAATTACCAAATAGATAGAAGGAAGGCAAAGAGACACATCTTTGAGCAAACTTTTCTTAGATTGATTTAATAGGATTTGGGTTTACATCCACTCCATCAATGGAGGACAAAGCTCAATCCAAGTGCACGAAATCAAATCAAAACTCTCTAGAACCCTAACCTCCACTAATCCTCTCCCTAAGCAAAACTAGGGTTTCAACAATAATGAAAGGGTTGAGGGGGTGCAGCCACCTCCCTCCTCTATTTATAGTGGAGGCTTAGACCTTCTAGAAGATTAACTTAAATGGGCTCCCGTTAAGGCCCAACACAAACGGGTCACACACGTACGCCTTTTAAAACGCCGTCTTCAACACCTCTTGACCTAAACCGATTCTCTTTGCGTCGTCTTGCGCCGCGGGTTGGCAAAAGGTCACCAAGGTGGTATTTGGTCAGATTACCAAAATACCCCTTCTCGGTCCATCTCCGAAGACCGAGTCCATCTGCGCGAAGCACTTCGCCTGCTCCGCCACGTGTAGGTTGATCAACAGTTCTCTCCATGTCGGCAAGTCTCTCCCATCCGTCTCCCACCGAAACCACCATAGCACTTGCACCGACTCCCGCGCCGCTTGATCAAACCAGTCGCACCGAACTGTCTGTTCAGTCCTCTTTGTCCATTCTGCACCATACTTGAGTTCATTGACCTCACCCGGCATTATCGATCGTTATGGACCTCAGCTCTCCAAGCCTAGTCCCGATCATCCTCGCCGTTGACCGTCGTTGACCACCAAGCAACCTGCACAACAATAGACAAGCAAATCGAATCCGGGAATAAGTTCTTCACAACTTGACCCACGTTAGTCAAAACATGCATCATGCAACACATATGCACTGAAACTCATGACTTTGACCTAACAACCGAACTTCGCCGCCACGACGGGTGACGAACAAGTGACAACCGGTCAGACCGCCTCTCAGGGCCGGTCTAACCACCCACCCCGACCGGTCTGACCGCCACCAGTTGGCCGGTCAGACCGCCGAATGGGACTTAGCCAAAATTTGGCCCCTGAAATCCCAGACCCTGTAATTTTATATCACGAATAACTTTTGACTGGAGACTCCAAAAATTATGAGACCAAGTGCAATAGACTCTCCTCTCTTGCCTGCACCCTCTATTTCTGGCCCAGCTCAAAATATCACATCTGATAACTTGTATCACCTCTGATAACTTGCCGGTCCGACCGGCCATGAATCGGTCAGACCGGTCACCCTAGCCGGTCAGACCGGTTCTGGCCTGACAGAACTGTTTTTTTGCCGAAAACTCGTGAAACGACAAACCGTTAATACAATTGTCAATTGTCACATCATTCTAAGATCTAGAATATATCCTCGTGATATCCACAGTTACATTTTCCTATTTTAATATCGTTACTCTCATCTTTAGTGTTAGGCACCAGTACCATTTATTGTGCTTCTCCTCAGTTACCCCCTCCTACTTTACCATACTAAATTTGCTCTTGCACAACATATCCACTTCACGATGATCATCCTCACAGCACCCCATTCTAAAAAAACAAGTTGTCATATCTATCGTTTGTTCGATTAATTCCTTTGATTCCCTTCACCATGACAGAGCAAATAAATTTAACACACAGATCCACGCTTAATCCACCCGCTACAAAAAGACTTCGTTCACAAAACCTAGTAAGGAATGATAACGACACTCTGGCCAAAACAGCAGCAGTTCAGGTACTGTAATTCGGCAATTTAACACATCATAGAACTTCCATCCACTGTTATACTAGCCATTACATCTTATGCCTGTCTCCTGCTGTTTCTACACAGGTGGCTCCAACGACATATGCTACAACAAGTGCCTAGCCAGCAACACCTCATGTTTTGCTATACATATTTCCTTACTATTGTCTAGCTTCTGTAGTTAATACGTACGGTCTTTTGGTACTTATGTTACTGCTCTCAAAAGTTGTTATGTAAATATTGCCATCTCACCTATGATCATCAGTTCTACCACCCCACCAATACCTACGCTCCGATAATCTAATCTTTACACTTTGTTTACGATGTTCATAACCAGCGCTTTCATTTTTATCTTGTCTAATTTTTAGTGTTATTACCCACTAAATACAGGCGCTATCTCCTTATAACATCGATAGATGTCCATTGTATTACAGTAAGACCAGAAAAATATCCTCTAATGATACACATGAAAAACAATCTATACTTATTCGCATACACAGAGCAATCCATTCTGCTTGACATCGGCTACAAACTATTATTACCTCACTGCCATTTACTCATAAAATCATACTTCTCATGATTATTATCTCACTGTTCATCGACCTAAGGGAAACCCAGACATGCCTGCCTCTAATCGAAGGAAAGTGTCTGCCTCTAACCAAGGAAAGGAACAGCAGGGGTGAGTACAAAATTACTCAACATGGTCATAACAAACAAGAAGATGAAATGAACGAGTACCCCATCAATCATCACCCCTAGCGTCATTCTTGAGTTTTGAATATATATATACTTTTTGTTGAGAAAGTATATTTTAATTTAGAAATCTACAACTCACTCGAACCGTGGAATAGAGGTACCGTTACGCTCACGTGGCCTCCTATCCAGAAGGCGGTGTGAATTCACGTTTTCTCTGCAGATGTTGCATCAATATACCCACAGTAACACCTGCAGATGTTTTTTTTTACCTCTAGGCCGTTGTAGGGCGTTTTTGAAAATACCTCATAAACATCTTCTCATGTATCATCGTTATGATAAACTGAAGACCTCATAGGAAATACTCCTTGATAGCTCGACATGTTTACCGAAACTTAATTTAATTGAACATCGACTAAGCGAAGTCTTGATTTAATTGAACATCGACTAAGCGAAGTGTCACAACCAATCATTTAGTTGGTTCTATACACAATTTACAAACTATTGTCGCGTACGTGTTCGATACATTTTATTTGCCTAAGTTTCTAAATAAAGTTGGAGCCTGGTTAGCCTTATACCCATTTCTTAATTTTTCTGGAAATTATCTTGATTCTTCCTAAATTTTTCATCCCTTCTTTTCTTTCCCTTTTATTGCTTTGGCCCCACCTGTCACTCTCTAAAACTGCCACCCCGTTGTCCCTTCCATCTCTACTTCTCTCAACTCCTCAAATACTCTCCTCTGCTCTCGAATTTTCTTTGCTCCTACCCAAATTTTAAATTTAATGTTGCCCTTTGATTTTTTTTTGTTCAATTTGGGGATGATTACTATTCAGTTGATGTCCATACTGTGATCTGACTATGCCTATCTACTTGGATTAGGCCACCATTTGTAGTTTCTTTCATGTGTTGTTACATTCTCACTCGTAGCTGTTTTAGGATTTGCTGTAACTCTGATTAACTAATAGTACAATTAAAATCCTAATCAGATGGGATTGTGCTTCTCTGCTCCGGTTCCCCATTTTAATCACCAATTTTGTTGTTCGCGTGTAGGATCATGTTAAGGTTTGAATGATGCTCGTGGATTAACTACAGCCTTGTGGTGTGCACTGTAGGCCAGTCTTGTGCATTGGCGGTCAACACTGTGTCCACGATTATGAGCATGCTAAGCTAAGATTTTTCTGAATTAAACTTTGATTTTATTTTTAAAATATGTTATGAAACAGTTTATGACATGGATGCACCTGTGTAGACACTGAAATTAATTCTTGGAAATTAATATATCTTTGCTGGTGCAAATTAAGGTGGTTCAGAATTTCACTGCACATCTATGTGGTCGATCAGGTTATGCAGTCATGCATGTTGCATATATGCAAGCCTTATTGGTAAGCATTCTAGTGGAGTACGGGAGTAGTATATCATGCATGTTGTTAAAATAAGTAAATAGATGAAAGAGGAATTTATAAAGTAAATTTGACATGGCGGTGATAACATAGAATAGATCGTAAGTAATTGATATTAAAATTAAATTCAAAGCAGTACGATCGAAGGTGTTGAACTTGCCTGAGAAACACGACAAACAATTATACAGCAATGTCTCGGAAGACACAAAAGAAAGCAACTCATCATATTCTTAGTGAGTGTATGGCTAACTTAGATCTAATTTGAAAAGACGGCTAATAGACCTGTTCAGTGATATGACAATTATCCTTGCGAACTGCAAACCAGGCTTTTTAGGCCCGACAACTGTCGTTGCAGCACCATGTGCTTATGCACTGGCCATGAAAAGCCAAAAGTGCCATGCTAGCGAGCTAAGCTGTGTGCCATGCTTGATACCTGTAGGCAGCGTAGGTGCGTGCCATGCTTTTGTTCTTACTTCTTACTTCTTACTTCTTACTTAGACCATTGGATAATAATAAAAATCACATCAAGTGCAAAATTTTGGATTGAGATTCTTTGCATTAAACAGTATTATGGTATTAGAAGCAATATCCACAGTCCGATTGAAAATCGAAGTTCGAGACTAAATATTGCATAGCTTTGCTACAACGATTTTCGTTACAACAAAATCACTATAGTACGTATCGCATTGGTGCTGTCGTATTTTGCTACATTATACTGTATGTGAGACCCCGGTTTATCCGGCTTGTAATGCTTAACCAACCGCTTGGCCCTAGCATCACAAAACAGATAGTCCGAGACTCGAGACATGTATACTTCCCAGAAATGCAGTATACACACCTCCTTACAAAGTTCATACATCAATTCCATTCATTCACATAGAACCGAAGCAAACAGAACAGGACTAACATTAATAAAGGATAGTTATTACAAAAGAGAGGCCAACTGGCCAACAATAAAAGAGACAACAATAATTAAACAATGAAGCAAAAGTGCCATAAGATGGCTACAACAAAAGAGCCAATCAGTGTGCCTTTAACCCACAAGGCAACCGACCGGACCGCCAAGCTAGTCGTCGAAACCACAGCACATCTCACAAAAGTGAGGCCCTTGGGGCTCACCTTCTTCCTCTGCAAACAAAAGCAGCCCAGCAAAAGCTGGGTGAGTACTTTGAATGTACTCGCAAGATATATAAGAATGATAACAGACCTGAACAATAACTACATGCAAGCTTATTTAAGTGGAGCAGGCTAGGACTCAAATTTTTAACCATAAAGCAAGTTTTGTTTGCAATAATGTAATAGATTGAAAGCAATTTAACAAATCTGATTTTATTTGATACAAACAGAGTAATCAAGAATCAAGAATAATAAACAATTCTAGAAGTGACTAAACCATTAGTCACCACAACAATAGCATGAATTACCCATTCATGCCAACCATGTCAAGTTTTAATTTTTAAAACAAAAACAGTTGTTGAAGTCTAGATCTTGCGTGAAATCACCAAGCGTGTTCATAACCTAGGACGAGGCTATTCGAATAGTTTTATCCCTGCAGGGTGTACCAACTTACCCACATGCCAAACCGCCTTTTTGCCACCGGGTTAAGCACACTTCCTTAGGTATGCCGAGACGGCTAAGTCCTACGAGACGTTTCCAATATTGTGGATTATTCACGAGCCGCCTGTATGGATAGAAACCCATACGTTGTGTCGAGTCATCGTAAAGCCTCGGTCAACTACCCTTCCGGGTAAAGCCTTGACAACTACGACGCTCCTCGAGGTGGAGAGCCTACCCGAATCTCCACCACCGCACACCCAACACAAGAACACCGAGAGCACATATCATGTTTCACACAACACACACAACCCCTCCTGCGACTCTGAGATAACCCACGCCAAAGTACTAGATCAAGAGGGGTCCCATATAACCCTCATGTGGTTAGTACGCAAAAGTACTTGGATCAGTGGCGCAAGCAACATTTTCGGTCCTTAGGGACCTGGGCACCTTTCCTTGTCACACCCAACAATCACACCAACATGCCATTGTGCCCAAGTCAAATCATTTTGTTTCATTTTGGTTTTACAAAACAAAAGCATAAGGTGCTGAACCAAAATAAACAAAATGATATGTGTGATCAAGGTCATCGACTAAGTCGATAACCGCCCAATTCTACCGGTAGCTAAGCATTTCTAAGCATGACATCGCAAAGACAAGAAAAGAGCATAATTAAATCACCGGGCTCTAATTCACCAAATGATGATAATAACTTAAGGTTGTGGCGGGGATAACATTTTAATGGCAACAATGCATTAGGAATAGCTACCTCTAAACAGGGCAAAAATAATTGGACACAAAAGCAATGCATACATATAGTTTGTAAACAAGATATTAGACTTTGAAAGTAATGGGACATTTATGATCAAATATCTTGCCTGCTTGCTGTGGGTCAAGGTGTTGCTGAGGATCGATAATATTATCAACGTGCCCTTCGGATCCTAACGAGAAAGCCAAAAAGCAACCGATAAGAACGAATAAAAATGCAAAGACCCAACAGTAAACATTCTCCAAAAATTCCAAAAATTTAACAGTAGCAAGATAATGATTTATAAAGAATTTAGCAACAAGAACCAATTGATTTGGATTCTTAATGCCAAAGATATGATCAAAACAATTTTGCTCAGCTTTTATAAATCAAAAATGCTACTATTCATTAGCAAAAATTTCTGGATCTATACTGGGGTTGGAAACATTTTTAGATTAAAATTCAGTTAAAAACATAACCAATAAAATTTGAATCAACCGAAAAGGATTTGAAATGAATTAGTTATGCATTTTACAAGTTATCACATTTTTCAGTTGATAACTAAATCCTTTCGGGAAAATCAGAATTTTTTTAAATGACGTGGCCGAACGAGGAGCGTCGATCTTGGATCCGACGGTCCGCGTTCCAGCGCTAACGCGCGCGCGCGCGGTTAACAAACCCTAAACGCTCACCGTTGGATCTGGATCCAACGGTTCACGTGGATTAGAGCGCTCGGGCGGTCCGAACGTTCACACGCACATGAACCGTTGATCTTGGATCCAACGGTCCACGCGGATCGAACCGTTCGGACGGTCCGAACGTTCATTCGAATCGGGACCGTTGATCTTGGATCCAACGGTCCACTGATTAGGGCATGATTAATTCAAATTTAAGCGCAATCTTGGGCCGTAGATCTTAGGATCGACGGTCCACATACAGAGACGCGCGGCAAACTCAAAATTTCCACGCGAACGTGGGCCGTAGATCTTAAGATCGACGGTCCGCAACGACCCAAGTTCAAACTTCAATCAGATCTCATCCGACAAAATTTGACGGGGAAGATTGGCTCGCCGCCGGCGACTCTGGCCGCGGCGGTGCGAGCAAAAGCCTAAAATGAGTTCCTAACAACCTTGCGCACCCAAAGGTACCAACAATTTTGGTCGCATGCGGTCTAGAACGCCGGCAAGCCGGAGATGACCGAGAAGACTCAAAATGACCGAAAACGAAAAACGCAAATGAGCTCAGCTGCGGTTCAAGGGAGCGAGTGCCAAGCAACTAGGGACTAATAAGAGGGTACCTGAGCCCAAAGAAGGCACCGAGGAGAAACGAGCTGGCTCGGGCGAAGAAAAATAGCAGTTTCGGCCGAATTGGGGGAAATCCGAAATTGATCTGCTCTCTTCTGGCAAAAGCAAAATCGACAGAGGGTTAATACTCAGTGAGATGCTAAGAAGCTGGGAAAGCAAGGGTTTAGAAGGAGAGAGCCCGGAACACCACTTTCACCGAAGGATCCGAAGCTCCAACAATGGCGGCCGAGAGCAAATTTCGAAATGGAGCTCGAGCGATGCACTAACAGTGGTGCTGGAGCTCAAGAGTGTTCAAAGGATGCTAAGGAAGCCACTGGAGGAGTTTTATAGCCGAAGGGGCAAGGAAGAAGCAACGGGAAGAAAAACGGCCGAACTCTGTGTTGAGGTCGACTGAGGGCGATGGGAGCACGTGAACTCGAGGAGGACGACGACTTCGGAGGCGGTGGGACGGGAGCAATAAATGCCGAGAATCGCTGGCGGCGAGAAGACCCGACGACACGCTCGCCTTTTACCAACTATCATGACTGACCGAGCGCGAGCGAGCGGAGGAAGACGATAGCCGCCACCGCTGGATTTAATCGGACGGTGAAATAGAACGGGTCGAGAATAACGATTCAATCGCGCGCTTGATCTCGGCCGTTGATTTGGATCCTACGGTTCACGTTGCGCGAGGCGCTGAGACGGTCCGAACGCTCACGCGATTGTGGACCCTTGATTTAGAATCCAACGGTTCAAATGGATCGGCGCGTTCGGACGGTCCGAACGTTCACGCGATCGTGGACCCTTCGATGCTGATCCAACGGCGCACAACACTCGCGCCGAACCGACCAAGCAAAGGCGCTTAGTTGATCGGGGCGAGTCAAGTGGCTCGAGCCCGAGTCCGATCCGAACTCGAGGAAGTGAAAACCGGTTAGAGTTTGAATTTGAATAATCGATTTTTGGAGGAATTATATGGGGTAGCAAACAAACTCCAAAATTTATGAAATTTTAATCGAGCTTCTTGACTGCAGGAGGAACCTCATATTAAATTTTCAGAGAGTTTTATGCAATGCATTTTTCTCTAAAAATTCCAGAAGGCCATTTTAGGATTTTGACTAATGTTTGACTTGTCTCAAAAATTATCAAATAATTCCTGAAAATTATGAAATAATTCTGAGGTATTAAACATCACTCCTAGGTTCAAAGAAAATTATTTTCAGGGGTTGGGCACAAGATTTTCATGAAGGAGATTTGTGTTGGTGTCCAAATGGCAATTTGATTTTTGATTTCCCATAATTCCTTTACAAAAATTATGGAACTGATTACAAAAATCAAGATCATAGAAAAAGTTTTAATTTCTCCTCATTTTTATTACATTTGAAACACAAACCAATTTTGGGATGTTACACTGTATAACACTGTTCAACACCTCACATAACAATGTTCGTACCGTGCTCAGAGGATACGGATCCCAAAATTTTTCGGTGTTTCTTCTGTTGCATAGTACTTTCACTGAGATGGTCCCTTTTAGCTTTTGTAAAAGTAGTTCCCTCTCTACGTCAAATGCAAAATAAAAGTAGTCATCTCTCCGCGTCAAATACAAAAATAGCACTTTATCCATGCACTAGAGAACCGGAGCCGCCGTGCGAGCGACGGGTCGCGGAGTCCGGCCCCTAGTGGCACAAACAATGTTTTTCAAAATTTATGAACAATGTTTTTGACACTATTTGAGCCTTCAAAAAATTCAGCTGATAGCACTTTTTTCTTTGAATTTTTCTTATTATTTTTTTACTTCGTACTCATAGCTTCAAATGCATTATTACATATACCACGAAAAATTCTACAAAATTTTTCACATGAAATCACGTTGCAACACAGAACACACAGCTTCAAACTTGAGTGTCAACTGTCACCATTGCCACCCTTCATTACCCTCTGTGGCTCGGTGAGTTGATGGACGGTGGTGGCCTGGTGCCCTTGTTGCTAGGGTTAGTTTCCCGCCTACTTGCTCGCGTCGTCGTCCCAGTCTCTCTCTCTTAGATTCGCAAATGAATCGAAGGGTATGATTACGGTATTATATGATTAACAAATAATATCATCCCTGGCAGTGTCTACATGATACGCTCATATAATAGGCCGCACTCCAAATAGAGCGCATAAAATCACGCTCTTTCTTTTTATGCCTGATTTTATATGTATTATCACATGTACCAAATGCAACACCAAGCATGGAAAAGTGCGCTCGCGCTCCCTCACCAAGCATGGATGCACATGCACCTCCACCGCCGCGGCCGGTGACGGTGTACTACTGCCCGTCGCAGCGGCCGGTGAAGTGTATTACTGCTCGCCGCTGCCTCATCGTCAAATAGTATTTCACATGCACCGTCTATCGACTCACCGAGTCACCGAGGGCAGTGAAGGGTAGCAAGGGCGACAATTGACACCCAAGTTTGAAGATACGTGTGTTGTGCTGCACCGTAATTTTATGTGAAAATTTTATAGAATTTTTTTTGCGGTACATGTGATAATATATTTGAAGCTGCGAGTGCGAGGTTAAAAACAAGAAAAAAAATTCAAAGAAAAAAATGCTATCAGCTGAATTTTTTAAAGAGTTAAATAATGTTCTAAATAGTATCAAAAACACTGTTTTTGAATTTTCAAAAACCTTGTTCATGTCCCTAGGGCCGGACTCAGCCTGTCTGTGCCCCTGAGGCCGTACTCGGTGACGTGTTGCCCGCATGACGACTCTAGTCCTCTAGTACACAGACAATGTGTTATTTTTGTATTAAGCACCAAAAGAGGACTACTTTTACTATTTAGAGTACCAACTGTGCTAAAAGCTCTTGACAAGAGGACCGACGACCGGTAAGTTCTTCGGTCGAAAAGAAGACAAGAGCTGTTGTAGTTTGCTACAATACCAAAAGGTTGGGTAATTAAAATATTAAGTGCCAATTGTGGTTTGCTACTGTACAAAAGGTTGCTAATATGTATAATAATAATACAAAATCATTGAGTTTGAGTGTGATACAAATTTAATTTTCTACTTTAACTTGTAGATCTACTCCTATACGAAGTCTTTCATATACTAATATAAATTTAACCCTATAGTATATAGGGTAGAGCAAGAACTATATTGTAAATATCTTCTTACAAGATAAATACATCTTCGTACGTCTATAATTTTTTCACAACGATTTTTCACGTAAGGTCCTATCTTTCGTTTCATTATTTGTAAAAGGTGCGTGAAAGCTCGGAAGATTCGAGCGACAAGGAAAGAAATAAAACACAGAGAACCCGAGAAGCGTCAGCAAGAAGCGTACAACTTGATTCAAGTCGAAAAGCAACAGTACCTTTTGTCAGCCAAAGACACAGAATAGAAAGAAAAAAACAAAAAATTTGAAGAAGGAATCGGCCAACGCTATTTCGTCCCTTTTCCCCTTCTAATTAGCTATTTCGTCTTTTGTGATTAACTCTCTTGCCTCTTGAGATTAAGCCGGAAATTGCTACGCGTTCACAAATCATACCAGTAAATTCCGGATTTCTTTCCGCACGGCGTCTCTAAAGTGAAGTATGTCCTTTAGCTACTTGATCGGGACATAAGATTTTATATACGCACAAGTTAAAATGCGAGTAGTTTTTGCGTAGTTCGATTTGAATGACGTTTTATTGGGGATTCCGTCGCATTATGGTTGAAGCTGGAGCAGATTTGTATGATCAAAGATCTAAAGCAAGATGTATTTAAAGAAGAAGCTTTATTAGCACAAGATTGCGGAAGGCGGATATTATTGAACCACCTGGCAGCTTTCAAAGATACTATAGAGGTAAAATATGATGATGAATATTTGAGCATTATTCCTCTATGCTTGTTGTCTAGTTCATACTCTACTTCAAAGATAATATTGTATAGCCGAGATACTCTTACACTTAATGAAGTTTATGAAGCATTATATGCGAAGAAAAAGATGAAACTCATGGTTCTGAAGGAAAGTTAAAATTCGCATGCAGAAGGCCTAGTTGTCCGTGGCAGACAACATGAAAGGAGTTCAAACGACAATTCAAGATGCAAAAAGCTAAAGCAAAAATTACAAAGACAGATCAAAATCTAGAGACGAATACATGTCATGCAAAAAGATGTACACGACATATCTGAGTGCTAGTGGGTAAAGAAAAATGAGAAAAGGAATACTAATTTCAAGAAGGATAAAAAGAGGATGATACTAAAGCCACCATTGTTATTAAACAAGATTTTGATGGAGATGTTCTCATTGCCTTTGATGGTAATTCTAAAATCGGTGACGAGTGGATTGTTGATACAACTTGCACATTCTGCATGAGTTTGAACCGAGATTAGTTCGTGAATTATGAAGGTACGCCAAGTGGTTCTATGTTGATGGGTTATAAATTCACTATGCAAGATTGCAAGTAATGGTTCTGTCCAGATCAAGATATTTGATGACACCATCAAAACCTTGTTGGATGTTCGATACATTATGGGTTTGAAGATAAATCTTATCTCACTTAGTACTCTTAATGTTAAAGAGTATAAGTATTCAGGTGAAGGTGGAGTTCTGAAGATCTCCAAAGACTTTCTTGTTGTGATGAAAGGTGATATGAAAGCTGTTAACTTATATTATCTGCAAGGTAATACAATTTTAGGTAATGTTGTTATTGCCTCAAATAAATTATCCGATTCTGATGCTACTGAATCTTTGGCATATGCGTCTGGGCATATAAGTGAAATTAGCATGATTGAGTTATGCAAAAGAGGACTCCTTGATGGTCCAAGCATCGATAGGTTGAAGTTTTGGGGAACACCGTGTCTTCGGCAAGTAAAAGAGGGTGAAGTTCAACACAACAATTCACTCTCAAAAGGCATATTGGGTTAAGTTCACTCTGATTTACGGGGAGAATCTTGTGTTCCATCCATTAGAGGTGTTAGCTACATGTTGATCATTATTGATGGTTATTGAAAAGAGTTTGGCCATATTTCATGAAACACAAATTGGATGTGTTCATGACATTCAATGAGTGAAAGATTGTGATTGAAAAGCAAACTGACAAGCATATCAAGAAGCTACGTACTGATAATGGCTTGTAGTTTTGTTCTGGAGAAATTGAAGCTCTTTGTAGATCAGAGGACATTGACGACATTACACTGTTATCTTAATGGTGCGACAGAACGTATGAACAGAACCATTATGAAGAAGGTACATTGCATGTTATCTTAACTCTGGCTTATCTAGGAGCTATTGGGCTGAAGTCGCCCCCCTGCTTGTTATTTGACCAACCAGTTACCCAACCTAACAATTGATAAGAAGACTCCAATTGAAGTATTATATGGTTCTCCAGTAGATTATTCAAAGTTAAGAATATTTGGTTATCCAACTTATGTTCATATTAACAATGGTAAATTGGAGTCTAGAGCCGTTAAGTGTTATTAGCAGAAGTGTTACTTTTGATAAATCTGCTATATTGTATGATAAACCATTTATTGATATTCCCCTTAAGAAGCCTCGTAAATCAAGCGTGTAGGTGGATCATTTTATTGATTCAGGATCTACACCCGGAGCCGAAAAGGAAAACGTACATTATGTTTATGTTGTCTTTCAACCATCACAACGTTCTATTGCAGCTGATAGATCTAAAAAGAATATTCAAATTCCCAAGAGATTGATTGTAGAAGCTGATGTTATTGCTTATGCTTTGAATGTGGCAGAAGAAATTGAAGGTGCTACATAACCTTCCACTTATTAAGATGTTATCTCTTCTGGTGATTCAGAAAGATTGATGACTCTTATGCATAATAAGATGCAATCTCTTGATATGAATGACACTTGTGATCTAGTTAAGTTGATAATTGATAAGAAGGTTATTCGATGCAAATGAATCTTTAAAAAGAGAGAAGGCATTTTATAAACCGAGGAGGTTAGGTACAAGGTAAGGCTCGTTGCTAAAAGATACAACCAAATTCCAAGTATTGATTTCACGGATGTCTTTTATCCCAGTGTGAAGCATAGTTCTATTCGTACTTTACTCAGCTTAGTGGCTATGCGTGATTATGAGCTTGAACAATTGGACGTGAAAACAACGTTATTACATAAGGAATTGGAGGAAGATATTAATATGGAGTAACTAGAAGTTTTGTCTTTCCGGGTAAGGAGAATTATGTTTGCAAGTTGAAAAAATATCTTTATGGTATGAAGCAAACACCTAGATAGTAGCGCAAGAGATTTGACTCCTTTATGATCACTCATGATTTCAAAAGTTCCGATTATGATAGCTGTGTTTATTTGAGGACTGTTAAAGACTCAGCTATTTATTTGCTCCTATATGTTGATGACATCTTGATTGCTGCAAAATACAAGGCACAAATTTCGAAGTTGAAGGCACAACTGAGCAGTGAATTTGAGATGAAGGATCTCGGTGCAGCAAAGAAGATTCTTGGTATGAAAATTATACCTAAGTCATAAATAGTATATTGATAAAGTCATTCGTCATTTTAACATGCATAAGGCCAAATCGGTGAGTACTCCACTAGCTGCACATTTTAGATTTTCTTCAGCGCCCTGTCCACAGTCAGATGATGAAGTTGAGTACATCTCTAGAGTTCTATATGCCAGTGGAATTGGTTTACTTGTCTATGTCATGTCTTGTTCACACCCCGATTTATCTCAATCATTGAGTGTTGTTAGTAGATACATACTATTACAAAAAGGCTAATACTGGACGTCACATTACAGACAGTTGACCAAAACTGTCTATATTACATGTAATCACATACGGATTTGGTTTAACGACCGTCTGTGTTATTGGCTGCGCTAAAAACCGTATGTGAAGAGATCATATCACAGACGGTTCTTGTTAAAAACCATCTATGATACTTTACAGCAATTGTTTGACGCGTAGCCTAGGCATCGGTGTCCTCACCGTTCTGGTAGAAGTCTTCTCCTGAATAAAGATATTCAGCAAGAGTGAGCACTACTACCGTGCTCGCAAGTCACACCCAATATTGAATTGTAATGCATGCATACAGTAGTCATAGGACATTAGCAGGGTTATTTGCATAAAGCGACATTTTCAGGTTTAAATAATCATATGAATTTCCAAGGCCATTTTTATACTATATCTAAAATCAAGTTTAGAAATGACAGTGTTATAATGGGGATAACCTCCATATTTGATTGGTGAAGGATACCCTCCTATCACAATGGCTAACCACCCAATTTTACCACAAGGATGAATCCTCCTGCAATCATCTTTTGAAAATATTTTAAAACCAAAAACAAACCTAACTCGGAGTGGCTTTGCTAGCATGTTCATAACCGCGGACGCGGCTATTCGAATAGATTCTCCACTCTGCAGAGGTGGTACAACTTTACCCACAAGACATGAATTCTCTAGTTTGTTTGGCATCCGTCGATCCCACTGCTCACTATCTTAGGTAAGCGCAGCGGGTTCGCTGTTTGGGGCGGCCTAGAGCACGTGTCAAGGCTTTTACAATATCGTCATCCCACCGTAGTCTTGCCTCGCTAAGGTTTCGCCTCCATTGGGTTAACCACCCGCCGGACTCAAGCCCCCTCTTGCGCCATGTGGGAATATATAAAAGTAGGTCATCTTGACACCCACACATCAACATGGCACAACTACGGTGGAATGTTACAGATTATTTAGCCATGTCCATCACGTTGCACTCACTATCCATACAGGACATGTGGTAGTACTTTACGAATTGATAGTTGGCGTAGCAAAATACGCTCAAAGGCGGTCCTTAATTTACTTGGGCGTCTTTCAAATCAAACCTGCGCCATGTGGGAATATATAAAAGTAGGCTTTAATCCTAACATGTGGTAGATTAAACCCTTAATTGACTTGCATAAACCTGCACCCACCATTCATCCTTTTCACCCAAGTCCAAACCATTTTCAATTTATTTTAATTAAAACCACCTTTAATAAATCTCTATGGTAAGACCATACCATGGATTTAAATTTTAAATCAATTTGAAATGATTTGGCTAAATTCTCCCAAAAATCATAATCATGACCTAAGAATTTGCTAAGCATAGTTATTTTGTATATCATGTTTATCCAGGGGTGACAAGGGAATGACAATCAACATTCAAATTGGCTATACAATAGGATTGGCATAACTAAGCATTTAAACTGGGAAGTAAAATAATTGAATAGAAATATGCAAGCAATAATCATTTAGAAACTGAATTAAATAACTTTAAAATATTAGGATCAACATGGTCAAAGTATAACTTGCCTTCTTTGAAGTCTTGAAATTCTAAATCTTCGGTAGGATCAAATTCCCCGGAATCGTCGAAGTCTAAACGTGAAAATACGATAAATCAAACGGAGTTCAAATAAATTCAAAAATATAAATTAAACTAACTCAAAATGAAATAAATTTATTTTATTTAGCTAGATAATAATTTTCTAAGATTTTAGCAATTTGAACCACCCAATTTGGAGTTGGGATGAAAAAGATATGAATTTTACAAGTTTTAATCACAAATATGCCATTTAAACAATTTCCTGATTTATTTTTCTAAGGGAAAGTCTAGTTATTGCGCAATGGTGACATCAGCCCTGAGATTTTTTAAAATTAAATCCGGCCGGAGGGCCACACGTGTCATAGATACGGTCTACATGGACCATGCCCACGAAATTTGGCTAGAGGGGGGGTGGCGCTGATTTGGTGGGGGTTTGGTGCCATGTCGGATCCACGTTGGATCCGACGCTGAGGTGGCGCCCACGAGGTGCGCGCGTGGCCAGGCCACGGTGGCAGAGACGGCGCCCGGCTGGGATCAAGGTCGCCGACGCTTCTGCGGCGGCGGGCGACGGTGTGTGCAATAGAGGGAGGGGGAAATGGCGAACCCGATGCTCTCACCCACTCGACGAGACGAGGACGAAGGCGGCCGGCGGTGAGGGAGAAGCGGCGGCGAGATTCGGGCGACGACGAGGTGGCGGCTCCGAGGGTTCTCCGGCGAAGGCGAGGTGCGCACTGGCTTCGCGGTGTCACGGCGATGCGGGTGGTGGCGGCGGTGAGGACGTGGCAAATACGGCGGTGGCGCAATTGAAACTCCAATCTTCGGTGGCCGGCGGCGAGGAAGCTTCAAATCCGGCGAGCACACGACGAGAGAGGGTGAATGAGTGGCAGCTTCGGGATGGTTGAACGGAGGGGCGCATGGGGCTGCCTTTTATAGGGGTCGAGGGGGTCCGAGGCGGTGTGGCGACGTTGGGGACATGGCGGCGGCGGTTACGGGATCGTGGCGCACGCACGAGGTGAAGGGGGCAAGAGGTGGGGTCATGCGGAGGTGGGCGCGGGTCGTGTGTGACCGCGTGGGAGGAGCGGGGCTGTTGGAGGCGGCCCGTTGGCGAAGCTCGCCGTCTTTGCGCAATGGCGGTTCTTGCGTGATGGTGGTCTTGCGGAGAAGAAGGCGACGGGGAAGAAGCAGGCGCGGGCCCACGTGGAAGCGAGAGGGGAGGGACTGGCAGGTGGGGTAGTGCGGAGAGAGAGGGAGAGAGAGCGGGGCAGGTGCTGGCCGTCGGATTTTATTCCGACGGTCGTGATAGACGGGCTGTGCTGGGGTGGGCCAATTGGGCCAGCGAAGCAAATAGGGTTGGGTTGCACAGTTGTGGATTCGGCCCGACGCTATTTTAGGGATTTTTAAATTGATTTGTGAATTTAATTAATCAGATTAATTCAATTAGGCTCTAGAAAATAGCAAATAAATTCTAAAAATTCTAGAAAAATTCACAAAAGTCTCTAGACTTGTTCTGGACTTAAATAAAATAATTCCAACTTTAAGTTGTTAATATATTTTGACAATAAATTTATTTTAGCTTTAAACAGTTTAAAGAAAAGTTTTTAAAATTTCAGAAACTTCACAATTCCAAATAAGTTTTAAACTTTAACCAAACTTGAAATTTTGGGCTGTTATAGGGGTGAGATTGCCCCCCAACCGCACCCCATCATAGTAACGGCCCCCAGCCTCGCGAACCCGCTGGGGAAGAACAAGCCTCACCCTCCATGGGAAATTTCCCCGCAGGCCCCACCCCCACGGGGGAAACTGCCACCCCTACATTTGGCTAAGAAGTTTGTTTACTAAACTTTGTAGAAATACGTCTTGCACTACAATATTCTGTGATAGTCAAAACACCATTTTCCTTACGAAGGATCGGATGTTTCATCAGAGAACGAAACACATTGACATTAGATATCATTACATTCGAGGTGTCATTACTCAAGGTGACATTAAAGTCAGCAAGCTAAGTACTCGTGATAATCCAGTTAATATGATGACAAAGTCAGTTCCTATTGCTAAGTTTGAGCATTACTCAGACTTAATTAGTATCATTCAATAGTCCTACTGACATTCAGCGCACAAGGTGTTCATCGCGAATTCATCTCAATGTGGAGATTATTGAGTCTGAGTGTGATACAAATTTGGTTTCCTACACTAACTCATAGGTCTACTCCTACACGGAGTTTTTTTTATGTACCACTATAAATTCATCATGTAGTCCATAGGGTAGAGCAAAAGTTTTATTGTAAATATCTCCTCGTATAGTGATATTACCTTTGTGCGTTCGTGGTTTTTCTCGCAAGAGTTTTCCACATTAAATTTGTGTCTCTTGTTCCTAATTTTCAATGCACTATTTGCAACATAAACATTTTTATGTGATAATATATCAAATGAGAATGAGATAATTGCATCATGGCTTAACTAATCCAAGACTTCTGCACTCTCAGTAATAATTCTATCGTACTCTTTTTGAGAATTATTTTTTTCTCTCTAAAATAACGTTGTTCTGAAATAAAATATCAGAAATAGTCTTCTCACCACGTGACTAAATAGCAACAATGACACCCGTTTCGTCGTCCGCTGGGATACCGCGCACTTGAGACGATAGGACACGTGGCGGACGCTCGGGGTCGGCAGCCGCAGGCGCCGTACGCTAACCACTGATCCCACTCACACACCTCCAGACGTTCACATGTTACATCATCAGCTGCATTTCTGTGCAAGGGCTTGTCTTTAATCTTCGGTGTCCTCGACTTCCACTCACACACCGTGCAACTGCAAGCTCGAGAAGGTGCTCGATTTGGTTGTTGGCCATATAAAGATCATGACCGAACAGAATAAGAGGGGCTCACCAATGGAGGACGGGGAGCAGAGCGGCAAGAAGGCGAGAGCACAGCAAGCCGTACCCAACGGCGTGGTGAAGCTAGAACGGGGAGAAGGGGAAGTGAGCCAAGGCGACGAGGCAGCAGGAGCTCTGGTGCCAGTGGAGGCCATGGCGGAGGCGCAGATCAACGTGAGGATGGAGGTGGCGTTGCTTCACTGCGCGGCTTGCCTCCGTCCCCTCAAGCCTCCCATATTCAAGGTTAGGGAAATACTAGTGCAGTGCTGAGATGCAAACAAGTTAAATCTTTTTATTGTGAAAGATTTGTTTTTTTAGGAATATTGTCAAAGATTTGTGCGTTTGTTGTGATTGCAGTGCGAGGTCGGGCACACCGTGTGCTGCAGCTGCCATGGCGACCACTGCCCGGTATGCAACCGCGCCACCACCTACAGTCGCTGCGGTGACCTGGACGCCTTCGTCGGCGCCGTCAAGGTGCCGTGCCCCTACGAGGAGTACGGCTGCAAGAGCTACGTGATCTATTATGAGGTCGCCGGCCACGAGGGCGAGTGCGCGTACGCGCCCTGCTCCTGCCCGGAGCCCGGCTGCGGCTTCTCCAGCTCCCCGGCGAAGCTTCTCGACCATTTCGCCGCCGTCCACTCCTGGCCCGTCGCTCAGGTTCGCTACGGGAAGCCGTGCAAGCTCACCGTGCCGCCGACGCAGCGCTGGCACGTCCTCGTCGGGGAGGAAGACCGGTGCATGTTCCTCGTGTCCCTGGGCGCGCTCGGCGCGGGCACCGCGGTCTCGCTGGTGTGCGTCCGGGCGAACGGCGCGGCAGCGGCGCCCCAGTTCAGGTGCAAGCTCTGGGCGGAGGTCCCGAGCAACAAGGAGAACCTGGCTCTGGTGACGTCGATGGTGAGGAGCAGCAACCTCTCCGGCGGGTTCGCGGCGGCGGAGCAGGGGATGTTCTTGATGGTGCCACCAGATTTGCTGCACGGGGAGTTCGGCGAAGTGCTCCTCCTCAGCGTTCGCATTGATAAGCTCCGATATGCTGCCGCTGTCAACTGATCAAGTTCAGGTGCAAGCTCTGGGTGGAGGTCCCGAGCAACAAGGAGAACCTCGCTCTGGTGACGTCGGTGGTGAGGAGCAGCAACCTCTCCGGCGGGTTCGCGGCGGCGAAGCAGGGGATGTTCTTGATGGTGCCACCGGATTTGCTGCACGGGGAGTCCGGCGAAGTGCTCCTCCTCAGCGTTCGCATTGATAAGCTCCGATTTGCTGCCGCTGCCAACTGATCAAGTTCTGGTACTCGAGGAGATTGTAATGCAATTGCATCGAAGACTAATCAAGTAGACTAATAGCATTTAACTGTGTCTGATCTGATCTGATCTTTTGCATCATTTCCTGTATGACTCATGTTCAGTTCAGTATTGTGTAGTTGTAGCTAGATGCTGCAACTGATGGCAAAGTCGTAAGGGACACTCCAGTCGCAAGGGCAATCACATCAATGGAGAACCCTCTCCATAAGTAAAGAGTCTCATTATTAAACATCTCTACTTATGTATGGACAGAGACAGAGTAACAACAAAAAGTATCTAGTCCAAAAGCTGGTCCAACTGTCCAATAAATGTATGGTCAAATGAGAACTCTCAGACATACATGTTGGATGAAGAAATTGTTCTTGACGTTTTTTTAGACAAAATTCTTGTAAACTTGAACATTTATAACCCCCACTCACATGCCTAGTAGATCACCTCCTCAATCAAGGCTTCTGAATGGATGCTCGTGATGAAAAGTTACTCGAGTAAAGTTTCTTATACTGGCAGAGGTAGCTAGACAGGATTGAGGAATTTTTGGCTAATTTAGCATGTTTTCATATTGGATTTGCAGATATAATCACGCTCAAACCGTATTAGCAAAAACGGCAACGTTGTTGCACGGTCGCCAACACCGCCCTCGCCGCTGCGTGTCCCCGCCAGCCTGCCTCGCCACCACGCCACGTCGCTGGCGCACGGTGGCCATGCTCCAGCCGTTGGCGTAGCCACCACGCGTCAGCCAATTGGTTAGGTAATTAGTAGTTAGGTTAGTTAGGATTAGGTTTAGTGTATGCTGAAATTTATAAGATTTTTAAAATATAGCAAATGAGTTCAAAAAAATTTGAAATTTTTGTGGAGCCTCGTGACATCGTGTAGTTGCTTGTGTAATTTTTTCAAAATTTTATTTGTTTCGGATTTTTATCGCTATTTCGTATAAGTGTTATGTTTGTACGAATCAACAGCAAATCATGTCATCTGTTGATTGCCTAAATGTTTGAATGAGACCATTTCTCTATTTGCCTTTCTTTTCATCACTCGTCATCCCGTCACCTCCTTGTCCCATCCATCAAATCTTTGTCCTCCGAAATGTATGGCTTAATTAGCGCGCGCGGGATAAGGATTCCCTTCGAGCAGCGACTATAAATTTGAGGAAGTGAACGCGATTTCATTTCGCAGTCGCTCGCTTGCTCTTTCGCTCATTCATGGTCGACCTAGCGAAGGTCGAGTACACCAACTCCGGGTTCTGCAGCTTGTCTACCCTCGCGACTTGATCCCACCAAACCTTCTCAAGACGCTCATTGTCGAAGGTATTTCCTCTATTTGGAATATCCTTGGGATGGGGGACTCGGTCGCGAGATCTGAAAGCAGCAGACCCTATGATGGAAGCAGGTCCAAAGAAGTCAGCACACAAGTTGAAATATTCTTCATCCTCTGATTCTGTAGCTGCATTTTCTCTTTGGACACCGGAAGGAATGTCTGCCACGACTTCCTTAAAAGACGGTGTCTGAGTCATCATCACCTTGACCAGAGGCTTTTGCAGTTGCCTCTGTGGTCTCTACAACCATTTCAGAGGTCGTGGCTACCCTTTCAGTGGTCGTAGCTACGACCTCGGTAGTCGCAGCTGCCCTCTCAGTGGTCGTAGCTATGACCTCAGTAGTCGTAGCTACAACCTCGCAGATTGGAGAAACCACCGGAGCCACAGGTCAAGGAAGATCCTTCAACCACTTCCATTGTTACCTCTCCAGCAAATGAAGAAGTGACAATGGGCTTCTCAACGGAAGCATACCCGGGGGCTGAAGGAGTCGGACTAAAATAAAGAAAAGCAAATCACGTTGTGAAAAGGAAAAAGGTAAATGTTGTCCTTACACTTTAGTACATTTCACATACCTCTGCACCCTGGTCTTAACCAGGAACTTAGGAGCAATCCTCCCAACGGAGGACTTCTTCTTCTCCACGACCACGTCTGGTCGAGGTTCAACAATGGGCCCAGCTACGACCACGTCTGGTCGTAGAGTTTGAACAGGAACCATAGCTCTGGTCTCCTGATTCTCTGGATGGCCGAGATCAGTCTCGACCATTTTAAAAGCAGCACTACCCTCGACTGCAGGTTGTGCTGGAGCAGCATCGTCCTTCACAAAAGACATAAAATCTTTCCAGATCTCCTTTTCCAGTTGCTTAACAAAACTAGGAGTGGCAGCAACTGCGAAAGATTCCTTGTCATAATAGAAGGGTACCTTAGCCCTGCGAGGTTTGCGCTTAAAAGATTGGTGCTTGACCTCCTCGGCCGATAGTTGCGGCCTCGGCTTGATTATGGTGTGTTTGCCGAGCTTTGTAGAGGGTCTGGTCGAAAGACCAGAGCTCGAGCTTGCTCCTCCCTTGTCGGCGGATCTTGCAAGTCGACGTCTCTTAGATGGAGGAGCCGAGCCTTTGTCTTTCGACAACCCTACGCCAATGGTCATCAGTGCGACTTCCTTGTCGTCCTGACGATTTTCCATGCCTACTTTCTGTAAAGCAAAACAGAAAAAGAAGAATTACTGATCAGTCGTAAGTTTTTCTACGACCAGTACCAAGTCGTAAGTTTTTCTACGACACTTTCTTGATCGTAAGATATTCTACGATCACCACTAGTTGTAAGTTCTTCTACAACTATAAAGTCCTAAAGAAAAAATCAACTTTTTGATTACCTTTAGGCGCTCTATCTTTTCATCTGCGGGCAAAGCCGCAATGATTCGAGGAACCGCCACTCGGAGTGGCGGAGACTTCTCACAGATGAGTTTGACCCTAGCATCAATCTCTGCCTGTGAAAGATCTATGTAAACAGATAAAAATATTAGACAATGTTAAGAAAGACCAAACCGAGAGCTAAGTTGGAAGTTCACTTACCCTCGTCGTAGTCCCTGGTTGGGTCTCTTCTCCCCGAGTATCTCCACATAGGAGATGCTCGTTTCTTCAAGGGACTAATTCGGCGCGTGATGAAATCTGTCACCACGTGCCATCCGGTCAACCCTTCCTCCTTCAAGTCTTTAATGGCTTGAATGTAGGGGGCAATCCGGCTAATATCTTCAGGAGTCGAATCCCATGAAGATTTCTTCTCGGCAGCCTTCCCCACGAAAGAGAGGCTGTCTTCAGAGGTGACTTTCCAGTAAAACCACCTCTTCCTCCATCCCGGCCATGAAGACCGAGTGAAGCTCTGAATATACTCCCTCGACTTCAAGTCGTGGAGCTTCAGACCGCAACTTCCAGCGATTCCGGTTTGTCGAGCCATCCCGTAATAATATTGGAAAAGCTCGAGGTCCGCCGGAATCCCCAGGTACGCCTCGCACAGGTACACGAAGACACTCAACATGGTAATGGAATTAGGACCTAGGTTCACTAATTCCACCCCAAAGTGCTCGAGTACCACTGTAAGAAAGGGGTGAGCAGGCAGTCGGAGGCCGCACTCACAATAACGTTGGAAGACGGGAATTTGCCCATTTTCCCCGACGCCGATCTTCGCCCAATAGCCGAATCCACTTCACCAGAGCCTTCTCTGGAATCTTCCCGGCGTCGACCAAGACTTTAATCTTAGCCGCATCCATCTCCGACTCTTCCCACTCGGAAACTTTCTTGACCATTTCTCTCAGAAACAAGAAGTTTTTGATTGGGTTGGCGGCGGAGAAGATGAAACCTAGTCGAAGGCGGAGAAGACGAAAAGAACAATGTGAGCGATTTGGGGAAAAAGGTAAAACTCTAAGTCTAACTCCCGGTGAGTTTTATAACCGCACGATTGCCATCGCTTCGGGAACCGTTTTCATCGACAGGTCTGTGGGAGTCGGTTGCAATTCCCTAGATGGTCTGTTCGAAGAAATTAGGTTCGTTTTGTCACCTCCAAGCGAAATTACTTCCTTGACCAAGTCTTTCTGGTCGAATGAAGTATCGATCGGAAAGGATTTTTTTCTCCGATTGCCACCGCTTCGGGAACCGTTTCATCGACAGCTCTGTGGGAGTCGGTTGCAATTCCCTAGATGGCCTGTTCGAAGAAATTAGGTTCGTTTTGTCACCTCCAAGCAAAATTACTTTCTTGACCAAGTCTTTCTGGTCGAATGAAGTATTGATCGGAAAGGATTTTTTCTCTGATCGCCCTACTACGACCACTTCACAGTCGTAGGGGTTTTTACGACTTTTTGATAGTCGAAAGCAACTTTCCTGACCAAGCAAATTCCATGTCAAAGTAGCACTCAAATGTCGAAGAGTTTTTGTTGGACCGTAAAGGCGACTAGAGGGGGGGGGTGAATAGGAGCACGCTCACTTTTTCACAAATTATGAACTCAATACAATTTCACTCCAGTAGCTATTAGAAAGCTATGAAGATCAATATACCAAGACAATGGAAGACTAGTATTGAATCCAATAAAACCCCTAAGCAATGCGACAATAATCGCAAGAATCAAAGCAACACAAATCTTGGCGGTCGACCTCAGAGTGAACCGGTCGGACCGATTGTCGCGGTCGGACGGATTCATTATATCAAGCGGTCGGACCGCCCAAATCGGTCGGACCGGTGGTGACGGGCGGTCGGACCTTAGATCTGTAACCGATCTCAAGCAAAGAAATCAGCCCGATGACGGTTGCAATTAGGTCTAACTTTTGATTCTCAACTCCAAACTTCACGAAACTTTGCACACACCTTCTCTATGCTATTGAGGACCTATTCCAATCGAATATTATGATCATTCTTGGAACGATCTTGAGCAATTGTCAATTGATTAACAGAAGGTCTAAAACCGGGCAAGAACGAAAACTTGATCCTAAAGCTTGTTCGTGAGAGATTGATGATCAAAATTTCTCCCCTTTGTTTAATCTTCTCCCCCAACAAAGAAATATCTTCTCATTAACACATCTTCTCCAAATAAAAATAGCAAAAAAATATAACACATCTTCTCCCAAAGAAATATCTTCTCATTAATTAACACATCTTCTCCCCCTTTGACAATGGATTCATCAAGGAATCACGCCTTCCTCTCATCCAGAGATAACCAATAGATGATAAAGAAAGAAGCAGAAATAAAAGAAGCATAAACAGGAGTATGCATGAAGTGCAATGAAGTGGCTTTATTTTTGTATTTTTCAATTTTTGATTAAAAGAAGCTTTGGAGATTACCCAAAAGAACAATCTAGTATCTCTAATATTGCACAAACAGCATATCAAGCCTGACAGCGCTAGCAAGATCATGGTAAGACATATATATCAAAGCTAAGCACAAAGGCTCAAAAGTAAAGCAGTAGATTTGATCAATTTAAGCAACGCTTCAAATTCAGCAAGTTCATCAACAGGGATCCTAAAGTGAAATTGGCCATGTCAAAATGTCAAAGTGAGATCAAAAATCTAACAAAGACCACATTAAGAGTCAATCAAGTCCCGTATTGAATCATTTTGCTTAAAATTTTGTAAGCGCCCATTTGTAAACATTTTTCTCATTTGCATTGAATATTGAAGTTGACTAATGATCTAACTTAGTGACAAGATCCTGGACTAGGAGCCATCCACAAACTCATCCTAAGCTTCGACCAAAAGTTGATTAAAGGTATATCTTAGTAAAGAAGATCCTGGACTAGGAGCCATCCACAAACTCTTTCTAAGCTTCTACCGGGGCGACAAATCTTGAGGTTCATGTCATTTCTGACAAGCAGTCCCCATGAGATCGTCTGGTTCATCAAACTATCTCCAAGTTCATGTCATTTGACAAGCAGTCTCGTAAGAATAGTTTGGCACAATTTAAGCATAAGACAATCTTGATTTTCATTTTTCACAAGAGTATTTTTAGAATCTCAAGAACACAAAAGCTCAAGTAATGGTCAATTTTAGATCAAAGAGCTAACAAAGCAATTCTGACAGGGCCAATGTCACAAGAGGAGCACTAATTGCGCAACTCGCTAAAACATCCACAAATTGCAATTTCTTAATTCGAGTTGTTTAAAAGGTTCTAGCTCATATAGCAAAGACTTAGCTACACATGTAAAAGCATGATAATTCTAGCAAGTCAAAGAACTAGACATGACATTGAGCAAGAATTGAAATACAAAAGCTCCAAAGGGTAATAGGCAAAGCTCCATCAATTTTAAAAGATAAGCAGAAAAACTTATATTATAATACATCTTTTTGGATTTTTCATACCACTTGTTGTAACCACTTGTTGTTACCACTTGTTGTTATACCACTTGTTGGATTTTTCATATGAATGCAATATGACACAATGAGATGCAATTAAAAAGCCTAAAAACCTAAAAAGTTCAAAAAGATCACTAAGTCCAGAAAAAGAACAATAAAAGATCAAAAGAACAAGGAAAGATCAGAAAAGATCAAACTCCCCCTCAAACCAACCCATAAGGATAAATAACCCCTAACTCGCTTCTCAAGGTGGCAAACCTAGTTGGGTCTAAAGATTTGGTGATGATAAAAACAAGAGACAAGATAAGTGACTAGAGGGTGACAAGCGCCTGAGGTACTCTTCCTATCTAGCCGACAGCCCGCACAATTAGGATAAGAAAAACCCCCGAATGGACAAAGATAAAGAACAGGAATATCAAATGCCATACAAAGAGAGTAGAGTGTAAGTACCTGAATAAGAGCTTAACGGCCTGGCGATGGGAAGTTCTCGGAGATGCTTGAGACCCGTCGACCGCGTGAAGGAGGTGAACCATCTTGAGTCTCCGGCAATATGATGTGAACAGTCGGAGTCGACAAAGCACGTGCCCTTCCTCTTTCGCGGCAATCTCGAAAAATCAAGGCACGGAAGAACGATGTGTCTCGACATCAAGTTAGTTAAACAAGACTTGGGAACCCAAGATCGAGACACACGTCTGCGAGTAGTATGCAAAGCGTAGTGTTATCCTTGACTTCATCTAAAATTCGTTATGAGCAATGTTTAAGTTAACATGGGAATTAAATCATTCAGGCGGTCGACCGGCGTTGTCTTGTGGTCGGGCCGGTGACTAAATCGGTCGACCGGTGACCACAGTGATCGACCGACCGGCAATCAAGAACATGAGAATTAGGATATGTAGAAGCATGATGATTAGCATGTGAGAAAATCCTAATCCGTGTTTATTCCTTTCGGTGTTACCATGTCTCATAAAAGCTCTAGGTTGCCTGAATGAAATTCTATCAAGATTTTTCCTATTATTTTTCAACCTACGCCAATGAATTCAATCAAATGCCCACCTTTCTTGCAATAAGTGCAATGGTACTTGGTACCACTAGAAGAAGCACCATTTGAATTAATACAAGGTTGGGCAAAACTGCAGATTTAAAAGATGTTTTTGCAGTTGGGTTTTGAATTCAATTAAACCTTTTCCAAAACTTGAATGACTTTTGGGTTTGAATTGTCTTGAAAAGAATTGAATCCTAAACCTTGCTTCTTATAAGGAGTTTTAGACTTGTCAAGAATCATGTTTAATTGTTTCTTACCTTTAGAAAATTTCTCTAATGTATCATGAAGGTAAGCATTTTCTTTCTCAAGTTAACACAAGCATCACAAGTTTTATCCATAGATTTCTCCTTGTACAAAGCAATTTCAAGCTTAAGAGCGGAACATGAAGCACAAGTAGTATTTTCAATATTGTCCTTAAGCTTAGCATATTTGACTCTAGCGACTTCTAAGATATCTTTGATTTCACGTTCTTTTCTAAGCATGAAGTGCAATGGCTAGAATCAATCACATCGAAGCAATCAACTTGCTAGACTCTAAGCATTTTTCACAAGGAGCGATTTAATTTCAATTAGCTCGGTTCTAGCATTTTCAAGTTGTTGTAAAGCAATATTATGAGCAGATTGTAAATTGGTAATTTCAATGCATAGCATGACAAGATAAACATTCATCAGTTCAAGAGTCTTAACATTTGCAAGTTCTAGTTTCAGTTTACCAATTTTTGACTCTAGTTTCTTATTTTTAGTCATGACAAATTCTAGCGCTTCATCTTGACTAAGCACTTGCTCAACTATAGAATTATATTTAGCGTAAAGCTCATCATAAGAAAAAGATACCTCATCATTATCAATGTCGCTTGTCACCATGAAGCACATGCCAAGAATGTCCTTGGCCTTCCCTTTCTTTTCCTCTTCGCTCCCTGAGTCCACATCACTAATGGATTGCTCTCCAAAAGCGGCAAGGACCGGTGAGCGGCCTTTATGAGCTTGACAAAGATCATACTCGAGTTGTTCTCATGAGGCTTCTTCCAAGTCATCTTCTCCTCCCTGTGCTTACCCTTACCTTTTAGCTTGGGGCAATTGGCGGATGTGGTAAAGCTCTCCACACTCATAGCAAGTAACAGACCACCTCTCTTTTATTTCTCACATTGTTGTAAGCCCGTGTGAATTTTTAGCTAAAAGGGCTAACTCGTCTCAGAATATTTTCAAGCTCCTCCTCGTAAATCGCAGATAAGCAAGCAAATGAAAATCCGTAAGAAGATTCAAAAGAGTCATCAAAAGCCTTTTGTGAGGATCGCTACCAAAGCTAAATTATCTTTCTTGGGATGATCAACTCTTTTAATTTCATGAGTCTTGAGTTTACTATAAAGCAATTCTAAAGTAAGACTCGAAAGATCAACATTCTCTTCTATAGCAGTAGACTTCATCTCCCACTCCTTGGTGTTGATTGTAGCCAAGAGGTGGGTGGCATTTTCAGATTGAGAATATTCAATATCAACAGCTTTCATTTGATTAATCACTTTATTAAAACGACTGAAAATGTCATCGATGCTCTCTCCAGGACGCATCTCAAATTTGTTATAATCACGCTTATAGATTGTTTGGCGCACTTTCTTAATTTGAGACGAACCTCATGATATGTTTCGAGAGTGTTCCAAATCTCGCTTGCAATGCAAAATTGCAAATCCTATCATATTCTTGTCTACCAAGCGCACCATATAAAAGATTCTTGGCCTTGTTGTTGTTAGCCAAAAGAACCACGTAGCGTGAGTTTCAACCTCGTGAATAATGAGCGGGATCGAACAACGCCCCACAAAGCTTGTCCTCACTCTCAAGGAATACTGCATACGATTCTTCCAATAGGCATAGTCTTGTCCATTGAACATATGCGGTTTTGTAGTGAATCTATCCATCGCCAAAGTTCAAAGGACCTGTTAAGATCAAGATTGAACTAACCGCTCGATACCACTTGTTGGACCGTAAAGGCGACTAGAGGGGGTGAATAGAGCACGCTCACTTTTTCACAAATTATGAACTCAATACAATTTCACTCCAAGAGCTATTAGAAAGCTATGAAGATCAATATACCAAGACAAATGGAAGACTAGTATTGAATCCAATAAAACCCTAAGCAATGCGACAATAATCGCAAGAATCAAAGCAACACAAATCTTGGCGGTCGACCTCTCAGAGTGAACCGGTCGGACCGATTGTCAGGCGGTCGGACCGCTGTTATATTGGCGGTCGGACCACTCCAAATCGGTCGGACCGGTGGTGACGGGCGATCGGACCGGCGATCTACGTAACCGATCCAAACAAGAAAATCGGCCGATGACGGTTGCAATTAGGTCTAACTTTTGATTCTCAACTCCAAACTTCACGAAACTTTGCACACACCTTCTCTATGCTATTGAGGACCTATTCCAATCGAATATTATGATAATTCTTGGAACGATCTTGAGCAATTGTCAATTGATTAACGAAGGTCTAAAACCGGCAAGAACGAAAACTTGATCCTAAAGCTTGTTCGTGAGAGATTGATGATCAAGATGATGCTAGATAGATTCACACATATCACAGCAAGCTAATCCACGTGATAGAATCAATCACAAACTCGCGGATCAAAGAAAGCCCTAAAACACGAAATTGAAAGCAAGAACGAAAAGAGACTTATCTCAAGCAAACCTTGCATAGATTGATTTCGTGATTGTTGCCGGATTACATCCACACCATCATGGATCGATGGATAATCAAAGATCACGAAATTCACCACAAACCATCAAGAGCCCTTGCCTCCACCTCAACTCCCTAAAGATAATTAGGGTTTTGAAACATAAAAGGCGAGGGGAGAGAGGTGCAGCCACCATCTCCTCCTATTTATAGTGGAGGCCTAAAACTCTTAGGGTTTGACTTAATTGGGCTCCGTTAAGGCCCACTAACAAACGGGTCACATACGCACGCCGCAAGCGCCGTCTTTAACCTTTTGACCTAAACCGCTTCACCATGCGCCATGGATTTGCCAATAGGTCACCATTGTCCATCTTGTGTCACGCTTGAGTCGTTGACCCCACCCGCATCGCCGATCGCTCGACCTCAACTCTTCAAGTCTAGTCCCGATTCTCCTTGCCGCTGACCGTCGTTGACCACCAAGCTACCCGCACAACCACGCATAAGAAAACACGATTCGGGAACAAGTTCTTCACAACTTGACCCATGTTAGTCAAAACATGCATCATGCAAATCATATGCCATGAAACCAATGACTTTGACCTAACAAAACAACATCGCCACGGTTGGCCGACGCTCAAGTAGTTGGCCCGACCGCCCAGTGAGCGGTCGATCGCCATGGCCGGTCGGACCGCTCCTCGTGAGCGGCCGGACCGCCCTTAGGACTTAGCCGAAATTCAAGCCCCAAAACCAAACCTCTGGAAACTTTAAACCAATAGAACTTTTATCGAGACTCCAAAATCATGAGACCAAGTGCATTGGGATCCTCACTTGCCTACAACACCTATTTTTGGCCCACTCATTTTGACCACTTTGTCATCGCGGTCCGATCGCCCTACATGGCCGGTCCGACCGATTTGGGACCGATCGGACCGCGTGCAATGACCGGTCGGACCGCCTCGCCCGAGAATACTGTAGCTTTGTCGAAAACACGTGAAACTACAAACCGTAAACGCCATTGCCAATTGTCACATCATCCTAAGATCCGGAGCATATCCCCATGAAATCCACAATCTCCCTTGATGAACACATTGGCAATTATCCGTAAAATGTAAGTAAGAGGTTTGAAAACGAGTTTACTCGTTTTCAGACAAAGGCACAACTTGGTCCATAAGCAAGAAAAAGCAATGAAAATGACCAAGCGGCATCGAATAGTATAGGCATGTGAGACAAGGCAAAGAAAGCATAAAACTTTGATTTCGAAAAGGGTCAAAATTCTCACATGTGGTCCTTATGAAAGAACAATTGTTCAATTGACCTATGATCATTGTGAGGATAAAAGAATGCAATTCAAGTTCGTAATATTCAATAAAACAATAAGAATGCGACTCAAGAACTCCCCTCACTATGATCCTCGATTTTCAAAACTTTCATCTTTTGCACTCCCTTTGTAAAACAAATATATATATATATATATATATATATATATATATATATATATATCTCAAAATTTCTCCCTTTGTTTAATCTTCTCCCCAACAAAGAAATATCTTCTCATTAACACATCTTCTCCAAATAAAAATAGCAAAGAAATATAACACATCTTCTCCCAAAGAAATATCTTCTCATTAATTAACACATCTTCTCCCCTTTGACAATGGATTCATCAAGGAATCACGCCTTCCTCTCATCCAGAGATAACCAATAGATGATAAAGAAAGAAGCGTAAATAAAAGAAGCATAAACAGGAGTATGCATGAAGTGCAATGAAGTGGCTTTATTTTTGTATTTTTCAATTTTGATTAAAAGAAGCTTTGGAGATTACCCAAAAGAACAATCTAGTATCTCTAATATTGCACAAACAAAGATATCAAGCCCGATAGCGCTTAGCAAGATCATGGTAAGACATATATATCAAAGCTAAGCACAAAGGCTCAAAAGTAAAGCGATAGATTTGATCAATTTAAGCAACGCTCAAATTCAAAGAAGTTCATCAACAGGATCCTAAAGTGAAATTGGCCATGTCAAAATGTCAAAGTGAGATCAAAAATCTAACAAAGACCACATTAAGAGTCAATCAAGTCCCGTATTGAATCATTTTGCTTAAAATTTTGTAAGCGCCCATTTGTAAACATTTTTCTCATTTGCATTGAATATTGAAGTTGACTAATGATCTAACTTAGTGACAAGATCCTGGACTAGGAGCCATCCACAAACTCATCCTAAGCTTCGACCAAAAGTTGATTAAAGGTATATCTTAGTAAAGAAGATCCTGGACTAGGAGCCATCCACAAACTCTTTCTAAGCTTCTACCGGGGCGACAAATCTTGAGGTTCATGTCATTTCTGACAAGCGGTCCCCATGAGATCGTCGTTCATCAAACTATCTCCAAGTTCATGTCATTTGACAAGGCCTCGTAAGAATAGTTTGGCACAATTTAAGCATAAGACAATCTTGATTTTCATTTTTCACAAGAGTATTTTTAGAATCTCAAGAACACAAAAGCTCAAGTAATGGTCAATTTTAGATCAAAGAGCTAACAAAGCAATCCTGACAGGGCCAATGTCACAAGAGGAGCACTAATTGCGCAACTCACTAAAACATCCACAAATTGCAATTTCTTAATTCGAGTTGTTTAAAAGGTTCTAGCTCATATAGCAAAGACTTAGCTACACATGTAAAAGCATGATAATTCTAGCAAGTCAAAGAACTAGACATGACATTGAGCAAGAATTGAAATACAAAAGCTCCAAAGGGTAATAGGCAAAGCTCCATCAATTTTAAAAGATAAGCAGAAAAACTTATATTATAATACATCTTTTTGGATTTTTCATACCACTTGTTGTTACCACTTGTTGTTATACCACTTGTTGGATTTTTCATATGAATGCAATATGACACAATGAGATGCAATTAAAAAGCCTAAAAACCTAAAAAGTTCAAAAAGATCACTAAGTCCAGAAAAAGAACAATAAAAGATCAAAAGAACAAGGAAAGATCGTAAAAGATCAAACTCCCCTCAAACCAACCCATAAGGATAAATAACCCTAACTCGCTTCTCAAGGTGGCAAACCTAGTTGGGTCTAAAGATTTGGTGATGATAAAAACAAGAGACAAGATAAGTGACTAGAGGGTGACAAGCGCCTGAGGTACTCTTCCTATCTAGCCGACAGCCCGCACAATTAGGATAAGAAAAACCCCCGAATGAACAAAGATAAAGAACAGGAATATCAAATGCCATACAAAGAGAGTAGAGTGTAAGTACCTGAATAAGAGCTTAACTGGTCCAGCGATGGGAAGTTCTGAGATGCTTGAGACCCGTCGACCAGCGTGAAGGAGGTGAACCATCTTGAGTCTCCTAAGCAATATGATGTGAACAATCGGAGTCGACAAAGCACGTGCCCTTCCTCTTTCCGCGGCAATCCTGAAAAATCAAGGCACAGAAGAACGATGTGTCTCGATACTGGGGTTAGTTAAACAAGACTTGGGAACCCAGTACTGAGACACACCTTATATTTATAAGGGAGAGGCCTACCAAGTGATCGTAAGTTCTCCTACACCCCCATAGTCGTAAGTCTTACTACGACTATGTCATGGTCGTAAGTCCTTCTACGACCACTACCTGGTCGTAAGTCCTTCTACGACCATTATCCAGTCGTAAGTCTTTCTACGACTACTGCCTAGTCGTAAGTTCTGCTACGACACGTACCTAGTCGTAAGTCCTTCTACGACTATTATCCAGTCGTAAGTTCTACTACGACTTGTACCTAGTCGTAAGTCCTGCTACGACCAAGTCAACCACGACCACCTTATAATCAATAAAACCTACAAGCGAGTGGGTCCAATTGATTAAGGAATCCAGACGGTCCACATGCACTATTATTCTGCGTAGTAATAGTGCTTAAATACCCCATTACCTCTGAAAGATAACTACCAAACGGCGTGAAGGAACCACTACACCGGTAATTATAGCCATTATGCCATTATGCGCCCATTACTGGCTTGATTGGGCGACTCTTCAGCAGGGGAAAACGGCTACTTCTTCACGACTATATAAAGGCTTCAATCAGAAGGACAAAAGGAGGGCGAAACACAGAGCCAATCAAGGACAATCAAGGAGAAAGACAAGTACTGTTCTTTGTAATAGTCTTAGTTTCTTGCTTGATTGTCGATAATACAGTCAATACCACACACACACAGGAGTAGGGTTGTTATTCTCTCCGGAGAAGGCATGAACCTGTATAAAAATCCCGTGTCAATCGCTCTGCGTGATTTCATCTCTAGGAGACCCCCCGAATCAAACAATCTTTACGTAAGATCGGTTCTAAAACACCGACAGGTCCTGTTTCGAACCACACAGGGCGATTTTTTGAACCCCAGCTTCATTCACGGCGTCGAGTCTTTGGTTGACGTGAGGGCTGGGCCGATGCCTCAGTACAGCTGGGGATCAACCGTCCTTTGCTCCACATACCGGGGGTTGTGTGACGCTTCGCGGCGCGGCACCGCTGGTACCGACCTGGTCATCTGCTACGTGCTCCTGCAGTTGTGGAGTTGGGAGCACTTCCTTGTTGGGCGGCCGACCATCGAGATAGCGGCGGACCCGTACCCTGTTCCACATGACTAGGTAGACGGACCCACCATGGGCTTACGGTGGACTGCTGGCCGTCTGCACTAGGCCAGCGGAAGACTGGCGAGGTGCTACTCATTGTACCACAACGAGTTCGAGTCGTTGCACGAGAGCGACATCATCTGGTGTCCATGGTATCTTAATTTCCTACGCACGGTAGCGCCGCACAGGCTGTCCGTGTAATGCATGCAGAAGACAGAGGACTGTGGACGACGACCTACCACCTGGTGTTCGCACATATGGTGGAGCCTTACACGTCGCAGCGCATAATGCAACAGTTTGGTAAGTGCCAGGTCGTGCCCTCCGAACGACAGGCTCCTGTAGTGAACCGTACACCTGTGAGTCATAATTCATCTGAGTAATGTTTACAGTCCTTACGTCTTCTTTTCTAACATCAATCCTTCCAAAAATGCAGGCAATTGAGGGCAGGTGTGCATACTCAGGAGTTGCACCCGGTCCAGCAGTAGTGGACAACGGCATGGATGGTGTAATACCCCAAAATTTATTCGGGCGAATAGGAGAGTATTCGGGAGAAAGAATTAAACAGGGATTATAATTTTCAGTGATTACAAGGGGGTTTCCGCGAATTCCTGACAACTTGGGCCTTGGGCCACGGCCCATGTGGCCCAATAGGGGGCCAGCCAAAGGGGGGATGACCTTCCCCCAAAAACCCTAAACCCCCTTCCCCTTCCCCTTCCCCCTTTCCCCCACTTGGAGCCGCCACCCTCCTCCCTGTCGTGCGCCACTTTCTCCTTCCCCCTGCACCAGATTTGTTCGTCAGATTTGGGCGGCGAGGCATCGCGTGTGGGAGCAACTTCGTTGCTTGCTAACGCGTCGCGACGCGAAAGGCAAATACATTGAAATTCTTTACATTGATGAATGATGTGTGTTTGTGTTCATGCTAATATTTCTATGATCCATGTTTTCAATCAAAGATGTTAATCAATATTCATATTCCATTACATGCAATTCCAATGTGTTAAGATATATTGATTTACGTGGGCGCTTCATTGTTGGTTGTTGTGCCGATGAGTTGATGATCCATGTTCATATTCCATGATGTACATTCCGTTCCTATTTGATAATCCATGAGGAAGAAAGTGATAAAATTCATTGCATATGTTCATTCAATTCATGTGTTGTTCATATGCATTCCACGGGAGTGGATTTGTAAAGACCCATCAACTCCAGTATGGGCATGTAAGACCCACCATTCCAATGTGGGCAGTTTCGGACACCCGTATGAAACGTTCTTCATACGGTAATTTGGTCCCCGGACTTTGTTAAGTTCGGGCTTAAGTGAACACCGACATGTGTCTCACTCGCTATACCGGTATGAGCATGTGTTAGTCCATTCCTTTCAATGCATCTATTCATTCCATTCATATACATAAGTTTTCAGAGATTAATTCTTAATTCGTAATGTGACTGACTTGTTCATAACCTGGTATGTTCAATTGTTTATTGTACTTGCCGAGTTTCGACTCACCCTTATTTTTCTGTGTTTATTTAGGTGAATCTTGTTGATGATAATGTTATTGGGAGGGAGTAGATCAGCACGTTCTACACAGTTCATTACATTATATTTTCATTAATGGATTCAACTATGTTAATATTTGATGAGAGATGAACTGTAATAAGTAATGTTTAGACTTCATGTCATGTCGTTCCATGATTAGTTCCTTGATTATTCACCATTGATGAATTGGTTATTTTCACCTCGTTACCATGGTATTGTTGTTTGATTAGAGGCATATAGAACCTTATTCCGCAATTCGATGGTATGTTGTATCTTTAGGTAGCATCTTGGCTTCCGAATAGCCAGGGTGTTACAGATGGACATGACGCACATGGATGTCTGGAATGAGCCGCGTCCGTACGACCAACAGACGTACGGTGGGTACTTGGAGTAGTACGTGCCACGGATGCGCGCAAGACTCACCATTCCTCCACCAGAGCACCTAGACCGGATGACATCGCAGACGTACCACGAGAGCCTCCGCCGCACGTACGACCATCACAGCTCTTCGCGACGTGACGACACCGTACGATACTTACAACCTCTGGTCGTTTTATTGACGAAATTCGTACTTTTTGTTAATGAACATGTTATGTATGTCACTACAGTTGGAGTAGGCACAACGTGTCCAGAGCGCATTGGAGGACACCCTCCACAGCCCAGATAGAACCCCGGCGGGATATAAAAAATTTTGAAGCACATATCGGCGGAGATGAAGATAATAAAAACTTGAGCTGCGCTCGTTCGACGAACGATGTCCTGCGCATCGGGCACGAAGTGGGGGGGCGTGCTCACCCGCTAGGCCACCACGACCTATCGAGTCCGGTAGGCGCCATAGCATTCCCTGTCGGTTATCCGCGGGCCAGGTCGGCGCGGAGGTAAGTCGCTATGTACAAACATACGTTGATTTTTTTGCTATGCCTTACGTTCCGCAAACATCATGTCGTTCTCCCGCCGTAGGTCCGTAGGGATGAATAACATCTATCGTTCGGACCCGGTACACAGACTGGAGCTCCCCTTCGGTCATCTGTACTGCACATCTGGGAGGTACGAGGTCCATTTGTACTAACATCGTCTGGTATGGCAGCCTTCAGTTGACCGTGGGGGTGACGACCGTGGGGTGACGGCCAGTTCACATCGACTGATGACGAAAATACGGGCCTCCCGACTACTGCCACGGAGCAGTACACGACGCCAGGGTACGAACAATGGCAGCCAGGGTTTCTAGCGTACGCAGGGCAGAGCTCCTCCGGGTTCACTGCCCCACCATACGTTCAAGGGCAGAGCTCCTCAGGGTACGCGGGGACCCCATACGTCCAATGCCAGAGCTCATCCGCGCAACCGGAGTTGCAGGCATCGTACCCCTATAGTGGTTTTCTAGCCTCCGTCGTGGATGAATTCTTCGAAGGTGTCCCCCGGGTCGGCATGGCTCATCATGACGACATGTACGCCTACCAGACTCTGCTCGACAGTTAGCCTACTGGTCCACCTCCGCCTCAACGGTCTCCGTACCCCTTTCGAACCGACAAGCATTCTCCGGACCGGTGCACGTATTCCACAAGTCATGCTTGGCACAAAACAAGGCCGCGCACGCGAACACAGCCGCAGCAGGCAGAGAGTAGTGGCTCAAACAAGTGAGCTTTATAGTGTCGCGTGTTATGTGATTTTGTTTGACTATATTTGACGTGTATTTTAGTTGTTACGTGTGTACTCCAGCGCCATATTGTATATTGACATCTCCAATGGAGTTGCAATGTAGCTTTTTTTTATACATTCAAAGTCACAGGAAATCATTAAACCCTAATTTCTAAAACCTAAAATTGAAATTTTCGTGACCCAAATCCTAAATTTTTGAGAAATACCAGAACATATATAAAATGTTCAAAACATTACATAGTTAAGTCTACTGCGTAGGGAGCCTTCAAAATAAAATTCATAATTTTTAGAGCTTATTTCCTACGAGCAGGATACTTATACGAAATAGTGATAAAAGTTATGAACGAATAAAATTTTGAAAAATTTACACAGACAAGTACACGGTGTTAAGAGGCTCCAAACAAAATTTTATATTTTTTGAACTCATTTGCCATACTTTAAAATTCCTCTAAACTTCAGACCCTAACTAACCTAACTAATTACCTAACTAACCTAACTACTAATTACATAAACATGGCCACCATGCGCCAATGTTGCCATTTTTGCTAATACGATTTGAGCATGGTTATATCTGCCAATACGATATGAAAACGCGCTAGATTAGCCAAAAATTACAGGATTGAGTGGAAGTTTGAAGAAAACCATTCTCCAGTATAGGAGCTGGGTGAAACAGTAACTTTGCATATTTACTGCACCCGCTCTTCCCCATCCTCACCCATCAATAGTAGCACTTCTTGAGTTCTTGGCCCAAGGGTACTTGTGCATCAAAGGCTCAAATCTGATTGGTTTTGCTTGTCTGGTACAAGGTGTTAAAAGATATCAAGAGAATAGTTTGCAATTAGCACACCTTATGTCTTTTATTGATCATCTATTTATATACAAGTACATAAATATGTACACTACATAAGTACATGAGTGTGAACACTCTCACATGAGAATACTACACAAGTACATAAGTGGGAACACTCTAACATGTGAATTCTAAGCACTACCTCTAGTAGGAACATCAACACTAATGAGAATACTAAACAACAGTGGAAACACAACTATCCTAGTTGTTTAACACTCCCCCTCAATCACAACCGGTGAGGTTGAGATTGTGTCGTAGGGTCTTCAGTTGTTGTATTCCAATTGGTTTGGTACGACCATCAGCCAATTGATCTTCAGTTGTTGTATTCCAAGTTCCCAAATAGCGACTGTATCCAGATTATTTCTGTTGTGGTATTTGCAAGAGCTTTGTACTCTGCCTCGGTACTAGATCTCACCACTCTGACTTGCTTTCTTGAACTCCATGATATGATATTGGAGCCAAAGAAAACTACAAATCCACTGGTTGACCTTCTGTCATCTGCTGAATCTGCCCAATCTGCATCAGAAAATGCACTAACCAAACTAGAAGTAGACTTGTGAATACAAAGTCTGAGACTCACTGTGTGTCGTACATACCATAAAATTCTTTTCACCGTTGTCCAATGATGTTCAGTTGGCATATGCAGAAATTGACACACCTTGTTGACCGCATAGGATATATCTGGTTGTGTCAATGTTAGGTACTGTAAAGCTCCTACTATAATCTTGTACCATGGTGTTTCTGCAGCTGATAACTCTCACCCGTCAGACTTTGATAATTTTTCAGTTATCGGCATTGGAGAAGTTACCGGTTTGCATGCTGTCATACCGGTTCGTTGCAGAAGGCCTGTGGAATATTTGGACTAGGTAAGGACGAGATCCTCCCCTATTCGACAAACTTCGATGCCCAAGAAGTAATGAAGATCACCGAGATCCTTGACAGCAAACTCTGACTGCAATTTCTGAATTAAGATATGAATAGCCTGAGGAGGTGAGCTAGCGACAATAATGTCATCTACATAAACCAGAATATATGTGATCACGCCACCATGATTATAGATGAACAAGGATGTGTCAACTCGGGAAGGAGCAAAACCAAGTTCTTGTAAATAAGAACTGAGTCGAGAATACCAGGCACGAGGTGATTACTTCAACCTAGAAAGAGGTTTATCCAATTTGCACACATGATGCGAAAACCATGGATCCTCATAACCCGGTGGTTGTCATATGAATACATCCTCTTCTAGAACACCATGCAAAAACGCATTCTGTACATCCAATTGACGAAGCAACCATCTGCGTGACACTGCTAATGATATAACAAGACGAATCGTAGCGGGTTTCACAACTGGACTGAACGTATCTTCATAATCAATTCCGTAATGTTGTTTGAACCCTTTTGCAACCAATTTGGCCTTATAGTGTTCAACAGAACCGTCAGCCGCCTTCTTCAATTTAAATACCCACTTGCAGTCAATGATATTGCAACCGGCTGAGATGATACCAAGTGCCATGTCTTATTCTTTAAGAGTGTCTAATATTCATCATCCATTGCCTCCTTCTAATTTCTATCACAAAGAGCATCCTCAAGAGTTGTCAGTTTAGTCACAGCAAGAAATGTGCGCCGATGGCAAATCCTTGGCTGGCAAATGTTGCTCAGCAGCCTTATTTGCATGGGATGAGGTAGTGGTGCGGATACATGTGTGGGGCCGATAGGATCCTCCGTGGAACTCGTGCTGGCAGACGATAGGACATCTTGCATCTGATTGGAGAGATCAGTGCCCCTAGGATCTGCGCCTGCAGCCCCCATCGAATATCCCCCTGGGTTTGTCCCCGTATTCTCCCGCCTGGAGTCATCGCTTGGATTTATTATGGGCGAGTCACCTGTAGCCTGCATAGAGAGGGACGACCAATCCGGCTGAATAGCCGGGTCAGATTGCACAACAACATTTGAATCAAGTATACATGTACCCGTATTAGTCGCCCTACCATCCACACGTCCCACAACTGGAGGGAAATTTGTGGAGGCCAAGGGAGGAAAGATCAAAATTTGGTGAAGTAATGACTGATCCGATGGTGGTGATTTTTTATGAGCAAAAGGAAATTGTTGCTCATCAAAGACTACATCACGGGAAATATAAATCCTACCCGAAGAGATATGCAAACATTTGTATCCTTTATGAAGAGAGCTATAACCTAGGAAAACACACTGTTTAGACTGAAATTGGAGCTTTTGATCATTGTATAGACGGAGACAGGGCCAGCATGCACACCCAAAGGTTCTAAGCAAGGAATAGTGTGGATATGTTTCAAAAAGACGGTCTAGTAGAGTTGAATTTTGTATCGTCCTGCTAGGAAGGTGATTTATCAAGAAACATGATGTTTGGAATGCCTCGTCCCAAAAACAAACGGGCATGGAGGCATGGGCGAGTAAGGACAATCCAACTTCTACGATATGGCGACGTTTTCTCTCAGCTGAGTCATTTTGTTGAGGAGTGTGTGGACAGGAAACATGATGAGTGATTCCAATTTGTTAGAAAAAAAGAATTCAACTTCTGGTATTCACCTCCCTAGTGGTTTGCATGTGTAGGATTTTTCTTATCTAGAAGGCGCTCAACATGAGTTTGGAATTGGATGAATATGTGATAGACATCAGTTTTACTTTTGAGACAATACAACCAGGTGAATTTACTAAAATCATCACTGAAACTCACATAGTATTTAAAACCACCAAAGGAGATGCACGCAGGCCCCCAAAGATCGAAGAAAATAAGTTCAAGAGGTGATGATAACACGTTTTTTGACCGAGGAAAAGGAAGCTGGTGACTTTTGCCCTGTTGGCAACCATCTAAACATTAATAATGCTCATTATTATATTTTTAATATATTTATCTCTTTTATGGGTATAGAACTTATTTTTCAAATTTTAAAATTGTATTATTTAATTCTACAGTACTTTTCTAGAATCATTCAATTTTGCAAAAAAAAAAAAAAGCTCGAGATGGGCTAAATGGGCCTTCCCCGGCCTGTTGTGCTAAATGTACCCGAGTCAGCACAACACGGCCCGCGAGCTCAACGTGTCGTGCCTGGGTCTAGGTTGAGCTCACGGGCCTCCTCCTCCGTGTCGGTCGCCGCCATGTCGTGTCGTGCCTGGGCTAGGCCGCGCACGGCACGGTACTGTGCTTGTCGAGCCAGGGTGCAAACCTAGGCACGGCCCGACAGGCCGGGCCGTGCCGTGCCTGGACAGACCAACAGTCTCGTGCTTCGGCCGGTCTGGCTCATCTGACCACCTCTGGTTTGGAGTGAAGAGGTAGGAACTCAATAAGAGTTTTGCCTTTCACAAAGTGACTCTTTTGTCCTAGCAGATTGTTTATTTTCAGCTTTTCTTGCGAGTATTTCTCCCTTGTACAAAGCTAAGATGAACTAATATGCCTATAAGAAAAGAGGAGTTGTTGTTTTGCTTTTGAGTTCTTTCAAGTGCTCTAGTAAAAATAAACTTTTGTTGAGGGGGTTTTTTTCTTGATTGCTAGGTACACACACCTTGGTACTAGAACTAGGTAAGCATCTTCTAGTTTTAGCAGCCATTGCTTGTGCTCTCCGTTTTGTGCAGTTGAAGGTACAATTCAAATGGTCGGTCCTCTTAGCCTCCATTATTACATTGCAGTTTGCAGCGAGGAGGGTAGTGAGTTTTTGGTTTATAAGCCATTGTTGTCAGACATAGTGCTAAAATTAATCTGTCCTTAACCATTTCTTGCATTTGCCGGTGAAAGCTTTATTTCTTAATAATTTTATGGCACTCACTTGTCGCGGCTGCAGGAAGCAAGAGCAGTTACCTCAGAGAAAACATGTATTAATGTATTGTCCAAGCAACACTTGAGGTGGAAGCTAGCCACCTAAAAGTGCTTCACTGTGCAGACTTCACACTAGAATAAGCTGAATTTTTGGCCGATACGGCCGATTTTGATATTGTATTTGCAGTTCTAACCAACGGATAGGTGAATTTGCAAAATTAGCCGAGTTGGTGCCGTCGAGCGTCTTGTGCGGTGGGGGCGGCAGCGTGCTGGCCGAAACAGTTCTTCATGACGGTCTAGAAGGGACGACTAGATGATTGAAGCAAGGAAATGGTAGAGATTAGGCAGCAGTCATTAGTGAGAAGATGATATAGGGTGACGGCGCAGCCGCCGCGAATTGTTCTCCTTCAAGACTCGAGTGCGACCATTCCTTGCAAAAAGCGTCAAGTCAGTGAAACACAATAGCCAGGGCAATTCGAAGAAGGAAAGACTAGTAGTATCTTTTCAAAGGATGTACTGCTTCACCTCTTGTCAAGCTCGACCTTCTTCTCAAGGGCTTGCACCAGATTGTCCAGCCTTCTTATGTGGTGCTGCAGTGCTCAGGCGATTTCATGGCCTTCTTTGGACTCGCACAACTTCTTCAATATATCGCATGCAATGTAAAACCCGTCCGCTTTGGCTGGGCATCATCAAAGAGCATGTTGAAAAATACACTTTATGAGGCAACTGGGCTCTAATGCTTGGAAATCATAAGAACATAAGGACAGCTAATAAGTTCACATTTCAAAATCGTATCAATTCTCAATTTGGCAGGTTGAAGATAAATGCATGGGAGTTGGGAAGTTGGGATCGATGTGCAAACAATCAACTTGGCAGATGGGGTTTGGGAGCAAATATGCAACACTGCGCTTCAAATATGGGAAATCTACAAGGGAACACCAACTTCAGTTGAGCGCTGTTAGAAATCAACTTGGCAGATGGGGTTTGGGGCAGCCCGCTGGCCTGTGGTGCTTGTGGCTAGCGCCACTAGCGAACCTTGTATGTAGCGCGCCTTGTGTGCTTGGCCACGCGCCAAAGACTGGCCCGGCCGACGCGGGTGGGTATCTGGCCTTCGCCGCATATATATTGAGAAGCGACCGCGCGATTTCATTTCGCAATCGTTCTTCCGCTAAGTTCATATTCATCCACTCGCTCGCTCCTCTGCTCATTCTTTTCTTTTCATTCGCTTGCTCTCTCGATTATATTTCAACGTTATTAACCGCCGTAAATCGTTCGCAGTAGGTTTATCGTAATTTTAATTTAGCTACATTCTTCTATGTTTAATTAGCCACATTGTCGGTAATGTTCGCTATGTATGTTTTGCTAGTCATGTCTCTACCGAGCTACTAGAACAATTTACGATGAGGACCACCGTGCAAGCCGTGGCTCACCGTGGCGTGGATGGCCCTCCGCCCTGGCGCTTGAGCGGGAGGGGCCGTGGGCGCTAGGCGATCGTTACGCCCCGTTCCTCAGAGGCGGGCTTGTTGCCCTTTGCGAGGATGGTGTCCTTCCAACGGGGTTCACCTAGACGCCGACTGTTGTCCGCACTTGTGGACCGGTGGAGGCCGAGACGCACACCTTCCATTTTCGGTGGGGTGAGATGGCGATCACCCTAGAGGATGTCTCGTTTTGGTGGTCTCCGATCCGGTGTGCCGCTTGTTCCGGCCCTCCGAGAGCGGATCGAAGGTCGATCCGAGCGGCGGTTTGGCCAACCTCTGCCGGAGGGTGCACGTGGCGTCCCTCGGGCTTGGCCGAGGCGATTCGGTGAATGCCCGCAGGTGCACTGAGGCGTCGTTAGGACGCATCTCGTTGCTTACCTTCTCCGGCTCTTTGGTTGGGTCTGTTTCCAACCACAAAGGGCGATTTTTGAACCCGACTTCATCGCGTCGCCGAGTCTTTGGTCGACGTGGGGCCGAGCCGATGCCGCGACTACACCGGGATCACCGTCCTTTGCGCTACATACCGAGGGTTGTGTGGCCGCGCGCGGCTCTCGTAGCAACCTAGTCGTGTGCTACGTGCTCCTGCAGCTGTGGAGTTGGGAGCACTTCCCTGTTGGGCGGCCGACCATTGAGACAGCGGCGCACCCGTTCCCTCTCCCAGATGACGACATACCACATGACCTCATAGACTTGCCCACCATGGGCTTACGGTGGACTGCGGCCGGTCGTCTGCGCTGGGCCAACAGAAGACCGGCGAGGTGCTACTCGTTGTACCACAACGAAGTTCGAGTTATTGCAGGCGACATCATCCGTGTCCATGGCATGCTGATTTTCTCCTCGCGGTTGCGCCGCACGGCCGCTCGCTTCATGCCTCGTGGATCGATTTTTGTGGACGACGACCTGCCACCTGGTGTTCTCACATATGGTGGAGCCTTACGCGCCGCAGCGCGTAATGCGACAGTTTTGTTTGTACCAGCTCGTGCCCCCCCCGAACGGCAGGCCCCTGGAGCGAGCTGTACACCTGTGAGTCAAATTTCATCCAAGTAATTTTTGCAGTCCTTACGTCTTCTTTTGTAACATTAATCTTTTCAAAATGCAGCAATCAAGGTCGGGTGGGCATATTTTGGGTCGCAAATGCACGGCACGGTGGATTGAGACATGGATTCACTGTGGTGCGTGGATGTATGGCATGAGCCGCGTCCATATGACCATCGATCGTGCAGCTGCGTACATGGAGTGGTACATGCCACGAACTCGCGAAGACTCACCATTCCTCCTCCGGGCGCCTGAGGAGGTGACATTTCGACGCACCAAGAGAGCCTCCGCGACGCGTCGACCGTCCACGGCGCTTCAAGACATGACGACACCGCACGACACTTACAACCTCACAGTTCGCGATTTTGTTGGCGATATTCGTATTTTTGTTAATGAACTCGTTACATATGTCACTACAGTTTGAGCGGGCGGTGCGGCGCCCTGAGCGCAATGGACGAGGCCCAACTCGAGCGAGATAGAACCGGCGGCATATAAAAAAGTTTTGAAGCACATCTCGGCGGAGATGAAGAAGATAATAAAGAACTTGACCTGTGGTCGTTCGAGGGACGACGTCTTGCGCATCGGGCACGAAGTGGGGGGGCCGTGCTCACCCGCTAGGTCACCACGACCTAGCGAGTCCGGCAGCGTCGTAGCGTCCCCGTCGGTCATCTGCGGGCGGTCGCCGCAGTGTAAGTCGCTATGTACAAATTTACATCAAGTTTTGTAATTATGCCTTACGTTCGCTAACATCATGCCGTTCTCTCGCCGTAGTTCCGTCGGGATGAATCACTTCTGTCGTCCGACCGGTACACGACTGCCGCCCCCTCGGTTATCTCCTGACCGCACATCCGGGAGGTACGAGGTTCTTAGTTTACATCTAGAGTGTTCATTTGTACTAACATCGCCTCGTCTTGCGACCTTGACCCAGGGGTGACGGCGATTCACATCGACCGATAGCGGCGATACGGGCCTCCCAACTCCTACCGGGGAGCAAGACACGACGCCGTGGCAAGGACAATGGCGGCGGGGTTTTAGCGACGCAGGCGAGCTCCTCCGGGTTCGCTGCCCCCCAGTACGTTCAAGAGGAGATGTCCTCCGGGTTCGGTGTCCCACGGTATACTCGAGCGAGAGTTCATCCGCGCAGAATCGAGTTGCGTGCATCGTACCCCAGTGGCCCCAGAGTGGTTTTCTAGCCTCCGTCGTGCATGAATTCCTCGGAAGTCCCCTGTGTCGTACGCCTCATCAAGGCGACATGTACGCCTACCGGACTCGCCCGGACTCGATCTCTTGGTCCACCTCCGCCTCAACGGTCTCGTACCCCCTCCGAACCGACACGCGCGTTCTCGGGCGGTGGGCGTATTCCACAGGTCATGCTCGGCGCAAAACAAGGCCGCAAGACGCGAACGCGGCCGCGACGAGGAGAGAGTAGTGGCTCAGACGAGTGAGCCGTATAGTTTCACGTGTTATGCGATTTTCATTGTACTACATGCTTGTTATCGCTATTTCGTATGAGTGTCTTGTTCGTATTAATCAATAAACGTACAAACTTTTTGTATAATGATTCCACTCCATTAAACCTTCGAGACCTCTCGTGGCCTCCTGAGACCTCCTTTGTATGAAGTACATTAATTGATCTGTACGAAAGCAAAGTTACATCAAAAGATTCTTAACAAATAAAATAATACAAAAATTACATAATCAAATACACTTTGTCAAACACAAAAATTTTCATTTTTTTGACCTCATTTGCTATAATTTAAAATTCGGGGAGACCGGCTTGTTGCAATTATGAAGATGCCGTACAACATGTGGGTAGCAACTACTTAACGATGTGTGCTACTTGTCTCATGGCGCCATACCAAGGGAGCCTTGTCTCGACGTCGGTGGGTCTCGGTCGAAGGAGCCTTCCCCTTATCGCCAGACTCTCCACGTCGGGCTGGTATGTCGAAGTCGTCCGTACCCTGCGATTGTATGATGTAAGTACATCGTACAGTACAAAACGTAACAAGAATGTCAATTGTTCATAACTCACGTCGTCCATGTAGATTGCTCCCGGACGACCGGATCTGTTAATGGCGGCCAGGGCTCACCGCATGAGCCTTTCCTTGCCCTTGTCACGGACCGCCCACGTCGGGTGGTGTGTCAAGTCGTCCATGTCTGCGTTTGCATGATGTAAGTGCACCGTATAGTGAAAATCATAAGAAGGATGTAATTTCTTCATAACTGACGTCGTGGATACGGATGACGCCCGGGCGACCGGATACGCTGTGGCGGCCGGGCTCAGCCTCATGAGCCTTTCCCTTGCCCTTGTTACGGGAATGTCCACATCGGGCTGGTGTGTCGAAGTCGTCCATGTCCTGCGTTTGCATGATGTAAGTACACCGTATAGTGAAAATCATAAGAAGGATGTAATTTCTTCATAGCGGCGTTTGCATGAGCCTTTCCCTTGTCGTCGATATGGATTACGCTCGGGAGTTCTTGGGGTCCCGGTGCCTCCTCATCCAGTACGTAAGGTTTCCACCGTGAGAAGTTCTCGCCCGCACCGAGTAGTTTAGCATGTACTCTATTTGGATGAATGCCATGTCGTACATCTCGGGCCGTCAATCCTTTGGAAGAAGTGGCGGCGCATCTCGGGCGCATTACGTGGGGATGAAGTTAAAAATTGAAGGAATTAAACATTGGGAGGAAAATCGATGCGCGCGAAAGAAACGCTTACCATGTAGTGGCCGCTTTGTAATACGCCCGCGCCGTGTGCAGGTGTGTGGACTGAATGATCTCTGCCGGTTCACCACACACACACTTCGGGACCGCAAGCGTGGTGGCTTTGGAGCATCTTTCATTGAAAAATCCGGGTATTTTAGTTGTTTCCTCTTCTGCAAGAAGCGATTGCGCTTCGCAACATCCTCTTGTAGAAGTTTGCCAAGAGTCCATAGCGGGTCTCGTATAATTTTTATTTGTACATAACAAGCAAGACAGAAAAACTTTAAATTACGACGAGTGACGGCCGGACGAACTAGGTCTATTGGGACAATCCTTCATTGAGTGCCGGGGTCTTGCATATCACGCACTTCACTTTGTGCGGCTATCTTGATACGTTGACTAGCATCCATGTCATTCGGAGCGCCCGCGTCTGCCGTCGCCCTTCCTATTCTCTTCAAGTCCCTGTTGGGACCCCAGTGCACCATGTCGGGCCAAAGATCCTTGTAGTTCATTTCCAAACCATACGAGTGAAACTCTCCGCTCCATGTACCGAATAGGTGCTGCATGTCGTAGTACTCAGAGATGTATGGTGTAGCCATCTGCCGCATTTGTGCACATGCCTTGTACACGTGCGAGCATGGTTTGTGGAAGAGCTTTGGCTTGTTGCAGGTGCATGTCGCCACATCACCTGTGGTGCATGCTGCTTTCTTTCCCCTAGCATGACTATTGACGTATTTACGCCGAAGCTTGATCTCGTACTTTACCGAGGTCGTCGATCACCGAATGTCGTGCATTCGGGCCTTCTCCATCTTCCGATCCATGTGTCTCTGCATGTTCTCGGACCACTGCTTGCCTTCGTCCATCTGTCGCTTGGCTGCGGTGGCTCTATTCACGAAATAACCAACGGTGCGAGTCCATGTCTCCTGGACAACCGCAGTGATAGGGAGCCCGCGCACACCTTTCAGGACGCTATTGTAGACCTCGGACATGTTGGTCGTCATAACGCCGTACCTCGCACCGTCTGTATCATAGAGGAGGGACCATTTCTCCAATTCAGGAGCGTGGTCGTTAATCCACTGGGAGAAGGTTATGGCGCTACTAGGTTGCTCCCTCTCCGGAGTGGACTCCCTTGTATGTCTCGTAGTCCGGTGTTCAAGGTCTCTCCAAATAGCCTCAACCTTCCGTCGCTGGTTCTGCATACACAATGCCTTGAACGTCTTCATGAGTTCCTGATCTGCGAACCGTGTGAACAAGTTAGATGCAAGATGCCTCATGCACCACCGGATTGCACGTCGTTCCACTGGTGAGATGGATCCATCCCACGCTGCATGATGTTGATGGCCGCCAACAACCCAAAGCATTGCGGTCTGTGACTAGGCAGACGTTGGCCCGGTCTCCCACCACGGCCCTCTTCACGTTCTCCAAGAACCACACCACGGTGGATGTGTTCTCGCCTCGACAATGGCAAATGCAACCGGAGAAGTTGGTCATTCGCGCCGGCCGCCACCGCGGTGAGGATGGTGCCCTTGTACTTCCCGGTGAGAAAAGTGTCATCCATCGTTAGCACGGACGGCGAACTTGAAGCCCCGATGGCACGAGCGAAAGCCCGAACACCCTATCCAAGATGAAGTGGTTGGGCCCTTTTTCAAACATCTTCACGGCCCGGCTTGTTTATGTGCGCGTCGGGTTTGATCCGCAACGGTGTGAAGCAATCTCGGCACAAGGTTGTGCGCCTCTTCGTATGTCCCGTACATAGTCTCGATGACTTTACGCTTGGCTCGTCGAACCTTGTCAGTAGCTAATCGGATAGCCAACCCGATTGGCGACTCCGACATCATCGGCTTGGGGAGGCGGACACGCCCGCCTCAACTAGGTGCGTGATGAGGTTTGCAACATATGCGAAGTCACGTTCGATGTCGCCGCAGGCTCGTGAGCTCGCAGGTGTGGTCGATCAGCTCCTTGACCGTGAAGACCGAGCCAAAGATCTTTGCTCGGAGAGCGCTGACCTTGCCAGGGCAGCCTTCTACTATGCACTTCACTGCGTACTTCCCTTGGTTGGACCGGTGCACTCGGTACACACTACCGATGGACAAAGCGTGCGTGCTATAGCTTGTTACACGACCACCTTGTTCGGGAAGCGCTGCCCAACTAAGAGGGTGTCGGCTTCAAACCCCCACCGGGAGCCTTCTTCTTGCGGTAGTACGAGCGAACGCACCGCGATATCATCAAGTCTCGATGCCACGTAAGGACCACCGGCTTCGTGTGCGTCCTCGTCGGTACCATCCGAGCTTGGGTCGGTGTCCTCGTCGGACTCCAACCCGAGAGTCTCGTCCGGTAGATACTCGTGGCAGTCGATGCGGGCCGACCACCATGTTTCCGCCCCCTCATTTGGCTCAAAATTAGGCACGGGACTTCCCTCCGAGGCAAAGACATTCCGTCTTTGCCATCTTGAGCTTCGAGCCGCGCTTGCCCGCTTATGCGTGCCTCGGCATCATCGGGGTTTCAGACGCCTATGTACGAAATTGACGTACACCATAGGCTTCCGTGAATGGCCGCCTCGGTGGGAGACAATCTCCATGTCTTGCCTCCATGCTATGCTTCCATCCACCTTTACGAGCTCCACACATAATTGGTGCGGTGATCGCCTCAATCATAACTTTCTTCGTCCTTGGCTCGTGAGGAACTCCTCCGGATGCGACTTCGCGACTCGTGAATATTCATCGCGTGGAGCCCTCCGCCGGACCACCTTGTACCGGCATCTCGACAGTCCAACCCATCGTGTCCGCTCGTACAAGCCCATCGTAGTAAAATACAATCAAGTCTTGCATGTTCGAAAATACCTAAACCCACAACAACCACTAAATAATTACGACTAATTAATTAGCACTAAACTAATTCATTACTCTTGAACTAACTAATTACGACTAATTAACTATCTTTAAACTAACTAATTACGGTTGATTAATTACCACTACAAAATACCAATTACTTTATTTCCACTTACTTGATATGTCAGAACGATGAGTACTAAACTAATTACGACTAATTAATTAGCACTAAACTAATTTATTACTAGTGAACTAACTAATTACGACTAATTAGCTATCTATAAACTAACTAATTACGGTTCATTAATTACCACTAAAAAATACCAGTACTTTATTTCCACTTACTTCATATGCTGTAACGATGACTACTAAACTAATTACGACTAATTAATTAGCACTAAACTAATTCATTACTACTCGACTAACTAATTACTACTAATTAATTACCCCTAAACTATCTAATTACGACTAGCTAACAAAGACTAACTAATTACGACTACGGCAATAACGGCAAAAGCATAACACAAATTACCTGCCCTTCCGAGGAAGTAATAAACCACCCTTCGGAGGAAGTAATAAATCACCCTTCGGAGGAAGTCAGTGACGAGAAGCGAGAAAACAGTACCTCCCAATAAAATTAATTATGTTACGTTCTCTGAGTTCTCAGCGACGAGCGCAAGAACGAGAATCGAAACGCAATTGATATGACCGAAGAGCGAGTGCCAGAGTCCGGTATTTATAGCCGAGTGGAGGAGGAGTCGCGGCCTTGGCGCCGGAATTCGTAAGCATTGGCGCGAATTCTCGGATGGGGCGGCATGATGTGCGGAGGAGGAGGATGGGCGGTGGGAAATATGGCCACCCTAACGTTTTTAATTCTCCGCATACAGATTCGGATGCGTGGCGGGTGTAGCGGGTGAGAGAGAGGGCTCGCCACCGCCCTGCGGTCTGCGCTCGAGTATTGTTCGACCGCCGATCCTCCCCTCGCCGAGCCGTTCATCTTTAGATCGTGCGGCCTTCCATCAAGAATTGTTCGACCGTTCAAGAATTGCTCGGACTCATGTTGGTTGCGCCCCCGCGCCACGCCACGTGCCGCGCCTGCGCTAGCGCGCTAGCGCGTGCTAGTTTTGCAAATACAAATACACCGTACGTGGTTAAAATTGTTAATACGCTGCGCAAATCGGCCGTATCGGCCAAAAATTCGAATAAGCTGCGTACGCTCTTTGTATGCTTGGTTAGCAGCAGGATCGAATTATTCTGGCATTAATTAAGACTAGTACTATTCAGGGAAAATCGCATGGCTTTGGAATTTTATCGGACCCACCTATAGAATCGGTAACCGGCTGTTATCGAATATTACAGCAAAATTTTAGATAAAAATTTTGAATTTTTCAGATGTAAAGATGAAATTTATCTAAATTTTGAATTAAAATCTGAATTTTAATAAAAAAATATAGATAAATCTGATTTTTTTTATCCGATATAAAATTTTATCAAACATCACCGATAACACCGATTACCAAGGAAATTTGGCCGATAGACTTTTCAATGGTACTAATTACTCTCTATGCATAGATATATCTATAACTACATCATCATAATTTACTCGGTGATCGAGAACGCTCTCTGTTACATGTATGCATGAGAAGATACTGATTCGACTTTCAGTACCGGCTGTGTTGTGTGGTTACACCCCATAAGGTGAAGCTGAGCATGCAGCCTACGACCCTACCGTACTTAGGCAACAGTTAAAGGCATTGCAGTCAAGATAAGATGATGCATGTGTCATCTATTTCTTGACATTCCAATCATGCATGAGCGCTGCTGGAACAAAAGCCCGAAATCAAGCACGATCGCTGTGAAGCTTGTCTGATGATCCTCTGAAAACATTTCTCTGAACTTCTGAAAAATTGCTGAAGAACAGAAACACATCGATCTTGCCACTTTTGACACATTCATAAAGAAAATGATGCCTTGTATCGATATGCTTACTCCGATCATGATAGATTGGATTTTTGCGAAGTGCAATAGCCGATTTGTTGTCTATCAATAATCTAACCTTATTTGGTGCTTGCTTCTTTGGATCTCCAATTAGACGACTCAACCAAACACCTTGATATGTGGTTGTCACTGCTGCCATGTACTCCACTTCACAAGAATATAGAGCTACAATCTTTTATTTTTGAGATGCCCAAGTGATCAAACTCTGTCCAAGGAAAAATGTTGTTCCAGTACTCTTTCGATCATCAATATAACCTCCCAAATCACTATCATAATAACCCACAAGCTTCATCTCCAGACCATCACACCTCTCATAACAGCAACCAAAACCTTTTGTGCCACTTACATATTTCAAAATATGTTTGATCGTTGCCATATGTTCAGTAGTCAGCGCATCCATAAAATCGAATGTTGAACCCGAGAGCGAAAGATCCTGGATTCTCTGTGTTTCATACACTAGTACAGAAACGGCTAGTGTACACAGTCAATAAAAGTGGATACTATAATCATAAAACGTCATTCATTAATAATAGTTAAAGTTCGTTACAAAAGGGGCATAAAGCCAACAAGCAAAATACAGCGGAAGAAAAAGCAGTAAGGTGGACCACACGATTCGCCACAAGCAATCGTCTGGAGGGCGTAGCTTAGTCGTCCAAGTTCTCATTCTCCCCATAGTACTCTTCTCCTGATCAACAATTCATTAAGCAAGAGTGGGCACAAACAACCATGCCCCGCAAGTTACACCCATAACAGAGTTATCTTGCATGCAAGGATATATCAAAGGAAGGCTTATAGGGTTGAGTTTGCATAAAGCAATATTTATTTGTAAATATCCATACTAAGTTCCAAAGCAGTTATTCTATAACTAAAATTTATTTTCTAAATTCTTAAGTTTTATAGTCAGATAACATTCATCAACGAGTAGTGAAGGATACTTTCCTATCACGAGACTACCCGCCCAATTCTCATCTGGATAGAAATCCAAACCATTTAACAAGTCTTTTGAAACAAAAACCAAAATCTAACTTGGAGTGGCTTTGCTAGCATATTCATGACCATGGACACGGCTATTCGAATAGTTCATAACACTCTGCAGAGATTGTACAGCTTTACCCACATGACACGACTTCCCTAGTTTGCTTGGCATCCATCAATACCACTGCTCACTGCCTTAGGTAAGCAGTCTAGAGCACGTTATAAGGCATTTACAATACGCCATCCCACCGTAGCCCCTCGCTAAGGTTTCACCCCTTTAGATAGAAACCTGTCGAACTCAAACCCTCTCTTGCGCGGGGTGGGAATACATAAAAGTAGGTCATAAAGGCACCCACGCAACCGGATGACATGACCATGGTGAGACGTTGTAAATTAGTTAGCCAGATTATGCCCATTCAGAATATGTGGTAGTACGATAGAGCTTAGCAAAATGCGCTCGTAGATCGGTCCTTAATTGACTTGGGCGACTTTCCATAAAACCCATCTGCCTCGGTCATAGAAATAACTCGATTCCGTGCATCAATGTGCACCATCCAAACATCCATTTCACCCAAGTTCAAACCAATTTTTGTTTTATTTACAAACTAACACGTTTCATAAATTTATATGGTATAGACCGTACCATAGTATCATTTTAAATAATAGTTGAACTTTGGCTAATTTTCCAAAATTTAATATTTTTGAGCTGAGCTTCGACTAAGCAAAGAGTTTTGCAACATGTTCTAGTTCATACTAATGTACCAACTAGATTTTACTATGGTGTCAAGGGGCGGATGCATCAACATTCCAGTTTGGATGTACAATGGAATTAGGAATAACTATAAAGTTAAAGCAGGAACTTAAATTATTTGAATTTAAATATGCATGCAATAATAATTTAAAACTGAATTTAAATAATTTGAAATATTAGGATTCAATGTGATCAAAGGTGTAACTTGCCTTACTCAAATGCTTGAGGATCTATATCTTCACAATATTCAGGTTCCTCAGAATCGTCGAAATCTACAAGTGAAGATGAAGCAAATTCAAATAAAATACAAATGAACTCCAAATGAACTCCAAATTAAATGATTTTAGTGTAAATAGCTAGATCTTGAATTTAGAAATTTGAATCGCTCAAATCGGAGTTCGAACGGAGGAGAATAGGCTTTTAGAAGTTTGAAAATACATGAAAAGATGAAAAGGGGGATTTTTTGAATTTTTAGATTTATTTTCTAAAAGAAAATTGATTTATTGCGTCAGTGGTCAAATTTATTTTTCAAAAAGAAAAGGCTTGTGCAGCTGACATGTGGGCCCCACGAGCAAGGACTGGGTCCACAGCCGCACAGAGTCCACGGCGGACCCAGCTCGTGGCACAGGGTCGTGCCACACGTGCTGGGCCACACGGGTTTTGACGGGGCAGCCACGTGAGTGAAGGAGGCGACGTGGCGCCTAGGTGGCCTTGACGAGGCGGCCACGTTGTCGCGACGGACGCTAGCGGCTCGGGAGCGCAGGCTCGTCGGCGCTACATGCCGCGTCGAGCCTCGGCGAGGGCACCGGGAGGTAGAGGTAGGCAAGGAGGTTCCAGTGCGCACTGCTTCAGCGGCGATGCACACGGTGATGGCTAGTGGCGGGCAGAGGAAGCGACGGTGAGGAGTGGGCGAAGTCGGCAACGGCGTTCCGATAGCGGCCCGGTGAAGCAAGTGCGAGCACGAGGCGGCCCACGACCGTGTGAATCCTACGGTGGAGGTGGAGTCGGCTGAGCTTCCACGGCGGCGCAAGCTTCGGCCGGAGCTCTTGAAGCTCAAAATTTCGGTGAATGGGGGTGAGAGAGGGGGGCAAAGGAGGGGGGAAAGACAAAGGAGAGGGGGAGGCGCCGGGTGCTCGCCTTTATAGGCGTCGAAGGGGATAAAGGAGGCTCGACGGCATGGGCGCTGAACCGAAGATCTAGCGCATGGCATGGGCGTCGCGCTCAGAGTGACAGGGGCAGGTGGGGATGAGAAAAAGAGGGCAGCGGGTGTAGCGGAAGTCCTGGCATTTAATGCCTGTTGACGGGAGCGGCGAGGATGAGCGAAGACGACGGGACGGGGGAGGCGCTGCTGACGCGGTCGCGGCATAGGGTGGCAACGGGCAGAGGAAGAAGCACAGGGGGAGGGGCGCCGACAGTGGGTCCCGCCAGTAGTGAGAGCGAGCGGAGGGAGGCGTGGGGCGCTGAGATGCTAGCGGGAGGGCCCGCCACGTCAGCGAGAGAGGAGTGCACGACGGCTCGGGCTGGCCCGCGAAGCTGGTCCAGGGAGCTGGGCCGAAGGTGCAGGAATAGGAACAATCCAGGGAAGGCTCTGCCCATGAACAGGAGAATGATTTTTAAATGATTTTTGAATTTTAGAAAATACAATAAATCAAAAGGCTTTTTAGAAAATAGTAAATAAAGTCCAAAAATTCTAGAAAAATAAATTGAAATTCCTTGAATTATTTGGAACTTAATAGAATTATTTGAAATTTTAATTTATCTTTTAATTTTGCAAATAAAATATTTTTCATTTTTGGGAAAAAAAGGAAAAGGCCTTTTAAAATTTTAGAAAATACAAGAAAATACTTAAAATAATACTTTTGACTTTAAATACCAGAAAACTCAAGAACTTCAAATAAACCAAATTTTAAATTAATTGAAGTTTGATTAACTCATGTTAAATTATTTTTATTTTCTAAAATTTCAAGTTTAAGCTTTATTAATTCAATAAAATCGAATGGTTAATTTTAATTTGAAAATTTTCAAAAAGCCTCAAAAATCGAGATGTTACAACGACTCACTATCCCAACTAAAAATGCAATATCTGGTCTTGTCTTCACCAAAATCGCAAGCTTCCTATGATGCTTCGATACTTGGTCTCATTAACAGGAGAACTACCACTCTTCCTGCTCAATTTCAGACGATTCTCCATAGGAGTCTGACATGAATTGCAGTATGTCATGCTGCTAGATAATAACTTAAGAGTCCAAGATCACTCATACTGAATAACTTTTTCATCTAGATTTTGAATTCTGATATGTCTTTGACGTTTGATCCAATGATGATCAAGACATCTACATATACTCCAACCAGAAGAAAAATGTTACCTTTTCTTCTCTACACAGCATGTTCTATTGGACTTCTCTCAAAGCCTAAAGACACCAAATATTGATCCAACTTGAAGTTCCAAGCTCGAGGTGCTTGTTGAAGTCCATATAATGACTTCTTGAGCCGCAACACCATATGCTCTTTTCCTTCCTCAATGTATCCAGGGGGTTGATGCACATAGACTTCCTCGGCGAGTTCCTCGTTGAGAAACGCTAATTTTACATACATATGATGTATTTCCCAACCACCATGAGCCACCATAGCGATGAGTAATCTTACAGTTTCCAATCGGGCTACTGGTGCAAAGATTTCTTTGAAATCCACCCCCTAATGTTGAGCGTATCCCTTTGCCACTAACTGAACTTTATACTTGACAATGTTACATTTGCAGTCCTTTTTTACTTTGAATACTTATTTTAAACTAATTGGTTTTCGATTAGCAGGCAAGTTCACAAGCTTCCAAGTTCCACTATCTCGAATAGATTTCATCTGTTCTTGCATTGCAATTCCCAAGCACTTTTCTTTTGTTGCTACCTCATAACTTGTTGGTTCTTCCAGAGCTAGCAAGCATAGGCCAGAGTATTGCATCTCCTCTGCCTCGGTGGCCTCATAGATGTCCCTCAACGTACGAAACCGAAGTGATCTTTCTGTCAGGGAATCAGCATTTGTTATCTCTGACGATAAGAGCTCTGGTGCTACTAGAGTTTCAGACACAAGAGTACATGGACTGCCGGTTCAAGGGCTTTGTGGCTCTGGAGCATCCTGTCCAGCCACGCATGCTCCCGGGTCAATGTCTGTTGCCTTGTCGGTTTCGATTTCATAATATACACTAAATGTATCTTCATTGTTTACCAAGGCATTTCCTTGTACACAATCGGCAGACCAATCCCAGCACTTGTCTTCTTCAAAGATCACATCCCGACTGACATGAAGATTGCTTGTCCTTGGATTATAGCATCTATACGCCTTGGTCCCTAGTACATAGCCAAAGAAAACCATAGTGGCGCTGCTATCATCTAATTTCATCACATGAGGATTCACTGTCTTGACATGAGCAAGACACCCAAATGTACACAAATGTCGCACATTTGGTCTCTTATTGTACCAAGCCTCATACGGTGTTTTGCCGACCAGGCTCTATATCATACATTGATTAAGCAGATACACTGCCGTTATGACGCCTCTCCACATAATATTGCTGGAATATTCATGGTTTTGAGTAAATTGCGAGCCATTGCTACAATTGTTTGATTTCGTCTCTCAACCACTCCATTTTGTTGAGGTGAATAAGGTGCGGTGAAGAATCTTTTCAAGCCCAGTTCATCACAGTATTCTTCAAATTCTTTTGAAATGAATTCTCATCCACGATCTAAACGAAATGCTTTTAGCTTTGAGTTTGCTTCCCTCTCTGCTCCTACTTTGATTTTCTTGAAAGCACTAAAAGCTTGATCCTTCGTCTTAATCAACCGAACCCGCATATATCTTGAGCAATCGTCTACTACCAGCAGAAAGTAGTGATTTCCTGTCGACGTTGTCGGTTTAATTGGACCACATAAATCACCATGTGCTAGCTCAAGTAATTTCTCTACTCGATACACAGAAGTCTATGGAAAAGGTCTTTTGTGTTGTTTTCCGCCCAGACATCCTTCACAAATTTGCTCAACCTATTGAATTTCCGGCAGTCCTTCTACCATCTTCAATCGAGATAATTTTTGTAGTGAATGAAAGTTCATATGCCCGTACATTGCATGCCATTGAATTTCCGGCAGTCCTTCTACCATCTTCAATCGAGATAATTTTTGTAGTGAACAAAAGTTCATATGCCCGTACCTTGCATGCCATTGGCAGGCATCGCTTGTTCTTTTTACCAATAGACAAACTGGTTTTGTCAGGCGTAGATTCAGCGGATAGAGTTTGTCACTTGAGCGTTGCACTTTTGCCAGCAATCTCCGATCACGATCGAAGATAGACAAATTCCCATCCTCTATTGTAATCTTGCACCCGATCTCATCAAGTTCCCCGAGACTAACGATATTACTCCGGAGCCGCGGTATGTAATATACATGTGTGAGCAACTTTTGTTCCCGAGTTTTGCACCGGAATAACACAGTTCATCGATCACATATTTCCACAACTAAATCATCCCCAAATTTGACAGTGTGTGATATTGTCTCATCTAGCTTAGCGAACATCTTCTTCTCACCAGTCATATGATTACTAGCTCTAGTATCAAGGTACCAATTACTACTAATCTTCCCATTGTCAGTCTCAAGATTAGGCCATACTTTCTCCTCGTCCAGCGTAACCTTTTTCATCATTTCTTCAGTTATCTACAAGCAAATTTCACCTACCACAGTGATTAGTTTCTGTGATTATTTGTTAATATTGTTTGAATCTTCCATGATCATACGATCAAAACGTCGTTTTAGTATCTGAACCCTCGCCTTTTTACACGATCTTCACCAACTCGCATTTTCCTAATAGCTTCCCATGCCTCCTTCGCGATTTGCTTTTTTGCTATAGCCATCATCACATCATCCGGCACTGCTTGGTTAATCGCGGCCAAAGCGCCTGGGTCTTTCTCATTTTCGACCAATGCATCGCTCTCGATCATGATGAGGACATCACTTCTACTGATATGAACACTCCTCTTCCTGCTACTTTGAATGATGTGCAAGGTCCAATTACTCGGGCACGTGCTCGTCAACTTATTTATTAGGTAAATTCGTTTCTAGGGCCGAGTGTATTATTTAAGAACTCTATGATGCTACCTAACGGAGATGATTTACTTGTACTTAGGAATATAGGACTACGATCAGTTCACGAAGGTCTACGACCAGTTCCGCAAGGTCTACGACCAGCTTCACCAGTACTTGGCGAGCCCAGGACTCGTTGGATACAATCTACGACCAGAGATAGCATGGACTCCTCAAGACCACCCCAGGACCTGTCTTACGACCAGGTCTTCGACCAGAGATGCGCGATATGAATAGTGAATAAGGTGCTGCGTCACCGTTTTGGGGTCTAATAGGGCCTTGTAAGCATGACGAGGTCGGAGTCCAGGTTGTGTACGCCTCTTCCCACGGCCGCACAACCCTAGGTCGACCTCCTCACGTCCCCCTATATATATACAGTAGCCGTCATAGTTTAACGTGGGTTTTTCTTTGAGATTATTCTGCTTAGCAGTCTCGCCGTACATTCGGTTGAGAAACCCCACATTGTGTGCTTCATCTATATTCGCAATACAATATCAGATTGCATCTTCTACTTTCTTGCTTGTGTTCTCGATTCGCATGCAGGAGATAGCCTTCTTGGCGAGGTCAACCGCGTTCGGCACGGTTGATAACCATCAGAGCAGTGGTGTAGTGATTGCAAGAGGTTTGATCTGTTCTGGTCAGAGCCTTCGGATCATCAACGTCGAGTTCTCCACAATCGACTTATCAGTACCTTTCGAAAGATCGAGCCACCGTCACATCAGATCACTGCCCATACTCCAAGAAAACCCAAGATGATTCTCATCTTCATGGCCCGCGGTCCGTAGTTGGTGTCATTCAATATCGGGTACTGAATTGGTACTCTAATTCCTCTCGATGGTGTTTTTCCCGACGACGAAATTTCAACGCCGATCTTCACCGATTGTGACTGTGACTCCTTTGGTGATTTATCTCCAGCCATCACCTCCGAAGAACCTTAGCGCTCTTATACTAATTATTGGAACAAAAGCCCGAGATCAAGCACAATCGTTGTGAAGCTTCTTTGATGATCTTCTGAAAATGTTTCTCTTAACTTCTGAAAACGTTTCTCTGAACTTTTGAAAAACTGTCGAAGAACAAAAACACAAAGAAGAAAAACTCGAGAATTCAATTTTCACCGTATCTAATGATATGACTTTTATATTTTCTTCCCTTTTTATTGACATTAAACAAGTTACAATTAAGTTTCAAATCGGTTTCCTGACTCGGAGTCTCCGTGATACTGAATCCCAAAATCGACAATGACCTGAACTGCTGCAGTATTCAAAAAATGAAAAATGGAGAGGTTTGAACTCTACGCGAAACTGACTTGGATTCGCCTGATACTTAGCGATCCAATACAATTCTAAACAGAAAAAAAAAGAATAACTAAACTTATACGACAAGGTTAAAGCTAACAAGCGTCACCTCAGTCGTTCAGTACTATCTTGCTTGGACTAGACACCTTTAGTTAGTGCTAGTAGCACTTGGAATTCCAGTGCTGATGTTCTGCCTGATAATATCAGCCGTTTTTAAGTTTAAACTGAATTAACAGTACATAAGCTGGGCAAATCTCATAACTAACTAGCAAGACCCCTACTATGTATAAAGCAATTCTAGTCTTCGGGTGACATTGACTTGAGTTCATATATGAAAATGGCCAAGTTAGAGCTAGAGAGGGGCACTGCACTCGGTGAATCCGTGCTCTAGGGCCACGATAGGGGCAAAATCAGCCCCTAGGGGAATGGTTTCCCTAGGCTCGGCCCTTAGGGGATGGTGGAAATGAAGTCCGACCCCCCTCGGGTCCAAATTTCGCTACATTTGGGCTACCGGTAGTTTTATAGTGCTATTTTTGGCATTACGGCCGAAAAGAAGCTAATTTTGGCATTATAGTGCTATTTTTGGCATTTCCTGTCTTGCGCCAAGAGAAGGAAGAGGGGTTCGTCGTTAACCATGAAGTGTTAGTAATCTTTGTGCATATGATATATCTAGATTTTACGAAGTTCTACAGTATTTAGGCGGTATTCATTATGGGTTCTAGAATTTGTGTGATATCCCTTCAAGATACGTAGAATCTTTTTCAGATACGAATAGTTGTTTGGTCTCAATAAAAGGCACCCCAGTAACCAGATTTTATGAACAAGAGGAAATAAGAAAAGATGTTGTTCTGACAGCACAAAAATCTTTTTTGTGTTCTTGTGTGTTCGTCTTCGGTTTGTGTCAACATAGAGAACGGCGATCACAGTAGCGAGAAGGCGAGGGTGAAGCTAACCAATGGCCAAGTGAAGCAAGAAGTGGAAGTAGAAGAAGCAAACAAAGGGGGAGCAGGAGCAGTGCCATGACGAGGGTGGGGATCGCCATAAGGATCAACATGACTGTGCTTCACTGCCCGCTCTTCTTCCTCCCTCTGAAACCTCCAATCTTCCTGGTTTGTTGATTCAGGGCCCGAACGAGGCGTAAGGCTGCCAGAGCTATGTTACCTACTACGACGTCGGCGACCACTAGAGCGGGTGCCCATATGCGCCCTGCTCCTCCACAGAGCCCGGCTGCAGCTTCGTGGGCTCGCCGCCAACGCTCCTCGGCCACCTCACCGCCGCGCATTCTTGGCCCGTGTTGGCCCAGAGTACACACACACAACACACATGGACATGGTGGAAACACACACTGCAAGATGTTTCGCCGGAGATGAGAACGAAAGGCTCACATAACACACGTTGTGGTGCTAACCGCATGCGCCTTTTCTTCTGGCATTCTGTTATGCTCACGTACTCAACTCAACCAGATTACAAGCACTCAATGCAATAACACACTAGACCGTTTCCTATGCCATGGCCACAACGTGTACACCAATATGCACTTGACCAAATCACCTACGTACATGCAGCACCATGCACTATGGTCACATATACATACGACACGTCTTGTACAAAGTATGATTCCTAACTCCCTTATTTAACGTGCAAAACACTTTAGACAACAAGATTAATATCTAACAATCCGCTACGGCAAGATCCTTTGGTGTCGGAGCCACGGTGCCTGATCGTCGAGGAGAAGGACGAGAGCCATGTCGGTGGTGTGCGTCAGAGCGAGCTCCGTGGTGGTGCAGCAGTACACATGCAAGCTGTGGGGGAACGCGCGCACTACTACAGAGAGAGTCATCCCAGATGATTTTTGAACCGTCTGAATCTATGTGTCTGTGATAGCAGGCGGTTATCATAGACGGTTTGTGAGCCGTTTGCGAAAAGTTATATCACATACGGTTTTAAGTAGAAACCGTCTGTGATAGTTGGATTTTACAGACGATTTCAACAAAAAAAAAACCATCTATGTGATATCCCAAATAGCATAGACGGTTTTAGATAAAAACTGTCTGTAAAGGTCTACTATCACAGACGAGTTCCACCAAAAACCGTCTGTGATATGTGGGATATCACAGACGGTTATTTGTTGAAACCGTTTGTGAAGTCCAACTATCACAGACGGTTTCCACCAAAAATCGTCCGTGATATGAAGGATATCACAGACGGTTTTTGATAGTAGCCATCTGTGTTATTTGACATATCACAGACGGTTATTGGTGGCAGCCGTCTGTGATCGGACACATATCACAGATGGGTGTTAGTAGTAGCCGTCTGTGATTGTATACATATCACATACGGTTGTTAGCAGCCGCACGCGCAGACGGTTCTGTTTGGAGTCGATCGAGATGACCCGATATTTCATTGCGCATATCACAGACCATTCTGAAATATTTGTGATACGTATCACAGACGATTTTAAATAACAACTGTTTATGATAATCGTAGGCCTCACAGGCGGCTATTGTTACCAACCGTCTATGATAAACATTACATACGATTTTATTTACAAACCGCCTGTGATAATTATATATCTCGAGCATATTAGAGTTGAAGATAGAGCACATTCTGGACCATATCAAGTTGCTGGAGAAGATTATGTGTGTGTGCATGTATCATTATTGTAATTTATGACATATTTGTTAAGCAGCCAGGAAAGTATACCACAGACGGTTCTTATTAAAAACCGTTTGTAAAGTTTTCACTATCACAGATAGTTATTGTTGAGAACCGTCTGTGATAATTCACATATAGTTTTATTTAATAACCGTCTGTGACGTATGCGATTTTCATAAACGGTTGTGATTAAGAACCGTCTGTGATAATCAGACGGTTATGATTAAGAATCGTCTGTGAATTATCACAGACGGTTCTATTTACAGACCGTCTGGGATAATTACGTATCACAGACGGTTCCAAAGGATAACCTGTTTTGTACTAGTGGCGGGCCGCGTCGAGCTCATTTGCTATATTTAATAATTTCTAAGTTCATGTAGCCAGTTGACCCTATCGTAATGTTCAGGGATCTAATTTTGTTTTCCTGTCGTCAGTTGACCCTCTCGTAATGTTTAGGGACCTAATTTTGTAATTTTTTTGAAGTAACTCTCTCGTTTTGTAATTTTTTTTTAAAAAAAAACAGCAATGCTCCTACAAGTTTGAACGTCTACTTGAGTACTCGAAACCGCTGCCATGTCAGACCAAAACTAAAACAAACTGGTCTAATAAACGGTTAAGAGGTGTCTTTCACCCGTTTCGTAGTTGAATGTTGTATTTTAGAGAGAGAAAAACATGATATTCGAGGAGTCAAATGGACTTATTTCTGTAAACTTTAGGTTGGCAAAAGTTACCAACATCGATTTCAGATTTTGTGCGGGAGAATGTAGATACTGAGAACTTACGCACTAGAAAATTTAGACTGATCTCACATCTGAATATCTGATCCAGGGGAGGTTTTATACAAGCTTGTTTTCTTCTTGCAGCGTTGGAAGTACCTGCTGAAAACATAGGATAGGACCGGCCTTTGTTGGACTGGATGGATGACTGATCAACTCAAGACAAAGGCTTGACGCGCAATTGCATTAATAGAAATGATGATGTTCCAGGCGATTAGTCTGTAGTTTAGTTTGTTGTAGCTTAGTTCTGGTACAGCAGCAGCTCCCAGCAGGAAGAGGAGCAGCTAGGTGTGCTGTGCAGGGTTTTGAGTTGCCGACGCCTCTCCCTCTTTTCTGAAGGCATGCCAGCAAGACATAAATGAATCTCAAGACACGTCACGTCGCCAGCCGATTCAACTGCCCCCCCCTATCGCGTATAATCTTTCGTGAATTTTTACTTTAAAGCAGTTTCATCATTTTATATTTAAACCGGCGAGGCGACAGAGAGGGCAGATGAGCAATGGCACCCATGCGGACGAACGGGTACAGGGAGTAGACCGATTACCGAAGCATGCATGCACCTGCCATAGCTGAGTCCCATCAAGGCATCAAACCCATCAGGAGGAGTTGACAGCACGTACAAAAGGCACGAGGGCAGGCAGTACCTCTGCATTACCTAGTTCCTACTCTGATCCAAAACGAACAGTATTACTGCTAATCACTGTTTATATAAACTTAAATAACTGCTCATACGGTAATTTTATGTGTTGCAGCCATAGGTGATCCGAATCCACCGGAGGAGAGAGAGTGCAGAACAGTCTATGCCATATATCGAAGGAATATAGCTACACTACGTTAACTCTTAATTTAAAAATTCTACTGTGTAAATTAAGATCATCGTATGTTAGTATGCTAATATCAACCCGTACAGTAGGACTCGTAGAAAGATGACGGTTAGGATTTCAATAGAGCAATTTCCGTCATGTCTATTGTGTGTATATTTCTCTCAACAATCTCATACATCTCTTTATATAAATCTTATGACGTATCATATCCAAACGTGTTTGTTCCAACCCGTTAAGTGTACGACCCATTAGGTTAATGTGTAATCGATTGTGACTCGAAAATTTTTTTTCGATCACAAGTCGTTAGCGGTTCCTAGCAGTACATAACGATTCCGAATAGATAAAAAAATATAACAGACGAGCCTTAATGTGATATGATCTACGACCAGATCTTTGTAACGACCAACTCGTATCTATATACGACCAGTTCATTTTTAGTCTAGACTAGTTCGTAACTTCTTACGATCAGATTTCGACAACTTAGGGTGTGTTTGGTTGGTGGGATGAGGTTAAATGGAATAGGATGGTACAGGTAGGGTAGGATCGTCCTGGATGAGATGATACAAGTATGGTGTTTGGTTGGTGGGATATGTTGATACATGATTTTGTTTGGTTGGTGGAATAGGATGATACTGGATGGTTCAAGATGGTGTTTGGTTGGTGGGATAGGATGGTCTGTATCATATTTTTTGCACTAAAATATGCGAAGAGTAGTCTTGTTTTGTTAATTAAATGACAAGGAACGCAACGGTTCAATCGGATCGCAAATTGGATACTCGGTTTAGGAAATATGATCATTTAAAACTTGTAAATCAAGCCACCACGTCACACAACGCTTTGGAATTCGAGTGAACGGTGTGGTTCAGGATTTTTTTCCGAATGGGATGATACAACATAGACATGGAATATTCTTTTTTCTTGAATCATCTCATCCCAAATGGTTGGTTCTATTCAACCAACCAAATACTTGAACGAACTTATTTCCCGTACCGGATGGTTCAGGATCACTCCATTCAACGAACAAAACACACCCTTAGTGATTATGTTCGACCAGTATACGGCTAGCTCGTATCTCCATAGGACTAGTCTGTATCTGATCGAACTAAACGACCTGCTCGTGTATTCTCCCTTTATCTCACGATATCTGGTTGAACTCCAGATAAGATATTATATCATTCATAAATTGTTCAATACTTTCCGATCAAGTGTCGAATAACTTTACATGGTTGAACTCTTCGACCATTAGTGGCATGGTCATGTATTTTCTTTATCCGACCACATCGAGTGGCCTAGATATATCTTACCTCTTACGTTAGGAGGGGCAAATCTCATATCCGACCAGTCACATTTATCCGCTTGTTACATAGCATACCTAAAAGCTGTCTTTATAACTACTCAGTTACGGAGTAGCGTTTAGTAACCCCACGGTGTACTGTTACACATGCAGGGAACCATGTTGACACCAATTCTAAGGATTATACATCATTGCTTGAGACCAATTGATGACATATGAAATCATAACAATCTCAATAGTGTCTCGAGGTGGGTCAAGCCATCATCATATTCTCTAACATGTGTTCACGTTATTAATTTGATATCCTTATATCTATGACTGGTGAAACATAGTCATCAATCAATATATGTGTCAGTCGATAGAGTCACTAGTGTTCCGACCAGTGACACTCGACTAGGGATACATTTAGAACAACATCATATAAGTTAAAAAACTTCACCAACAAGTCACATACTTGTTAATCTTTATCAATGTTGATTCGTTCAAGAAATAGAACAACATTTATTCAGTAACTCATAAATATAGACGTGATACAATCATCTCTGTCATTGCATCTAGGGTATATCACCAACATATATAATTCCACAAGCCAAGCCGGTGTCGGTCATTGGCTCTGTTTGGTATTGTTGCAGCTTTTTTGAAAATCAGTTTTCGACTGAGCTGCAAGGCTGAGCTGAAAAGTGTTTGGCTGTCTGGCTTTTAGATAGACTGGATGCAGCTTCTGAGATGAGAAATGTCTGAAATGCCCCTAAAGCAAATGATAGCTTGGTTGATGCCGTTTAATGGTAATTAACGCAATTGACGACATCTAACGATAATTTGCACACAAGTAAATCTTAACTACAATTGATGACAATTTCACGACAAATAACGACATTCAATAATTACATGAATAATCAATTTATAACAAAAAAAATATAAAAATAATTATTGAACAGTTTAAAAGAAAGAAAAAAATCGACCGACGACGGCTAGGGTTGGGGATGACACCGACGTCAGGGAGAGGGGGGGCTACAGACAACGGCTTGGGGGAGGAGGAGACCAGCATCGGGGGAGTCAGGGGACGGCGGCGGCACAGGGTCGAAGAAGGAGGGGCCACGTCAGGGGAGGAGGGGCCGCTTTGAGGAAGGAGGCCAGCGTCAGGGGCTGACTCGAGGTCGGGGGGAGGAGGGAGTAGATGGGGGAGGGTGGGTGCATTAGGGTTAGATTTTCGGATGGGCGGGAGTTTTGTTTAGTGGTATTTGCGGGTAATTACCCTCCAACTTTATGTATAAAGTCGGAACACGGTCTGCAGGAAGTTACGTCTTGGTGGCTTCCGACTTTCCCATATTATAAATAATTTCTATCTTTAAGAAACGCCGGTAAAAAAAAATCCATTTGAGACAGCTTTCAGCTTTTCCAAGCCGTAGGGGCTTGGTTAGCTACACGGTGGAGCTACTCGTGAAGGTAACAACTCGGCACCTCCGACCTGCTGCCGGAGGCGATGGAGGGGGGCGAGCAACGCGGCAGGAGGGCGAATCAACTCGACTTGCAAACTGCAAGAGCTATACGCCGGAGCTGGCTAGCTTGGCCTCCACAAGTGAATCCGGTGTACAGTTGAGGGGGTTGTGTTGGTCAGTGATCACCAGGTATTTCCTGAAAAATTAGTGATCACTAAGTAACTTGCAGGCTTACGAAGCTAATTAATTAAGGTACTACAATTAGTCTGTCCTCCAAGAACTGGTGCGTAACTGCTGTAACACTCACCTGCCTCTCCTTCTGTCAGAACTCCCCTATGTCAACCTGTCTATTGCGGTATGGCATGCAAATGTTGTTAGGTTCTACTGCTGTCGCTAGCATCATCATACCTGGTTTCTGACGAGGACTGAATAATCTGAGGTGGAGTTTGTCACAGTGTATTTAATGATGTTTCTTTCGCTGCTGCACCTCCATCATCTGTAGGTGTGCCGTGTGCGCACTGTGATCTAACATGAAAAGCTGGGTGTGACTTATGAGGTAATTCAATGGCCACAGATGTAGCCATTGATTCAGCACACGAGATTGAAGGAACCAGGCTGAGTTTAGAGAATCATTCTGTAGCTGTTGTCGTTTCTAATGGTAGAAGTTGTCCTAACTCATAGAGGCATGAATAGCTGCTCTTCAGGTATGCAAAGTAGCTTTGTAGGTAACAAGTGGCCGGCTCCAGATCAGTATCTTGCAACCCTACTTATATTTGCTGTCTTCTCTTGCGTGGCCTTGGATCGCACACTTGCTTATATGGCCTCGGAAGTTTACTTGCATATTTCGAAGTAGCTGTTGTTTACATTACCTCTGCTTTACACATAGGTCACCACATTCTTGTTGGAATTATGCTTTCTCTGGCAACTCACGAGACTTGTGTGTGTGTGTGTGTGAATACCTATTTATTATTAAAATTTTAAAATATGCAAATTGTTAGACTAATGTGATCGAAGTCTTAGACCAGTGTGATCGAACTCTCAGACCAGGGGTCTTAGACCAGCTTGTTCGAAGCCTTAGACCACCTATGTGGTCGAAGGCATAAACTAGTATGGTCGTCGAAATAATCTGGTTGAAACCATAGACCATCATGGTAGAAAGCCTAGATCAGTATGGTCGAAATAATCTGATCGAAATCATAGACCAGTGTGGTCGAAACCATAAACCAGTATGATCGAAATAATACTGATAGGATCCTTAGACCAATATGGTCATAATACGATGGTCGAAACTGTAGATCAATGGTCGAAACTTTAGACCAATGTACAATTAGTACTAATAAACATTGCTTAATGACAATTAATTGGTTTTGAATTAGCAGTTACTAGTGATTTAAGTATGCAGTTACTAGAGAGTAGTTGTCTCTACCTTTAAAATGATCTCGAGACGTCCAAACCAAAAAATCGATTCATTTCATTTTTCTATCTTCCTCTCCGATCAACTGTGCCGAGGCATTGATCTGTCGAACCAAGCTATCTCTTCTCCTCGATGTGCACCGGAAAGAAGAGTGAATGGATATCTCCGAACTATTGTCGCAGAGTTCACCTGCACGGAACGACAATAAGGTTTCTGGGTAACGCATCTGCGCGACCACTCTCTGCACTGCATCCTACAACTACTCGTGAAGTCTACACTGTTTTCTATTTTTCATCACGCCCGACTGTAAGTTGATCATACGATCAGTTTTTCTACTGTAATCATTTTGTTTAGTATGTTTAGAAGTAAAATAAGTTCCCTGTTGTTAGTATCGATTTATGTATCTCTAATTATTTATGATATATATCTTATAATCAAATCAAGAATTAAACTATTATCCACGTTTCTTGCACTTTCCCCATTTTGAAGAGTGGTGAAACTTCTGATAATTCTTTGTTCGGAAGTGTGCTCATGCATCTGTCTAGGCCAAATTTCTGGAACTTAAATTCCTATTTTCTTTATGGTTACTTAGGATTACTTCGAGAACTACAGAGTTGAACTGACTTCACGGGTGGTCTCCATGCCAGGGCATCATGGAAAATGCTGACTGTGTGGTCAAGTTGCGCATTTGGCTGCTGAATGCAGGGGCCCTGGTGAGGCTGATAATTCTGTGGGGCTCCCTCCTATTCATATGAGTAAGTATCAATATATTTCCTTTTACCCTGCGAGTGGAGTAATTCGTGTTTCATGTTGAGTCAGCGGTAGAGTAAAACTCTAAAAGCTAGTGCTGGCCATTGGGACTTGGGACGGAGCTTGCGTAGGGTTCCGTGCAAGATGGACATGTCCCGGCCGGCCAGCTTCTCTCTCTTTCTCTCGGTCAAGCCATCTCATTCTCATCTAGCTAGCTGCACATGCGATGCGACTGTGAGGAGATCGGGAGAGGCAGTGGTGCATGACATGGCTGGCACGGAACTTTTGCTTCCCACCGGGCACATCCGAGCGCGCATCATATGCATCGGAAAAAACATTTGATGGGGGAGGAACTAGCGCGCTATCTCCTGTCAGCTGTTGATTATTTTGATAAAAGAAGAATTAACGTTTGATGGGGGGAGAGTCTCGGCAAATTTCCTTTGTTATGCGTCTACTCTTGAATCCTCGAGGCACTATATCAACCAGCTATTAATTCTGTTGTTCTGTTTATGTAAGAAGAATCAAATGTTTGATAAGGAGAACCCAGCAAATTTCTTTTGATATGCATCTACTCTTGAATCCCATTCAACTCGATCGTCAGGACTAGACTCAACAGTCAACGCACGAGGCGGAGAAGGAGAGGGAGAGGGAGAGGGAGAGAGAGAGTAAAAATATCCATAGCGTTTCTCTCACCGAGACGCGTATACCTGGTAGCTGGTTATTGGCATCTGCTGGCGACGAACCGGCAGGAAGGCAAAGGTTGCAGCTGTTCGACGGTGTTCGTGCCTGTTCTTCTGTTCTTCGAACAATGGTTTTTCTTCTTCCGCGAGTACTAACTGTTCGTGCGACATGCTTGTTGTTTGCAGTACAGAAGAGTGGTTTGCCGTCGACGATGGAGAACGCCGAGCACAGCGGCAAGAAGGCGAGGGTCGAGCTGCCCCATGCCGATGTACCAGTCAAGCAAGAAGCGGTTGAAGAAGCACACGGAGGAGAAGCAGGCACGATGATTGCGGTGGCAGCCGCGAGAGTGGAGGTCGCCGTGAGGATCGACATGGACGTGCTTCACTGCCCCATCTGCTTCGTCCCCTTGAAGCCTCCAGTCTTCCAAGTACGTACATTAGCTTCATCAAATCCATCACTTTCTCTTGCATTCAGCCATGCGGACTAGTGCAGATTTCTTTTCTTCCTGTGGCATTTGATACCGTGTTGTGCAGTGCGCGGCCGGGCACTTGGCTTGCGATATCTGCCAGGGCAAGCTCCCCAACCACCAGTGCCACGCGTGCGACCAAGGAGGCGGCGTGTACATCCACAACCCCGCGCTCGACACCTTCATCCGCTCGGCCAAGATCTACTGCCCCAACAAGGAGTACGGTTGCGGCAGAAACCTCGCCTATTACGAGGTCGGCGACCACGAGCGCGTCTGCACGCACGCGCCCTGTTCCTGCCCCGAGGCCGGCTGCGGCTTCCTCGGCTTGCCGCCGAAGCTCGTCGACCACCTCACCGCCGTGCACTCATGGCCCGTGGACAGGATCTCTCGCTACGGCACGGTCCACCTGCTCCACGTGCCGGCGTCGGAGCGGCGGTGCCTGCTGGTCGTACAGGAGGACGAGCACCGCGCGTTCCTCCTGACCGTGCGCGCGCACGGCGCGTCGAGCACCGTCTCGGTGGTCTGCTTGCGGGCGTGCGCGGCGGCGGGGCCGCAGTACACGTGCAAGCTGTGGACGCAGGCGCCCCCGGACCCAGAGACCGGCTACAAGGACACCCTGATGATGGAGGCCAAGGTGGCGAGCTGCGCGCGGGGCCCCTGCGAGGTCGCCGTGGAGGAGGGCACGGTCTTGTCCGTGCCGCCGGTGATGCTGCATGGGCCGTCCGAGGAGATGCTTCTCCGCATCCGGATCGACAAGCTCCGCCCGCTTAGCCGTTCTGCTGCTTAATTGGGCAGCTGCTGCTTCGTCTCATCTTGTGCATAGTACTAGTTTAGTAGGAATTAAGGGTGTCGTGGCTGCATTTTGGTTGGATCTTATTTGGTCGATGGCGACGGCTGCCGCCTGCCAATGGCATGCATGTAGTACAAAGCTGATCGTGGTGTGCGCTAGACGTGGCGAAATGGGTGACACTCAGCCAATGTAGGCACTAGGCTCGGGGCTGTTTGGCCCGTTAACCCATTACTTGGATGTGTTGTTTCGTAACACGACACGACAGTATTACAAGACCTAATTCTTTTACTCGATATGCTGTTTGGGTTGAGAAAATCGATTTTTTTGAAAAAAATTACAAAAAATAAATAGTCAACCTAAAAAATAACAAAAAAATGGGTTCCTGTCCTGTCGCCAGTTACCTTACCCCTTTTATGTCATCAGTTGAACCTGTCGTCAGTTCAACTGGCGACAGAAACTCCTTCCCTATAAAAGCTCGACGAAACACTAAAATTCAGCACATGATTCATTTGTGTTAACAAAAAATGGGGAGGAGGGAAGGGAGAGGAAGAGAGAAGCTAACGAAGCGCTGCTTGCTCGGTTGCCCACCTGTGAGGTAATTTTTTGAATCGAATGGATTACATAGTTTTGGATGTACAGTTGCGTAGTGCAGTATGTTGTACATAATTCTGTTGGTATGAAGTTTTATTTTAGATATGTGGCTAATCGTGAAAATATTCTTCATGGTGCAGTGCGTCAATTATATCGAACGTCACCAATTTCAAAATTTACTACGGTCCGGTGACTATTCTAGAGGGTCCCGAGGGGATTGACCTACGTTGTTTCCAATCGGCGATCGTGCTCCCGCCAAGAGCAGAGGGGTGTACAGGGGGCATTGTGATGTAGTGGTTGTTTCACACATTCCAAAGGAACCGCGATGTGTATGATCTGAGATTGAGTTGCCTTGCCCCTCGAGCAACACAGCTCGCATATTTGGAGTTAGTGTAGCTGAAGGGAACAAAGTCATGACAGTCATATCTACGCGTGGCAAGGGAGATGGGATTTGGTCCTTCTGGCCTAGGCATATGCTAAGCTCATTCTTGCATCCATGGCTAAACAAGGGGGTGGTGATGCTGAAGAACAAGTCGGTGACTCCAGCCACAGCGCGACGCACACAGTGCACGAAGCTCCCGGAGTTACTGAAGCTCTTGACGAAGACCCTGAAGAAGTAGCTCATCAGTCAGGCAGACCAGTAGACTTGCTAACGAGGGTGAGGAGCTGAAAGGGCCATAGTGCAAAGGATGGACTAACAATCCTGGGACTACAATGCATTGTCAAAAGATGAAGGATCCGACGACTAGGATGATCTGGACCAGCTGGCGGTTCCATCCGAGTGAAACACATACCAGTTCGATAACCTTATCGTCGACGAAGGCCCCCGTGTGCCGTGGGAGTACGACCAAAGCGATGCCATACAAGGAGCTGTGTATAAATGCAAGAAAACCGTGCAAGAGGCGGTCAACTTCTAGGCCTTGTCGGTGCGACGCAGATTCACAGTCATCAAGTCTAACCCAAGATGCTACGACGTGAAGTGCGAAATAGAGGGATGCCCTTGGCGAGTGCACGCATTTCAGCCTAAGTGGGACACCTACTGGAAGTGCTCTATAGTAGTACTGCACACATGCACCGTCGCTGAGTAAGTGAAGTCCCACAGGAACCTGTCATCAGGCTTCATTGCCAACCTCATGTACGGTGAGATGGTGGATAATCTTAATTTTGAGCCACGATCCATCATTCGTGCGATTGAGACAAGGTTCTAGTACACAATCAGCTATGCCAAGGCTTAGAGGGCAAAACAAAAACTGTTGAATCAAGGTTCGACACGTTCGAGGATTCCTACCACAACCTCCCCGGGCAAAACAGAAGGCAGTGGAATCAAATTAGTTATCAATCCAAATTGTTATATCCACCCTGTCTATCGTTATGTCATTTTCTTTTGTCACTCTAGGTTGGTTCGTTATTACTTGGTTTTATTATAGTACCAACATGGGTTGGTTAGATACGAATAGAATGCTTAGCTATGCAACGAGTCATCATTTCATGTGAGTTGCAAATATACACCTGATTGAGTGATTATGGAACTGTGTGTGTTGTGTGCTATTACTCGTTGATGGCATGTGTTGCACTTAACCAACAGGGTGAAAAAAGATTTAGACTGAGGCAAGTGGTGGATACTGTGTGATATGGTGGAGTTGTGTGCTGGGAATGATAATCTGTGTGACTTAGTTAGATATTGGAAGTCTTGGCTTGGTCAATTAGGGACTTAACTTTGTGTGTCATTGAACTGAGTCTTACTGTACGATCACATACCTGGTATAGGATGGACCTAACATAGTAAGTTATGGAATCTTGACATTGACTACTCAGGCAGATAGGTTAGGCTGTGTGCCAGGGTGGAAGGTATGTACTACGGTATTTGGGTCACATCTATGAGCAGTTCGCCGTCTTCAGATCCAACGGTGTGTGTCGTTCCAAGGGCTCCGTATACAAATTGGACGGCGGAAAGCACATCGGGAGTGTCAATGCTTGAGATGAAGTTTTTGAAAGGTTTTTTTGTGATCAATTCTGATCCACTTGATTGCATCTTGTGGGTAAAGTGTACAACCTCTGCAAAGTGTTTAATCAATCTATTCAAATAGCCGAGTCCGCGGTCATGGACATGCTCGTGGATTTCACACGAGGGGTACTGTCGACAAACAAAATTGCCGATCTTACAAAGATATATAAAAACAGAGGAAAACGATGCGTATCTCCTGGAAGATAATGGGACCGCTCTTTATTGCTATGAACTGGCTATTACAAGAAATGCCTACAATCAAGGAAATGGCTAATCCTAGTTACACTGGAGCGTAATGCTTGCTATGGTGGTGTAATCTAATTGACTACCGATCTTCCGAATTGCCTTCGATTCGATCCCCCCTTCCGCCTTCCGCGATCCCCCTTAAGTAGTTGGTGAAGTGTTCGCAGTTATCCCTTGCAGAGACGCCTATTGGGAAGTGACACGTCTGGTCGGAGGGAGGTGGCAGTTGAGTAGGGTATCAATTGCTGTACGGTTCAAATATCGGTGAGACATTCAACCGTAAGTCATCGCTTTATGGTTGTGTAACGTCGCGTGGTATAGAGTACACAGCACGCGTTCCTTTCATCACACGGTAAAGAATATATCTGGATTCAGATCCAGATGCCAGTTCATAGCCTTACGAGTAGTTGACTGGTCGGGGACTAGGTTCTGGACCTTGTCCGACCAGGGTACTTGACGAGGATCTGATAATCCTCATTTTATCTTTTATCTATAATTCTTATTATGGGTAAATATGATGTCACGTAGTCCCCAGAAGTACCCCTTATATTCATAAGGGGGAGGCCTACCAAGTGATTGTAAGTTCTCCTACAATCACCCCCATAGTCGTAAGTCTTACTACGACTATGTCATGGTCGTAAGTCCTTCTACGACCACTACGGTCGTAAGCTCTTCTACGACCATTACCCGATCGTAAGTCCTTCTCGACTATTATCCGATCGTAAGCTCGCACGACTTGTACCCGATCGTTAGTTCTGCTACGACCAAGTCAACCACGACCACCTTATAATCAAACCTACAAGCGAGTGGGTCCAATTGATTAAGGAATCCGGACGGTCCACATGCATTATTATTCTGCGTAGTAATAGCGCTTAAATACCCCATTACCTCTGAAAGATAACTGCCAGACGGCGTGAAGGAGCCAATACGCCGGTAATTACTGCCATCATGCGCCCATTACTGGCTTGATTAGGCGCCTCTTCAGCAGGGGAAAACGGCTACTCCTTCACGATTATATAAAGGCTTCAATCAGAAGGACAAGAGAGGGCAAAAAAACACAAAGCCAATCGAGGACAATCAAGGAGAAAGACAAGTACTGTTTTTTGTAATAGTCTTAGTTTCTTGCTTGATTGACGAGAATACAGTCAATACCACACACACAGGAGTAGAGTTGTTATTCTCTCCGGAGAAGGCCTGAACCTGTATAAAAATCCCGTGTCAATCGCTCTGCGTGATTTCATCTCTAGGAGACCCCCCGAATCAAACAATCTTTACGTAAGATCGGTTCTAAAACACCGACAGTACTTATTATGTAACCTCTGAAATCTTTACGACCAGTGAGGTCGTTAGCTTTAGGGGTTACGACCATGAAGACGTATGGTCTTTTCTTATGTGTTAAAATAATACATAGAGGTTTTAATCCTCGTCGGGTAGATTTTCATAAAACCATTAGGAAGGGTCAACTGTGTGAGATAACTTGTGCAGCTGTGTGAAGAACTTGATTAGACTATGTGTCCTTTGTGAAATCAAATGATAAATCAATACTGTTTATTTGTTTTTGATTTCGTGCTCTTGGATTGAGCTTTGTCCTCCATTGATGGAGTGGCTGTAAACCCAAATCATATCAAATCAATCCAAGGAAAGTTTGCTCAAAGATGTGTCTCTTTGCTTTCCTTCTCTCTATTTGGTGATTTTGAGTCTTTCTTTGATCCGCGAGTTTTGTTTGATTCCTTCACGTGATCTAGCTTGCTGTGACATGTGGGAACAAATCTAGGATCATCTTGATAATCAATCACCCACGAGCAAGATTTTGGATCTAGTTTTTGTTTTGACTTGGTTTTGAACTATCCTCCTCTCAAACGGAAAAAGGTCGTAACTTTTCTGAGGATCTTCACGATCTTCGATTGGAATAGGTTCCTGACATCCTAGAGAAGGTGTGTTCCAAGTTTCATCGAATTTGGAGTTGTAGATCAAAAGTTAGACCTATTTGCAACTTCGTTTTTCTGGTTGATTTCACTGTTCATCAGGTTGGAGGTCAGACCGCCATTGACATAGAGGTCCGATCGTCCATGGACCTGTCAGACCGCCATTTACATAGAGGTCAGACCGCCCAACACTTTGAAATTGAGTTTTGGTTGATTTTGGTTGTTTTGCTTCGAGGGTTAGATTGGATTAATACTAGTCTTCCGCTGTACTGGTATATTGATTTTCATAGCTTCCATAGCTATTGGAGTGCAATTTGTGTTGAATCCGATCTTAATTAAAAAAGTGAGCGTACTCTTATTCACCCTCCCCCTATAGTAACCTTTTTGATCCAACACCGTCCATTCCCCCGCCTCTTTCTCTCTAACCTTACCCTTGATTTTTTTTTTCTTGTTAACCTATTACCCCTACCCACTTCGGTCCAAACGCTCATGATAAGTGCCTTCTTCCCCTCCTACTGCCTGTTGGCTACGTTAAAAGCATTTGTTAGTACAGGTGTTATTAGAAAGTGGTTGCTCTAACATGTTTAGGGGTTAGAACCCCAGCTTAGTGCCCATGAGGCGCGGTGGTGTTAGTAGGAGTGGTGGTGCCTATGTAGATTATATTATGAGGGAGTATCCTTGAGCTATGAGAAGCTTCTTTTATACTGAGCTTTTCAAGTCCACCCAGCCAAAGGTTCAAACCGCAATTCCTTCTTGTTTTTGAAATTGCTAATGGAATCAGGATTTGGGAGATCACCGCGTATGCCCCCACACGATCTGAATGCTCGCTAGCCGGAGAGCAATATTAAGACCAAGCAGTATTTTTTTTTTATAAAGCATTCTTTTCTAAAACTTTGCCAATCTGTCCTTTTTGTGCAGATACAGGACAAACGTAATTAGAGGGGATATGGGTTCAATATGGCGAGAAGTGAAGGAGCATTATTCCAATCTGGTAAACTAATTCAACATTTTCCGTTTAGTTTCTGTTACTGAAAACAAGATGCATGTACCAAAATGTATTTGAGCCATATTATCGAGCAAGTGTTAACTTAAACTGTTCTCTCAGTAATTTAACACAATCTGACCGATTCTTTGTTTTATCGTGTTGCCTACTAAAATGTTTTGCCTACTAAAATATTGTGGGAATACAAGATCTCTAACTTTTCCAAGTTTTAATAATATTATCAGTTATGTAGATATGCTATTTCTTCTTCTTCTGTTTTTTGTGAAATCAGAACCACCGTAGCTGTGGATGCTTTCTGTGTTGATCATACCGTTTTGTCAAGCTTTCGTGAAGTCTCAATATGTATATCTCAGCACATATATCTGGATGATGTCACACCTGTCAGAAACTGTTTTTTCATGTCATTACAATCACCGTGATGAATTGTGGATCTACCATCATGATGAATTGTGAATTTATTATACTTCTACAAAATACGCGTTCACTATACGAATTTGCTCGATGATTCATAGGTTTGATAGGTGAAAGGGCTTAGATAGCTATTGTGGATGTCAGAATTGGTACTTACCTGTATAACGATATAGTTGATTTGATTTGCGGCTTCATAGTTTTCCCCTGGAAATGTTGCTGATCAAAAACATTGTAAACGAAAAATAATGGCATAAGAAAGCAAATAGCTCAAGAGACCAGTGTGTCATTACCATATTGTTTTTTGTTCCACCTTCAGTTTTTAATGACTGCAGATCTACAATGGAACACTTTAGTTGATCTATAGCATGGATTTACTCACAGATTCACTCACCTTTCCCCTTTTGAGCCAGTCATTTTGCATGAACTATGAGTAAGTACATGTTTTATTTGAAAAAAAAGGTTGCTTAGATCAGTACTATTTTGATGTACTACAATTGGAAAAAAAAAAGAGGATCCTTTTCTTTGGTGGGCTGTAGATAAGATAAGTGATATTGCAAGTGTTGGACCACAGATAGCTTTCTATAATTAAAATGCGAATAATTGCATAAGCAAGGCTTATGTCTGTTTCTAATGTATAGTTGATGAAGGGAAGACTACACAGTATTTTGTTTTTTCCATAATTTTTTCTTCAATTCGTTGATATGTTCACCGATTTACATTTCTTACATATCCTCAACATGGTATGTCATCGCTATTTACAAGTTGCTACATCGTGCTTTCTACAAATTATGGAGGTATGATGTTCTTATCATGTACACTACAATGTAATCTTTGCCTTTTAGTTCCGCAGGGCATGTTTATGCCTGATAGAGTCCCTATATCGCTCTGCCATACTCAGTTATGCTTACATTTTTCCATTAAAAAATACATGCATATATGTATGCTAATATTAGAGCTGAGTACCCATCCATGCTATTTGTCGAGTGATTATGTTGAACCGAAAAGGCGACTAGAGGGGGAGTTTGAATAGGAGCACGCTCACTTTTTCACAAATATTGATTCAATAAAACTTTACTCCAATAGCTATGGAAACTATGAAGATCAGTATATCAGTACAGCGGAAGACTAATAATGAATCCAATTTAAACCCCCAAAACAAGACGACAAAATCAACAAAGATTGAAGCAACTTAATGCACTGACGGTCGGACCGCTGGGACAACACCGGCCAGATCCATTTCCTGCCGGTCTGACCGGTCGATTGTGGTGATCGACCGTGGTGTCTGAAACGAGAAGAACGACCAGATGGCGAAGATGAAAATAGATGAAACTTTTAATCTACCAATCCAAACTTGATTAAACTTGGAACACACCTTCTCTATGATATCAAGAACCTATTCCAATCGAAGATTATTATAATTCTTGGAAGAATAGCAATCCTTTTTTATTTGATTGAAAAAGGGCGCAAAACTGGGTCAAAACGAAAACTATGTCAAAACTCTTGCTCGTGGGTGATTGATGATCAAGATGATCCTAGATAGATTCTCACACGTCACAGCAAGCTAGATCACGTGAAGAACCAAGCAAAAACTCATGTATCAAAGAAAGACCCAAAATAATCAAATAGAAAGAAAGAACGCAATGAGACAAAACATTGATCAAACTTTCCTTTGATTGATTGATATGATATAGGCTTACAGCCTCTCTATCAATGGAGGACAATGATCAATCCAAGAGAACGAAAATCATATCAAACAATCAAGAACCCTAGCCTCCACAAAAGCTCTCCCTAAGAAAATTAGAGTTTACAAAAATTACAAAAGAGACGAAACGGAGGTGCAGCCACCCCGCTCTCCTATTTATAGTGGAGACTTAGACCTTCTAGAAGTTTAACTCAATTGGGCTCCCGTAAAGGCCCAAAACAAACGAGATACTTACGCACGTATTTTAATACACCGTCTTTAACATCCCTTGACCTAACTAGCTACAGCTTGCGCCATCTTGCGTCTCAGATTAGCTAATAGGTCACCCTTGTCCATCTTGCACCACGCTTGAGTACACTGACCTCACCCGACATCGTCGATCGTTCTGGACCTCAGCTCTCCAATCCTAGTCCCGATCATTCTCGTCGTTGATCACTAAGCAACCTGCACAACAATAGACAAGTAAACCGAATTTGGGAACAAGTTCTTCACAACTTGCCCCATGTTAGTCAAAACATGCATCATGCAACATATATGCCATGAAACTCATGACTTTGACCTAACAACCGAATATCGCCGCCACGACGGGCGACGACCTAAGTGACAACCGATCAGACCGCCCCTATGGCCGGTCTAACCGCCCACCCTGGCCGGTCAGACCGCCAGTAAAGACTTAGCCGATTTTCAACCTCTGAAAACCGAAACATACTGAAAATTTTAAACCAATAGAACTTTTGACTGGAGACTCCAAAAATTATGGGACCAAGTGCAATAGAATACCCTCTCTTTCCTACACCCTCTATTTTTGGCACAGCTCAAATCCTCACTTTGGTAACTGGTCGGTCCGACTGCCCCCAGGGCCGGTCAGACCGGTTATAGCCTGACAGCATGCCAACTTTGCCGAAAACAGGTGAAACGACAAACCGTAAATGCTATTGCCAATTGTCACATCATCCTAAGATCTGGAGCATATCCCCATGATATCCACAATCTCCCCCTTGATGAACACATTGGCAATAATCCAGAAAATGAAATTTGTATATTTGAAAAGTAAAATACTTTCGTTTTCGCACAAAGGTACAACTTGGTACATAAGCAAGAGAAAGCAATGGAAATAACCAAGCTGACATCAGAATAGCATAGGCATGTGAGATAAGGCAAAAGAATGCATAAAAACTTTGATTTCCAGAAAAGAGTCAAAAATCTCACTTAAGATCCATATGAAAGAACAATTGTTCAATTGACCTATGATCATTGTGCGGATAAGTAAATGCAATTCAAGTTCAGAAAAGTCAATAAGACAATAAGAATACAATTCAAAAACTCCCCCTCACTATGATCCACAGATTTCAGACAATTTCAAATTCTCCAATTTCTCCCCATTTTTATCATTTTAATATATCTTCTCCCTCTTTGTACAAAAAAGATATATTTTCTCCCCCAACATTGAAATATCTTCTTCCCCTTTGACAATGGAGTCATCAAGGAATCACGTCTTCCTCTCATCCAGAGATAACAGATGCAGAATGAAGAAAGAAGCATAAGGAGTATGCATGAAGTGCAATGGAGTGGCTTAATTTTTGTATTTTTCAATTTTTAATTACTAGAAGCTTTGGAGATTACCCAAAAGAACAAGCCATCATTTCTAATATTGCACAAACAACATATCAAGCCTAACAAAGCTAGCAAGAACATGATAAGATATATATATCAAAGCTAAACACGAAGGCTAAAAAGTAAAGCAATAAATTTGATCACTTTAAGCAAAGCTTCAAATTCAGCAAGTTCATCAACAGGGATCCTAAAATGAAACTGGACATGTCAAAATGTCAAAGTGAGATAAAAAAAATCTAACAAAGACCACATTAAGAGTCAATCAGGTCCTGTATTGAATCATTTTGCTCAAATTTCTCAAAGGCCCATTTGTCAACAGTTTTCTCATTTGCACTGAATATTGAAGCTGACTAATGATCTAACTTAGTGACAAGATCCTAGACTAGGAGCCATCCACAAACTCATCCTAAGCTTCAACCAAAAATCGATTAAAGGTATATCTTAGTGAAGAAGATCCTGAACTATGAGCCATCCACAAACTCTTCCTAAGCTTCTACCAGGGCGACAAATCTTGAGGTTCATGTCATTTCTGACAACCAGCCCCCATGAGATCGTCTGGATCATCAAACTATCTCCAAGTTCATGTCTTTGACAAGCAGTCTCGTAAGAATAGTTTGGCACAATTTAAGCATAAGACAATCTTTATTTTTCATACCACTTGTTGTATTTTTCAAATGAATGCAATATGATACAATGAGATGCAACAAAAGCCTAAAAACCTAAAAAGTTTGAAAAGATCAATAAATTCAGAAAAAAACAAGAAAAGATAAAAAGAATAAGGTAAGATCAGAAAAGATAGAACTCCCCCGCAAACCAACCCATAGGGATAAATTACCCCTAACTCGCTTCTCAATGTGGCAAACCTAGTTGGGTCTAAAGGCTTGGTGAGAATATCAGCCAGTTGAGCATCGAACTCCACAAAGTGCAGCACAATATCACCTTTCTCGACATGGTCTCTAAGAAAGTGATAGTGAATATCTATGTGCTTGGTCCTAGAGTGTTGCACAGAGTTCTTAGTAATATTAATGGCAGAAGTGTTATCACAGAAAATAGGAACACTAGCAAAATTTAACCCATAATCCTTAAGAGTAGTTACCATCCACAAAATCTGACTACAGCAACTAGCAGCAGCTACATATTCAGCTTCAGCAGTGGATTGTGCAACAGAAGATTGCTTCCTAGAAGACCAAGTGATGAACCCTAAGGTTTGATTTGTTGGCCCGATCTTTCGATGAGAACGATAAGTCCGGTAGGCGTCGCTCAACTCTAACGATCCTGGCTATGAACACGCAAGGCTCGAAACCACGCAATCGCTGAACTGATCGACAAGTCATTATCAACCATGCACGAATACCCGGTTGACCTGACCACGAAGGTCGATTCCTGCATACACCGAAGAAGCACGCAAGAACAAGATAAAGCAATCTGAAATTGCAAATAAAGATTGAAATATTAAAATTGGGATTTCGAAAAGCGGTATTATGGTTGGTCTAGTCGACACAAGTCAATACACGAAGTTGCAACAAGGCTAACTTTTAACTAAACAAAATCCAAGGAAACTAGAGGGGGTGCGTCCTCCTTAAATAGGGGATGAGGAGCCTCAAATCTAAAAGAAATAGAGGGGTGGGACTAAAGGTATGAATTACTGTTCACATGAACAGTAATCACGCCCCCAGGTGGGCCGGCGGCATATGGGCCAATTCCGGTACGATTACAAGGCCCAAATCGGCCCAAATTAGTGACATAGCACCTTATTTTGACGATTCCGAAGTCTACAGAAGGAATTTGGAGGTGAGGCTAGATCCGTTGGAAGGATATCGTCGTTAGCTTTCCAACAAGCACAAGAACACTCGAATCGGACTCCGTTTGCAAAAGTTATATCTGTTTTAAGTTGGTGCTGTGAGGCTGATTCCGAACTGATCTGACCAAAATGTATCCAGCTTGAACTCCTGCTTGGCATATGTAGTAGCACCATGGCATGTACACATAGTACCATGGTATGTAGACGTAGCACCATGGCATGTAGACGTAGCTCGATTTAATTGGGTAATATGGCATTGCATTAGCCGAAGTCCAATTGGAGAAGATGTTGGTGAAGTAAAGGAAGTAGAGGATGCAGTGTAGCAGGTTGAAGCAGTGGTTGTATCCTTAGGGTCGATGTCCTCATCATCCTCCCTTTCTTGAATTTGAGTCGTCCTCGACTCATTTGTTTTCTCGAAGTCATCACTCTCCTGCAAAAAGTTAGTAGCAACAGGAGACAAAGAAACATGCACTTCTTCTAATGGACACGGAGTTTCTTTACAAATCATAGTATGACATTTAGATTCATGTTTTTCCATATCAATGGAATCAATTTTTGTAGCTAACATAACAGGAGCTTTCAATTTAATTTCACTTGGAGCTATAATCTTTTGATCAACTTGTGTCTTCTCCTTACTTGTTCTCATGATTCTTTCTAATTCATCCTTTAATATAGCGGCGAGGAGACATTGGAAGCGAGTGATTTTCTTTTCTTTATATGTGAAAGTATAATGATTAGATCTACCATGATGTTCAGTATATCTATCATATTGCCAAGGTCTACCTAATAATAATGAGCATGCTTGCATAGGTACGACATCACAATCAACATAATCATGATATGATCCAATAGAAAAGTGTACGCGCACAAGCTTAGTTACCTTCAACTTACCACAAGAATTCAGCCTTTGGATGTAGTAAGGATGAGGGTGTTGTGTTGTGGTCAAGCCAAGCTTCTCGACCATGTCTATGCTAGCAAGGTTGTTGCAACTCCCGCCATCAATGATGACTCTACATGAACGTTCATGGATGACGAACTTGGATTGAAACAAAATGTGGCGTTGATTTTGTTCAGCAAGTTCCATTTGAGCACTTAGCACACGCTGAACAACTAGGCTTTGGTACATGTCAGACGCCTCATGGTTTATATGTTCTTCCTCAGTTTCATCACCAGCATTGTTAGTTGCAACCAACACATGTTCTTCCTCAATATCGCTAGATGAAGTGTACTCACCATTGTCCTTGATAAGCAAAGCTCGCTGACTTGGGCAATCGCGCATCAAGTGCCCAAATCCTTTGCAACGGTGACATTGCACATCTCTAGATCGCCCTGTAGAAGCAACAGAAGAAGTACTTTTTGTAAGGGCTTGTACTTTTGCGGGTTTGCTTGCATCAGGGATATGTATAGGAGTTGAAGCAGCAGCAGGGGGTGCACGGTCAGAAGTGGAGGAGGATGCCATGTGATGTTGCTGCCTTGGCCGACCTGCAAAAGTTCCTCCAATATTGCCCCTGGAGCGAGATTGTCGACCCTGCACTTCTCTCTCAGCTTTGCAAGCAATATGGAATAAACGGTTGATAGAATCATATTCTTTATAGTCTAAAATGTCCTGAATTTCACGGTTTAACCCTCCCAAAAATCTAGCCATCTTAGCATCCTCAGTTTCTTCTAAACCACAACGCAACAAACCAGTTTGCAATTCTTGATAATAGTCTTCTACAGAACTACTACCCTGTCTTAAGCGTTGTAATTTATTAAGCAAATCACGTGAATAATATGAAGGTACAAACCTACGTCTCATTGCTCTTTTCAATGCATTCCATGTTCTAGGTATGTCCTGATGAGTACGACCATATTCACTCCACCAAATAGATGCAAAATCGTGAACTCACTAGTAGCTGACCCTAACCTTTTATTGTCGGAAATTCATGGCATGCAAATTTTTGGTCCACAACTAACTCTCATGTGAGATAAGCATCAGGATCATATTTACCAAAGAAAAGGAGGTATAGTGAATTTAATTTTACCAAGTGAATCATTATGGTCACGCACCTCACGTGGTGGCTCTCTTCGCATACTTTGTCGATTGAAGCGTTGTTGTCGGTGATCACGATCATTAATGGGATTGATATCACCATCGGACCCGTATCGGCAACATATGGGTTCGCTTCATCTTCTACCTCATCGGCCCATGAGCGAGCAACGGATGGGTTTACGGCGCGATCGTGCAATGCCGACGGCGGCGGGGCGGCAATGAAGGTGGAGCTTCTAGTCGCTCCCACGTGTAGCCAACGCAGCAAGTTAAATCGATGGTGCGATCTAGAATCAACTCCATACGCTCGAATGTTGATCCAAAGATGCGAGAAAAGCGCCGCATGATTTCTTTTGTGCGAGGACCGAAGGTGCATCTTCCTCATTGTTGTGCTGCTATGCTCCCTTGTGACGATGAACCCGCCATTGTTAGTATCAAAGCAAAGAACAAATCACGGTGCATATGTCCCTATCAACTACAAGGTTCGGAGGCTCAATCAAGTCACTCACACTCAAGCTTATACCTAGTTCTTACAAGTTCTTACCAATGCAAAGAAGGAAGTGGTACAACCGGGTGGTCGGTTCGTGATACTCTCACTTGCGATCACCCCAACGATTGCGAGGCGACTCTTGAGTTAGTAGGAAGTGGAGCTCTAAGGCTAGTATGTAGCAAAGGAATAGCAATTATTCAATTCAAGATGCAAAATTGAAAAGTTCAAAGTACTAGTCACAAGTGCCGATCCTAGTCTAATCAAAGTTTAGCTAATCAAAGCCCCACTAAGAGATGTGTATATACATGCGCATAAAGATAAATGTGACTTGATGTAAGCAATGGAAAACCTCACAACAAGTGCTGGGAGAGACGCTAACCAACTACTCAAACTTCTTTGTAGGGCACAAGATGGTTCACACGATGTAGAGCACAAAAACAGAATAACGTGCAGCGTAAACAACACTTTAGTTTAAGTAGAAAACAATAGTTAGTCTCAAGAGATGAAAAAGCAAAGTTTTATATGGCTTATATATACTCGTTTGAAAGGTTTCGATGAGATCTACAACTTTAAAGTTGAGACGGACCCCAAATTCTGATGGGAAGACTAAAAGAAACGGCAAAAACCGATACAAAAAACTTGTGACGCGAATTCGGAGCCGAAAATGACCGATTTTGGGTTCTCTGGAGGGAGACTAGTGCATTAAGTGAACAGTATGCGACTCGTTGTTAGTTTTCCAACGAGTCCAAGAACGTCCAAATCGGACACCATATGCAAAAGTTATGCCCGTTTTACTGAAGGTCTCTCGGAAACGGAATCGTACTTGACCGAAACCGACTCGGTTTCAATCTTTAAATTGCTATATCTTTTGATTCCGTGGGCTAATCTTGCTGAAATTTTTTTGTGCAAGTTTGTGGCTATATGTAGAAGGGCTCCACCAGTTTTCACTGATTTTGGTGTAAGCTTGCTTTTTTTCTTTTTTTTTTCTACCACGGCTTTTGTTTTGTGTGGCGGCCTCTTTCTCCTTCTATTTTTTTGCGGCTCTAGGTTTTCCTCAAGTCACGAATACAAAGAAAGTGTTCTCTCTTTTTTTGGTGCAGATTAGAGGAGTTCTAACCCACGAATTTTCTGCTTTAGATGCAAAACTAAGAACCCTAAAAGAACGATTGCTTACGCAAAGGAAAAACACGAGAAGCAATCTAGACAACGACGAACTAGACAATAACTAGAACTAAAGATCAAGCAACTAGACACGACAATGTAACTAAATATTCAACAAGCAAACTGAAAAGAAAAAATTGCAAAGGCTCAAAGGGCTTGGTATGGATGATAGATGCGAATTTTTTTTCTTTTGGCAATTTTCTGAACTCTAGGTATGAAAAACGAATCTACTACTAGAAAACAGGAAACTGTCTCCGAAGAACTGTAGCTCTGATACCACTTGATGAACCCTAAGGTTTGATTTGTTGGCCCGATGTTTCGATGAGAACGATAAGTCCGGTAGGCGTCGCTCAACTCTAACGATCCGGCTATGAACACGCAAGGCTCGAAACCACGCAATCATTTTGGCGATCGACAAGTCGTTATCAACCATGCACGAATACCCGGTTGACCTGACCACGAAGGTCGATTCCTGCATACACCGAAGAAGCACGCAAGAACAAGATAAAGCAATCTGAAATTGCAAATAAAGATTGAAATATTAAAATTGGGATTTCGAAAAGCGGTATTATGGTTGGTCTAGTTGACACAAGCCAATACACGAAGTTGCAACAAGGCTAACTTTTAACTAAACAAAATCCAAGGAAACTAGAGGGGGTGCGTCCTCCTTAAATAGGGGATGAGGAGCCACAAATCTAAAAGAAATAGAGGGGTGGGACTAAAGGCACAAATTACTGTTCACATGAACAGTAATCACACCCCCAGGTGGGCCGGCGGCATATGGGTCAATTCCGGTACGATTACAAGGCCCAAATCGGTCCAAATTAGTGACATAGCACCTTCTTTTGACGATTCCGAAGTCTACAGAAGGAATTTGGAGGTGAGGCTGGATCCGTTGGAAGGATATCGTCGTTAGCTTTCCAACAAGCCCAAGAACACCCGAATCGGACTCCGTTTGCAAAAGTTATATCTGTTTTAAGTTGGTGCTGTCAGGCTGATTCCGAACTGATCTGACCAAAATGTATCCAGCTTGAACTCCTGCTTGGCACATGTAGTAGCACCATGGCATGTACACATAGTACCATGGTATGTAGACATAGCACCATGGCATGTAGACGTAGCTCGATCTAATTGGGTAATATGGCATTGCATTAGCCGAAAGTCCAATTGGAGAAGATGTTGGTGAAGTAAAGGAAGTAGATGACGCAGTGCAGCAGGTTGAAGCAGTGGTTGTATCCTTAGGGTCGATATCCTCATCACCAAGATACAAGAGAAGTGTCTAGGAAGTGACAAGTGCCTGAGGTACTCTTCCTATCTAGCCGATAGCCTGCAAAATCAGAATCAGAAAACCCCCGAATGGATAAAGATGAAGAACATGAATACCAAATGCGATACAGAAGGGTAGAGTGTAAATACCTGAATATGCGCTTAACGGCTTAGCGATGGGAAGTCCTTGGAAACGCCTGAAACCTCGCACAAAGGCAGACCGTGAAGTGGATGTCCGGTCTCGAGACCGTCAGGTACAGAAGGGAACCGATCATGCTGCGGTACTCGCGTTGATCGACGGCTTTTCCTTTCTCATCTGGATCCAAAACAGTCCAAGTTGCCATGGGAGTGGAGATTGGCTTGCAGTCACCCATGTCGAAACGTTTGAGCAAGTCCTTAGTGTACTTCTTCTGATGGATGAAGATCTCTTCCTTGCATTGCTTAATTTGAAGCCCTAAAAAGTAATTAAGCTCTCTCATCATACTCATCTCAAATTCCCTGGACATAGTCTCAGAAAAACTGAAAACAAGAGCATTAGAAGAACCACCGAATATAATATCATCAACGTAAATTTGAGCAAGCAGAAAGTCATTACCACGCCTAAGAATGAACAAAGTCTTGTCTACCTTACCCATCTCAAAGTCATTATTAAGCAGGAAGGTCTTAAGTCTATCATACCAGGCTCTAGGGGCTTGCTTAAGACCATGCAAAGCTTTGGATAGCTTGAACACATCATTTGGGTACTTGGAATTCTCAAAGTCTGGGGGTTACCTAACATAAACTTTCTCCTCAATGAAACCATTTAAAAGGGCACTTTTAACATCCATCTGATACAATCTAAAGCCCTTAGATGCAGCAAATGCAAGCAGAATACGAATGGCTTCTAGTCTAGCAACAGGAGCAAAAGTCTCATCAAAATCCAACCCCTCAACTTGGCTAAACCCCTGAGCTACCAACCTAGCCTTGTTTCTAATTACAGAACCATCTCCATTTTGTTTGTTTTTGAAAACCCAACAGGTTCCTATAACATTATGGCCACTAGGAGGTTCTACTAGGTTCCAAACCTTATTCCTCTCAAAATTCTCTAATTCCGCATACATATCATTAACCCAGCTAGAATCTGATAAGGCATGTGAAATATCGCGGGGTTCAAAAGAAGCAACAAAAGCATAATGAGAGTAGATATTTGGATCGTGATACCTGGAGCGAGTGACTCGCTCATGAAGATTACCAATTATCTGATCCGGAGGGTGCTGCCTTTGAATGTGTAGTGGTGCACCCGAAACGGAAAACATCTCTTCAACCTCCGCAGGTACTGCTGATGATGAAGATGCAGCAGGAGCCTCATCTGAAGGCGAAGTAGTCACAAGAGTTCTTGTGCCGAATAGGGCGCCAACAACAAAGCAGTGGAAGAACATCAAAATCTTCACCATCTTCCTCTATGAATATGCTCTCTGTCACTTGTGTATCACCTGAAATATCTGATCTAGCTACACGGCTAGTCTCATCAAAAGTGATATTGCATGTCTCCTGAACAATATTAGTTTCAGCATTAAAAACCCGAAAACCCCTCGAGTGTGCAGGATAACCCAAAAATAAACCATCAAAAGTTCTTGACTCAAATTTATCTAGATTTCCTGTCTTCAGAATAAAACATTTAGATCCAAAGACTCGAAAGTGCGGGACATATGGTTTTCTACAAAAACGAAGCTCATAAGCAGTCTTGCCCAAGGAAGGTCTCACAAAGACACGATTAGCAATATGGCAAGCAGTAACAACAGCTTCAGCCCAAAACCTCCTCGGTGTGCTATACTCATCTAGCATCGTCCTAGCCATCTCTACCAGGGTCATGTTCTTTCTTTCCACAACGCTATTTTGTTGAGGGACGTGTGGAGAAGAGAACTGATGCTCAATTCCACGCTCAGCACAAAAAGAAGCAAATGTGGCATTCTTGAACTCCGTGCCATTGTCACTGCGGATCGCTCTCAAGGCACCCGGAAGTTCAGAAGCTAAACGAAGAACAAGATCATGATAATAATCAAAAGCTCCATTCTTAGAAACAAGAAAGAACACCCAAGTGTATCTAAAAAATTATCGACTATGATAAGAATGTATCATTTTTCACCAGCTGACCGAACCCTAGCAGGACCAACAGTATCCATATGAAGCAACTGTCCCGGTCCGTCAGTCATGATCATAGTTGTTGGACCGTAAAGGCGACTATAGGGGGGTGAATAGGAGCACGCTCACTTTTTCCAAAATAATGAATTCAACACAATTTCATTCCAATAGCTATGATGAAGCTATGAAGATCAATATACCAGTACAGCGGAAGACTAGTATTGAATCCAATTAAATCCCCTAAGCAAAAACACAAAAACAACTAAGATTGCAAAGACTCACAGCACGGGCGGTCAGACCTCTGTACCCAACCGGTCGGACCGATTGCCGGGCGGTCTGACCGGCGTTGTGCTGGCGGTCGGATCGCTCCAAAATCGGTCCGACCGGTGATGACAATGTCCGACCGGCATCTACGTAACCGATCCAAACAATAAAATCACCGATGACGAAGTTGCAATTAGGTGAAACTTTTGATTCTCAACTCCAATCTTTATGAAACTTTGCACACACCTTCTATATGCTATTGAGGACCTATTCCAATCGAATATTATGATAATTCTTGGAACAATCTTGAGCAATTGCCAATTGATTAATGAAGGTCTAAAACGGCAAGAACGAAAACTTGATCCTAAAGCTTGTTCGTGAGAGATTGATGATCAAGATGATGCTAGATAGATTCACACATATCACAGCAAGCTAATTCACATGAAAGAATCAATCACAAACTCGCGGATCAAAGAAAGCCCTAAAAACACGAAATTGAAAGCAAGAACGAAAAGAGACTTATCTCAAGCAAACCTTGCATAGATTGATTTCGTGATTGATGCTGGATTACATCCACACCATCATGGATCAGTGGACAATCAAAGATCACGAAATTCAACACAAACCATCAAGAGCCCTAGCCTCCACCTCAACTCCCCTAAAGACAATTAGGGTTTTGAAACATAAAAAGACGAGAGAGAAGGGTGCAGCCACCACCTCCTCCTATTTATAGTGGAGGCCTAGAACTCCTAGGGTTTGACTCAATTGGGCTCCCGTTAAGGTCCACTAACAAACGGGTCACACACGCACGCTTCGCAAAGCGTCGTCTTTAACCTTTTGACCTAAACCGCTTCACCATGCGCTATGGATTCGCCAATAGGTCACCCTTGTCCATCTTGTGTCACGCTTGAGTCATTAACCTCACCCGGCATTGTTGATCGTTCTGGACCTCAACTCTCCAAGTCTAGTCCCGATCCTCTTCGCCGTTGACCGTCGTTGACCACCAAGCAACCTGCACAACCACAGACAAGAAAACACGAATTCGGGAACAAGTTCTTCAAAACTTGACCCATGTTAGTCAAAACATGCATCATGCAAAACATATGCCATGGAACCCATGTACTCGACCTAACAAAACAGCATCGCCACGAAGTTGACCGATGATCAAGTGGATACCGGTCCGACCGCTCTAGGTGAGCCGGTCGGACCGCCCCTTGGTCGGTCGGACCGCTCCCTGTGAGCCGGTCCGACCGCCCCTTGGGACTTAGCCGAAATTCAAGCCCTCAAATTCCGAAACCTTCTCGAAACTTTAAACCAATAGAACTTCTTACTGGAGACTCCAAAAATTATGAGACCAAGTGCATTGGGATCCCCTCACTTGCCTACAACACCTATTTTTGGCCCAGTCCATTCTGAGAACTTTTAGGTCATTGCCGGTCCGACCGCCCCATATGGCCGGTCCGACCGATTTGGGACGATCGGATCGCCTGCAAGGACCGGTCGGACCGCCCCTGTCCAGTAAGCCTGTAACTTTGTCGAAAACACGTGAAACGACAAACCGTAAACGCCATTGCCAATTGTCATATCATCCTAAGATCTGGAACATATCCCCATGAAATCCACAATAGTCACTGAAGGGTGTGAGGCGGCAACTTGCTTGCCATGCCTACAGGGCGCACAAACAGCATCTTTGACGGCTTTGAGTTTGGGCAAACCTCTCATAAGCTCAAGGTTGCTAACTCGCGTCAGATGATCAAAACCAATGTGCCCCAAACGACGGTGCCAAAGCCAGAACTCAGAATAAGATGATGAAATCAAGCAATTTAGAGAACTAGTAAGAGATTCAGAAAAGTCAGCTCCAAAAATCCTAGCAACTCTAGTAATTCCAAAAACAAGCTCACCAGTTGAATCAAGCACCCGACAAGTATTTTTCTTAAATAGTCTCATAGTCATCATCAAGAAGTTGAGAGACATAAAGTAAATTAAACCTTAGCTTGTCCACAAGGGCGATGTCCTTGAGGATGAAACTGTCGTTCACCCTGATCGATCTCGTTCGTTCAATCCGCCCTTGTTTATCATCTCTAAAGGTGATGAAATCATCACCTGTCGACCGTGTGAAAGAGGTGAACCATCTTGTGTCTCCAGTCATGTGACGTGAACAGCCGGAATCGACGAACTACGTGTCCTTCCTCTTTCCGCGGTAATCCTGAAAATCAAGGAACACAAGAACGATGTGTCTCAATACTGGAGTTAGTTAAACAAAACTTAGGAACCTAGTACTGAGACACACGTCTGCGAGTAGTATGCAAAGCAGAAGTGTTATCCTTGATTTTATTTAAAGTTCTGTTATGGGCAATGGTTAAAGTAACATGCGAGTTATCCTGTCTAGGAACATGATGATGAGCATGTGATACAAATCCTAAACCAGGTTTCTTCTTTTCTATGTTATCATGTCTCATAGAAGCTCTAGGTTGATTAGATGCAATTCTAGTAATTTTTTCTTATCATTTTTCAACCTACTCCAACAGAACTCAATCAAATGCACATCCCTTTTACAATAGGTGCAATGATACTTAATACCACTGGGAGAAGCACCCTTAGACTTAACAGATGGTTGAGCAATACCTGCAGATTTAAATATAGTTTTTGCAGGTTGTCTTTTGAATTCAATTAACTCATTTTCCAAGACTTGAGTAACTTTTGGGTTAGAATTATTTTGAACATGATTGTATCCTAATCCTTGCTTCTTATAAGTAGTTTTAGACTTGTCCAGAATCATGTTTAATTGTTTCTTACCTTTATAGAATTTTTCTATGGTATCCTTAAGATAAGCATTTTATTCTTTAAGATTAACACATGATTCACATGTTTTACTCTTAATGGCTCTAGCATATTTTTCCTTATATAAATTAGTTTCAAGTTTAAGAGCTGGACATAAAGCACATCTAGAAGACTCAATACTGTCATTAAGCTTGGCATATTTAGCTCTAGCTGCTTGTAAGATATCTTTAACTTCATGTTCGTGTTCTAAGCAAAAAGTGCAAATGCTAGAATCAACCACACCATAAACAACTAACTTGCTAGACTCTAAGCATTTTTCACATAGAGCAGATTTAACATAAACAAGTTCAGTCCTAGCATTTTGAAGTGTTGTAAAGCAATATCATGAGCAGATTACAGTTTAGCAAATTCAGAGTGCAAAGCATGGTAGGATGAACATTCATCAGATTCAAGAGTCTTAGCATTTTCAAGTTCTAAAATCAAATTATCTACTTGTGACTCTAAATTACCCCTAACTCGCTTCTCAATATGATAAACCTAGTTGGGTCTAAAGGCTTGGTGAGAATATCAGCCAGTTGAGCATCGAACTCCACAAAGTGCAGCACAATATCACCTTTCTCGACATGGTCTCTAAGGAAGTGATAGTGAATATCTATGTGCTTTGTCCTAGAGTGTTGCACAGGGTTCTTAGCAATATTAATGGCAGAAATGTTATCACAGAAAATATGAATACTATCAAAATTTAACCCATAATCCTTAAGAGTGGTTACCATCCACAAAATCGACTACAAGAACTAGCCTACACTACATATTATTCAAAGATGGATTGTGAAATGAAGACCTTTCTAGAAGACCAAGATGCAAGAGAAGTGCCTAGAAAGTGACAAGTGCGTGAGGTACTCTTCCTATCTAGCCGTTAGCCCACAAAATCAGAATCAGAAAACCCCCGAATGGACAAAGATGAAGAACATGAATACCAAATGCGATACAGAAGGGTAGAGTGTAAATACCTGAATATGCGCTTAACGGCTTGGCGATGAGAAGTCCTCAGAGACGCTTGAAAACTCGCACAAAGGCAGACCGTGAAGTGGATGTCCGGTCTCGAGGCCGTCAGGTACAGAAGGGAACCGATCATGCTGCGGTACTCGCGTTGATCCACGGCTTCTCTTTCCTCGGCTCGATCCAACGTTCTATGTTTTATTCACCAATTTCAAACACATACTGTCAACCAAACAACTAATCTTTAGATTTACCTGATCAAATAAAAATTATTTACTTTCTATGCTACCTGTATACACTACTTTTTTTATAGATATGGAATCAAAGCACGAACCAAATAATCCATTGCTCAGGCTATTGTGTAGCGACGCGCGCGCTGCCGACGGTTGCCTTGGTGCTACGGACGCTGGCTGACTCCTGCTCGAGGTTTTACGGTAGCTCGCTCGCTTCCGCCGGTTGCGCCTCGTCTCTGCGTTTCCGTTGCGTTCGTTCGTCGACCGGTTAGTGTCCAAATTGCCCAGTGCGTTCTTTCGTCCGTGCATTGTGTCCACGTGGACCCGTCGCCGTTCTGCTTGTATTTGTTTCAGCGGTCCATGCGCGCTCTCCAGCGTGCGCTCACGCCGCTTCCTCCGGGACAGGCATCGGGCGGAAAAGCAATCCAAGCAGCACCGTGGGTTTTACTGTGCAACGATTCTCTTTACTCAGCGCGCTGGGTTCACGCGAGGCCGTCGCCGTTCGCTGTGTGATTCTGTCGCTGGTCCGTGTGCGTCCTTCGGCGTGCCCTCGCACCACCGGGCGGAGTCAGCGGGAGAGGCCCTTCGCCTACAAGCGCGCGCCATCTGCTCTTCCTCTGTTGCCTCGCCTTCTCCTCCGAGCTCCCTCCGTCAGCTTCCTCTCCACGACTGGTTCGTTCTCTCGCTTCCTGTTGGTTCCTCCTCCGTCGCTGCGTGTTCTAAGGCCGATGCGCCATCTTCGTTTCTTGCGTACGGCCGACACCAGTTTCAGTGCGGTTCCGTGCGCACGTCCCGATCCGTGCCTGCCGGAAACGCCGACAAATCCCCTTTCTGTCGCTGTCTTTGCGATTTTACTACGTCTCCGTTTCAGGCTTGTGTTGCTCTAGACACTACTAATTTTAGTGATGTGTTGCAGATGATACTTGACGCAGGCTTGGTGCGTCGGCTCTGATTCCCTCTACGTTTGTCAGCATCGTTTGTTCCTGCAGGTAATTTAGTTGTTTGCAGCCAAATTTCAGTTAGATTTTTTTTCCCTGCTGGCGATGCGCCTTTTTGCCCCCCGTGCATGTTCTCGTCCATGCATGCTTTCTTGATTCTTTTTCCGTCTGCGACATATCACGCTGTTCTTCTTCATAGAGCCAGGAGCAACAATGCATCAGCATGAGGAGGATGAGACAGGAGCTGTGTCCTACTTCATAGAGCCTGACACACTAGAGTGTGTCATTTGCTTCATGCCATTTGAATCCCAAGTGTTCATGGCAAGTATCTAGCTAGAGGTTTCTCTCATACATACTAGTATCTTAAGATTGCTCCAACAGAAGCATGGAGATGCTTAAACTTTGTTCATACACCAGCACAATTAATCACTATGCTAATTAGCATTCTCTCGTCTCAAATGATCAGTGCAAGAACGGACATCCTGCCTGCGCGAACTGCTGCATCAGCATGAAACGGGCGTGCTCCAGCTGCAGCGAGCCCATCGGAGACATCAGGTGCCGGCCGCTGGAGAAGGTCCTGGCTGGCATGACCAGCCCCTGCAAGTTCGATGGCTGCCAGGAGAGCGTCAGGTACACCGAGAGGCGGAGCCACGAGGAGGCGTGCCCGTGTGCGCCGTTCCACTGCCCGCTCGACGGTTGCGGCTACTACGGCCTGCTGCTCTACAACCACATCCAGGACGAGCACGCGCCGGACGCCGCTGCCGTCATATTCTGCCTCCGTGGCACGACGGTGACGCTGCATAAGAGCATGCCATTCCAGGTGCTCCTGCACCGCGGCGGCGGGCGCGTGTTCCTGCTGCTCAACGGCGGCGACGTCCTGTCGGGGCGCTCACTGTCGGTGGTCTGCATCGGCCCGCGCCCCACTGCAGGGAACGCTGAGCTCGAGTACACGTTAAAGGTGAGCAGCCACGAGCGGGGCGCGCTGTCGCTTTCGGCGTCGGGGAGCGTACCGTGCGTCCGCCGGTTGGATGGGTTCCAGGACAGAGGATTCCTGTTCGTGCCGGATGCGTACTGGGGCTCTTCCGGCACCATCTCCGTCACCGTGCATGTCTGACAGAGATGCAAGGTCAAAATTGATGCCCTGTGTCCCTGGATGGATTGCTTTGCCTTCTTTTGGGTGTAAAGAGTACCACTACTAGTTGCGTTTAGCTTCAAGTTTGGTAGTTCCGTGCCATAGTGGTCGGAATCATCTTATGGCTACACTTTTGCTTTCCCTTCTTCATGCATGCTGTGCTGGACAGCTGGAGTCATGGTATGTCTAAATTGCTTTGCTGCCCAATTTAAGTTACGTTTCTCTACTGAAGTTAGTATCTGCTTAATCCATGTGTTTATGGATTCCAGCTACAAATGTTGTGGGTAATTAATTTGACTTGTAGCCTGGCTAATTAATCGACTGATTGGCAACTGTACGAGGACTCCGATCTTGATAGCCTGGATCTTGATAGTCTGGGACAGACGGGTGCAAACGGAGCGGTTAATTTTCGACCGAAAACTTGAGGAGCGGATACGAAAGGGATAAATGATTATCTGATATTATTTATGTCTGACTCCGACTCTAATAAAAAAAATACATAATAGGATACGGGATGTGCGATATTCGTCTGAAGATAACAAATAGGTGGGTTAGTGCTCTAAACAAGTAGAGGATATTGAGTGTTTTTCCTTCGATATCTCAGTGATTAATCTTTCTGTGTTCGCTTTAATTGTAGTTTTACTGTCTAATGTTCTGTGTAGGAGTGCAAAAGAAGTAGATAATATCTGTCCGATCGATCGAAGACTCAGAGAGAAAATACAAAATAGAGAAATAAGTATCCGATATTATACATATCTAACTTCAATTTCAAAAATATAAAATAGAATAGAATATATAATAAACGATGATATACGACCGTAATCGCTCTGATCGCACCTGACTGGGTTAAAGACCTCACGCTAGTTGTTGTAAATTCCGGATTGGTTTCTGTTTTATTCGGAACAAACAAGACCGGAGTTGGAAACGACTACTACTACATGTATGGTCTGCGGTCTCCATCCCATGGAAATACTTGCCTGTGCCTGCTCTGCTTCACAATTATAAAGAGTCCAAAGATAAAATTCCTTCCTGAAACAAATGAGATACTTGATTCGATCTCTTTCCATGTAACTATCAATCTATCTCCACCAACTCCACATAAAATATGTTGCCCCGGTTTGATCGTCAGGAGGATCGACCGAGCTGCAAAAAACTGCGCCGGCCGGTCGCGCCCTCGACACCACCTACCGGAGATGAGCAGCCACAGCGAGGACGAGAGACCCATCCCACCGCGAAGAGCGGCGTTCACTCGCCGTCAGGCGAGGAGATGGGCCTTAGGCCGGTTGGGCAACACACCGAGGTCCAGAGTAAATGGTAGTGGAAATTTTGAGTAAGCATGAAAAAAAAAGTGCACAGTTAACAGACCCTAGGTTCACCGGCTAGCCTGAGGCAGCCGACCCAGCGGAGTGGGCCAGGCGCCAGCGCCAAGTGACGCGACTGCCCTAGCCGCCCTTCGGTCTCCCCAGTTCCCCTCATTTTCGGCCGAATGCAAAGTCACCCTGGAGCAGCTCCTTCCCCAATCCAACTTCAGATCTTCTCCATTTCTCCTTTCTCAAACTTTTTTCCTCCTCCTCCTCCCACTGGTGCCTTTCTCCTTCAGCGCCGCCTTCCTTCCTCCTGCCGCCGCCTCTCGCTCCCCCACCGCCCCGCCCCGGTGCCTCCGGCCGCTCCCGCCTTCAGCCCGCCCCTGCTTGCCTGCAGCTCCCCTTCTAACGTTGCGACCGGCCGCCGATGTCCCCTCATGGCGCCGCCTCCCCTCTACGCCTCTCCTGGCCCATGGGGACCCCCTCTAGCTCGGCGCCTCAGCCCAGCCCGGGTCCAACTCTGTGCCGCCCCGCTATGGCTCCCTCGCCGCTCCCCTGTGGCAGCGCGGGTTCCAGTGGCAAGGAAGGTGAGTTGAGTACTTGAGTTCGAAATCTTTGATGAATTGGTGTGTTAGTGGTACAGAAGTACTTAAGACTTTGGCTTGTATGACAGTACGAGTAAATGAGTTAATTAGTTATGACGTATCACATATCATTTATGAGGTTATGACTTATGAGTATGACATATGACAGTATGAGACTGAGTGTTAGTGTATGTTTATTAACTTTCTATATGAATATTTGATGTACTAGAATTAGAAATACATGATGAAGAGGGCCAAGACATTGGCATCTTATTTTCCATCGCAATCCAATCAAACTTCGAAAATAATAGGAATGGGAGGTAGTAACACCCCACAAACAATCCTCGTGTTGTGCTTAATCCGGATGACATTGTTGCCAATCCCGGGCTACAAAAACTAATTGAGGAGCTGGATGTGGACATTAGGGATGTCGCTAGAAGGGAGTATTTGTTATTGGGACCGCACCAACTAAATGGCCATAATTTTTCACGAAAAATGATAGGCGGTAAAATAAGAAGTTTTCATGAAGAATGGTTCAAAAGGTATAATTGGTTGGAATACAGTGTTGCTAAAGATGCTAGTGGTATGTTATATTCTTTTTTTCTGTGTTTTATCTATTTTGTCGTATCGTCAAACATCGAATTCAAATTTTATTTTGATTGTGCATTTGTATTGTATTTTTCTTAATACTTTAGTGTTGATAGTATTTAATGTTAGTTATAGACTCGTAGTCTCTCGCCGCTGCACCACTGTCGGAACGGCTATGGCGACGTGCTACTAGAGTTAGCCGCAGTCGCAGCAACAGACGTGCTGCTAGAAGTTGCCGGAGCTGAAGCCGCATCCGCAGCCGCAGCGCCGAGTGCGAGGACAGCCGGTCCTGCCAGCCGAGGCTATCCTCTGTCTCCGACGACGAGGGATACCAGGAGTCGGTTGAAGATGAGTTCACTGTCCGCATCGACGGCTACAACGACCTTTTCAACTGCTCTAAATGCGACGACCCACTCTCCTCTCCTCCGTCTATGAGTGATCGATCCATCCATCTACTGCTCCTAAATAGAATCAGTCCATCTACTCTTTCTTGATTTCTATCTGTTATTCATTGCTGATCTTTATTGACAGTGCGACGACGGGCATGTCACCTGCCGGCGCTGCCACGAGGGTGCCAATGGTGAGGAGTGTAGAAGATGCGGCTCGATGGAGTATGCCCGCAGCCGCGCGGTCGCCAACTTCCTGAGATCCATTTCGTTCTCGTGCCGGAACTACGAGCACGGCTGCCCGGAGTTCCTCCCGCGGCACGAGATGGACGGCCATGAGCGCTCCTGCGAGTACGAGCCATGCTTCTGCCCCGACAGCCGCTGCGACTTCTCCTGCCCTGTTGACGAGCTCGAGAGCCACCTCACCGTGCGCCACTGCTGGAGACTCGACAACATCCGCTACGGCGAGACACTCCTGGTGCCCGTCCACAAGCCATCCATCCTCCGCGCCGACGACGGCGGGCTGTTCGACCTCAGCGACACGGGTTAGAAGTCGGTAGGTAAATATACAGTAGATTAAGAATAAAGCGACAACAATTTTTACAAACGCTATATTAGAAAAAATATTTATAAAATATAGATATTTTAATGAGTTGTCAACTCTTCTAATACAATTTATAAGGGGTATATATTATAACATAAAACTAACTTGAGTCGAACACGAAAACAAATCTGCATTTCCAAACCATAGTTTCTTTAGAATTCAGATTACATATCAACAATTCTTACCTTGAGACGAATTCCCTCCTTGTAGTATATGAGAAAACTTCTCCAACAATAAATAACCACCGTGTTTTGAAAGTCTCTTGGATTAAACTTTAATACCAACTAAGCTTTAGTAAAGCTCAAACTTAGTAACTTGAACTGGTTTTGTCATCATATCAGCAGAATTATCATGAATACATATCTTGCATACTTTGAGCAATGTCATATCAAATATAATGATATCTGATATCAATATGCTTTGTTTTTTTCATGAAATATCTGATCCTTTGTAAGACATATAACATTTTCACTATCGTAAAATATAGTAATGCAAGAAGTATCTCCATAAAGCTCAGTACATAAACATCTCAACTATGTAGCTTATTTGCATGCTTCCGTATACTCGATGATACTAGTTGATGAAATTTACTCTACAAAATATAGAGAAACAATGATACTTGATGAAACTTAATGAAACGTGTCCTAAAATAACTGAATGAAACTAGTTGAAACTTAATGTGACACAATGTCATTGTTGTCACTATTGCGTTCGTTGAAAAGATTTGAATATGCATGTTTGGTTTTCCACTATAGCTTTCCACACCTGAAACTTGGCAAACACTTCAGATTTATACTTTACGAAATACACACACACCTTGTGGGGAAAAATCGTCAATAAAAATAACAAAATACTGAACTCCACCTATTGACGGTTTTCTAGTAGGCTCTCACACATCAAAGTGTGCATAATCAAGTATTCCTTCTATTTCATTTTACCACTTGAGAAGCTAACTTTAGAATATTTTCCAAGAACACAAAACTTACAAAAAACCAACTTTTAATTCCTGTGAAATGGTCTCTTATGCAATTCTATCATCCCACGAACACTAAGATGACCTAACCACATATGCCAATATTTTACCATATCATTATGTGACTCCACCTACAACAGTGCTCCCTAGCAATATGTAAATATTTCTAGAAGTTCTCATATTCTTCATCACACTCAATGCACCTTTACAAATTTTCATAGTTTCCTTATTATTGTCAGCTTTATAACTAAGACCACTATTATGTAAGGTTTCGGGAGAGATCAAATTCTTTTTCAACCCTGGTATGTGTCTAACATCACGCATTGTTCTAACAATACCATCATATATCTTAATTTCAACTTTCCGTATGAGGTGTTTTTTTCTTTTTAATTAGGGTTACAAGAGGCCAGCGGTATATTTTTTATACTCAATTACATGTTTTATTCGGACTTATAGTCCATACCTCAGGGGTTTCGCCCTGCACCCCCAACCCATAATATTTCGTTACCCCACACAACTGTGTCTCCCCTGCAGGACTGTGTTCAGAAAGCGTATGTTGCGCTCTCGCTTTTCGAACACAACCCCTTCCTTTCGCCTTCTATATATAAGCTATACACAACAAATCTCCACCTTGGAGAATACATCACCTTGAAGAAAACACATCAAAAAAAAGAATGCTTTTACACTCCTCGTATATCCATGGGCTGGGGGTTACCTCCTTACTCAGCAACTTGTGACTCCCAACGAGTCGGGGTAATGCTCAAACTTGTTGGCGGTGACGGACTTGGTCAACATATCCGCAACATTATCATCAGTGTGCACCTTTATCAAATCAATCTCCCCAGAGTTGATCAACTCCCTAATCCTATGATACCTTGCATGAATGTGCTTCGTCCTTGTATGATACACTTGTCAAATAAACTACGCTCTGACTATCGAAATGCACCTGAACTCCACCTTGCTCAACACCTAGTTCCTTCACTAATCCTGTAAGCCATAATACCCCCTTTGCAGCTTCAGTCACAGCTATGTATTCTGCATCAGTTGTAGACAATGCAACAATAGACTAAATTAATGATTTCCAACATATAGGCCCTCCACCTAGAGTAAAATTCGGACCCTCATCACCACGTGTCGTTTCCATGTCCACAAACTACTTCCCTAGACAACCCATTCACCTTACTCCACCGAAACAACACTTAATCTTCTTACTCACTCCTTCAGTTTCTTACCCCAACACGCACTCACACACCCCTTCCCTAGACAAAATATTAGGTTTGTTGTAGTGTGTTATCTCAAAATGTTGTGGACTTGTGGTAAGTTATTTTATGTTGCAATCGAGGCAGTGATTTGTTGCACTTGAGCATTTTTTTTGGTTGCAACGAAAGTTATATTTTGTTGCAATGTGTTGTTGCCCTGGACCATTGCAATTTATTATCTCGAAATGTTGTTGTAAGTTATTTTTATGTTGCAATCGAGTTATGATTTGCCGCACTTGAGTATTTTTTGTTGCAACATAGTACATTTTATTGCAGTGTGTTGTTGTCATGGGTTTTTTTTTGTTGCTTGTTGAGCACACAGAGTGTGTGTCGCCTGAGGCCATGGCAACGTCGTCCGAGATCCACGACCACCATCAACCAACTCCTCCTGCTTCTCTCTCTCTCGCCCTTCTTCTGTGAATGCAAGTAGAGTGGCATCACGGCGGCGACAGTCGGAAGGGGCACCAGGCTGATCTTGTCCCGTAGGATCTGTCCCTCCCACCAATGCTGAGACCATAGGATCAGCTGTCGCTGCTTCCTGTGTCAATCTCGTGTCGTTACCACCGGCCACGCCAAGATGGCCCACGAGCGAGCACGAGGAAGAAACATATCGATGTGTTGTGTTTTTTGTAGGCGAACGTGAACAACCGAAAACAAAAAACGGATGCAATCTATGTGTGCATGCCATGTAAACAGGAAAAATGAATGCAATAAAGGATTAATCAATAAACACTCCCTAATTCTTGATGTGTTTTTTTGATCTCGACGATGTCGAACCTTGTGCGCAGCTCCTGGAACTTGACATCATCGACATCATTGGCTATGTCGCTATTGCTGTAGCCGACAAACCGTGGCTCCTCCAACTTCTTCGTGTAATGGCAGTCATAGCTCCACATACCTACAATTGGTGTCAGAGCTCCGTACTCTCTTGCATGTGAAGATGTCACGCGACGGTTCATGTTCTCCTACCATGTCGTCTCCGGTGCAAGGTGACGACAGCACTACTCGCACGATCAATCTCAGCGGCAATGGCGATCGCGAGATTTGATCTAGTGGCAATGGCGGCCAAGAGCATGTAGTGCAGCGGGTGGTAAGGGAGACGACGTGATCGATGCCCTACCCAACGCTGACGCGGACGAACTACACCGACTAGACCCTCGTGATGAGGGTGAACCTGCAGGCACAAGGCCTATGTGAGGCGATCGAACCTGGCAACGTTGACTACCACGACGACATACTGGCGTTGTTCGCCATCCTTCGTGTTGTGTCGTCAGACATGTTGTCCACACTAGCAGTGAAGGACACAGCCAAGCAAGCGTGGGACGCTGTGAAGACGATGCGGATGAGCATCGAGCACGTCCGTGAGGCTAATGCACGGAAGCTTCATAAGGTGTTCGAGGATATCGAATTCGATGATGGTGAGTCGGTGGATGACTTCTCCATGAGGATCACGGGACTCGTTAATAATCTCCGGATCCTAGGAGACACGTTGGAAGAAGAAAAGGTAGTCAGGAAATTCTTTCTTGTTGTGCCACCCAAGTATACACAGGTGACAATCTTGATCGAGACACTGCTTGACTTGAGCACGATGTCGATCGAAGAGCTCACCGGTCGGCTTCGATCAGCAGAGCAGCGCTATGCGCACGACGACTCAGGCGGCTCCGGTGGGCGTTTGCTCGTCACTGAAGAGGAGCGGCTTGCACACGCCAAGAAAAGGGAGCAAGGCGACAGCTCCTCCAACGGTGATAACCATTATCGCGGCAAGCCACGTGGCCATGGACACGGCAAAGGCGAGCATGACAGCAAGGACAGGGCTTGTCTAGTGTGTGCCGTGACATGTCGCAGGTTCAGTGCTACAACTGCGACAAGTACGAACATTATTTCTAGGTTTGCCGCAAGCCCAAGAGCGCTGAGCAAGTTAATCTGGCGTGGGTTGACGATAACGATGACGAACCTATGCTTCTCATGGCGTAGGTGCGCACGCTCACCGAGGCTTTCGTGGGCGCAGACCCCGACGTGGTGCTCAGCGAGGTGCACGCGTAGGAGCATCTAGGGCGCGAGGACACCCATGACGACACTTGGTACCTAGATACCGGTGCCTGTAATCACATGTCCGGGTGCCAAGCAAGCTTCGCGGAGATAGACGAGGGCATCACCGGCTCCGTCAAGTTCGGCGATGGCTCAGTAGTGGATATACGCGGGCGTGGCACCGTCCTATTCACCTGCTGGAACGGGGAGCAGCTTGCGCTGACGGGGGTGTACTATATCTCACAACTGCGTAGGAACATAGTGAGTCTCGAGCAGCTCGACGGGAACGGTTACCAAATGCTCATCTAGGACGGTGTGCTCACGATTCGCGACCGGCAACGTCGCATAATTGCGCGGGTAAACCACACTTGCAACTGATTCTATGTGCTTACCCTCAGCATTGCACAACCAGTCTGCCTAACTGCGTGTCGCGGCGGCGGTGTGTCGCGACGTGCATCCGCGCGGTGCTCGCAGCTGCGGAGTGCGAGTGGTTAAGGCGCCGCGCGAGTGGCGCGATAGTGGCCGCGCATGCGATGATCTGCGCGCGCGTGCGGAGGTGGTGCGCAGAGCGCAACGGCGGCGGCCGGCCCGGGCGGTGCACGGCAGCGGCTCGGCCCAAGGCCCATGTGGTGAGGTTTCGGCGCGTTGGCATGGCCTCGGCGCGCAGCGCGAGCCGTGCGGGCCGCGAGGACGCGTGGCATGGCGTCCGTCGACGGCCGCCGGCGACGGCCGCAGAGCGCGCTTGGTTGGCGTGGCGAGCGCGGCATCAGGCCGGCGCACGGAAGCGCACACATGGTGCGCGGCTCAGTGGTCGGTGGCATGGCACGGCCGACGCACGGTGCCTCCACGGTCGGGGTGTGACACCAGGCGACGCGCGGCAATCAAGCATATAATCTGGTACATTGCTGGTAGACGAAGTTATGATTGTCATCACGCGAAGAAGTTGAAGGAACCACGGTTTGTCAGCTACAACAATTGCGACATAGCTGACGACGTCGACGACGCCAAGTGTTCCAAGAGCACGCACAATAATCGGAATCGTCGAAATAAAAAAAAAACATATCAAAAATTAAATAATGTTTATTGATTAATCCTTGATTGCTTTTTTTGTTTGCATGGCATACACACATTGATTGCATCCATTTTTTTTTTGTTTTCAGCACTTCAGTCATGCTATGTTTTTGCTTTGATGCTGCATTAATGACTTACGTCATGGACGTTTTGATGTTCTTCTGTTTGTTGTCCAGACAAGATCCTGTGTATGTTTCTGTCTAGATATTTTGCATAAGTAAGTAGACACCGACGGGCAGATTAACATCGGACAGGGAACAGGAAACGCTGATCGGGAATAGTACAGACGGTTGATTACTTATTTACATTGATCTCTTGCTGTATCAAACACGGATTCTCCTGTTCCTTTCCTATACAAGAATAGTACTAGTTTTCTACACCATCGCCGGTACAAATGACCATCAAATCGCTCCATCAGCGAGCAATTAAACCTTTCCTCACGAATCACGGTAGAACATCCAGCTAGCAACCTTGGCGACTGCATCAGATCCAGACCGTCGACGCTACACATCGATCCCGGTGGTTGGCTTTCCCCATTCTTGGATGCCTTTCGGCAGCTAATAAAGCTCAGGTTCACCGAACGCTACCTCTCACCATGCAAGAGGACAGAGGTGAGTGACGCCTTTTTGAGTCACCTACAGTTGCTTGCTGCCACGATCGATGCCCAAAGCATGCATTTGTTGCAAGGTGCGTAGCTGCCATTGGAAAAGCTAGCACTCTGGCAGCGTGTGTTTGTGCTCATTGGATTTGACTGCATCATGACACCGGACCAACCACAAAGTGAACACTGACACCGAAAGGAAGAAACGCTCTCTCTAGCTTAGCTAGATAGCCGGATGGATAGCTAGCTCCCTCCACCTCCACCTCCCTCCCGGCACAAGGACAGATAGGATGCCATTCCCCTATGGTAACCATAGGACAAAACTGCCTACGTCTTCTTCCATGGTGAGCAGCGCCTAGGCCAGGGCACTTGCATGTACAGTACAGGATACGTATGACGTATCATGATCAGTGCTGTTTCAAGAACACGACTTGTGCTGTATATCCAGATCGATGTACGTGCTATAACTTAATCCTGATTCCACGCAGATGCAGATGCAGATGCAGGGCAATCTGTTAAAGAGATACGAGTATGAATTTTTTGTATGTACTGCGGAGCGCAGACAGCTGTCTGAAAAGACTAGTGCATGAGCAGAGGTGTTGTGTGCATGATTCCATTAACCGGTGACGATCAAGCGCTTGCCTTGCTCCTCCACTCCAATGGGCAATGGCGTCCTTGTGACTGGTTGCTCGTGCTGCTTCCGCGCTGTGTTTTATCCAACTTTTTTCTTCGTTTATTTTGTGGTTGCACATGTTGTGTGTTGCATCTGCGTGTGGGGTATTCGATGGGTAGGCAGGTTCCAAATGAATCGCTACGATCGAGATGGGTGTGGTCAGTGCAACTGTTTCAAGTACCACGACGCGTGTACTAACTAGGCTACTACTTAGCTAGGAAAAAAAATATGATAAGGGTCTCTCCCATCAAAATCGGTTTTGAAAGAGTCGATCCAACAGCTGATTGGTAAAGTCTCACGTGAGCCCTGCCCAATTTCTTTCCCTTAGCTAGCACGTCTGATTGCTGTGTAACCCCTAGAGATAAGAGAACGATTCAGGAGCATAAAATAATCCACACGCAAAGAGGAATCAACCAACCTTCTTCCTTCTATGGAGACATGTGATGTTTCAAGTGAAAATTTTGCTGAGATGCAGAAAACATAAGAGACGCTCCATCCCATCGATTGGAAATGTCCAAATACCTCTAGAAAATCAACAACCCATCCCATCGATTGGAAAGGACTGCCGAAATGAGCGCCGAAAATAAATAAAATTCTATCCCCAGCGAGTCTTTTCGATCAATAGGACCCATAAACCACTCGCTTCCTTCCTATCCAATCTGTTTGAGCACTCCAACTCTGCAACAGGTAGAGTAGAAGCCATGCTCAATGACCCAGCAGCAGCTAATTGAAAAGATAGCAACAGCCAACAGACATCACCTCTGCAGTATGTTCTTATCTCAGAAGAACACCGAGAAACTTTCAGTCCAGTGACTTTATCCTCTACCTAGCATGTAGTAAAGGCACGTGTTCCTCAGGCATTCTAGACCGTCCGATCAGGAATGGATGCATAGAATGAAGCCATATGAGAGAGTCCGTTTTTATCGAATTCGACAAGGAAAAGGACTGAAAAACATGCATCTATATAACCGGGCAAATGAAAGAAAAGAAAAAGTTCATCTGATGCATTTGATTTGCAGCTGTTACTTACATTCATAGCCAGTGGAGGAGAGAGAGCTCGGCCAAGAGAGAGATGCCAAAAACAAACCCTGAATTCCAGCAACACTCGCTCACTGTTGGGTGTTGTCAAGGGGCCTACATAACAACATTGTCCCCGACCCAGCCTTTTTCTCCCCCCATTCACTCACTTTCTAGGTTTTACTTCCGTTGATCAGCTTTCACCACCCCTGGAGGCTGGAGGAGGCACACAAGGTGGTAACACCATCATAATACTTACACTGTGCAAAGGAGAGGACACTACTAGCAAGTAGCAATAGCAAACTGTCATTGCGGACACTGCCACCGTGGGCCCCATCCCATGCCTGCTCCTTTTAACCCGTTGGAGGAAGCAATGCAATGCAATGCAATGCAGACATGCAGGTGCAGGTGCAGGTGCAGGCAGGCCGGCCTGGAGGGGAGTAATTTAATACTAGTAGATCAAAGAAAGATCTCCAGTGCTACTGTGGCGCCAGTGCTGGAGCAGTGCAGCGCAACTCTCTTCTAGCCACTGCCTCATCATGTATTTGCATTGCACCTGGTGTTGCCCTAAAAAAATGTTATTTGCATTGGTGTGCAATAGCAAAGATTAGGGGTACTCTTCGTTTTGAGGTCTTAACACAATAAATACATTGATGTTGAAGCATTTAGAAACACTGTTTAAAATGATCCACTTGTCAATACTTACTGAAGAGATGAGATGACTCTATAGTACTTCAATGTAGATTGCAACTTGCAAGCAAACGAAGAGCTGATGCCTGATCCTGCTGTCGTTCTCTTCCACGAAGCATAGATCGATGCATCTGTGTTCTATAGATCTTCTGAAATCTTGGTAGTAAGTAAACCAAGCATCTCTATGTTCCTGAATGACAACACAAATACAGTACCATTTAATATGTTCAGTACAACATCGCAGTGTAGAGAAACTGCATTTGTTTCAGAACATCCAAGCATTGACAGCGAGTGACGAAGTGGATCAATATAGCCCAGGATCAAATCTCCGTACAAGTACATACTCCAAAGTCAAATAGTACTTCACCTGTTGGACTGAAGTACGGACGAGTAGTAGTAGTAGACGACGACTAGTGGTAGTATCCTGAATTCCGGATGCTAGCTACATACTGCTCTCTTCCGTAGCATAGCAGGCCAGGATAACGTGAAGCAAAATCTACGGCAGCATCGTACGATACTACTGAAGACCATAACTTGGGAGTAAGAAAGCAGGCAGTGATGGGTGAAGAGGCGAAGGCCATCGTCATGTCGCTGTTTGCCTGCTTTTCCTCTAGCTTTCAATTCCCCCGTCCCCTCTCCTTACCTTACCACCTATCCCTCGGGCCTCAGCATTGAACGTCTCCATCACACCCCCTCTCTCTCTCTCTCTCTCTCTCTCTCTCTCTCTCTTCCCCTCTCTGCATGCATGCAAAGCACACTGCACCCACAGAGATGAGACCGAAGCTTTGCTACTGTTGCAAGACCGACATATGGGCCCATGTTAGGATTCCATTTGGTACGTTGATACGGTTAGGAATAGCGGATTCGTGTTATCAGGGGATTAAAGAGTGAGTATATATAAATAAATACAGATTACAGATAAAAAAATCAAATAATATCTAGAATCCTACTCTAACACATATATATCTCTAACACCCCCTCAAACTCAAGGTGGATCAATAACACTGAGTTTGAAAAGGTAGAAGCCGTGTTGTGCTCAAGTCTAGGCTTCGTGAAGAAATCCGCTATCTGAAGCTCTGAAAGCACATACTGAAGAGCAATCACCTGATTATGCACATAAAACCTCATGAAGCAAGTATCAACACCAATATGCTTAGTGAGCTCCTGCTTCATAGGATCACGGGCAATACTAATAGCACCTATACTATCTGACAAGAGAGGAGTCGGTGTAGTGACAGAAACACCAAAATCATCTAAGTAACCACCGTAGCCAAGTAATCTCTGCTGTCAAGAGAACCATAGCTCGCAACTCAGTCTCTGCACTCGAACGGGACACTGCAGTCTGTTTCTTCGTCTTCTAAGCAATGAGAGAACCACCAAGAAAAACACAGTAAGTAGAGATAGATCGGCGATCAGAGGGATCGCTAGCCCAAGTAGCATCCGAATAAGCCTGAAGCTGTAACGAGCTGGAGCGTGGAAAGAAGAGACGGCGAGAGATAGTCCCACGAAGGTATCGCAGAACTCGAAGAAGGTGGTTGTAGTGGACCTGAGTGGGAGTGGAAACGAACTGACTCAGAACATGAACTGGATAAGTGATATCCAGACGAGTAACAGCAAAGTAGACAAGACTCCCAACAAGATGACAATAGCGAGTCGGATCAGAAAGAGGCTCGCCATCAGAGGGCCGGAGATGAACGTTGAGCTCCATGAGAGTCTCAGCAGTACGCTGATCAGTGAGAGAAGCGCGATCAAGAAGATCATGAATATACTTCTCTTGGGATATAAAGAAACCATCTGGAGTGGAAGTAACCTCAATCCCAATGAAGTAACGAAGAGGACCAAGATCCGACATAAGCAACTGCTCACTCAGACGAGCCTTGACAAAGGCAATGTACTCAGAATCATCTCCGGTGATGATCATATCATCAACATATAGAAGAAGAAGAGTCCGACCACGAGACGAAGTGTGGACAAAAAGAGCAGAATCATTATCACTAGCTGAGAGCCAGCAGCAGTGACCACAGAGGAGAAGCGCTCAAACCAAACACGAGGGCTTATTTAAGGCCATAGAGAGAGCGACGAAGACGACAGGCCATACCCTCAGGAACAGAATACCCAGGTGGCGGATGCATGTAAACCTCCACGCAACTCGCCATTAAGAAAGGCATTCTTGACATCAAGCTGAGAAACGGACCAATGGTGAACAGGCGCCACCGAAAAAAGAGTGCGGACAGTGGTCATGTGGGCCACAGGAGCAAAAGTCTCATCATAGTCACGACCATGATCCAACTGGAAGCCACGAGTGTTGGAAATATGCCCTAGAGGCAATCATAGAGATGATGATATTTCATTATGTTCATGATTTTGATAATATGTTATCGTGTTCCTTTAATGAATCATTTGTTATAGATCAATAAGTACGTGACTTGTTGGTGGAACTCTTTAACTTATATGATGTCATTATAAATGTATCTCTGGTCGGAGGTCACTGATCGGAACACCAGTGACTCTGTGACTACCACATGTATTGATTAATGACCTGCTTTCACCGGTCATAGATATGGAGATATCAAATCAATAATGTGAGCACATGTTAGAGAACATGGTGTTGGATAGACCCATCATTGAGACACTATTGAGATTGTTATGAATCTTTGTGTCATTAGTTGGTCTCAAGTAATGATGATGTATAATCCTTATACCTGAGATCAGCATGGTTTTCTACATGTGTAATAGCACTCTTGGTGGTTGCCAAACGCTACTCCGTAACTGGGTAGTTATAAAGGTAGCTTCCGGGAATGCTATGAAACATGAGGAGGGATGTGACTGGTCGAGATGGGATTTACCCCTTCTAACATAACAGGAGAGATATCTCTGGGCCCCTCGTGGTGATCGGATAAAGAAAGTGCATGGTCATGCCACTAGTGGTCGAAGTGTCGACCACATGATGTTATCCGACACTCGATCGAGAAAGTATTGAACGGTCCATGGATGACACATCATCTCACCTGGAGTTCAACCAGACATCGTGAGGCAAAGGGAGAATGCATGGGTAGATTGCTTAGTTTGATCAGTTACGAACTAGTCGTATGGAGATACGTGCTAGTCGTAGACTGGTCAAACGTAATCACAGAATGGTAAGAACCTGGTCGTAAGGAGTTACGAGCTGGTTGTGACCAATTACAACCTGGTCGTATAGAGATACGAACTGGTCGTAAGTGATGAGGACCTGATCATAGATCATATTACAACAAGGTTCGTCCGATATATTCAATGTGTCTTTGAGAATCGTTATGTGCTGCTAGGTACCGCTAACGACTAGTGATCGAAAAAGAGTTTCCGAGTCATAACCGATTACACATGAACCTGTGAGGTCGTACACTTAAAGAGCAAGGATCTGTTTTGGATAGTGATCCAAATTCGTATAGGTCATGAGTCCCTAATGGGCGTCAGGTACGAGACCCATCATGGATGCCTATATAAAGAGGGGCGATGGCATGGGGTGAGTAGGTGAAGAGGATGATCTTTAGAAGAACTTTCGAAACCCTAATAGCCACGCCTTCTTAACCACGCTGCCGGTGCTAGCACTCCAGCGCGTGGTGATCATGCCCCGTACGTGTGGATACCTCGGAGGTGTTGTTGCGAAGCATCAGCACTAGGACGATCCGAAACTCGCGACACTTACCGGAGTCGGAGGAGAAGTAACGTGATGAGTACGACCACTCGGAGGAGCAGACGCGCGATGAGTACGACTACTCGAAGGAGGAGACGCGTCGTGAGTACGACTACGACTGCATCAACTCGCTACAACGACTCTACTTCCGCTACGAGTCGAGACGTCTAGCGGTAATCTCGTGATCTATTACTTGCGGTGGTTCCTTGGTTGCGTGGTAAAATTTTGTTTGTGCTATCGTAACCTTGCCGCGTTACCCTACAACGAGCAACAAGACACGCCTTATAGCGCTTAAGAGAGCCATCAGAGCGAGTCTTAATCTTATAGACCCACTTACACGTGATGGGACGAGAGTGAGATGGAAAAGGAACAAGATCCCAAGTACAAGTACGCTCGAGAGCAGCAATCTCCTCGGCCATGGCATGCTGCCACTCAGGATGAGTAACAGCATCCCGGTAGGAGACAGGCTCGTGGGTAGCTGCACCAGTAAGACCAAAACGGGCAGGAGGCCGAATCGACCGACGATCGCGGAGACTGTAGCGTGGAGATGATGGCCCATCAGGGGAAGATGGAGCATCAGGAGAAGATGAAACATCAGGGGAAGATAGTTCATCTGGAAGAGGCTCAATACGAGATCGACGAGTGTAAAAGAGAGTGGGAGGAGCCTAAGGAGCCACAGGCGACGAAGCAGGCGGTGACAACGGTGGAGAGGCATCAGGAGGTATATGTGGAGACTCAGTGGGATGGGTGGACGAGGGCAAGACAGAGATGGGTGTATCTGGAAAGGTAAAAAAAGGCAGGGACTCCACAGAGGAAACCGAAGGAGAGGTAGGACGTGGGTAGAAGGGACGAGACTCGTCAAAAATCACATGCCAAGAAATCCGCATCCGTCGACCAACAGGATCCCAGCACCGATAGCCCTTGTGCTCGGCACTGTATCCCATAAAAACACACTCAACAGACTGAGCAGTCAGTTTGGTGCGTTCTCGAGGTGCAAGGAGAATGTAGCAAACACAGCCAAACAGACGAAGGGTAGAGTAGTATGTAGAAACATCACACAGACGCTCAGCCGAGATCTCACCCTGAAGAGCAGAAGAGGGTTGGATGTTGACGAGATAGGTGGCAGTGGAAACAGCCTCAGCCCAAAAGTGAGGTGGAATAGAGGCGGCAATCATCAGTGTACGAGCCGTCTCAAGGAGGTGACGATGCTTGCGCTCAGCGACACCATTCTGAGCATGAGCACTAAGACAAGAGAACTGAGCGAGAGTGCCCTGCTCAGCAAGGAAGCTGCGCAGGTAACGAGAGAGGTACTCGCTAGCAAAGTCAGCGCGGAAAACTCGAATAGGAGTGGAGAACTGTGTGCGAACTATAGTGGCAAATTATTTATGGATAGACAAAGCCTCACTACGGGAAGACATAAAGTATATCCAAGTGTGACGAGAGAAGTCATCTATAAAAATGATATAATATCGATGGCCCCCTTTTGAAAGGAAGGGAGCCGGACCCCAAACATCTGAATGAACAAGATCAAAAGGACGCTAAGATACTGACTCACTATGAGAATAGGGAAGCTGAATCTGTTTCCCTAACTTACAACCCTGATAATCTAAAGATACGTCTCCTAAGACAGACCCAGAAGGCCACGACGAACCAAGGATGACAGACGAGATCCACACAGATGACCAAGAAGGTGGTGCCACTGCTGGAAAGAGCTGGTAGACGGAGTGGCGGAAGCGGAGAGACTGACGGTGACGGTGGCAGCGGAAGGAAGGTGAAGCTACCAAGCTCCAGAGACGCCGAGAGTCAAGGCGCCGAGGACCGAACCAACCGAGCCCCGTGTGGCGGTCCTGAACACAACAAGAGTCAGAGTCAAGAATGACCCGGCAACCAAGGTCAGTAATCTGCCCAGCAGAAAGAAGCTGCATGGTTAGACGAGGAACATGAGCAACAGAAGGAACATGAAATGATGAGTTGCTAAGAGGTCATCGACCAGAGACAGAAATAGATGTACCATCAGCAGTAAGCACACTGATAGGGGAATCAAGAGGTGTAACAAAAGACAGAGTGGAAGAATCAGAAGTCATGTGAAAGGATGCTCCAGAATCAAGGATCCACGGGGAGGTACCTGACTGTGTAGGAGATGGTTTCGCTGTTCAAGAGTTAGTAGCGTAACTCATCGAGGAGAACTCAAGCGGCAGCAGCGCGAAGTCCGCTATCTCCGCCGCTGAGAGAAAGCTGCCAAGTAGTCGATGCAGACGTCGATGTAGAAGTACCGGTGCCAGTGCTAGGAGAAGAACGACGTGAAAGATGCCGCTGCTTCTTATAGCACTGGGACTCAATGTGGCCGACCTTGTCGCAGTAGGAGCAGCGAGGACGGCCACCACCAGATGGAGGGCGGTCACCACCACCTGTGGCAGCCGCTGGAGGAGGCAGTGTACTGAAGCGTGGAGCAGTCGGTGTAACAGGTGGATGAGCTGCGAGTACGGAGGGGAGTGGCATCAGACCAGCACCACTCAGACGAGTCTCCTCTGCACGTATCTTGGCAAGGGCCTCTAGAAGAGTGACATGAGGGTGGCGTGCAAGAAGCTGGGTACACCTCTGCTCGAACTCAGGACGAAGGCGAGTAAGGAACTCGTAGACACGCGAAACTCTGTGTCAAGACGCATACACGAGCAACACGAGCAGAGCGACGGCGGTGTGAAGAGAGTCCGGTGACGCCGGACAATGTAACTCGATCGTAGAAGGCGTCCACAGTAGCATCACCCTGATGAAGAGAGTGCTCCTAGCGAACCACTGACAGGTAGAGGGCATCTCCAGAGGGTTCGTAGCGCTGACGAAGGTGAGTCCACATCTGGACAACCGAAGAAAATCCCACAACCTCAGAAGAGAACTGAGGCTTAACACTGGCGATGAAGACAGCAGCAGCCCGAGCGTCGTCATCGCACCACTGAGTGTAGGCAGTTAATCGATCCATGTAGAAATTCAGAGCCTCTTGGTAAACAAAGATGCCTTCTCATCAAGAAGACCAAGACCTCAACAAAGGCCTTGTTTACCGTCGAGGATAGCGCAACAGATGTAGGCTCCATCGGAGGAGTAGGGCAAAGCGGGCAGGTGACATTTCCAGAGAGGATGCCCCAGAGACGAAGACCACGCATGTGAGACACGAAGTCGGTGTAATTAACACCGTCGAAGATTACCGGACAGCGAGGGAGTGAAACGGTGCTCATTGGTAGGCGGCGCTGGACGGCGCAGCGACCAAAGCAACGAAGTCTAACAGGCGACAATGGACGGCGCGGCGATTAGAACAACGTTTTCTCTCTCTCGCTCCGCTCAAATTAGAACCGGCCGCTCGCTATTAAAGGTGGCTGGGCCGGTTTCCTCGGCCCAACCAACGCGCGAGCTAGGGTTTCACCAAATATTGATAGGCGGCGGCGGATGCGGTGGCAGCGGCGGCGTTGTCAGCGAGCCTTGTGGCGTGGCGGCGTTGTCGGCAGTTCGCCTCCCGCGCGCTTCTTCCCGAGCGCGTCTTCTTGATTCTTGGCGGCGTGTCCGGAGCGAGGGCGGCCGACGTCCGGCGACGGAGTGCGCGACGAGCGCACGCAGTGTGGCGGCGGCGAATCGTGGTGGTGGTGAAGGCAGCGCGATGGCGGCCGCTCAAGCATCGGTGGTCGGGCGACACAAGGGGCGAGGCCGTGCGAGCGACGATGATGTGAGGCGATGTCGCAGCGGCGGCGTTGGTCCGGCAAAGACTCGAGGCTGTCGCGAGGCGACCACGCAGAGCGCGCGGCGGGCGATCCAGGAGGTCGACGGGCGGCCGTGACACCAAGCAGCAGCGAATGGAGAAGGAGGCCAACGGGCGGCCGTGACACCAAGCAGTAGCGGATGGAGAAGGAGGCCGACAGGCGGCCGTGACACCAAGCAGCGGATGGAGACGGAGGCAGCAATGCGACGAGTCGACAAGCAATGACGGCCTGGAGGCGACGACCTAGCAGCTTCGGCGGGGAGGGAAGCCTCCAGAGGTGGCTAAGGCAGGACGAGTTGCGCATCCGGAGAGGTAAGTCTAGGGCTCTGATACTATGTTAGGAATAGCAACTTGTATTATCAGGGGGTCAAAGGGCCAGTATATATAGATAAGTACATGTTACAGATAAGAAAACCAAATAATATCTAGAATCCTACTCTAACACATATATATCTCTAACAGATACGTATGGTTTGACAAACTTGCTCGATTGACAACCCGGCAATCATCTTTGATAGCAAACTAGCAATATTTTGGAATGTATGGTAAGTAGAGTACACTTTTGTTAAGAATGTACGTACTTCCATCAATTCGTATTGTGGTTATTTTCAGAAAGGAGAAATGTGTTTTTTTACATGTAATGATAGATTTTAAACCATAGTTACCGGAAATATAATTCGTTCGAATCGTGGTACAGAATTCGAGTTCGTAGTTCATCACTTTTTTTTCTTCTAATTTTCACTAAGAACACGTACCGTGTACCCTAAACCGATTCGAATTCGACGAATTTGGTTCGCGATGTATAGGGCTTAATAGTGAATCCGGTACCTTGTGCATTTTATGTTCAACTAACAATACCATGCCTTAAAGTATGGTTGTTCGCTAACTAGAAGTTTGATGTCTATTGAATAAAAGTGGCAACTTTATGGTGCCATCTTTCATCCACGACAAAAGAAAGCCTAATAGGTGATGTACTATATATTAATGGCTAATTAAACTGATACGATCAATTACAAGTACAAACCATACTAGGTTTCTAAAAATCCCTCAAGCAGGCAAGAGCCACTCCAAAGAACATAAAAAATATATTCACTATTGTCTAAGTAGCAGATAAAAAAGCTGATAAAATGCTAAGCTACACCATGTTCTTCACCCGTCAAATCAGCTACTACAAGTCCAAGACAACACAACTACGCAATTATAGTATTTCACTGGACCATTGTGTCCCTTTTTGCAGTATAATTTTCTGATACTGTGTTTTTTTTTTTCTGGCAAGTCCAAACTTCAAAGCAAACAGGCCTTCCCCAGTCTCTTTAGACAATGTTCTGGAGAGACTACAAAAGTGATGTTTTACCACACTATTCTAACGAGAGGGAGGCTCAGGCTCTGTGCCTCTGTATCACTGCATGTAGTACAGAACCTTGCAACATATTTTTACCACACCGGTGGGGCAGGAAGGGGTGAGGAAAGGGAAGACCCTCACTCATGTGGGAGGGTCAGTGAGATATAATAGAAGAAGAGAGAGGTAGAAGAGTAGGAAGGAAAGAGGAGAAGAGAGCAGCAGAAGTAGAGAAGTGAAACCCATTCTTAAATGTAAAGTGAGTAGGGAGGCTTATCCTGCAACGGTGCAAGAACCACAATCACTTCCCCACTACTCCACTGGCCACTGCTCCCACTCTCTTCCTCCATCCCATCTCTTCTCCCACTCTCATCCTTGCAGCTTGCAAACAGTGCTCTGCAGAATGACTAAAGATGATGATTTCAAGCTGGTCAAGATCCAGGTCTCTCTCTCTCTCTCTCTCTCTCTCTCTTTGGGGATGCTTGAGAGCTCAACTATTCTTGGGGCTTGTTTGCTTCTTGCAGACCCATGTACTGAGGGTGAACATACACTGTGATGGGTGTAAGCACAAGGTGAAGAAGTTGCTTCAGAAGATTGAAGGTACTGCCTCTCTCTCTCACACACACAGAAAGAGCTTTATCGAAGTTCTTACCCTCCATTTCTTTGCTTCCTACAGAAGTGTCGTTCTAGTGGTCTTAAGCTGGTACCTGTTTTAGCTCTCCTTTTTCTTGACAGTTGACACCCACTTCGCTGAAAATATCTACTGCTCGGCCATAAAATTTTAAAACTTTGCCCACTTGCATCTAAAAGCATCCCTTCGTCTTGCTAAATGCATTAACACGACAAGAAATCTCTCCTTTTGATGTAGCCGTGCTAATGTTCAGACCAAATTGATGTAGAAAGTGTTTGAGTAGAAGAGAAACAAGAACCCCTAAACTTGTTCACCAGCTTGAGCTGATCTGCGTTTACTGAGCTAGTAAATAGGCCCAAACTTACCCATGGACGGAGTTGAGGTAATTCTTGTGCTAAGCTCATAAATGGTTGACAGAAAAAGGACTCTAGATCACCCCCACTCACTGCACAAGCGCACATCTTGTGAAACGTAATTGGCGACTAGTATTTAGTAATTACCATTGCTCACGAGCAGCCTGTGAACTCTGCATCTTGTAGGTGTGTACTCGGTGGCCATAGATGTAGACAACCATAAGGTCACGGTGACTGGCAGTGTGGACTCTGATGCGTTGATCAGGAAGCTCACCAAAGGAGGCAAGCATGCAGAGCTGTGGTCACATCAGAAGGGCGGCAGCAACCAGGGCCACAAGGGCAACAACAGCCAGCAGAAGCAGCAGCAACAGCAGCAGCATCAGAAGCAAGGTGCCAATCCAAGCAAGGATGGCAACAATAAGAGCAACAGCCACAAGGACCAGGGCAAGCATGGAGGAGTTGGAGGCCTCATGCAAGGCCTCAAGGCCTTCAAGAGCCAGCACAACAAGCACCAGCTACCTGACTTCAGCTCAGAGGAGGATGACCTGTATGACGATGAAGGTGACGAGTTCGAGGATGACTACGAGGACGACTTCCGCTTCCTTGGGGAAAAGATGAGCCAGCTCGGTTTCCTCAGGCAGCAGCAGGCACAGGCACAAGCACAAGCAGCGGCAGCGGCGGCCAATGCAAAGAACAAGAACGGCAATAATATCAATGTCAACAACAACAATGTTAATAATGGCAAGAAAGGTGGTGGCGGTGGTGCCGCAGGGGGCAACCACCATCAGAACCACCACCACCAGGACAACCACCACCAGAACCAGAAGAATGCCAATGTGATCAACATGGCGGCAGCAAATGCCAGGATGGGCAATGGTGCCCAGAACACTAGTGCCATCAATGGCATGATGGGCCTCAATCATGGCCTGGGAGCGGGCGGTGCCGCTCCTGGTCTCCAAGGCTACACAGGCTTCAACCACCCATCCTATGCCGCTGCTGGCTATGGAGGGCTTCAACAGCAGCACCTCCAGCAGCAGCAGAACAACAGCCTGATGGCAGGTATGCAGGGGTACCATCATCACCCAACGGCGGCTGCGGCGATGATGAACAATCTGAGGGGCCTGAACAACAACATGATGATGCATCAGCAGCAGCAGCCGCAGCCGCAGCCGCAGATGATGTACCACCGGTCTCCTCAGATCAGCCCTTACACCGCCTACTACAACCCTTACAGCTACTACTACCACCCAGGCAGCTCCGGTTACCACCCCGCGAGCAATGGGGATGTGGAGACCATGTTCAGTGATGAGAATACCAAGGGTTGTGTTGTCATGTAGGGATGTTGTTACAGTGTTACAATGTAGAGCTTGGTGATGAAGAACGGCAATGCTGATGCAGTCCTACTAGTATTTCTTTTTGTTTTTCTCTTCATTATTTTACTGCTTTTATGGTTTCTCCTGTATCAAGAATGAATCATGGATGTTGACTTAGATGTGGTGTTTGAAACTAGTGGCACTTCAGAGGATGATTAAACAGTGTAATATAATACTCTTTACCTCCTAGTGCTTTGCCCTGGCTTGTTATACTTTGTATCTTTGGTGTTAGTCAGTGGTTGTGGACTTCTATGTTGCGAATGGTGATCAAGGCATCAGACTAAACAGTGAATGTTAGCAGTCACTTTGGGGTGCTGTATTACTGGCATAAACGGTCCCACACCACCCTAAAGATGATAATGACATAGGAGTGGAGCTGGTGAGCGTGCCATGTGAACAGAAAATATACATTAACTAGTAAATCAAGTACAGAAGACTTGGTTTTTTTAAAAGCCATGACACCCTATTTTAGACCGCACAATTTCCCAGGGTAGTGTTCTAGGTGAAAAAAAATGCCAGGAGAATAGGAGAGCGGTGATATATTGGAAATGGATTCCAAGAAGCAAGAGGAAGCTTGCACACCTGTAACACTGGCGATCAATTCAGGGACGATTTTGCAAGGGAGAAGAATTCCATTGGAGGAGACTCGAAAGCAAATTGTGACCCTGCTGGAAACCAAAGATGCCAACTATGATCAAATTTCATGATGAAAGTGTATGCTGGCAAAGGTGGTTGAAAATGAATGCACACCATAATGATTGTTGCTCCCTCCATGAACACATTGGTCCCTAACCAAAATAAATTCTGATTTCTCATCAGCCCTTTTTACCGCTTTTGCCAGACTATAGTACAGAAATCATAATGCACCCACAAAAATAGACCAAAGGAAGACCAAGTGTTAGAGAAAAATAAATATGACTAGCATGGTGCTATGGATATTTAAGTTCATTTTGACAGTATCATACTTACAAATGGAATCTTTATGACCGAGGCGAGCATAGTGCAAAAGATGGAATTCACATGCCCACCAATCCGTGGTGATTCTTAAGAATTTTCTAAAGAACTTTTGGTATACAGTTTATCCGTTTTTTCAGGTAGTTAGCTAACTGTACGTACTACGTACTACAAAGGCTACTCAGTATTACTTTTGTAGTGCACAGTAGGCAGCTACCCTTTATAAGGAATGTATAGGATTCTCGGGAAGAGAAATTGCAAGACAATTGGTTTGTTTAATCTTCCATGGATGGGTGGACCGGGTGATGCGTATGGTAATGCAAACACTTTACGGAACTTTTTCTCTAAATAAACTATTTTTAATTATTTTACACAAATAAACTATGAATTATTTTTTAACAGAAATAAACCCCGTCACTGGCTCATCAGACAACTAGATCTAATCGCATAGTGAGCCAGCGATTAGCTGACGTGGAAGGCCTAATCACGCTACGAAAACACAACTCGTGTATTGGTCTGCCACGTGTACCAATCGCGAGTTAGTGGCGCGACCGAGGTCTCTTGGGCACAACCGCCGCCCGAACGAGACCGAGGCGGTTGTGGATCAAAGAAGCGGATCGTTAACCGAGTCGCATTATGGCACAACAACAGTAGGCTATTTTTCAGAAATAATCAAAATAAACTTATATTTAATTTTACAAAATTAAATGGTTGGAAGAGTTGTTTGTGAATATTTGTTACTGGTTGAAAAAGCTAGAGTTTGCTTAATGCAATTATTTGTAAATCGTTTTACGATAATGTTCACCCTTTTAAGTTTATACAAATAATCCTAAATTTGGTAAAATATTTTGTAAGATTCGGTTTAAGCGAGACGAGAATGGAGCAACGAAGATGAGATGACGCGTAGGGTCTGGCTAGATGCATATATTTGCCTGGCTATTCCTACGGTACAAATGACTACATATACGAACCTTCGTCTCAAACTACAACTACGATACAAAGATGCCATTTGAAAAGGAAAAATACTTGACGGATGAAAATCAAGTCAAGCTTGTGGACATACGTCCTACTCCCCCTTGAGGGCGCAGATCTCGCAGTACTCGGCCTAAAGGTCCAGAATAATCTTCGGTGCAATATGAGCATCAGGAACCATCGGTGCTTTTCCCTTGTCTCCCCTTCTCCCGATTGAGTAAGGTTTCCAACGAGTAGAGGCATCGGACACAACTACGTAGTTAGCATGTATTTGTACTGAATGGATGTCTTGTCGCACTTCTCTGGACCGTCGATCTATTGGAAGAAGTAGCAACATTCGATAGATGTCATGCACGAAAGAAGTCATCGGTATTTAAAATGCGACACGCAATGTGAAATATCGATGTATGGCATTCACTTACGCGCCAATCCCCGCACATGTAATAAACCCGTGCGGCGGTACTAGGATGTGTAGATTAAATGATGCATGCTGGGTTACCACAATTGCATTGCGTGCGTGAAAACTCTGGTAGTACAGGAACATTCTTGCAAGAACCATCAGGGTATGTCCGTGCCTTCTTGGCAACCCATTTCCACTTCCGGAGTATGTCCCCGTAGTCCTCCATCCCCAAACTGGGCGAAGTGGCCTCCTGTACCTCTCTTCTCCCTGCCACTCCTTGTTTTCCAAACTAGCTCAAATGGAGTATTGTGTGTAGTGGTGGAGTATGCCATGGTTTTATGGACGGTTAGGGTGTAGCGTTGAGGGAGTAAATTTTGGTGAATAGAAGTCACTTGCGTCCGCCAGAAGAAATCTTTGGGCGTAGGGTAACTCAGCGGGTTGTCAATTCACATAGAAAAGCTGGAACCAAGGTATGAAAAGCAGATGACAGAGTGTTTTCACTTCGGTCTGAAAAGCGCGAGTTGAGGTGTTGTCTATTCGGCGTGAAACGGAGGTGGCATGTTGTTGTCAATTCTCACATAGTAGGGGATGATGTCTAGTAAAAACGAGATTCATGTAGCAAGTCCCTTATGTTGCGGTGGTGACTATGCGGGAATGAGTTAGATTTGAGTAGCATGCCCCTCTACCGCAGTGCTGACTAAAGGAGGCACGTCCGAGAATTACGTTGCATATTTCATCATCGTGGTGTTGACTAGGGGACCGCAAGCACCATAAGAAACAACGTAACATGCGAAATTTCAAAGCATACAATAGTACAACAATCACATCATCTACATTTAAATAAAAGGCATATCACTCATGGTACTAATGACCTATATGTTCATCTCCCTCCCCCTCTACCTGTCCACGCCCCTAGTCCTTTAACTATCACAGGCCCGCCAAAGTGACGGCTCTGTTGGTCGTTGTCTAGGTCCAGAAAGGCTCCATCGCTCGGGTGCTCGGACGACCATACCTCCAAGTGGCGCAAAAGGAGGTGTGGTTCGCGGATACATGACATGCGAGGGTTGCCATCTCCCCTCCCCCTCCCCTCCTCTCCTCCTCTCTTTTCTTCTCCTTTCCTCTCTTCTTTGTTCCACGAATGGGGGCCTATCGACCAATTGGTCATATATGGGGCATCAGTCGCGCGGCGGCCGCGCAACTAAGGGCCAATCGCGAATCGGCCACGCAACTGAGCCACGTGGACGTCCGTCATCCGCTCGTCGCATGATGTGGTTTGTCACAGGCCTCAATCGCACCTTTGTAGCGTGACTAAGCCACATGGCAGGTGATGGGTGAATTCGCAGCTAACGCTGCGATCGGGACCAGTGCAGTTCCACCGAGCGAGCTGGCCCAGTTGCGAGGTGGTACTTTATTCCTAAAAAATGAATTGTGGCTTATTTTCGTAGATAGAATTACAAAATTAGTTTGTTTTAAAAAAATCAACATTTTACGGGGGCGTGCAGCATGCACACCTACAACAACGATGGTCAACTAAGAGTTCTTGGCACATTTGGCACTGTTGGCACTCTAAATAACAAAACTAGCCCTCTCTACATCTGAAATGCAAAAAATGGCATATTCCTGTGCACCAAAGGACCGAAGCCGTTGTGCGAACGACATGTCGCCGAGTCCGGCCCACGAGGGCATGTACAAGTTTTTTTGAAAATTCATGAACATTGTTTTGCACTATTTGAATATTATTGATACTACTACAAAACAAGCTATAGAAGACGGCTCATCAAAATAATCACAGACGGTTCTGTTGGAACCGTCTGTGATATGGACCTATCACATACGGTTTTTAAATACAACCGTTTGTGAATTACCACAAACTGTTTTTAAGAAGAACCGTCTGTGATAATTTAAGTCATCACAGATGATTCTTGTTAAAATCACAGACGGTTTTTGTATGAAACCGTCTGTGATTCGCAGCGCGGAGTTTGAAAATTTTTGAATCCATGCGCGGGAGGCAAAATATTTTGGCGCTGTCCTTATAAATAATAGCCGAGTCGAGGCGGGATGTGCTGGGGATGGTGTCGAACCTGCGGGACGTCGATGCGCTGCTGGACTTCGTCTCCGTCGACGTGCTCCGGTCCAAGTTTGCCACCGCAGGCCTCGACGACAAGGACCTCGTCCTCCTCAGCTGTAAGCAAACAAACTTTTTCTTCCTCGATGACTCAATCGATCATGGTAGCTAACCTATGGGTGCACATACATAAATGGTAAATAGGTGCAGCGGCTCACATCCGCAATGGCTTCGCCGTCATCGCCTCCGACGCCGTACTCTACAATGACACCTCCACCGTCGACTTCGTTGACTCCTACTCGGGTCTCCTCAACACCCTCTTCGCCGACGCCATGGTCAAGATGGACAGCATCGGGGTACTCACAGGCTGCAAGGGGGAGGTCAGAAAGATTTTTGTATGTATGGGAGTGATGCTTTTTCCATGTATTTTCAAGAGTATCTGAAAATTGAAAGCTGACATAAACTGTGATGGTACCAACTATGAAACATTCAAAATCCAATTTTTTTGCAATAGAAAAAACTATCACAGACGGTTCTTGGTTCTGAACAAGAACCGTCTGTGATACCTTTTTTTACAGACGGTTTGAAAACCGTATGTGATGACCGTCTGTTATCACAGACGCATACATCCAGATGGTTCAAAAACCGTCTGTGATGATGGTTTAGAACCGTCTGTGATGAGGTTTTGTGTAGTAGTGTGAATACTTAAAAAATTCAACCGAGAGCACTTTCTCTTTGAATTTTTTCTTGTTTTTTTACCTCGCACTCACAACTTTAAATGTATTATCACATGTACCACAAAAAATCACAAATTTTTGAACATGAAATCATGGCACAACACAACACACGTAATTTCAAACTTGGGTGCCAACCGTCGCTATCACCACCCTTCGCTGCCCTTGGTGGCTCAGTGAGTCAATGGACGGTGGTGGCCCGGTGCCCTTGCCAGTAGGGTTGGGTTGTCGCTGTAAGTTCAAGCTCCATTAATTTAGTTTTAGTGATTAATGACAAAACTATATGCGAGACTGACTTATTTGTTGACTATAATATTATTCAGTCTCATTTGGATGAAAATGTGAAAATCATGCAAGTACACATTCGACATACTATTCTTATATCTTGTTACATTCCTCCGATCCAAAAAATAGATTAAACTCCACCAAAAGTCTAACTTGAATATGTGCATATATTCTTATTACATTGTGGAACTAACATTTTCTATAAATTGGATGAATTAGTTATGTTCCATGATGGGGACTTTGGATGACATCATGAGTTGATCGCCATCAAGTCAAGGTTCAAGAAGAGGATGCATCATGTATTGATGTACATCAAGATCCCGAAGAGAAAATAATCATGAGTTGATCATCAAGTCAAGAGAAGACACATCATGTGTTGATGGAAGGCAAGTGAAGGATGCATCATGGGTTGATACATATCAAGACAATAGCCCAAACTTGAAGGGTAGATGTGTGGTATTAAGCTTCAAGAGGATGCTCAAGGCAAAGGTATAACTAGATAGGGTTAAAGATGTGTTCCTAGTCTTTTAGCGGTTTTGGTGTTTGGTTAGAAAACCGGATTGCTAGTATAGGATTGATGTAATATTAAGAGGGGTCTTGTCTAGTAGCTTGAGTCTCATCATGTATTGATAGCTCAATCCTCCTTGCTCTAGCACTCCGTGGCATGATGCTATTATTTACGAATGTATTTTACAAATAGTTGAGGCCCATGCATCTAATCCTTGTAGCGTGTGACTATACTTTCAAATGTGTTTTGAAAATTGTTGAAGTCCATGTGCCTACACCTTATGACATGATCTAAGTTTGTAAATATGTTTTGCAAATTGTTGGAACTCATGCATTTTCCCTTGGCATGGTCTAAAATTGCTTGTTGCTATTTCCTTGACTTAGACTATGGTAGTAACTATTAGGATTTCTTGTGTTTTATGCATTTATCTAATGTGTTTGATATCAATCAAATAAATGTGTTGTGTAGTCCTCTGAATAAGCTTTCCATAGAGCCCAAGATCACTCAATTATGATATCAGAGCCAAAAGTTATGACCGTTTTTCCGAATGTCTCCTGTGCTGAAAATCAGGCTCGAGTGACCGCCCCGAACTAACCGGAAGTCTGGTCATCCTTTTTCTAGAGGGATGTTTTTTTTTTCTTTTCTTCCACCTGGAAGTTCGAACTGACTGGGGGTCCGGTCTGACCAGGCCCTGTGAGGACAGACTGACCGGGAACTGTCTGTAACGGCTAGTTTTATAGCCATTGCACTGTAGTCCGGTTTGACCAGCCCTATGCCTGCGGTCTGACTGGGTTTCGCTATTTGTCAGCCCTTTTTCCTCCAACGGCTAGTTTTGGTGTGTGGGTTATAAATACCCACCATGGCCGGTTGGGAGGCAACTCTTGGTATCCTATTTAACTCTTTTGAGCTAATTGTGCATGTGTTACACCTTGTGAGCAAAGGGAGAGGTTCTAGTTACATGTGTTGCAACTAGTGCATATGTTGAACTTGGTGAAAGTCAAGCACGAGGCTTGACTTATTACTTTTAGTGTTTACCGACACCTAGACGACGTGAAGGCGTCGTGGTTCGGTGATCTTCTCAAGAAGCTTGTGAGAAGACTCGACGTGTTGTGAGTGGTTTGTTGCTCGCCATATCCGGAGTGGAGGAAGAACGATCCCGAGTGGATCGAGGTGTTGATTCAAGTTGTGAGCCAGTCCAATTCGTTTGAGCTTACCTCGGAGGTGTTGGCTTAATTCGTGGAGCCAATCAAATTTGTTTGTCTTACCTCAATGTGGATTAGGGGAGACGAGCAAGTCTTTGAACACCACGATAAAACATCCTTGTACCATTGTGGCTTGCTCTCTTGTGATTTACTTTGTGCAATTTATATTCCTAGAATTAAATTGATTGTATGTCAAACTAGCATTGCAATCCTTATTTAAACTTAGAGTGTTAGTGCACTTGAGGGAAACAAGAATATTTAGGTTTTAATTGTGCAAAACCGAATTGACTTTCGCTTTCGAATTACAAATCGATTTTAGCCTTAGAGATTTTTTAGAAACGACTATTCACCCCCTTCCTCTAGTCGACCTCCTTGATCTTACAGTCGCCTACTTGGTCGCATCATCGTCGCAGTCTCACTCTCGCACATTTGCACACGAGTCAAAGGTTATGGTTATGGTATTATATAATATGCATGCCAAGCATTTATCTAAGTTGGTTCATAAACAAGCTTATCTAGCATGTGGTACAGTGTAGCATTAAAAAAATGTCACCCATGTAAAACCGGCAAGTTAACAAAGAATGTCATCCCTGACAGTGTCTACATTGTACTGTCATAGAATAGGTCGCATTCCAAATAGAGCACATGAAATCACGTCCTTTCCTTTTATGCCTGATTTTCTATGTATTATCGCATATACCAAATGCAACACCAAGCATGGGAAGTGGTGCCCGCGCTCCTGCACCAAGCATGGGTGCACATGCACCCTCTCGCCGCCGCAGCCAATGATCGTGTACTACTGCCCGTCAAACATAGCCAAATGGGTCGCAAGGCACGGCCCAACACGGGCACAACCAGGCACGGACCATTTCGGCACGACCCGTGAATGAAACGGGTCGTGTCGTGTCGACCCACGATGCACGGGTGGCGCCAAGCAGCACGAAGGCCACTCGGGTCGTGTTGGCCTGAGCCCGTTTGGCCCGTTTGGCCCACTTATCCCGAAAATTTTAAAAAAAAATCCCAAAAAATATAATAAAAATAGAAAACTTAAAAAATCCAAAAAAAATCAAAAAATTTCTAGAATTCATAAATGCTTATGAAAATAGTAAAAACTGAACTAAATAAAATTTAAAAAATACAAAATAAAACCATGTATGTATTAAGAAATGTGTGTGTGTGTGTATATATATATATATAATGAACGGGCCTAACGGAACATGCTGTGCCCAGGTCGTGATGGGCCCGGTGCCGTGTCAGTCCGTCATGCCAAGGTGACGACCCAGGCACGGCCCGGGCTATCGGTGTTGGTCCAGCCTATGAACAGTGCAGGCTGGACGTGGCCTTGGCTTCATTCCCAAGAAAAGGGAGAATAGCAAGACAAGTCACAACGCAAGACACACGAAGAATATCAAGTGTCATAGATGCAATGGAAAGGGCCACTTTGCCTCGGTGTGCCCAAATCAAGTGAATGACAAGTCACGATCATCAAAGAAGAGGCAAACTGGCAAGGAGCAAGTAAAGAAGGCAAAAGATGAATATAAATATCGAACTTGCTACAATTGTCGGGAAAAAGGACATCTTAGTAAGGATTGTCCCAAAGGTATCTCTCCTAAGCCATTTATTTATAATGATCATTATTTGCTTAAGAAAGATAAAAACGGCAATGTGTTTGCTAGAATAGTTAGTTCACATAAAACTAATACTAGGGTCATTTAGGTGCCCAAATCTATTGTGACTAACATTCGTGGACCCAACCTAGTTTTGGGTACCAAAATGCGCTTTAATGTTTAATAGGTACTTGGAGAGACATTGGAGGTTTGGCTTACATAAAGAGGTGGATTTTACCATGTGCAAGATTGGAGCCAAGCCTAAGGATTATCATGTCATATCATAAACTAATGCCCTTTCGGTAACAAGTACTTACATTGAACTATCTAGCCCCTTATGCCTTGTGTAGGTGGCATTTCATGAAAATCTAATTAAAAGGGGTATTCTTACTCTATGATTCATATTGTCATTATTAATATCTTAAGCAAGTTAGTAGTGACACATTAAGGGGGAGTGCTAAGTCATTATCAAGTATATCACATCCCTAAGTGTGCCCAAATAAATTAAGTACTAGTATTGTATTTAAAAAATGAGCCTTTTTAGCCAAAAGTCAAAAATTTCATAACTATTAGTAATTATTTGAAAAACTAGTTGCAAAATGTATACAAATATTTTTCAAAGGTTTTACAAAGGTTTTGGATTTAGAAAAACCTATTTTGAGTGAAAATGAGTTTCTAGCCAAAATCATACATTATAGTATCTTGTTTTTGACCAAAACTAGATTTTTGTGTAAAATCTATTCTAAAAGGAATTTGAAAATCTTGCCAATAGAAAAATCATAGAGTTGGTTATTCTAAACATTTTTTGTATTCATAAGATTTCCAAAAGACCAACCTAGAAAAAGATATTTAATTTTCAAATTCGTCCAAAATACTCTTTTGACCTAAGTGGTCACTTTCGAGCACTTAAGTGAGTTTCGCCATATGAACCAAAATTATTCACATGAATATGTTCATAATGGTATTTATGACTCATACATGAAATTGGATGCTTTAAAATTCATCATTTGCTCATTTTGCATATTTTGATGAAACTTCATGAAAATACGATTTCATTTACAAAAAACCAAAAGATTAATTTATAAAAACTATTTAAGGTTTGAATTTTCAAGGGCTATATAAGTTGGAAATGCTCCAAATATGTTTGCTTGATTGATTGTATGAAAATTTAGAGCAATTACAACAAATTTCTCTTTTATCTCCTTTTTCCCTGAAACCGTTTGTCAGTTTCAGAGATAGCCGGTCAGACCGGCCACCCTCGGTGGTCCGATCGACAGCCTACCGGTCCGACCGCCGTTGGCCCAGCGGTCTGACCGATTTTACGTGAAGTGTGTTATAACCTTCACCCGAGAGCTCATTTTTCCTCACCCATTCATCTCTTTGCCCGAGCCTCCTCTCCTCTTCTCTCCCTCAGGCCGCCAGCAACATCTCCTCTCCAGATCTCCCCCTCTGGCCATCTATTTGGTGCTCCAAGGTAGATATTTGTTCTTCTCCATCTCCTCTTCCATTCCCTCCAATTGCTTTGTGGATTGGTTGTCTAAACTCACCCACATTTGGAACCCTAGGTGAGGGGAGATTCTTTCAAAACCGGCTCTTAGCACTCCAATCTCTCAATGATTCTTCTTCATTGATTCTCCTATCCATCCAAGCCGGTAAGCATTCAAAATCTACTTGCAATTTGTTCTCACATTGAATTTTGCCCCCGAATTCTAGGGTTTGTCAAAAATCCTACTTTGTATCTCAATGTCTGGCAAAATTAGCTATGCAAGTAGTTTGTGGGAATAAACCAATGAATATCCTATGTGCCATTGCATGATCTTTGCAAAGATTATGAAATCTGAAAATTCCAATTTTTCGATCTGCATCAGGTCTTGGTCACTGTCCGGTCGGCCGGTTGCAGATCGGTGGTCGACCACCTTAGTGGCAGTTAGACCGCCCAGGTCCAGCGGTCCGACCGCCAGTGACCAGAGAGTATGGCAAATGGCATTTTTCTGTATATTCATAAGGTTGCTCCTCAATATTCCTTGTTTAATCCTTGTATTATATTCCTAGGAGTCATGCTGAACAAGCGATTGGCAAAACGCTCGAAGGCTCCTCCTCCTCTTCACAAGAAAAAGGTTCAGTCAAAGATGAACCTGGGGATGAGCATATGGAAGAGGTTGAAGATTCAGGTGAAGACACAAATAGCAGCGATGAAAACTTTGAGGCATCTAATAATGAGGAAAATGATGAGGATGATGAAGACGAGGAAGATGCTCCCGATGAAAGTCAGTTCGTCGGGCATGATGTGTCAAGGATCAGAAGTGAACAATATACAATCTTGAGGCACATCAATCAATTTCGATTTGCAAGATCTGCTTCTATGAATATATTTCATACAAAATTCCAGCAAGATGTGTTTCAAATTATTTATGCGAAGAAACATTTTGCAAATCACCGCTTTGTTAAGTGGAGTTATCTTGCCCAAAATCCGACCAACAACGGGCTCTACCGTCTCTTCAAGAATGTAGGTTTTGATTCTTTGGTCTCGCTTTGTTGCAACTTCCATGCCAAGGCCATCAGGCAATTCTATGTAACGGTGTTCGTGTCTCCTGATCACGACCACCTTATTTGGATGAGCGGGCAACAGAGGCTAGAAGTCTCTAAGGAAGATTTTGTGCAGGCCCTAGAGCTGAGAGAGTCCAAGGGTATCAAGGTACATCTTCAGGAACCCCTTGCACTTACCTTGGTAGATGAGTATTATGATCAGAACATTCATCACTCCTGTGGCAAGGTAACTGGACTCTTTCCCCTCCCAGTGTTATAAACAGGATAATGAGAGCATCGTTCTTCTCTAGAAGTGGGAATAACGATGAAATCCATGGGAGGGCATGGAATGTGATCAAATATATCATGGAGGGCACTAAATTTGATGTGATAGATCTGATTATCAGGGAGATTGCCACCTCTAAGGGAGACAAGTCAAAGAGTATCTATTATGCTCCCTTCATTATGAAATTGATAAAGAGCAGAATTGACTTTGATAGTCCCTGTTACATAGAGCATAAAGAATATAGACCTAGGGATGCTCCTCCTCCTCCTGCTCTTCAGATGCCTGCTCCGGTGCCTCCACCTCCTCAGTCTCAGGGACAGGGGTCCTCGTCACAGGGTCCTCAAGAGAAAGACCCTGTCTTGGCTGCGATTCTACATCTCCAGCTGAGTATGGATCAGATGCGCACATCCCAGCAGGCATTTCAGCCGGCTACAAACACTCGACTGGATGAGATTCAGGCAGCCGCTACCTCCAGATTTGATGCATTTGACGCTTCAGTCTCAGACTTGCGTGTGCGGTTCCTTGCATCTCAGCCTCCAGTCTATCATCGCCGTGGACGTGGCCTGCGCCCGCCCTCCTCTCAGCAGGGAGATCATCATCAGCCTTCTTCATCACAAGCTCCTCCTGCTGATCAGTAGCTTCTGTTTTATTTAGGTCATTAGACCTTGTAATGAAAACAATTGTAATATCTTTTTTGCATGGTTGTATGACTGATGATGAATTTGGCTATGTTATTTTGTTATCTTTGTGAGCAAATTGATCATTCATGTTATAATGTGTATTAGTATGATGTGTTGAATGAAAATGAGCTTACTTGGGTTCTCTGATTATTATTATTGATTATTGTTATTTTCAAATGTTATGCTCCTTGGATTCATTGTTTACAAAGGAAATTCTATCAATTTTTTTTAAAACCACAAGCATGAATTTCAATGATCATCTCAATATGCTTTGTGACAATTGTTTATTGACAAAATTTCCATTGGTCATGAGTATAAACTTCATATTCTTTGTGACCAAGCTCAAAATTGAAAAGATCTCTCTTTTGACCTTACCTTATTTTTTGACGATATTTCAAGTGGTGTCAAAAGAAGAGAGTATTTCAATGGGTGTCAAAAGAAGAAAATGATTTCAATTGCCAAGTTCTTTGCTTTGCAAATCTTATTCCTTGGCTTTAAATTTGTTTTGGTCTTTTTCGTGTTTAATGCCAAAAGGGGGGAATTTTTAATGTTATCAATGTATGTCCCCACATTTGGAGTTTTGTTATGCCAAAAAGGGGAGAATATTTATGCTATCAATATCCCCTTACTTGGATGATTAACACATTCTCCTTATTTGGATGATTTATATATTCTCCTTTGATATTTGATTTATACCAAAAAAGGGAGAGAATTCTTTTATAGGAGAATGCATTGTTTTTACAAGCATATTTTTTTATATGCATATTGATTGAGGCTTTAAATTTCACCTCTTGACATGAATAGACATAGTTCACTAGCTTAAATTCATATGTTATGTCTATTTATATCCAAATGTTATTATTGATAAATGATTTGTCATCAATCGCCAAAAAAGGGGAGATTGAAAGATCTAGACCCGCCATTATGATTTAATGGAATGTTTTGGTGATTAATGACAAATCCAAATATGAGACTAACTCTCTTGTCAACTATTATCTTGTGTAGTCTCATTTGGATATAAAGGTGAAATTCAACGAGGTGTGCATTTGACTCATACTCTTACATTGTTGCATTCCTCGGATCCAAAATATAGAAAGAACTCAACCATAAGTTTAACTTGAATATGTGCATATGATCTAATTACACATGTGTATGCACACATTTAGGGGGAGTTTTATTCTATATTTTGTGGTTTCACTAGTATTGATCCATATTCCCTTTACCATACATATTTGGGATCTTTACTTTGAAACATATCCGTTTGAGTATATAGAACTTGTGTAGTTTTTGTATACTCATGTTTTGAGTATATAGAACTTGTGTAGTTCTTACATACTCATGTCGTGAGTATATGTAACTTGTGTAGTTCATATATACTCACGTTGTGTTACAATTATCTACATTCAATTTATGTGTAATTGAAGTGGTTATCATTAATTCCCAATAAGGGAAAGATTGATGTATCTTGTCCCGTCATAATGTGATAATGGTTTGTTGTGGTAACTAATGGTAATCACATTGTGGAACTAACATTTTCCATGAGTTGGATGAATAGGTTATGTTCCAGGATGATGAAGACTTGGGATGATCATGAGTTGATCATCAAGTCAAGAGCTTGGTGTAAAGGATGCATCATGAGTTGATACTTATCAAGAAGAGATGATCATGAGTTGATCGTCAAGACAAGAGAAGACCCATTATGTGTTGATGGAGGTCAAGCAAAGGATCATCATGTGTTGATGATCATCAAGTTAATGACCCGGACTTGAAGTGATGATGTGCGTCATCAAGCTTCAAGAAGATGCAAGGCAAAGGTATGACTAGCTGGGGCTAAAGATGTGTTCCTAGTCTTTTACCGGTCTTGGTGTTTGGTTGGAAGACCGGATTGCTAGCATATGATTGTTGTACTATTAAGAGGGGTCTTAACTAGTAGTTTGAGTTAGTCATGTGTTTATAGCTCATTGTGGTTGCTCTAGCTTATCTAGGCATGATGCTATTTATTGCGAATGTGTTTTGCAAATAGTCTAGGCTCATGCATAACCATTGTAGCATGTGATAGTTTGCAAATGGTGTAAGTCCATGTGTTGCCTTAGGTAGTGGATTGTGTATCCACTTGAGCGTTGACACTTGATTAGTTCAAGTGAGAGTTGAGATTTATTTCTCTTGGTGTTTGCCGACACCTAGACGGCGTGGAGGCGTCGTGCGCGGTGATCTTCTCAAGAAGATTGTGAGAAGACCCGCCGTGTTGTGAGTGGTTTGGTGCTCGCCATCTCCGGAGTGGAGGAAGAGCAACCCTAGTGGAGCGAGGTATTGGTTCGGTTTGGAACCGGTCCAAGTGGTTGGACTTACCTCGGAGGTGTTAGCTTAATTAGTGGAGCCGGTCCAACGTGGTTGGGCTTACCTCAACGTGGATTAAGGGAGACCGGCAAATCTCCGAACACCACGTTAAAACATAATCGTGTCATCTTGTTTTTACTTGTGCTTTACTTTGAGCAATTTACATTACATGCTTTAATTGCTTTTATATCTTTGTATGATTGCTCTCTTGTATTGTTGGTGCACTTAGGGAAGCCTAGTTGATTTATGTTTTAATTGTGCAAAACCAATTCGCTATTAGCTTCCGCATTATATATTGGTTTTAGTGCGAAAGATTTTTAAAACCGCCTATTCACCCCCCCTAGTCGGCCACATCGATCTTATAGCCGGGGCTAGGCTAGGCCAACAGTGTCGTGCCTCGGGTTGACACGACCCGTTTGGCCACCTCTACTGGCTGCCATCGCCGTCTCATCAAACAATGTTAAATAGTATTTCAAATGTATCGTCCATCAACTCAGCGAGCCATCGAGTGCAGCGAAGGGTGACGATGGCGACGGTTAACACCCAAATTTAAAGATGTGTTTGTTCTGCACCATGATTTTATGTGAAAAAATTGTGAATTTTTTTGTGGTACATGTGATAATACATTTAAAGCTGCGAGTGAGGTAAAAACAAAAAAAAAGTGCTCTCTGCTGATTTTAAAAAAAATGTTAAATAGTATTCAAATAGTGTTGAATGGTGTTTAAAACATTGCTCACAAAATTTCAAAAACCTTGTCCTTGTCTGTGCCCCTGAGGGCCGAACTCTCCCTATATGTTCCCCTAGGGATTGGACTCGCCCTGTCCATGCCCTAGGGGCCGAACTCAGCGATCTATCACCCGCACGGTGGCTCCGGTGCTATGGTACACAGACAAGGTGTCATTTTTGTATTTGACGTGGAGAGGAGGTTACTTTTGCTATTTAGAGCACAAAGAGTGCCAAAAACTCGTCAACTCGATTGCAAGGTCCTAATGGGTAGCGTAGTAATAACTGTAACTTGCAAGGCAACCTGCAGGAGAAGGAATTACATGAATTGGGGGTTGGAATGCAAGGAATAAACCATTGTTATGATGAAAGTACGCAGCTAATTTCAGCAAAAATAAATACGTAACATAACAAGCACATTGACCCCAAGAACAGGCAAATACATTCGCAACCCGCATTTTGATTTCACCAAACTGATGTTCCTGAGTTGAAATGGAAGAGGACAAAGCCATATGCAACCACCAAACAAGCCAAATCTAGATTAATGCCCGTGTCCTTTCCTACAGAGATGTAACCAAAGCTATGATCCCCTTGCCATATTGGTACCCAACACAGCCACTCTCTGGGAAAGAGGTTTTTCCCAACAGAAAAAGATGAAAGATAGACACTACCGTAGTAGTACTACCATGCTGGTGAAGTTGGGATAAAGCTCTCTCTCTATTTCTGTCAACATCTTTGTCTCACACACAAATAAATACACACCGTGTGAGGGAAGGATTCCCAACATCCACGTGAGACCAACGTACAGCAGACCTCTCAGTGAGGCAGTGAGTAGGAGGGACCAGAACACAGGAAGCAGTGGACAAAGCAGGAACACAGCTCAGGCCTCAGGGCATGGAAAGCCAAGCACAGTAAAGAGTGAACTACAAACACAAAAGATCATCTTTAGACTTTAGCAGGCAGCTTTAGTATATCATTAGAATAAGTTGTTACTTGCTTTTAGTACAAGGGATTATGATGACAGAAATGGGCAGCAGGAGAAGCATGAAAGGGGGGAAAAATGTTCAGGAAAGAGGGGGGCGTTGAGACAGCAAGGCCAGAACAGGAGCACCATGGGGGCATGTCTTTTTTTACCTGCAGGTGCGAAGCACACGGAATTGGTGAAAACTTGGCACCTGCAAGATGAACAAGCAAGCGAAGAACCATTTGGGGTAGATGATGACATCTCTCGGATACCTGAATATTTGTGAAAAATGTTCAGGAAGTAGGTATGGTGACTATGGACTCGTGTTTCAGAGCTTCGATATTTAGGGGTGACAGCTGTCCAGTTATTTATTTGTGAAAAAATAGATTTAGGAACTTTAAGCACTGTACAGAACCTTGTAATAACTACTACTGAAGCGGTCAAATTTTGAAAAATTGCACAGTTCTTGTGGTGAAAGGTTTGGTTTCAATTAAAGATATTAATGACCTAACTGGAATCCCAGGGAAGCTTAGCAAAATTACCTCTAAAAATTAAGAACCAAAACCAAAGGTTGCACGGTACAAATCTTTTGATTAGCAACCATAAAATATGTTTAACTCGTAATTGCAACAGTACTTACCCTGTTCAATTGATCAAGGACAACTCGAAGTCCAAAAATAATTAAACAGACCTCCTTGGTTTAAAGTAACGTTGCTTTTTCTCACCTAAAACCGTAGGTGAATTTTTAGTGTATGTTTTACTTTGGTTTTATGTCATAGAAGTGAAAGATAGAACTAAGTTCCCCCACAAAACTAGTCTGCAAGCTTTAGACAAAGGATCAATAGGTCGAGGAGCCAGCATTCCACAATACCCATGCAGGAAGCTTCAGCACAAGATGCTTTTCAGGCCCTACCACAATACACAGGATGCATTTCGGCAGTAACAACAGACTCAAGGATTTGAATATTGATTCGTCACCCGTGCTTCCAGATAAGAAGCTTAGCACGGCAAATCTTATTATACTGTTTGTCTACAATTAAATATGGATGGAGCTAAAATTGAGGCGAAATGGGAGGATAAAATAAAGAGTAACTTCAAGGAGGACACGAGCACACTCACCTGCATGATCCCACGCGAAGCTTCCTTTCCTTTGCTCTTCCTGAAAAGCGGAAGTAAACAAAGCCAGGTAAACTATTTGCATGTTACTCTTCCACAATCCCATAGTCTTCCAGAGAAAATATACTACAAAGAAATGAAATTTCAAACCTCAATTGTTGTTTGTTTCACTTATCCAGTACAGTAAGAAGGTAACTTGTCATATAATGTCTGCACTAGATAGAACAAAATAAGGGCGCCGAAAGCTCAATGATTTCAGTTGTTGGCCAAATATTTTGATGCAATTCTATAACCTTTTGCCAGCTTGTTTATGTGCACTGCTAGTATGACAATCTGATCCAGCTAGCAAGATAAGCGTTCCAGGTTGAGCAACCTTGGACCGCTCTAGGACAAATCCAACTTCTTAACATGCAGATTGAATCTGTCCAACCTATCAAACATGGTGTGGTGGAATGACAACACAATATTCACAGGAAGGTTAGTGTTAGCAATGATCACTAGTATGTGCGCTGGTCAAATCAAAGTGGTAACCTTAGATCATACTCTAATTATCTAAAACAAGTTCTTTGGACACAAATAAGGAAGTGCATAGGTGTACTACAGAAAAAAAATAGCGAGTTGTAAATCAACATCTGCTGACTGCTCATTCTTAGGCATGTCCACATGTGCACTCAGTCCTGCACAGCCTCCGTTTGAGAACAATGCAAGGAAACACATACATTTTTCTCGGCTTGTCTCTTCACTTTCTTAATTTCCCACTCCAATTTTCTATCATTCTTGTCGTAGGGGCGGTCCCATCGACCCGACGAAGACAGCAGGACAGACCCCACGACCTGCGAGCATGAAGCCCCCCCCCTATGGGGGGCACCAGGCGCCCCTTCGAGGAGGCTCCGGGGAAGACCCGGAGGCTGCCGGAGGGTCGCCGGGGTACCGCTAGGCCAAAACCAACAGGTCCTCTGTGGCCACGTCGGGGGAGCCGGAGGGGGCCCGCGGCCGACCTCACCTCGGCAATACCAAGTGCCTCTTCGGGATGCTCCAGGTGAAGCCCGGAGGCCACCGGGGCACCGCAGGCCCAGGATCCACGGTTCATCCAGGGTAACCTTGGGAGAGGCCAAGGGCGTCTAGGGCCTCCTCGGTCTGAGGATGTCCTATATGCCACGAGGTGCCTCGGACGCCGGTAGACCAGGCGCACCAACCAGGTGGACCAAGCTCAAGAAGGTCCACTATGGGCCGAAGGCTACACGTAGGGGTGGGAATAGCCCCTGCAGCCCCTACACGCACAGGACCTTTTTAGGGGTAGGGTAGTAATATCAAGTGCCCTGTTAGGAAGCTGTAAATAGCCACCATCCCCCATGTAATAACCCAGACCCAGTTTTTCAGGGTATTTAATAGACACACTTTTCCTGGCAACTGGTCCCCTCTCCGAGGATTCTCTGGTCACTCCGAGGATACCAGGGGTCTCCTCTCTTACTGTCTAGTCTTCTTTTGCTACGACAATTGGCGCCGTCCGTGGGGATCGGCAGGAAAGTCACGAAGCATAGCTCCGAAGTACTAGTATGGCCCCTCGAAAAGTTGTGCCCAAAGTCTCAGCGGCCGAAGCCGCGACGGCGGCCGCATCACCTAGCACCCCGAGGGCCAAGTGAAGTAGAACCTTCGGGGCAACGGTGGCCACCGCCCAGACCACAGAGGAGGCAGACAATTCCACGCACGGGAACATTGTTGAAAGTGACACCTGGCATGCCGAGGCATCCTTCCCTGGGAACCACCCAGCGGGCCCGTAGTTTGGGGCGGCAGGCATAACGCAGGAAGCATACGAAGCCCTCCAGCAGGTGCTGGCGGACCTCCGACGGGAGATGCTCAGCCTCTGGCAGCCCGGGGGAGGGGCCCTCGCAGCTCCACTGAAACTCGTGCAAACCTCCGAAGCAGAGGAAGACGCCCCTCAGGCACCAATGGCCATTCCTGTGGCTTCGCTACTTTGGGGGACCCCAACTCCCCCTTGCATGTGGTCGAGCGGCCGCTGGCCCTAGGGCTTCAAAATGTCGGAGGTCAGGCCCTTCGAGGGGTGCACGGACCCCTCGGAGTTCCTCCGTGTATACGAAATGACCATCGAGGCGGCCGGGGGAGATGACACGACGAAGGCAAAAAGCACCACCGTGGCACTCAAGGGCGTGGCGCTTACATGGTTCTTCACCATCCCGCCCGGGTCCATATACGTATGGGAGCAATTGCGAGACCTGGTGCGCAACAACTTCTAAGGAAATTACACAGAGCCAAAAGACGCAGGACCTGTTCGCAGTAAAGCAGGCCCCGGGTGAGTCCCCCCGCAGCTTCTTCAAAAAGTTCGCAGAGGTGAAGTGTCAGGTGAAGGAGGTCAACGAAACCACCGTCATATACGCAGCAACCTGCGGGCTTCAGAAGGGCCCCATCAGAAAGACTGGCCCGCAAGTCCATCCGCACAGTAGTGGAGCTCTTCGACAAGATGGAAGAGTACGCCCAGGCGGAGGAAGATAGTGTCCGGTGAGCGGAGGCCCGGCCCCCAACTACCCCAACTCCAACAAGTAGACCGCACAGAAAGGAAGGACCCGCGGCCGCCGCAGTAGGGGCACCCGCCAAACCGTGGGCCAATGATTACTGCCAGAAAGGGCGGAACGTCTACCACGTAGACGGAGGGTAGCCCCCTGAAGGGGCGAAGCGAGGAGGCCGCGGCCGGGGCCACGGGTGGAATGGCAGAAGGCAACCGAACACCCGAGGCAGTGCCAGAGGTACCCCGCTCTCTTGTGACCTACACGGTGAGGGGTCACACACAACCAAGGAGTGCCGCACCATTGCAGCCATGCAGGACAACATGAACCGCGGCGAACTACCGGTCGAACGCGTAGAAATGAGGGGAGCGAGCAACCAGGTGCCCGCTCCGCCACCAAGGCCCCACAGTGGGAGGCCACGCAGAGCACCGTCAGAGGATCACAAACATGATCGCTGGAGGTTCCTCATCCAGCATGACGTCAAAGAGAATGGCCCGCGTAAGCCCAACAAATCCACCATGTTGCGACGTACCCTGCCTCCAACCCACCTCGCTATGCCGAAATATCAATCGCCTTCGGCCCCAAGGACACCCAGGGTCTCTATTTCTCACATCAGGATCCCCTCGTCATTTTCGCCAACATCGCGAACTTCGAGTTCAGATGCATCCTTGTGGACGAAGGAAGCTCCGCGAACCTGCTGTTCGCGAACGCTTTCGAAAAAATGATGATCCCTCGGGATCGCCTGTCACCCCCGGGTATAACCCTGGTGGGCTTCGGGGGTAGGCCCGTGACGGCCCTAAGACAGATCGACCTAGCCGTCATGTTCAGCGACGACTTCGCATCTCGGACCAAGATTGTCACATTTGACGTTGTCCAAATGCCCTACCAATACAACGCCATCCTCGGCCGAGCCACGCTGAATACCTTCGGCGCAATAGCCCACCACAATTACCTATGCATGAAGATCCCCGCACCGGAGGGCATAGTCACGGTGCGAGGAGACCAAGACCTAGCAAGGCAGACTGAGCTGGAGGCATTCTCACCACCACACGCCCATGCGATCGAAGTGGACGCGGAGGCCGGCCGGCACCGCCAAGAAATGGGCGCCAAAGGCTAAACCAGAAGGACAACTCCGGCGAGTCCTCTCGGTGAAGCGTCCCCGGAGAGGACGGTGGCCCATGGAGTCGAGTTCCCGGTCGCGACATGCAACGCCATCCTCCGGTACTCGCGCAGAATGCACATTCCGGCGCAGCGGGAGACCATCGAGCACCAACTCGCCCTTCGAAGCGATGCATCACCCAAGAAGCAGAAATTGTGCCGCATGTCGGTGGAGCGGCTGGAAGCAGCAAAAAAGGAGGTTGTCAAACTCTTGAAGGCAGGGGTCATCCACGAAATTAAGTACTCCGAGTGGCTAGCCAACCCCGTCCTTGTGCAAAAAAGCACAAGCAAGTGGCGCATGTGCGTTGACTTCACCAACCTCAGCAAGGCATCCCCGAGGGACGACTTCCCTCTACCTCGCATTGACCAACTCGTGGATGCCACTTCGGGCTGCGAGCTTATGAGTTTCCTGGACGCCTACTCCGGGTATCATCAAATATTCGTGGCCAAGGAGGACGAATGATGAGGACATATCTACCTCTCCAAGTGTGTATAAGGATAACCATGATGTACCTAAAGGTCCCTTGACAAGGGCACGAGCCAAGAAACTACAACAACAGGTGAATTTGTTCCTTAAAGAGCTTCTCTTCGATGAGAATTTGCTACTACCTAATTCTAGTGTTTTGTGCATAATTAGGTATGAGGAGGGAACCGAGACCACAGTACTAGAAGAGCACAAGAGAGAAAAACCTTCAGGCGGGCACCAAGCATCTAGGAGAAAAGGTCCAAGTGAGCAAGGCGACGTCAGCCCATGCGGCCATCAGGCCCAGAAGCTATGCGGCTGGAGGGAGCTTCCATGCATGCATGCACATGAGACGAAGGTCATTATTCGGTCATGTAATTAGTTGTAGTGGTTGAGTACGAACTAATTGAGTTAATTGAATCCATTGGGATTAAAGTATGAGTTTGATTCGGACCATCTGGACAAATTGACTTAGAAACAGCCGTGGGTCCATGTGTGCGCACACCCAGGATGGGGACGTTCCATAAAGCCGCAGTCCTTCCATCTTGTAAAGACAGACTACCATATTGAGATTAATAGATTGATTTTGTTCTTGTTCTTCACACATGGCCGAGCCATGTTCTTGAGAGGAATTGGGAGTTCATCGGTAATCAAGATCATTCAACCTTTCCGCTGGGAATTGGAAGCGCGATAGGGCCTCACTTGGTGGTCGTGAAGTCCAACATGTGTGTTCTTGCGAATTAAAGAGTGCTAGCTCTTGCATTGGCAACAGGGGATCACTACAATTCGAGAGGCTACACGTGAGTATTTTGATCCTACGTCGAGAAGATCGGGCGACCCCATATCAACGAACCAAAAACGGCCTTCATCACCCCCTGGGCACCTATTGCTTCACCCGCATGCCGTTCGGCCTGAAGAATGCAGGTGCAACATTCACCCGACTTATCACGAAGGTGCTAGCTGGCCAGCTTGGCTGTAACGTAGAAGCATACGTGGACGACATAGTGATCAAGAGCAGACTCAAAGCCTCGCACACGGAGGACTTGCAGGAAACCTTCACCGACCTGCGGGCGGAGGGGATCAAGCTAACCCCGAGAAGTGCGCCTTCGGCGTAAAGGCGGGCAAACTCCTAAGGTTCCTCATGTCCGAGAGGGGCATCAAGGCCAACCCAGAAAAAAATAAAGGCCATCCAAGAAATGGAGCCCCCTCGTAGTGCCCGAGAGGTGCAAAGGTTGGGCGCCTCCCAGCCCTCAGCCGGTTCCTGTCCCGCTCCGAGCGGGCTCTGCCATTCTTCAAGACACTCCGGGGGGTAGAGCCGTTCAGATGGACCGATGACTGCCAGAAGGCGCTCTAGGAACTTAAGCAATACCTCACCCAACTACTGAGCCTCACCAGCTCTAAGCCAGGCGCGAAGCTCCTATCAGACTCGCCTCCTCGTCCAGGAGAGCAATGGACAACGCCCAATGTATTATGTCTCGGAGGTCTTTCAAGGGGCTAAGACCCGATACACAGAGCTGGAAAAACTGGCATACGCCCTGCTCATGGCCTCGCACAAGCTCCGACACTACTATTAGAGATATATGTATAGTGTGTTATTCCCTATTGTTACGAGGGGTTATTTGCATATTCACCTCTTGTACTTTGTATATATATACTGGCCCTTTGGCCACCTGGAAATACAAGTTGCTATTCCTAACATGGTATCAGAGCAAATTAAGTTTACCTCTCCCGGACGCGCAACTCGTCCTCCCTTGCACTAGTCGTCGCCGCTTCCTCCCCTCCGCCTTACGCCATCGAGGTCGCGGCCACGCCTTCCATCTGCCGGCGCGTCCTCCGCCGCCGCCTCGCGTCTTCGGCGGAGGATCCCAAGCTCGGCTTGTCGCGCGCCGCCGGCGCCGAGCTTCCCATGCGCGCAGACTCGAGCCTTGCCGCCGCCACCGCTCCTCCCGCTCCGCCACCGAGCTCCTCCGTGCATACGCCGCCGTGAGGACACCGCCGCCGCGTCTCGTCGCCGCCTCCTCTTCCAGCGGCGCCGCCGTGAGGACGCCGCCACCTCGCGATCGCCTCGCGCGATCGCCGCCGCGGGGAACCTTAGCCCCTCGCGTGCGTGTGGGCTCTGCCGAAAGTTGAAAAAAAAGAAAAAACATCGTTCTAACCGCCACGCCGTCCAGCGCGACGGCGCCGCCTGTTAGACTTCGTTGCCTTGGTCGCCGCACCGCCCAGCGTCGACTATCAATGGGCACCGTTTCCCTCCCTCGCTGCCTGGTGATCTTCGATGGTGTTAATTACACCGACTTCGTGTCTCAAATGTGCATCCACATGCGTGGTCTTCGTCTCTGGGGCGTCCTCTCCGGCGATGTCACCTGCTCGCCTTGCCCAACTCCTCCGACGGAGCATACGCCTGTCGTCGCTGCCCCCGACAGCCGACAAGGATGCTGCTGAGGCCGCTCGCCTTGCTGATGATGAGGCTGCCTCTGCCTACCAAGAGGTTGTGGATTCCTACAAGGATCAACTGACCGCCTACACTCAGTGGTACGACGACGACACTCGGGTGGCTATTGTCTTCATCGTCAGTGTCCAGCCTCAGTTCTCTTCTGAGGTTGTGGGACTCCTTTCGGCTTTCCAGATGTGGACTCACCTTCGTCAGCACTACGAGCCCTCTGGTGATGCCCTCTACCTGTCCATGGTCCGCCAAGAGCACTCTCTTCAGCAGGGTGATGCTACTATTTACGCTTTTACGCCTCGAGCTCATTGTCGGGCGCCACCGACTCTCTCGACCTTCTTTGTTGCCACCCGTCTGGCCGCTGGTCAGACGCGGCCGACACGAGTTTCAGCGTGTCTACGATTTCCTTACTCGCCTTCGTCCTGAGTTCGAGCAGAGGCGTGCCCAGCTCCTTGCACGCCACCCTCGTGTCACTTTCCGGCTCTTATCGAGATACGTGCAGAGGAGACTCACCTGAGTGGTGCTGGTCTGATGTCACTTCCACCGTGCTCGCCGCTCAACCACCCGCTACACCGACTGTTCCACGCTTCAGCACACTGCCTCATCCAACGGCTTCCACGGGTGGTGGTGGCTGTCCTCCATCTGGCGGTGGCCGTCTTCACTGCTCTTACTGCGACAAGGTCAGCCACATTGAGTCCCAGTGTTATAAGAAGCAGCGACATCTTTCACGCCGTTCTTCTACTAGCATTGGCACTGGTGCTTCTACATCGACGTCTGCATCGACTCCTTCAGCAGTTTCTCTCACTGAGCAGGAGATAGCCAGACTTCGACGCCTACTTGCCGCTTCAGGTTCTCCCTCGATAGGTTCTGCAGGTTCTGCTACTAACTCTTTGGGCACTGCGAAACCACCTCTTACAGTCATGTACCTCCCCGTGGATTCTTGATTCTGGAGCATCTTTTCACGTGACTTCTGATTCTTCCACTCTATCTTTCATTACACCTCTTGATTCTCCTGTTAGTGTTCTTATTGCTGATGGTACCTCTCTTTCTGTCTATGGTCGATGACCTCTTAGCAACTCATCTTTTCATGTTCCTTCTGTTGCTCATGTTCCTCGCCTTACCATGCAGCTTCTTTCTGCTGGGCAGATTAATGACCTTGGTTGTTGGGTCATTCTTGACTCTGACTCTTGTTGTGTTCAGAACCATCACACGAGAGCTCTGGTTGGTTCTGGCCCTCGGCGCCTTGACTCACAGCGTCTCTGGGAGCTTGACTGGCTTTACCTTCCTTTCGCTGCCACCGTCGCCGCAGTCTCTCCGCTTCTGCCACTCCATCCACCAGCTCTTTCCAGCAATGGCATCATCGTCTTGGTCATCTGTGTGGATCTCGTCTGTCGTCTTTAGTTCGTCGTGGCCTCTGGGGTCTGTCACAGGAGACGTGTCTTTAGATTGTCAGGGTTGTAAGTTAGGTAAACAGATTCATCTTCCTTATCCTCATAGTGAGTCAGTGTCTCAGCGTCCATTTGATCTTGTTCATTCAGATGTTTGGGGTCCGTCTCTCTTCGTTTCGAAAGGGGGTCATCGATATTATATCATATTTATAGATGATTTCTCTCGCCACACTTGGATATATTTCATGTCTTCTCGTAGTGAGGTCTTGTCTATCTATAAACAATTTGCCACTATGGTTCGCACACAGTTCTCCACTCTTATTCGTGTCTTTCGTGCTGACTCTGCTGGCGAGTACCTCTCGTTACTTGCGCAGTTTCCTTGCTGAGCAGGGCACTCTCGCTCAGTTATCTTGTCCTGGTGCTCATGCTCAGAATGGTGTTGCTGAGCGCAAGCATCGTCACCTCCCACCTCACTTTTGGGCTAAGGCTGTTTCCACTGCCACCTATCTCATTAACATCCAACCCTCTTCTGCTCTTCAGAGTGAGATCCCTGTTGAGCGTCTCTATGGACTTCTTCCTGACTACTCTGCCCTTCGTCTGTTTGGCTGCGTTTGCTACGTTCTCCTCACTCCCCGAGAACGAACCAAACTGACTGCTCAGTCTATTGAGTGTGTCTTTCTAGGATACAAGGTTTGAGCACAAGAGCTATCAGTCTTTGGGACCCTGTTGGTCGACGGATGCGGATTTCTCAGATGTGACTTTCGACGAGTCTCGCCCCTTCTACCCACGCCCTACCTCTCCTCTGGTTCCCCGTGGATTCTTTTGTCCTTTTTTACCTTTCCAGATACACACATATTTGTCTTGCCCTCGTCCACCTGTCCCACTGAGTCTCCACATATTCCTCCTGTGGCCTCTCCGTCGTTGTCACCGCCTACTCTGTCTCCTGCGGCTCCTTAAGCTCCTCGCACTACAATACCTTTTCCCCCTCTCTTCTACACTAGTCGACCTCGTATTGAGGATCTTCCAGATGAGCCATCTTCTACTGATGTTCCATCTTCACCTGATGCTCCATCTTCCCCTGATGGATCATCTTCTCCTCGCTATGCTCTCCCCGATCGCCAGTCGATTCGGCCTCCTGCCCGTTTTGGTTTTGCTGGTGCAGCTACTCATGAGCCTGTCTCCTACCGAGATGTTACTCACCCTGAGTGGCAGCAAGCCATAGCCGAGTAGATTGCTGCCCTCGAGCGTACTGGTACTTGATCTTGTTCCTTTTCCATCTCACTCTCGTCCCATCACGTGTAAGTGGGTCTATAAGATTAAGACTAGCTCTGATGGCTCTCTTGAGCGCTATAAGGCGCGTCTTGTTGCTTGCGGCTTCCAGCAAGAGTATGGTCGTGACTACGACGAGACTTTTGCTCCTGTGTCCCAAATGACCACTGTCTGCACTCTTCTTTCCGTGGCGTCTGTTCGCCACTGGTCCGTTTATCATCTTGATGTCAAGAATGTCTTTCTTAATGACGAGTTGCGTGAGGAGGTCTACATGCATCCGCCACCTAGGTATTCCGTTCCTGAGGGCATGGTTGTCGCCTTCGTCGCTCTCTCTATGGCCTTAAACAAGCCCCTCGTACTTAGTTTGAGCGTTTCTCCTCTATGGTCATCGCCGCTAGTTTTTTGACTAGTGATCATGATCCCGCGCTCTTTGTCCACACTTCGTCTCATGGTCGGACTCTTCTTCTGTATGTTGATGATATGATCATTACAGGAGATGATTCTGAGTACATTGCCTTTGTCAAGGCTCGTCTTAGTGAGCAGTTCCTTATGTCGGATCTTGGTCCTCTTCGTTACTTCCTTGGGATTGAGGTTACATCCTGTCGGACCCCCGGGTGTCACACAACCCCGAGACCCTCTGTGCATACCAAGCTAGTCCCATGATCGAAGAGCTAGCTTGCACAGCTGCAACAATGATGTAATCATAACCATTCAACAACGAACTAATGAAGCGCATAAAGTAATATTATTTAAAACAACAAAGACCTTATGGTCGAGGTTCTTACAAAATTCGCCCACGGGCTTAGCAACAACAGAGTATCCGCAATTGAAATCTCAAAATACGTGGAGCCCAATGACATGCCCACAGCAATCGAGTGGAGGACGTGACCTAGTTCGCAAAGTCTTCAAAGTAGCCTTCTTCGTAGAACTCGATGTCCGATTCTTCACTTGGACCGATCAACAAAGGGCATAAAGCCGTGAGTACATAAAGTACTCGAAGAAGTCGTAGAGAAATGTATGCACTTAGTATTCATGCCAGCTTAAGCAAGGATGGCTTTATGGTTAATTTGCGTAAAGCAAGTTTAACATAAATACAATAATTAGATTGCAAAGCGTGATTTTAAAAGAATAGTACATAGATAACCGAGTTCTTTTGAATCAAATAAAGTGAACATCCCGCTCACTTCCCAACCATTCCAACCAAACGCTTCTATCGAACCAAACCACATTTTTGAAAATACTACCCGCGCGAAATCACTGGGCATGTCCAGAAGGAACACGGCTATTCGAATAGATTTTGACACTCTGCAGAGGTTGTACAGCTTTACCCACAAGACACGAATTCTCTAGTTTGTTTGGCATCCGTCGATACCACCGCTCACTTCCTTTGGTGAGTAGTCTAGAGCACGTGACAAGGCTTTTACAAAGTTCCATTTTGCCTCGGTTACGCCTCGCTAAGGTTTCACCATCACGCCCTCTTGCGCCTAATAAACACCACAATGTAACCGACTCAAAACTTTCCTAATTAATTGGCGGTCCGTCCCATACCGGACTTATGGTTGCACGAGGTGACCGGATCAATGACTTGCAAAGTTAAGTCCTTAGTTGGCTGCTCAGACAAGTCTACCACAACCCAATGTGCATTACACACCCACTCTAGCTTCCTACCTCAAGCCCGAGCATAAATCATTTTTGTTCATACCCAACCAAATGGCAATCCCTGCCATGGCACAACACATTTTAATTACAGTGGCATCACACCACAATTCCATAGTTCCATTAGTCAAATTTCATTAATCATTGAACATGTGATCGAAAGTCTCGCGGGTAACTAAAGCATGTCTAAGCAATACTACGCTCCCAAGTTGGTATACAATTATGTCCAACTAGTATTAACCATCCTAAGGTGTCCAAGGATATATGTCATTCAAGGAGACATTTCATTTTCAATTCATCAAGGAGGCATAATGGCAATTTGGTAATTATCTACTCCCAAAACCATTTTTAATAAAACTAGCCATGCATGATAATTTGAAGCAATATACTTTTGTAAAAGGGGTTCAACATGGTCAAAGGCCTACGACTTGCCTTCGTTGGCGAGGAGCGAGTCTTCAGTCGTCGGGTCGAAGAAATCTTCCGAAACGCCGGAATCTACACGTGCGAGAATAGCAACAAATAAATAAAACAGCACCAAATGAACTCCAAAAATTACAAAACCAGTACCAAATGAAAGAGGCTGAATTTATATGAATTTAGAAATTTGGATCACCCAAATCGGAGTTCGGATGTGAAAGTTATGGCCAAAAGAAGTTGGAAAACACATAAAATGATAGAATTGGATTTTTCTGATTTTCCGGATTTATTTTTCAATTGAAAACTCCCGGTTTTGACGTCAAGACACGCTGCTGGGCTACGCTGGCAGCCACGCGGGCAAAACCGCCTACGTGGCGCTGACGTGGCGCCACGTGGGCCACGCTTCGGCTTGGCGAGAGGAGGAGAGAGAGAGAGAGAGAGACGGGGGGGCGGCGCGCGTGAGCCGAGGAGATGACGGCGCGCCACCGGGCCGAGGAGACGGCGGCGCGGCGCTTCGGAGACGGCAGCGCTTGGAGGCGAGCCGAGGAGGAGAGAGAACGCGGAGGGAAAGGAGGGAGAAGCGGAGCGTGGCGCGCTTAAATAGGGCGAGGAGGAGCACGGCGACGTGGAGGCGCGGCGACGGATTCTGCGCAGGGCGGGCGCGGGCGAGACGCGGCGAGGTGACGGACGGCGCGGATTCGCGGCGGCGCGGTCGCGGCGGCGACGTGGGAGAGAGCGCGCGCGCGGAAGACGATGAGTGGCGCCGTCCGATTCGACGGACGGTGGAGGGCGCGGCGGCAGGCGTCGTCCGATTTCGATCGGACGGCGGAAGATGAACGGCGAGGAAGACGAGCGGCGCCGTCCGATTTCGACGGACGGTGGGAAGACGGAGGGGCGCGGCGAGAAGATGGCGTCGGATCGCGATCCAACGGCCAAGAAGAAGGGGCGGCGCGGCTAAGCGAGGACGCGCGATGAAGATCCGACGGCGGAGGCGAGGCGGCTACATGGAGCGGGCCATGGAGCGAGGCGTCATGGAGAGGCGGCCGCGGGAGAAGCGATGATGGGCGAAGGATTGGCCCAAGAACGATAAAGGGAATTAAAATACATTTTTGATTTTAGAAATTCAAATAAATAAAAAGGCAATTTAGAAAATAGCAAATAGACTCCAAAAATTCTAGAAAAATTCACAGAAATTCCTTGAATTATTCTAGACTTAATAAAAATACTTTTAACTTTAAATTTTCTTTTTTCTTTTACAAATAAAATAATTTTTAATTTCGGGTTAAATAAAAATCAATTTCTAAAATCCAATAAATCCAAGAAAATTCTTAAAATAATAATTTTTGATTTTAAATTCCAGAAAACTCAATTAAACCAACTTTAATTTAATTGAAGTCTGAATAATTCACATTAAACTGCAAATGGATTCTGAAATTTTCAAATTAAGCTTTTGGCAAATAGAAGCAAATGGTTCTCTTTTAAAATTTTCAAAAACTCCAAAAAACGGGACGCTACACTTCCACTCCAGATGGTTTCTTTATGTCCCAAGAGAAGTATATTCAGGATCTTCTTGATCGCGCCTCTCTCACTGATCAGCGTACTGTTGAGACTCCCATGGAGCTCAATGTTAACCTCCGACCCTCTGATGGCGAGCCTCTTTCTGATCCGACTCGCTATCGTCATCTCGTTGGGAGTCTTGTCTACCTTGCTGTTACTCGTCCGGACATCACTTATCCAGTCCACATTCTGAGTCAGTTCGTCTCTGCTCCCACTCAGGTCCACTACAACCACCTTCTTCGAGTTCTGCAATACCTTCGTGGAACTATCTCTCGCCGTCTCTTCTTTCCACACTCCAGCTCGTTACAGCTTCAGGCTTATTCGGATGCTACTTGGGCCAGTGATCCCTTTGATCGCCGGTCTATCTCTACTTACTGTGTTTTTTTGTGGTTCTCTCATTGCCTGGAAGACGAAGAAACAGACTGCAATATCCCGTTCGAGTGCAGAGGTTGAATTGCGAGCTATGACTCTCTTGACAGCAGAGATTACTTGGCTACGGTGGTTACTTGAGGATTTTGGTGTTTCTGTTACTACACCGACTGCTCTCTTGTCAGACAGTACAGGTACTATCAGTATTGCTTGTGACCCTGTGAAGCATGAGCTCACCAAGTATATTGGTGTTGATCCTTCCTTCATGAGGTCTTGTGTGTATGATCAGGTGATTGCTCTTCAGTATGTGCCTTCCGAGCTTCAGATGACGGATTTCTTCACGAAGGTCCAGACTCGAGCACAACACGGCTTGTACCTCTCGAAATTCAGTGTTGTTGATCCACCATGAGTTTGAGGGGGGTGTTAGAGATATATGTATAGTGTGTTATTCCCCATTGTTATGAGGGGTTATTTGCATATTCACCTCCTGTACTTTGTATATATACTGGCCCTTTTGCCTCCTGGAAATACAAGTTGCTATTCCTAACAACTACTTCCTGGCACACACCGTCGTGGTCCCGACGTCCTACCCGCTTGCACTGATGCTACGGAACAAGGACGCCTCGGGCCGAATAGGCAAGTGGGCTGCCGAGTTGGCACCCTTCGACATCACCTTCGCAGCACGCACAGTCATCAAGTCGCAGACCTTAACTGACCTCGTCGCGAGTGGACCTCGCAAGTCAAGAGCAACCACCAAGCAAGATCGAAAAACCATAGATAATATACACCGACGGATCGTGGTGCGTAGCAGGGGCTGACGCAGCAACCATCTAGGCCGCCCCGGACGAGCAAAGCGTCTCCCACGCCGCCCACCTCGAGTTCCCAACAACAAACAACGCCTCAGAATATGAAGCACTACTGCTAGGCCTCTGCAAAGCAAAAGCGCAAGGTGCGGAGCGCATAATCGTCAAAAGCGATTCCTGTCTCATTGCAGGGCACTTCGACAAGTCATTTACGACAAGGGACCCAGAAATGTCCAGTTACCTAGTGGCGGTTCGGGCCGAAGCCAAGCACTTCCTCGGCATCACCGTTCAAAATATCCCAAGAAGCAGCAACAAGGCGGCGAACAGACTCGCAAAGCTGACCAGCTTCGACGAGCGCCCTCCGCTGGAAGTACTCTACGAAATACTACGGGCCCCGTCAGTTGCCCCCGAAGCACAAGGGGTTGCCCCACAACAACAAAGGCAGCCCTGTATACGAGGTGGCCCTAAAGCACAAGGCTGCGCACCTCGTGCTCCTCGTCGACAAGGCAGACTGGCGGGACATCATCATCAAGTACCTCACAGGCGAAGAGCCCGAAGACACAGCCGAAGCGAACCACCTGCACCATCGAGCCTGGAACTACCACGTCATCAATGACCAGCTATACAAGGGGGGCATCTGCGCTCCCCTCCTAGGGTCAATCCCTATTAAGGGAAATTCACGAGGGCCTCTGCGGTGCACATCAAGCACTCCGAGGCCTCACCGCGAAGACCTTCTGCCAAGGTTTCTGTTGGCCAACCGCGCTCCGGGACGCGCAAGACTTGATACAGCGCTGCTAGGGTTGCCAGTGGGTCAACCGCAACTCAAAGGCACCAGTGATCCCGTTGCGCCCCTAGACCCGGCCCGCCCTTCTCACGATGGGGCTCGACATCATCGGCCCATTCTCGGTGGCCAAGGGCAACCTCCGCTTCGCCTTCATCGCCATTGAGTATTTCTCAAGATAGGTGGAGGCCAAGCCAGTCGCCAAAATCACGACCGCAGCGGCACAGCGCTTCGCGTGAAAGAACATCATTTGCCGCTACGGCGTGCCTCGCGACATCGTCACCAACAACGGCACCCAGTTTGATTTGGCGTCGTTCTGAACATTCTGTTATAGCATAGGCACCACAATATGCTTTGCATCCGTCGGACACCCTGAGTCGAACGGGGCGGTCGAATGAGCCAACGGCAACCTACTAGCAGAACTAACAAAGCGCCTAGTGGGCCTGCCGAAGGGGCTCTGGCCCGACGAACTCCAAAAGGCACTCTGGGCACTCCGCACATCACCAACAAGGGTCACGGGGTTCTCTTCGTTCAAACTCCTGTTCGGAGACGAAGCAATGACCTCGGGTGTTATGATCCTTAGATCATAGGGGTAAACATCACCGGGAGGATAGCCGAGGGGCGTCGGCTGCTAGAGGAGAGGGAAGACTATAGATTGGGGAGACGAAGGGGATTGGGACTTAAACTATTGTATTCTCATTGTTTCATGCCAACGATTACAATAAATGTCCTTATATAGAGGCTTTTTGTAACAATTACAGATAAAATCAATATAAATCATGACCTTCCTAGCTAATAGACAACCTTTCCAATTAACTAGTCCCTATACAAGTAAACTAATCAACTATTTAGGGAAATAGATATTCTTATTGGAGAAGATAATCTCTTCCTAATCCTAGTGCTACAGTACCGCATGGTGCTGTTCACACACATGAACAGTAACCCAGCCCATGACACCGAATGAATTCGCAGCAAAGTCCCTTTGAGCAATGGAGACCAGCAACCCCACAAACCGCGGGACGTCTCTTAACCTCCTGGAAGAGCACTACTGCAGGCCATATCAACCATGGCGAAGTACGTCGAAGGGGTCGCGAAGATGTAAGCATGTACATCTTCGTGAAGAAGATGATTTCAAGTCCGATACCGAAGAAGAGGTCAATGAGGAGGAGGAAATTGAGTGTGAGTCCGACCAAGAAGAAGTGCTTCCAACCAAAAATTATGAGGAAGAAGATGACTAGTCATTCACTCATTTGATCATCAATTTATCATACGACTCTATTTATATTTCGCTTACTTGTTGTATTTGTGAGACCTTATGAACTATTTATATTTGGCTTGCTTGTTTTATTTGTGACTTGTTTCGTTGTTTGAACTATTTGATGTTACTTGTTTGAATTATATTTTTATCGCATCAAGTCATCAATTGACAACTCATGATACATCACCAAGCTATCAAGGTAACATCTCTTCTTACATAATTACACATATATATACATACATGTAACATCTCTTCTTAATAATTACACATATACATACATACATACATGTAACATATACATAAGTTTGGACTGACGCTTGCTATTCTGTGTTCATCCCGCTTGCTTGGCTTGCAATTCTGTTCGGCCACCTGGGCCCCGCCTGAGCGCCCTATGCACTAGGTGGCCACCCACCGTCCGCCTAGCGCCCAACGCCTAGGTGAACACTGACAACCGGAAGGTCAAGATCCGCGCCCTAGCACCAAGCAACATGGTGCTCAAGCGAGCGGCAAATCCCACGACCATAGGCAAGCTAGAGTCCAAGTGAGAAAGGCCATACATCATCACCTGAAACACAAGGGCGGGCTCCTACTACATCGCAACGCCCGAAGGGCAGCAGCTAGACTACACATGGAACGCTAAGAGCCTCTGAAAATTCTATCCTTAGGCTAATGTAAAAACCGGCTGCGCCCAGAGAACCGCCACCCTCCAGCTTTGGGCAGGGGTGTGTACAAAAGCAGGTGTAAAACCTTTCAGCATTTTCGCCCTCGTCCAATAAAAAGGCGGCAAGGATCACACGAATGTATAAATAGACACCGCGCATGGCCTTCGGCCCCAGTGCACACCGATGCCCCCGGCAGGCACGAGTGTATAAACGAGACACCGCACATGGCCTTCGGCCCCAGTGCACACCGATACCCCGGCAGACACAAGTATATAAACGAAGACACCGCGCATGGCTTCGGCCCGGTGCACACCGATGCCCCCCGCAGGCACAAGTGTATAAATGAGGGCACCACGCATGGCCATCAGGCCCGGTGCACACCGATGCCCCCCGCAGACACAAGTGTATAAACGAGAACACCGCGCATGGCCTTTGGCCCCGGTGCACACCGATGCCTTCCGCAGGCACGAGTGTATAAACGAAGATACCGCACATGGCTTTCAGCCCTGGTGCCCACCGATGTGTTGGAAATATGCCCTAGAGGCAATCATAGAGATGATATTTTGTTATGTTCATGATTTTGATAATATGTTATCGTGTTCCTTGAATGGATCATCAGTTATAGATCAATAAGTATGTGACTTGTTGGTGGAACTCTTTAACTTATATGATGTCATTCTAAATGTATCTCTCGTCGGATGTCACTGGTCGGAACACCAGTTACTCTACGATCAGCACATATATTGATTGATGACCATGTTTCACCGGTCATGGATATGGGGATATCGAATCAATAATGTGAGCACATGTTAGAGAACATGGGGTTGGATAGACTCATCATTGAGACACTATTGAGATTGTTATGAATATATGTGTCATTTGTTGGTCTCAAGTAATGATGATGTATAATCCTTAGACCTGAGATCAGCATGGTTCCCTACATGTGTAATGGCACTCATAGGGGTTGTCAAACGCTACTCGTAACTGGGTAGTTATAAATGTGGCTTTCGGGTATGCTATGAAACATGCGGAGGGATATGACTGGTCGAGATGGGATTTGCCCCTCCTAACATAACAGGAGAGATGTCTCTGGGCCCCTCGTGGTGATCAGATAAAGAAAGTGCATGGCCATGCCACTAGTGGTCGAAGTGCCGACCACATGAAGTTATCCGACACTCGATCGAGAAAGTATTGAACAGTCCATGGATGACACAACATCTCACCTGGAGTTCAACCAGACATCGTGAGGCAAAGGGAGAATGCATGAGTAGGTCGCTTATTTCGATTAGTTACGGACTAGTCGTATGGAGATACGATCTGGTCGTAGATTGATCGAACGTAATCACAGAATGGTAAGGACCTGGTCGGGACCAAATACGATCTGGTCTTATGGAGATACGAACTGATCGCATGTGATGAGGACCTGGTCATAAATCATATTACATCAAGGTTCGTCCGCTATTCTATGTGTGTTTGAGAATCGTTATGTGCTGCTAGATACCGCTAACGACTGGTGTTCGAAAAAGAGTTTCCGAGTCATAACCGATTACACATGAACCTGTAGGGTCGCACACTTAAAGGGTTAGGATCTGTTTTTGGATGGTGATCCGAATTCGTATAGGCCTCGTGTTCCTAATGGGCCTCAAGATCGAGACCCATCATGGATGCCTATATAAAGAGGGGCGGTGGCATGGGGCGGGAGAGTGGATGATCTTTGGAAGAACTCCCGAAACCCTAATAGCCACGCCTTCTCAACCACGCCGCCGGTGCTAGCACTCCAACGCGTGGTGATCCTGCCCATACTTGTGGATACCTCGGAGGTGTTGTTGCGAAGCATCAGCACTAGGACGATCCGCGACTCGTGACGATCACCAGAGTCGGAGGTGAAGTCGCGTGGTGAATACGACCACTCGAAGGAGCAGACGCGCGGTGAGTACGACCACTCGAAGGAGCAGACGCGCGGCGAGTGCGACCACTCGAAGGAGCAGACGCGTCGTGAGTACGACTACGACTGCATCAACTCGCTACAACGACTCTACTTCCGCTACGAGTCGGCGCGTCCAGCGGTAATCTCGTGATCTATTACTAGCGGTGGTTCCTTGGTTGCACGGTAAATTTTTGTTTGTGCTATCGTAGCCTTGCCCGTAACCCAACAAGATGCCCCTCGCAGGCACGGGCACACAGTCGAAGACGCTGCACCTGGCTCAAACCCCGATACACCATCGGGTCCCAAGCACCAAGGCGCAACGTGAGGGGACGGCGGCGATCTTCTCCACCTAAAAAAAGGTTAGGGCTCTCTCGGAGCCCTACCTAAGAAAAGTATGGGGGACGGCGCCAGCTTTGCCTCCCCCTCGCAAAAAAATGGTTAGGGCTCCCCCGGAGCCCTACGTAAAAAAGTATGGGGGACGATGCCGGTTTCGCCTCCCCCTCGGAAAAAATGATTAGGGCTCCCCCGGAGCCCTATCTAAGAAAGTATGGGGGACGGCGCTGGCTTCGCCTCCCCCTCGTAAAAAATGGTTAGAGCTCCCTTGGAGCCTATCTAAAAAAGTATGGGGGATGACGCCAACTTCGCCTCCCCCCTCCCCGGGAAAAAAAGGTTAGGGCTCCTCCGGAGCCCTATCTAAAAAAGTATGGGGGACAACACCGGCTTTACCTCCCCTTTATAAAAAATGGTTAGGGTACCCCAGAGCCTTATCTAAAAAAGTCATATCTAAAAAAGTATGGGGGGCATCGGCTTCGCCTCCTCCTCACAAAAAATGGTTAGGGCTCCCATGAAGCCCTATCTAAGAAAGTATGGGGACGACGCCGGCTTCGCCTCCCCCTCGCAAAAAATGGTTAAGGCTCCATCTAAAAAAAGTATAGGGGACGACGCCGGCTTCGCCTCCCCACAAAAAATAATTAGGGCTCCCCCGGAGCCCTATCTAAAAAAGTATAGAGGACGGCGCTGGCTTCGCCTCCCCTGCACCAAGAAATGGTTAGGGCTCCCCAGAGCCCTATCTAAAAAAAGTGGAGGACAACGCCGACTTGGCCTCCCCCTCAAAAAAAATAGTTAGGGCTCCCCTGGAGTCCTATCTAAAAAAGTGGGGGATGGCTCCAGCTTCGCCTCCCCCCTTACAAAAAAAAACAGGTTAGGCCCCACTAAAGCCTATAAGTACCCCCGCAAAGAGTTTATTGCTACAAAGACATTTTATTTATCACAAATCCGAGGTACACAATGCACGTACACAGCCGCAGCCGGGAGAAGTGGTGCGACCAACAAAGAAAAGTGCACACGAAAAATAATACAATAAAATAACATGAATCACGCACACAAGTCACAACCTCGTAAACATACAACATACATCGTTGCCCCGCAATGCTATGGCACAAAGTCCCACTCCTCCGTGCGCACCGCCCATTCAAGAAGCTCCTCATCGGACGCCCCGATAGCCACAAGGTGCAATTACTCCCTCTCCGCGTCGCATAAGGATCCGGAGGAGTCCCCGCTAGAAGACTCCGTTGGCCAGGTGGCTGATTCGGCGAACGAGGACAACGGGGCCCTGGCTGCGGAGGCAGGGCTTCGGCACTCGCATTCACCAAAGAGCGAAAATGCTCCATAGACCCCTCCTAGTTCGCCAGTTTCGACCACTGCCAGTTCGCACCATGGTATACGATGCCCCGGTAACACACCTCCAGAGGCCAAATTGATAGGAGGTTGCGCTAATCCTTTGGACCGCGTGGAGGGGCAGTAACTTTCATCACTTGCCCTTCAGAAGGGCAAGGCCCCTGCCGAGCAGTGCATCGGAACAAGGGCAGCCTGGCCTAAGCAAACCAACAAGCAAGAGCATAAACACAATGCAAGCGCAGACATCAATACAACAAAGTTTGCAACTATCATTTCATTCAAAATCAAAGGTCATTACAAAAAAGAGAGCAACCCCCTCCCGCCCACATCCGCTTCAGCACAAGAGCCGGGGCAGCGATCATCTAAAAATCTACACAAAAGTTACTCTTGAATTGCAGGAGAAGGGCAGAGGGTCACACCTTATCTCCAGTGGTGGCCCCGCTCGCTGGCACCTTCACCGTCCGCCGGAGCCTTGACCTTCGCCTTTTGCGCCAGCACGGCGCGGAGAGACTCCATGGCGGCGGCGCGGCCGTGCAGCGCCCAGAAGTCATGGGCGAAGGTGTTGCCCGCCCTCCGCACTGCCGCTGATTGAAAGCAATCTCCGCCACAGGCATGGAGCAGACGCTGAGGGCGTCGACATGCCCGCACCCGACCCTCTGTAGCGAAACGAAGACCGCCATCCAAGCCGCCGCGACGATGGTCGTCCGAGGCTCACGCGCCGCAGCGCGATCTCTTGGCGCCGAGCCGACCAGCGTGACATCCATTTGCGCAGGGGTATACTTCCGAGGCGGCGGCACTGCTCCAAGCTCAGTCACGGTGCCTTCCAGTGACTCCATGGCCTCCCAAGTAACCCGCGACACGGTCTTCGCAAACTGCCGCTCCACAATCTCTGCTTCAAGGACGACGCGAGCGTCCTGAAGCGTCCACACTTCCTCTCGTAGGTCGCGGCACTCCCCCTCTAGCTCGGCAACCCTCGCCTCTAGTTCCTTCGCCCTCTCGGCAAGGGCCAAGCGCTCGGAGCAGAGGGACTCATTCCGCATGTGTTCCGAGTCGACGCGTTCCTGGATCTCCGCGTAGCCGCGACAGATGTCCCCTTCGAGCATGTGGGATAACATCAAGGTCTGCGCAGAGCATACCTTGGTTAAAAAAAGAGCAAAAGGAGGGTAAGAATATTCGAGCTTACCCTCACGGCATTCGCCTCGATCAACCTGAACATCCGATGCGTGGGCATGCTTCGGAAAAGCTCCTCCACCCAGGGCGGGGCGGCGAAGCGAGGCACCTTCTCGCAAACAGTTGCCACCCTAGCCCTAACCTTGAAATCGTTGGTACACAGCGGACTGAGGTTCGCGGTACCCACGACACCGACGTACCAGCAGTCGAGCCCACCGTCTCGGATCCCCCGGCGCCGGAACCACCCTCGGCCCCACCGGCACTGGAGTCACCCTCTGACCCCCCAGCACCGGAGCCGCCATCGTCGGCCCGCTCCTCATCGTCACTCACCACTGCAAAGCATGTTAACAAGTCAGCCCAGTTGCAAAAACAAGAGAAGGGCACGGGAGGAACTCACCGGTCACGTCGCAAGCGGGAGCGGGTACCTCCACCAGGGTATCCTCAGACCCACGGCCGTACACTTGCGACAACGTCCCAACCGAGGATTCCTCGAGGGCCAAGCTCGCCACGCGAAACGAACTTGCCACCCTCTCCGCCCCCTCCGCACCTTCCGCGGTGACCGCCGGAGAAACCGGATGCACTTCCGAAGAAGAGCCCATCGAGCTTGCACGCTCGGACCCCGCACCACCTTCAGCAGACGTTCCGCCGCGTCCACCCTCTCGCAGCACGAACCGCCCGCGCCCCCAGCCCCAACAAATTGCACGGGCACCGCGCCAATCCGCCCCGGGGCATTTAGTTCTTCAGGCATGCGAGCCTTCTTCTTCTTCCCTTCGTCGGGGTCTGGGCGCTCCGCCAGACGAATCACCAAGTCCAAGTACGCTTGGTTCAGGTGGGGTACACGCACCACCAACCCCCGCTTCGCATGCTCCTCGCCGGTATAGGGGCGGAAGTCGCTCGCAAGCGCTGCATGTGACCTCGTCGATAAGCGACTACACGAGCACCATTATACCGGAGTCAGACAGCGCATTACAAAAAATCATCATTACCTCCCTCGCGGTCCAACTGCTCGAAGGAGGGGAGGTCACCCCTTGGCTCCCCAAGCTTCATGTTCCACCCTCGCGCAAGGGGCCATACGCGAAGCGCGCAGAACTCCTCTACAAGATCCCTCGTGGAAAGTCTCGCGTCGCATTTAGCAGCAGGCGGAGAAGCACCTCCTCCCTCGACGTTAAATCAATCTCCGGGGAGGGAGTGAGTTGGATGGGCCCTCCGGCTGAGCGCAAACCGACGCCCACAGGAGACTTATGGTAGAATCACCGTCGGGTCCAGTCGGTCTCTCACCTATTCCTGGACACGGGAGCTGGCACATACCGAAGGCAACGCGCCTTCGGTTGAAAGTTGATGCTTCCAAAATTAAGTGTCTCGCCGGTCTCCTTCGGTTGGCAACGCCGTCATGGAGGTACGCGAAGAGTCGCCCCTCCCCGGTCACCCCCGCAGACCGCATTACCAACTCAAACACGCTGAGTTTGACGATTGAGTTGGGCGTCATTGCGCCGACTCCAGAAGGTGCATACCGAGCACCCCGCTAGATCCATGACTTCCTCATCCTTTAGCTCTTGCAGCACATGCTGGGTCACCGTGGAGCGACCAAGCTCGTCGGTGTAGGCAACCGCCCCGACGCCATCCCTGGTTCGCTTCGTCATGACGACGCACAGAAGACGAGAGTATCGGAGCTAGACCCCTCGAAGAAGCAACAGACAAACTCAAGGAAAAACAACACCTAGGGTATTCACAGACAAATGAAGTGGCAGAAATCCCCCCTATTTATACCTGCGCCAGGCCCACGAAACGACAGGGCGCGGAAGCCAAAGAGCCACGTGCTAACCATCGGTTGACACGTGTACCTCAAACGAAGCAGCGGTTACACGCCATTATGTCGCACAGGAACCAACAAACAGCTTTAGAGCGCAACACCCAACGGCTGCGCACATCACCCAAAGAGGCGCTATGAAGACCATCAGGCAACCTAACCCTGCCAGAACACCCCCGAAGGAGGCACGTGCCGGGGGAAACAGGACAAGCATGCTTCACCAGGCTAAAGGGGGCGGTGTGCCTAGACCATTCAGGAGAATGGGCGTGGTTTCAGCCATGACGAAGCAAGACCTCAACCGTGAGGGGCTTGCTGTAGGGGCAGCCCCACTGACCCCAACAACCCGATGAAGACCGCGAGGCGGACTCGCGAGAGCAAGCCCCACGGGCAGTGCAGCGCCTTCGGGGAGGCTCCGAGGAAGACCCGGAGGGTCGCCGGGGTACCGCGAGGCCAGAAGCAACAGGTCCTTTGGGACCCCCTCGGGGGAGCCGGAGGGGGTCCGCGGCCGACCTCATCTCGACGGTACCAAGCGCCTCTTCGGGATGCTCGGGTGAATCCCAGAGGCCACCGGAGCCCCGCAAGCCCAGGAGCCACGGTTCATCCGGGGCCACATCGCGAGAGGCAAAAGGCGCCCGAGGCCTCCTCGGTCCGAGGGTGTCCTATACGCCATAAGGTGCCTCAGACGTCGGTGGGCCAAGCACACCAAACAGGTGGACCAAGCCCACCAACCAGGTAGACCAAGCCCAGGAGAGTCCACCATGGGCCGAAGGCTACGTGTAAGGGCGACAAAAGCCCCTGCAGCCCCTACACGTACATGACCTTTTTAAGGGTAGGGTAATAATATCCAGTGCCCTGTTGGGAGGCTATAAATAGCCACCTCCCCCCATGGAACAACTCAGACCCAGTTTTTCAGGGTAATTAGTATACACACTTTTTCTGGCAACTGGTCCCCTCTCTTACTATCTAATCTTCTTTTGCTACGACAATTCTCTTCATCATCGCCATCCTCACTACCTGTCCACAAGCAGTCCCCGTCGTCAACATTCTCTTGCCAAGCTTTCCTGAACTCTTCATCACCTGTCCTTCTTTTACCAAATAGGTCATAGTGCGAGCGATCATCACTCATCAGCAAAGAATCGTGTTCCTGGAAAAATAGCATTCCTTAAGTAAAATGCATTTGCAGGCAAACTATTGTACTCCCCAAGGATTCAGTATGAACTCATTCATGGGCATGAAGAATATCATCCAGTGGACCTTCTATTAGATCACTTTACCATTCGGTAAGGTAGTCAGGTATATATTTCATCGAAGTGAAAAGATGTACAACTACTTGACTCGTAGAGCAAAACAGCGTAAGTGTGGAATAAAAGGATGCCAACATATTATTCTCTCCTGAATTTATATAATGAAGATGCATATAAGATATAACTTCCAATAAAAAAACATGCCATATGTGCGATGTCCGTTTCACTAGTAGGTGCTCAGGTTACATGTGATGGTAATCCGCGTCTGCAACTTACGAATCATATATTTCTCGTGTCTTGCTCAGAAAAATAAGCCTAATGTTGAGTTATCTAAAGACATACAGAATATTCACGACCGTAAGGGTTTCAGTTGTATAGCATTTCCTCTCAACCTCAACTCATACAACATGGCCAAGCACGCGATATATTCAGTACACGTAGGTCACGCAGTGCCTACTGCCTGAAAGTGCCGCCGAGGCGCCGATCAATAGATTCAACACGCGAGTATGGAGTGAACTAGCTTACTTAACACAAGTTGAGCATTAGAATTCAGAAAGCATTGCAGGTGACAGCACCATCGCATTTCGTTACGTTTCACCGCAGCACGATAAGATCACAAATTCATCCTAAAAGCAGAGAAAGAGAGGGAAAGGATCGAATTCGAACAGTCCGCACCTTGGGAGCCCAAACTGGGCGAGACGACGGACCGCCGCAGCGCGCAACGGCCCGAGCCAGCGGGGAAGAAGCGGGCACGGGGCACCGCGCGGGAAGGCGGAAGAAGTGACGGGCGAGGAGGCGGCGAGCCATGGGAGGGAGAGGTGGCGGGGTGGCTCTGCCGACTACCGAGAGGCGCCCATGGAGAGGGCCCGACTGCCAGCACTGGCAGAGCTAGAAAACTTTCAAATGGGAATGGGAGTGCACACTTGGCACGCACGATTCCAAAGAATATCCACGATTCAACTCGCTCGGTCGCTCTACATTCACAAACCACAACAATTTCTCAAACTTCTAATACGCATTCCACAAAATCCCAATTCCAAATATCCTGAGGTCAGAGGACTTACTGCGCGTCGCAGTCACCTGGTGACACGCTGCGCCTGCTGCTGCTGCTGCTGCTGCCGCGCCGCCTGCTGTGGTTCTCTCCTCTCCTCATCTTCAGCCTCGCCGGCCTCCGAGCCGCCAAGCGCGGTGCCCACCTGCCCAAACTGTTTGCCTGCTCCGGTTTAGGTTAGGGTTTGGCTGGCGAATGGGGAAGGCAAGGGGAATCGGCTGGGAAGGAGATGACGTTTTCGTCGGGGCCAGGCCAGCAGCAAGATTCAAGTGAGGTGGGTGCACTCGCGGGCTGGGCTTCCATGATACCATGATGATCCGATGCTCCAACTATTCTGTGCTAGTGCTGCTTGTTTTCCGTTATTTGCGTCTGATTGGGTTGGAGAGGAGGCGATGCGGTGCCGAAGCGCTCGTCATCTTCCCACCAAATCGGGCCGAGACGCCCCAATTTCGGTGTTTTCCTCAGCTCTAGCGACACGGTCAATTCTCTCTCCTCGGTGAGCCTCCTTCTAATTCATGGCGCCTAAAGCTTCATCACCTCCCTGTCTAACTCCCCAAGTCCTCAACTGTGATTTCTCACCGCCGTGCTCGACCTCCACCGTCGCCGCCGTTCACCGATGCGAGCATACCATCACCGCCGTACTCATCATCCTCCCCTCCCTCTTTCCCGCCGGTCGCCGGCGACTCGCCGACCACAGCTCGCCTTCGGTGGAGGAAGAAAGGATGGAGAAAGAGGAGAAATGTGCACGACACGTGGGACCAAAAATGGAAAGCGAAGCATTCTAATGTACAGAATGAGATGACACGCAACTATTTAAGAATTGAATTTTTTTTTAATGTATGGGGTAAATTTCTACTTAATAATTAGGACCCAAGTTATATTAAAAAATTAAAAAAAATATTATCCCTCAAACGCACTCTCTTTCTTTCGTAACTGGACTCATATGAGTTATTTAATGTTTTGAATCGACTCCTATATAGAATCTGATTTTAGAAAGAAAAAAATTGTTAGATCGAACCTTGTTAGAATCGACCCCTCCAAAGTATTGAATCGATTCAATCCATTCTCTCTCCTTTTTTGAACCGGCTAAAACAACACATTGGAGATTGTCTAATAGTGCCCTCTACCGTATTCGTATTTATATTTTTAGATGAATATGAATACGAACCGTATGCTGTAACAAATACGAATTCTAATATAATATCTACTCAATTCGTTCAAATTCAGATATCCTCATAACTTATGTAATGTATGAAGATATTAATGATATTTTATCCTCGTACAGTCACACTTAATCATTCTAATTTATTTATTTCAGTGAAAGCAATATGAATTCATATTGAATTAAAAAAAATATCTAACAAATTAGTCAGATTGCAATAAAATATGCATAATGCTTCATCGAATATGAATACGGATAGTCCAGACAAAATAACATTCCGGGTGGTAAAAGTTTATACCATATTCGCATCAATATTTTTATGCGAATACGAATACGAGAGAAATTGCTAATCAAATGGAAAAATATATACCATATTTGTATCTTATCGAATATGTTAGTCAAATAATATGGATAATTTGTATACATTTCCCGCCCCTCGTCGGAGGGCACAAAGATGCCACATTAGCTTGTACCTTTGTCTATTGGAGTCCACATCAGCGAAAACCACGGTAGTTTCGGCGAGGGGGGTTTTGCCTGGTTTTTAGAGTTCGATGGTGTGAAATATCCTATTTTAGAGTTAAGAGTTGATTTTCATATTCAAACTAGAGTTGAGGGTCTAGTAAACTTATTCCTCCTCCTCATTATTATTATTATTATTATTATTATTTGATAAAGCTCGGAGATTGGCCTGATTAATGATGGATGGCAGCCTAGACCGGTACATATTCGAAATGCGGCCCAGCCCATACAAGTTTCTCTTCTATCCAACAAACATAATATTGCACGGGCCAGATGCACCATTTCTATCTTCTATCGGGAGTTTTAAAAAACTCTATCTTCATTATTATGTTTATCTTTACTACTTAAAAGAATGTAGTGATGGTGAGTGATACATTCTTCGTTTCCTCTCTCGTCCCCTCGATCGTTCCACTACTCGCTCCAATCGCCAACATGTCGAACTCCGCTACTCGGTCGATTCCACTTTCCTTCCCCCGATCCCCCTTGGCTTCCGGCTACAAAATTGCTTTCGTATCAATAAGCCTTCGGCACTCGCCTCCACATAAATCGCTCCGACCTCAATAAACAAATCTTTACTACTTAAAGAGAATATAGTAGTGGTGAGTGATGCATTCTTTGTTCCCTCGATCGTTCCACTACTCGCTCCAATTGCTAACATGTGGGCTTCCGCTACTCGATCTATTCCACCGTCCTTTACCCGACCCCCTTCACTTCTAGCTACAAAAACACTTTCGTATCAATAAGCCACCCGGCACCTGCCTCTGCATAAATCGGTCTGATCTAACAAACAAATCCTAACATAACTTGGAGGAGTTACACCAAGTGCGGTAGTGACCAGGCTGAAATCAAGAATGCACGAGCGTTATGTAACCACGATGCATGGCTACGACATCGACATCTCGGTGCTTGAGATTGGGTAGCCGAAGATGAAATAGGGAAGCACAATGAACAAGAAGATCACCTCAACACCTCAACGCTGGACACGTGCTTCACGTTGGCATCGACCAACTGGCGCTACCCGGCGCTCCATCCTGCTCAAATACCACACATCTCCGACGACGATAGTTGGGAGCAGCAGGCAATCGGCGGGCACGGAGACAGGTGATGAAGACGGCCTTTGAACGAACTAAGAATTCAATCTCGCCTGATTCAGCTCTGTATTGGAGGAGGCATCGTTTAGTTATCCCCAAATCAGATGGAAACGGGCTCCAATTCCAAAGATATCCAAACACCTGAAATTGAAAAATATCCTATTCTAGTCCCCCAATTCCTCGATTCCTCCCCCAATTGTGACATCCAAACGGCGTATTAGGAAGAAACCTGGCCAAATCCATTCGGCCCCACCCGTCAATGACCACAGCAAAAATCCCTACTAAATTGCAATAATTCGTACACAGATCACTCCCCTGCCGTAACCGTGTAAGTGTATAACCACCACCTCCGCCTCCTCAACTCCTCTGCCACTCGCGACCGCAGATCAAACCGAGAGACGGAGAGAGAGAGACGGAGAGAGAGAATGGCGCAGCTGCTGGAGACGTACGCGTGCTCGCCGGCAACGGAGCGCGGCCGGGGGATCCTCCTCACGGGCGACGCCAAGACGGACACGATCGCCTACTGCACCGGCCGCAGCGTCATCATCCGCCGCCTCGACGCGCCGCTCGACGCCTGGGTCTACCCCGACCACGCCTACCCCACCACCGTCGCCCGCTTCTCCCCCAACGGCGAGTGGGTCGCCTCCGCCGACACATCCGGCTGCGTCCGTGTCTGGGGCCGCTACGGCGACCGCGCCCTCAAGGCCGAGTTCCGCCCCCTCTCGGGCCGCGTCGACGACCTCCGCTGGTCACCCGATGGCCTCCGCATCGTCGTCTCCGGGGATGGCAAGGAAAGTCCTCGTCCGCGCATGCATGTAAGCGAAACACACATACACTCTGCCCTTCCATCTCAATCTCGTTAGAAGGATTTGGGGGTTGGGGGTGCGAATGGTGCTCTCCCTTTTCCCTTTGTGGAATAGCTGTGATCGGGATGTGGAGAGATGGATTGTTATCATTAGAGGAATCGGATTTGGTGTAGCCATTGTCGGGTGATCTGGCGACAGGAGGTCATTTCAGAAATGGATTCCACCAAGTTATTCTGTGAATAATCGAGGGTGCTTTACGATGGGGATAATATAACGAGAATAGCCTTCCTCGTCCTCCCCTTATTTTTTGGAGGTGGAAATAGAAGATGTCGGAGTTTTTATATTTGGATGAGGAATTTCGATAAATCTACAGTGATTATGGATGAAAGGATTGGATTCTTGTGATTGAAATTGGAACACAGAAAAATTAACAGGTTTGATTCATGGACAATTCCATGTTTACGTGTTCAGTATTGTTTGGCCGTTAGATTAGAAGGACCACCTGCACTTGGTACTCGGTTAGACTAAAGATCAATTCTGAGTAATAATTGATGGTCATAATGATTTTGTTAGCACCAGATGACCCCTGCTATCCTGGAAGGCCTGGGGTTAATTTATATCATGAAGCTCATATGTGTTTTCTCATTTCTGGTATTAAAGTTATTTGAAATGTGCAGGTGGGACTCTGGCAGCACCGTTGGTGAGTTTGACGGGCACTCAAAGAGGGTTTTAAGCTGCGATTTTAAGCCAACACGACCATTTCGGATCGTGACATGTGGTGAAGATTTTCTGGCAAACTTCTATGAGGGACCGCCATTTAAATTCAAGCATTCCATAAGGTCAGCAATGATTATTGCCATTCATAGTCTATCGCTTTCAGACCTACTTAAAAGTGTTGTAGTTTTTCTGCTCCCAATGTTTGTTTGCTCCGAACTTCCTGTTTTTTGCAAAGGGACCAGATATTTACTTGATATGCATTACGTGCACACGCATCAAACTAAAAGGGACGTCTGTCAAAATTACTGTTGTTTTTTGCACCTGCACAGCATATGCAAATAGTAGTGTAACCTATCCTATTTATAAATTCACTTTGCTTGTCTAGCTTTGCATAGCAATATCTAATCCTAACCTTATATAACATTGCTTATCTGAGCTGAAGTGCTGAACACTTGAGGAAAAAGCATAAGGTGGTTTCTGTTAGTGTATCCGTAGACTTAGTTGCAGAGCCCCTAAATTTTGATTACTATAGCATTTGTTTTCTGACACCGGTGATGACATTTTTCTCTTTGGGCTTACTTTGTGGACTACGTAAAAATAGCATTTTGCTTGTTGAGCAGCTTGAGCTTTAAGTTTTCTAACACCTGAATCTATGCTCAAGTTTAGCAACAGAAGATGATATACATTAGAGTAATTGGAGTAATTAGATTCTCTGTGTTGCTCTCTAGTCTCTGCATTCGTAGTAGAACCATTTCCATTGATGTGCAGGCTATGTAGGAATCATGTTGGCTACATTTTTCATAAATACTTTATACTTCTTTTAGTTGTCATTTGTTTTGAACTTATGCTTCATCTTGTAATTCTATTTCCTTTCTTGCACTTCTTGATATATATTTTACATTTGTCGGTGTCGTTTAAATTTCAGGGATCACTCAAACTTTGTTAACTGTATACGGTATTCTCCTGATGGAAGTAAGTTTATCAGTGTGAGTTCAGATAAGAAGGGTTTAATATATGATGGCAAAACTGGAGAAAAGATTGGAGAGCTGTCCAGTGAAGGCAGTCACACAGGGAGCATATATGCTGTTAGCTGGAGTCCTGACAGTAAACAAGTAATTTTGATTATTAGTTGTTCCCTGTTATTAATCATTACACCATCTGTGCTGAACGTGTCGAGTTTCTGGTCCATCAAGTTTGGTCTTGGTCTAGGTGTGAAGTTCCTTCATTAGGCATGATTAAAGAGCCAGCCATAGATTCAGAAAACGTAGTTCGCAGAACATAACGTTGTTATTCATAAAACATGATCTACCTATATTGCTGATGGGAAAAATGTTTGCTTTCCACCTAGATCCTAGAATGATCTAGCCTGTAAGTTACATGATTTTCTTACCTAGGATGTGCATAATTTTGTCTCTAACTTCTGATCCAATTTTTGTCTGTGCAATTTTTAGCTTGCATGGTACTTCAACCTTTTATTCCCTTATTAATGTATACTTGCTATCCATCAATCTGTGTGTCTCACTGTAAGTAATTTCATATGTTTGGCATTGTGTATCCATTCCTAATGTTAATCTCTTTATTTGCCCATACCTTTAGGTTCTAACGGTTTCTGCTGATAAAACTGCGAAAGTATGGGATATCACGGAGGACGCAAGTGGGAAACTGAATAGAACTTTGGTTTGTCCTGGTACAGGTGGTGTAGATGACATGCTTGTGGGTTGCCTCTGGCAGAATGATTATCTTGTGACAGTTTCTCTTGGTGGAACATTTAATCTTTTCTCCGCAAGCAATCCAGACAAAGAACCAGTAACATTTGCAGGACATTTGAAGACTGTTAGTGCTTTGGCCTTTTTTCCTCAAAGTAACCCAAGGACTATACTCTCTACAAGTTATGATGGTGTCATCATAAGATGGATACAGGGTATTGGATATGGTGGCAGATTGATGCGTAAGAACAACACCCAAATCAAATGCTTTGCTGCAGCAGAAGAAGAGCTGGTCACCTCAGGGTATGATAACAAGGTGAGAAAACCAATAGGTGGTCCATATACCTTGTGTTCATCAGAGTATCTGTCAGGATAAATAAAATTTGTATTTATTGGGACTGCTTTCTCTTCATGGTATGGAAAGGTTTAAGTCCAAGGTGGTGATCATTTTATGTATGTTTAGCCTACATGATAGGTTTATAAAAAGAATAATGTCTTACCATTTTAGCCCATATTAACCTAGCAATATGATAAGCTGCTAATATTTACAAATCTCATTGTTGGATATTGATGGTATTTATCCTTAAGATTTTAGCTTATTTAACTTGGAAATTGCTGGATGGAAAATGCAAGTAATAATAATAATCCCAATGAAGTTTGTATTTCTTCAATATGTCAACAGTAATAACTTGAAAGGGCTACAGACTCCATCAATTTTCAGGACCCTTTTTATACAACTCGTCTGCTAGTCAGGATACAAGGAGAGGTACCTACGCGTTTTGATTTCTGAATCCTGAGTTGACCGAAAATATATAATGAAAATGTGTTCTGTTGGTATGTGGCTTATATAGTGTTATTTTGTTAATACTGATGAAATCAACTGCTGAGGCCCCGCTTGGAACACAGGATTTTGACAGGATTTTCGCAGGAATGTGTAGGAATCAGTTAAATTCCCACGGAAAAATCCCGCATTCCAAACGGGCCTGAGTTTAAACTTTTGAATGCCATTTTTTCTGGTTGGACAGTGGTTAGGCTCAGTTAATGATGAGCAACTTATGTTTTTCTTCTTGAAAGCAGGTCTTCAGAATTCCTCTTAATGGAGATCAGTGTGGAGATGCTGAGTCAGTTGACGTAGGAGGTCAGCCAAATGCTTTGAACCTTGCAGTTCAGCAACCTGAATTTGCACTGATAACCATAGATTCTGGAATCATACTGCTGCACAAGTCAAAAGTCACTTCCACAACCAAAGTTAACTACACTATCACTTCATCTGCTGTTTCTCCTGATGGCGCTGAAGCCATTGTGGGTGCGCAAGATGGGAAACTGCGCATCTATTCCATCAGTGGGGATACACTTACAGAAGAAGCGGTACTTGAGAAGCACCGGGGTGCTATTACTTCCATACGTTATTCGCCAGATGTTTCCATGTTTGCTTCTGCTGATGCCAACAGGGAAGCTGTTGTGTGGGATCGGGCAACTAGAGAGGTACTGTCATTTTTCAACTTTTATCTTTTTTTCTAGGGGTTAAATAATGAATGTTAGACTGTCCTATTTCTTGTTATTAGGTCAAAACTTGCCCAGTATTGCACTATGTGTTGTGCAAATTTAAGATTCCACTCATTAATGCATTCTTAGGCCTTCAAAATTAATCTAGTACCACTGTTTTCACTGATTTGTTTTTGTCATTTTACAGAAGCCCCTGTTGATGTTTCTTGTGGTAAATAAAGCTCATGGTTTAATACATGTTGTCATGCCTTGGCATGCCACATTAACTTAACTATTTTTTCAAAAGAGAACGAGAGCCATGCAATTGAAACTATCTCTTGATTCATCACCATATCATAACATTGTATTCTTAACTACTGTGAAATGGCAAATGTGATCTGAAAATAACTTATGATTACCATTATTATAAGGTTTGTTGGAAATCATATTACTGAAAAGCAATATGCTACCCCTTATCCAAGGATAGGTGGAAGGTTATATGCCTCTTGTATGATTTTGTACATTTCATCCTGTTATGTTTAAATCCAACAATGTCTAGTACTGTTTTACCTAAAAATAGTGTTGCCAATTGCCCAATTGTAACTTGCTTTCTTTGAAGTCTGTCCGGATTACACTACATCTAATAGTCTTGTTCAACAGGTGAAGCTGAAGAATATGCTGTACCACACAGCTCGGATAAACTGCCTGGCTTGGTCACCTGACAATTGTTTGGTTGCCACAGGCTCGCTGGACACCTGTGCAATTGTATACGAAATAGACAAGCCAGCATCTAGTCGCATCACCATCAAGGGAGCTCATCTTGGCGGAGTCTATGGGCTGACATTTGCTGACAATGATAGTCTGGTGACTGCCGGTGAGGATGCATGCGTCCGTGTCTGGAAACTGGTGCAACAGTAGGTGCTCTTCATTTGCTAGCATGCCTGCGGTATTGATTGAAATAAACAGTGCTTGCGCTTGTCCGTAACAACTCAGGCCCTGGCAGCATTTTTTTTTAGTCTTTTCTGTGATTGTTGCCCGAACTTGCCCGTACAATTCGTCTTGAGCTGCATGCGTTCTTACATTTCAGGAAGAACTCTATTGTCATTGTATCCCTTCTGATTTTGTTAGGAACTGAGAATACAGGGATGCTGGTGTGATTTTTTTTTCTGGTCCCTGGAGTAGTTAATAACTGACATTTTTGTGCTGTAACTTTTCACGAATCATATGCATGGTGCTTTCCTCTACCGTTTGTAACCTGTATTTGCATGCATTTTTCATCAATAAGCTGCATAATGCAGGCCCGCTTTGGGAAGCTTTAAGCTGGCTTCAGCTTTAGAGCCGGAAGCCCCCCAAACGGGCTAGCTTCGCAACAACTTATAAAGTAAACCAAAACCGAAGCATATGAGAAAGCCGAAGCAAGCCTCGATCAGTTTATTAGGCTTTTTGTGGAAGGTGTATATCTATTTGCCACTAGAAAGTCAACATATTTACTTATCACATGCCACCGCGTTAAAAGGTTTATCCGCCCCATCAATTAGATCTCGGCCCCAACTCCTCCACTCCCCCCCCCACCCACCAGACCACGTCGTCGCCGAGCTCCATCCTCGCCGCTTCTCGTTGCCAATCGCCCGCCGAGCTCCATCCTTGTCGTCGGCCCAGCCTTTGCCTTTCGCTACTCCCGATCACCGCCACCCTCCAGACTCGCGACGCTGCCGACCCCTACGCCTCTGCCTCCGCTGCTCTCGATCACCGCCTCCCTCCTGACTCTCGACGTCGTCGGACCATACGCCCTGTCTCCGCCTTTGAGGGCACCATTGCCGCTTCCCTCCGGTTGACGTCGCTACCTCCTGGTCCCAGCCGGTGTCGCCTACCTTTGGTCCTGGCCACCACGGCTTCCTCTATCGACCAGCTAGCCACCCCCTTCAACATCGGCTTCAAGCTCGCAGCCCTCAACCTTCCTTTTCTTTCTTTTTTACAGATTTTGATGGGATTTTGATGAACACAAATGTAGTCCTTGATCGTAAAATTTCAGATTTGGTTGATTATTAGTTTGAACACAAATCGTTCCGCTTGAATTTGCACATGATTTTTTTCTTTGTTTATCTATATGAATTTGCACATGAATTGTTGAATCAACACACAAACATGATAAATCTGTACAAAAGATTAGTAGTGATTGGCATAAGACATGGTGAACATGGAAGAACATTAAAAAAAAATAGTTTCAAACTTGTCTAAAATTCAATTGGCATTATGTATGTAATTAGCTAAATGCATTATTGTTACAAAATGGTTGCATGAATTAGCTTAATCGACACCAAATAAGTATCATTTATCTTATAAGTATTTCAAACATTTCACAACTAAGAACAATCAGCCTTCCAATAAAAAGTTAGACTGCCAAGCGGGCAAAGGACTATCAGGAAAAGCTACAACCATAAACTACCGCTACTTTTTAGTCAAAAAGTTTTTTAAAAAATAGTTTATGACAAAAGCTACAGATGCCCAAACCAGGGGCTGCATTCCACCGCTCCTTGTTAAGTGTAATGGGCAAAGCCTTCGTTTCTATTGCTTCTTGTTGCTTCTGGTTGGGGCATCTATCCGTTTGAAGAGACCCATGGCACGAAGCAAGGTATAAGTTTCAGCTGAGAAAATAGAATAATAAGCAGTTTTCCGATTCTTTTTCTGCAGCAGAACATTTGCAGGGCATACAATTCTCACCAATGAGAGGGTAAAGGAAAGAACAAGAGCCGGAAGTTATACTTGCATCCCTCCCCATCAGTGTGCTTTAACTCTACTCAGTGAAAGGGAAGAACATTGCATGGTGACGATCATTGACGGCCCGATTTCTGCTCGATTTGAAGTCAACTAAATTGTTTTAACTATTGATGTTTACTGATGCAATTTTGTCTGACAGCCATCCCATCCAAAGGAGGAGAGTACTTGCATTAGGTCTTGATATGTGCCATGGTCTGCCTGTCTCGTCGCTACTTGCATTGTCCTGCCGCACCATCCAGAGTATTATGTCACTGATCAGTACCTTCAAATCCTTAACTGCGAACCCGCTTCTTAATTGTTGTTCACCTTTCACCACGTCTCGATGACAATGTGTGGTGAAGATATAGGGTGCAGCTACACTCGAGCTCGGCTGCATCTTTCCCTAGAAAAGATTACTACAAGATAACATTTCAGCTAGCGATCTAATCTAAGCTCAAATCCTGATTTTTGGTAACAACATGTGAAGACCCATGCAGCCATGCCTAAATCCTGAACTCCTGATTGTTCACGCGATCATGCCTAATGGTTGAAGCTGCAACGCCCCATGAACAGAGTAGCAACATCCTCTCTCTCTCTCTCTCTCAAAGAAAAAAAAAAGGGTATAGCACACAAATACAAAACTAATTTCCTAACTTTTACTACATTATGTAAGGAAAGTAGGAAACTATAGGTGAGAAAAGGCACTGTATTTATTCTAAGGACTATGCCATGTTAATAAACAAAATCAAGAAAAATAAAAGACATTTCTCATTAAGTAACACCGCACATATTTTATAGCTATACTACCAATGGCCTTTATATGTTTTTATGTATTGCTTGCTCTAGGTTCTGAAAGACATTGTATTAGAAAATAAACTCTAAAAGGTGTTTGATCTACAATGCATGCTCATTAGATAGCAGGAAAGGGTAAATGTAGCGGAAAATTAAGGACAACCTTGGCGTTGAGCGCTTCTTCTCTAGCGATCTGTGAATTGGTGATTGGACTTGAGAAATCGAGTTAGGGTTAGGTTTTTGGGTTCACCAAAGCCTTCGTCATAGCTCTAGGTAATAGGCAAACTAGCTGCTGACGACAAAGGCATGCGAAGCAGCGAGGACATTGTTGGATGCATGTTTGGTGGCAGGCGATGAGTGGGGCTGGGATGGCTGGTAACGATAACGATAACAGAGATAGGTTTCGGGGGTAGAGAGAGCACTGGCGGTCGGGGAAGACATGGGGGATCGACTAGGCAGCAATGGCACCACTGACCTCAGGCGTCTATAACATCGAGGTTGACGATAATTTTGAGGGCTACGACGAGAGCTTGTTCCATGGAGAAGGGTGGCGGCGGTGGGTGAGGAAGAACAATTGTGAGTGTGGAGAAGAATGAGGGTGCCGAAGAAGACCAAGTTGCTATTGACGTAGTCCATGGTCATTTGAATTGGTAACCAATCAAAAACTTATAAATTATACTAGAACAATTTATAGATTGCTTTTAAAGTGGGTCACATCTATCGGGAAAAACAAAAGCCAAGGCATACGATGACTTGTGAAGAATAAATTGTCATGTTGGCAACCAATCTAGATCAATTACAACAATGAAGTGGGGTTCTCCGTAACTAAGGTTTCTTCTTCATAGCGCAAAACATGCTTCATCTTTACGAGAAACCCGAGAAGTAAAGTCGTTCAAAGAGAGCCTAAGACGATGTGTTCGTATTGCATCCAGCTACGACTAGACTTGGGACTTGGGCTATGTTGGGTCAAGACGAGCCCGATGGGCCTTGGCTAGGACCGTGTCATCTCGACACAACTCACTTCACCTCCGCAAGCCCAAGCATGGTCCACTAGCACACCAGGCTATCATCGTGCCGTGCCAGCCCAGGCTCAACCCTTTTTGCACTGTGGTGGGGTGGCAAGTTGGCAAGTAGGATTAGAGGGAGCGTGGTGGTGGGCACCTGGGCTGGGCCGCCATCGCCATGGAGGAGCACAACCGCCACTGAGGGCCTCGCCGTGGTAGCCATGTCGCCGCGTGGAGTGTCGTCATCGCCGAGGGCGTCGCCGTGGAGGATGTCTCCACATCAAGACCATGGCCACCCGAACGTCGAGCTCCATCGCCCCCACCCTAGTACCCCACCGCTCGGCTCTCCAGATCTGGTGTGGGGAGGCGGACATGTTACTGAGATGAGGCCATGGCCCATGGGGTTGAATGCTCAGCTGCGGCCATGGAGGAGGAGCGCATGCCGATGGCGTGGGTTGGCGAGTCGACGAGGGTGCAGGCGGGGCGCCGGACTCAGGTGTGAGAGACGACATTCTTACACCCCGGTGTAGAGTACCACTGGTTAGAAAAAGAGTACAGTAACTATATGCACATACTGACATACATAGACTAGTTGATCTTGAGATTCTCCTGGTCTGCTATCGCTTTCGCGATCTCAGGATCATCGAGCTGATGTTGCGTCTGTTCATCTACGCTCTTCCAATATTTGAGGTATGTGAGTGCCTCAACAATCTCAGGTGTGAGAGACGATATTCTTGGCTCGAGTATCCTCCCCACCGTACTAAAAGTGGCTTCTGATGAGACAATCGACACCGAAACCACAAGTACGTCTCATGCAAAATATGATAGCACATTATAAATACGTTGGTGGTTCTTTCACCACAACAGGAGGTTAACATCATTGCCCTCCTCGAGGTCAAGCTCAGTGTCCACAAAAGGTGTGTCAAGGTAGTGGTTGATCTCTACTCTTGGATTCTATTGTGGCTTGCTTGACGTATGAGAGAACGAACTGGATGTCGGGTCTTTAGCTTCTCCCACACATTGGAAGTGCTCAAATTGCGCTATCCTTGTTGCGTTGTTGAAGCATTTGTTTTCAATTGACTTGTGCTGCCAACTTTTTCATAATACAAATCAAAAACTAAAAAAACTCATCATGAATATGAGTGCAAGCCTCAGAAAAATCAAGATCAAATGCTTCCCCCATTCCCTCATAAGCCCGCTTTCAGATCTGCTAATTTTCTCCGATGATCAAATATAGTACCAACACAGAAGAGATGTGGAACATCTTGAAAATATTTTAAAAAATTTCTCTATGTTGGTTCAATAATAGGTTTTAAAACGACATCGTTTCTATTTTTCTTGAAAGCACTAGCAATAGTTCAAAGACACTCGATGACTAAGCAAGAAGTAGGATTGTAAACACCAGATAAAATTGTGGTTGCATCATAAAAAACTTTGAAAAATTCACAAAATGACCAACAACTATCCAATCCGCTTTAGTAACCAACTGCTTACCATAATTAGTATTTGACGAAGAGAGTGATGATGTACTCATACTTCACGCACCACTCCAACATAATATATGTGGAGTTCCACCTCACCTTCATGTCGATGTTGAATCTTCTTGGCCTCTTATTGTTGGCCCTACAGTAGTCTGCGTATTGGTCATATCTTGGGGGCCAAATATGTAATGAATTGGATAGCATCGCATATGTTGTCTAAATTAGATTTCATTACCTTTAAACCTACATGCATGATGAGATTAAGGGTGTGGCACATACATCTCTGGTGGATAACGAAATCACCTTTGTAGGACTGTAGATGCGATGTGAGAACCTCCATGGCCATCGTGTTAGATGAGGCATTACCTGGAGTGATGATAATAATTTTGTTATCTATTTTAAAATCTCGATAACCTCTAATGCGCGTTGTGCGATGGCCTCTCTAGTGTGTGCCTCATTGATTGACATAAACCCTACGACTTGCTTGTTCAAGTTGTAATTGTCATCCAATTAATGTGCAACAATACAAAGATAGACTGCCATTTGATGGGATGAAAGTCCATATATACGAGGTTAAAGCAAAAAAAATATAAATTTCAAGAAGTTCTCTTCCAATCTCGATACTTACATTGGTAGAATTCTACTATGTCACACTCAGTTGTTTTCCTACTAACGCGTCAGTATTGTCGGTTCTTCTACTGACACGTTAGTATTGTCGGCAAAAAACCGTGTTGGACCACTATCTCGAAACTAGAGCTTTCACCCATCCTAATCGGAAGATCCTCTGTAACTATATATAGCAGTTTCATCTCTAGCTACCTGAGGGTTGTACATCCATGTACTCATCGAACCAAAGTTAAGTTGGGTCTAGACGTTTTGCCCTTGCGTCCGTCCAACCGCTATCTTCTTCAAACATGTCTCCGCGCATCACTTGAGATGACATGTTCCTCCACCTGTGTGTGCAGATAATTTAGCGTAACAATATTTACATGTGACATATGCTACCTGATGCCCGTTCTCTATTTTTGTGTTGTACTCCATATGATGCCAACACCATGCACGTCGACCGCCAGAGCCTCCACCCACTGTTTGCACCGATGCACTGACCACGACTTTTGGGGTGGACAAATGGGCACCATCAAAGTCCTCTATACCGTCCATATGACAGTCATCCATATCATAGTCTCCATGCCCAGGGAGAGTTTGCAAGGATCAAGCTCTTGCTCATAGCAAGGAGAACTAGGGGTGCGAGGGCGTGCTCGCCTGCTCCCCCTTATGACTTCTTCTTAACAAACATATTGAGACTTGTGATTGCAAAGAGAGAAGAGAGAGTTTGTGGCTATGTGGTGAAGAAACAAGGAGATGAGGGGGATTTTATAGCAATGGAGGAGGTGAACGTTGTCTCTCTACCTCACGATTATCACTTCACTTCTTTGCCTGTCGCAAAAGCTGCCTCCCTCTGTTGCCTCTCCGCCTCACCACTGCTCCGATGTCCGCTCCGCAATGTCATTACAAAGTGCAAAAGCATGGTGATGAGCCCATTGCCTCCATGCTCTCTCTGCCTCCCCACCCATTGCCTGCTACTCTAGAACCTGCCACAACCCACAGTGGCTACTCCCTCTCCCTCTCGCTCCTACTCACTCTCCCTCTCCCTTTTCGCCTCCGTCGCCAGCCAACGTCTCTCCCGTCGCGGCGCCATCGAACCACTCGGTCTCTCCCTCCCCTACTGCCCCCACCGCTCCAGATTTGTGCACAGGCGACGAGCGTGGAGGGATGACGCCGAGGTCGGCAAGGCGGCGAGTGTGGAGGCGAGACGTTGAGTTCCACCGTCTCGCCCTACCGCTTGACTCTCCAGATCTGGCGCGGGGAGGCGGATGCACCGACGGCGAGAGACAACGGTAACAAACTCCAAATCTAGCGTGGGGAGGCGGTCACGCCGGCGACAAGCAGGGAGACAACCTCTCTAGTGTTGCCGCAGGTCGTGTGCCACGTGCCCCTACCATGGGCCGCCATGCCCTATTGTGTGCCCTGCTGCGGTCAATGTTGTATTTGGACGGTTAAATATATTTTATACTGTGCCAGTCCAAATACAATCACATAAATATACTGTACTGTATTTTAAATCGTACCGACAACCGACCCAAAAAGACCGATCCAAGTCCCACATCTAGCTCGAGGCTTTTCTCCACCCATTGGCCTCTCCCTGTTTCGTGTCTTGTGCCTTCCCTTCTTTTTCCTCTTGGGCTCAGCTCGCCTCTCGCCCTCCGCTTTTCTCTCTCTTCTTCTCTCATCTCACCCTAGGCACGCGCGCCGCCGCCGCGGCCGCCGCCGCCCTGCCTGATCCCGCCGCCTCCGATCCCCTCCGCTCCGATCGCCTGAGGTCAGCCCGCCCCCTCCCCAGCTGCCCCCGCCCTCCTCTCCCTGTCGCTTTCGATTCTCTTGGGATTTCTCCGTGCCTGTACGGCCACGCCGCCCTTGATCTTGGCGTGCTGGTTCCAGGGTTGGCTCTTGTCTGTTTGGCCTGTAGGATCCCCGCCGGTCGGGGAGGTTTTTGACCTTGATTTGATTCGTTCAAGGCGTGTGCAGTAATCGGAGCTGGATGGTTAATGGGGTTGGGCCGTTGGTGCCGATTGGTTGTGTCGTGATGGACTGACGCTCAGTTTTCTGTAGGTTAGATTGATGCCTCGTTGAGTAGTAGAGCGGTGGTTGCTGCTGCTACGCTGTTGGCTCTTGATGCTGGCGTATCCCGTTGCCTGCAAAGTTTCCTTCTTTTGTTTTAGTTGTTTTGTGGTGCTTGGATGGAATTCGAAACTAGGAGGTCAATGGCATATTGGCATGCCATGCGATTTTTGGTGTTGAGGGACGGTTTGTGTGATTACGATTGAAAAAAAGAGATCACATTAGATTAGCAAAAGACCAAAGCTCTGAGCTCAATGAGGAGAGCAGCGTGTCAAAGGGATCCCGGAAGTGTTTCAACCTGATATGTTTCCTCTTGTTCGTTAACTGATTGCGATTCTTGCTTTTAAAGTCGATGGGTGAATTTGTAGCTTATTTATGTTTTTCTTAGATAAACAACAACTTGTATCTGGTTCTTTGCTTAATCATGCAATATTTTTCTTCTCCATATCTCCTTGGATCAATAATTGCTATTCTCCGGTTTAGAAACGTAATCTTAGTTCGTATCTATGATGCACCAACACGGACACGTGTTGGACACGGGATTCGCCATTTTCTAAAAAATGGCGACACGGTGTGTGTGTGTATATATATATATATATATATATATATATATATATATATAAAATTTCAGATGCATGAAGAAGATCTAAATTTCAGATCTAGGAAGGAGCATGAAGAAGAATGGAGAGGAAGGGGCATGAGACTCACCGGGCTCACCACCGGTCACCGGAGGATGCAGTCGCCGCCAAAGGATGCAGCTTGTGGCCTGTAGCTTGGGGACTGGTTCGGCTAGGGTTAAGAGGAGGGAGGGGTTCAGTTGGGCTAACCGTTTGGGCTAAATGGGCTGGGCCGAATGTCTCATACGTGTCCGAAATACATTTTCGTTTTTTTCCGGACGCCTAATTTTGGATACGCCGCAAATACGTATCCGCGTGTTGGAGCCGTGTCCGTGTCCGATACGGACTCGTCGGTTCCCTGCTATGTCCGTGTATCAGAGGTTCGTATTGCCCACAAGAGGTGTTAATGATGCTCATTAAACATATCAACAACTGTTTAGTGCAAACATGGTTGTTTACATGATTAATGTTATAGCTCTGCTACAATTTCGAGCATCTGAAATTCTAAATTAGGCCATTGTATAGCTACGCAGGCTATTCGCTATCATGAAGAAGTTATTATTCTTAGTATCAGAATTTAGCAGCGGTGAAGGTAGATATTTCATCTATGCTAGTAGTACTTAAGGAACTTGCATGAAGTGTGCAGCTATATGTTTAGAGCTGTTTGTCATGTTTAGGTAATCAAAAGATTGCACAAAATATGCATAGGGACAATTATGCTATTAGATGTACATACAGATATCTTGCACTTTCCTTTATTAGCGTGTCTTTCTCTCTTTGACGATTAGGATTATTAAATGCTATTACATAACACATTAGTATATTACTCAACATGTTAGTCATTACTGACTAATTTCAATTCTCCTCCTTGACATTTTAATGGAATCCTGTATAGTGAGATCTGGGAGTTTGCACATCACATGCATTTTCTTATACTAACTGATGATGTTTATCCCCTGTGATGATGGAAACTGGAAAGTGTAGTTTTTCTTTGGAAATGAATTAGTTATGTCATGTTGGTTTCCTCTTTCACATTCTTGTCTTAAGAGAAGTGGTAGTCTGCATTGTTTTGTAGGATTTAATAGTAGTTGACCCTAGACATGTTGTCTGAGTTGTTATTTTTTTTCCGAAGGTTTGTGCTTGGCTTTTTGTTGCTAATTTTGGAACATATTCTCTGTGTTTCAGTTAAACAAAAGGCTTCACAATTGCTGGGAATCTACCTGTACAGCTGACTTCAAGGATGGAAAACCGACCAAATGGCTCTGTAAATTTTGCGGAGAAGAACCAGGAAAATGAGAGGTCTACGGATACCAATGAGCCTGAAGAAGTAGCAGACATATTTGTTTATAGAGAAGATGTTGTCAGGTTGAAGTCAAAAGAGGATGCCCGTGGGTTGGTGATGGAAGTAGCGGGGGAATACGATTCCGAAGGTAGCATCACTGATGATGATACTGATACTGAGGAGCATGAACATAAAAGTGCTAATAGGACTGAAAATGATGGCGCTGATGGTGATAATGCCAGTAATGGAGTTGATGTTGACAGTCAGAGTTCTTTGCCTGATAACAAGGTTAGGGTGTTATGGATTGATGGTACAGAGAAGACAGAAGATATTGACAGTGTGATTGTCGTTGACAGAAGTTTCCTACATGGAGATATAGTTGCTTCTGCCTCAGATCCAACTGGTCAGATGGGGCTTGTTGTGGATGTCAGTCTTGTGGTTGATTTGCAAGGTGCTCATGGAGAAATGATAAAGGGTGTATCCTCTAAAGATTTGAGACGCATCAGGGAATTCAATGTGGGTGATTATGTTGTCTCTGGGCCATGGCTTGGTCGAGTTGATGAAGTCTTGGATAATGTTAATGTGTTGTTTGATGATGGTTCCGTCTGTAAAGTTGCCAGGGCAGATTCGATGCGCCTAAGACCAGCATCAGGGCCATTGCATCCAGATACAGCCTGTCCCTTTTATCCGGGACAGCGTGTGAAGGCAGTGTCCTCATCTGTTTTCAAAGCATCCAGATGGCTTAATGGATTGTGGAAAGCAAGTCGTCTTGAAGGTACTGTCACAAAGGTGGAAACCGTTGCTGTTATAGTCTATTGGATTGCATCTGCACACTTCGGTACAAATCAAGAATCTGTTCCTCCTGAGGAGCAGAACCCAAAGGATCTGACTCTTTTGTCATGTTTTTCATATGCAAACTGGCAATTGACTGATTGGTGTCTTCCTTACCCATACACGTCATCATGTACAGATGATGCTTTTATGGAAAGTTCAGAAATGAAAGAGCTAAACTCTGATGAGTACTCAGGTCTACCATCTGATATTCCTGAATCTGCCATTAATGTTCAGGCTGAACAAGCTCAAAACGCTAATACAAATGCAAATCCCAGGCGGACAGATGGTGATTCTCTTGCTGATGGATCAAATATGTCAGATGGAGATAATTCATGTGTAGCCAAAGAATCAGAATCAAGCACTACTGTATCAAACATTCCAAAGGAGGGAGTGCAGGACAATGCAACTTATAGAAAAAAGCTTAGGAAAGTTTTTGTCAAAAAAGACAAAAGAGCAAAAAGAAGAGATGAGAGCTTTGAAAGAGCCCTGCTCATCGCAAATACATATACCAAGGTTGATGTAATATGGCAAGATGGGACAAAAGAATATGGTGCAAGTTCAACGTCACTGATCCCAATCCACAGTCCAAATGACCACGAATTCTTCCCGGAGCAGTATGTCGTGGACAAGGTCTCTAATGATGTTGATGATTCTTCTGAAACAAAGCGTGTGGGTCTTGTTAGAAGTGTTAATGCGAAGGACCGAACTGCATCTGTATCATGGTTTAAGCCTTCACTACACCCAGAGGAGCCCAGGGAAATTGAGTGTAACGAAATTGTGAGTGCGTATGAACTGGATGGCCATCCAGATTATGATTATTGCTATGGAGATGTCGTTGTCCTCTTGCCATCTGTTTCCCTAACTCTTGAATCAACCAATGGTGAAAACACCATGGAACTGGACAAGAATGTAGATTCTGCAGAAGCATCAGCTGCTTCATATGCGGTGGCCCCTGACGTTGGGGCAGAGGAACTGTTTCCACAGAAGGAATCCAGTTTGGAATTTACCAGCCTCTCATGGGTTGGAAATATAGTGGGCTTCCAAGACGGTGAGATTGAAGTCATTTGGGGTGATGGGTCGATGTCAAAGGTATTACACAATTTCTATTAAAGTAGCAAATATCATCATTTGTGTGGAAGAACTAGCATTAGGAGCTCAATGTATCACATAGTTACCGGATTCACTATAAAATCCCATGAATCGCGAACCGGATTCATCGAACCTGAACCGGTTTAGGGTATGGGGTTCGTGTTCGCTGTGGAAATTGGAAAAAAAAATGGCGAACTACGAACCTGAATCCCGTATCGCGACTCGGAAGAATCGCGTTTCTGGTAACTATGGTATCGCATAATTGCTGCTGAACTGTTTATCATCAACTATTTGCCTTGTCAATCTATTGAGGCTTGTCCAGCCTGACCTTTTTTTGGTTGCTTGTGTTCCTCTTACTGCTTCACCTGAGCCTTGCTGAAAACTAATCTGCTTCATCATGCATTACCTTTATTTTTGTTAATGGGTTCCTCTTGTTATTTCAGGTTGGGCCTCATGAGATATATGTTGTTGGCCGAGAAGATGATGGTGCCTCACTAGATGATGGAACTGCCACTGACGGTGCTAGCTGGGAGACTGTTGATGACAATGAAATGGACTTGCTTGATGATTCTGCAAAGGTATTATCTGCTGCCAGACTGTCATTGTTGTTTTGTCCCGTCATTCCTCTGCGAAGCACCTTTTAGTTTCCTTTTGTTCCATTTATCGATCACTGTCTTCTCTTTCAGGATGATTCACAAATTGTAACTGAGAATGGCATTGAAAGGGAAAATGAGTCATTTAATTCCCAGGATGGAAGTTCTGTCGCGACTGGTCCACTCTCTGTTGCTTTTGGCTTTGTGACCCGACTGGCAAGTGAGCTCTTTGCTCGAGGTAAAAAACATTTAGATGGATCAAACTCAGATGCTATGGATGAAGTTGAGTCTCACCAGTCTAATGAGGTTTCAGAATCTGGTGATGATATTGATAAAATCGAGGGGGGAAACCACATGGCAACATCGGAGTGCGCTGCTGTGGCAACAAATGACTCTTCTGCTGGGAAGTCTGAAGATGTGGTTATGGCTGACGAGCCTGCAAATTCAGATTGCTTCAAACACTTTGATGTTCTGCAGTGTCCTCCCGACCATCATTACCTTGAAAACACAGCACAGGTAAGTTCATTGTTGTGCATTTATAATTTATATTATTTTCTTACATTGCCATACTTATATTACACTCTTGTATTTCATCTTAAAACCATTTGATTTCAAGAGCATGCTTATTTTTATTAATTTCTTTGGCTAGTTTAATATTTTGTGGGTATTTTAGTTTCTTGCTTACAAACGGCTAAACAATGTTCTAGCAGGGTATCGGTGGTAGAAAGTGGGTAAAAAAAGTACAGCAGGAATGGAACATACTTGAGAAGAACCTACCAGGTCTGTCATTACTTCCTCCAATTGCACCTCTCTCTCATGGAAACCATAAAAGGGTAATTGACAAGCATATTATGATTTTGCTGATGTTCTTTTTACTGCAATTGTAGATTATATTTATGTCAGGGTATTTGAGGATCGTATGGATCTCATAAGAGCCGTGATTATTGGAGCAAGTGGAACCCCTTACCAAGATGGCCTGTTCTTCTTTGATTTCCACCTTCCACCTGAGTATCCACAAGTTCCTCCGGTAATTGCAATAATTACATTACCCCATTATGCTTCTTTGCTTTCCATCTCTATTTTGGTTATCATAGCTGCTGGCAATTACATTACCCCATTGAGGCATTGAGCACGATATTCTGCTGACATTGCCTGCAACTTCCCCGTTATTGGCATTTATTGCCAAATCTGCAGTCGGCGTACTATCATTCTGGCGGTTTGCGTGTAAATCCAAACCTTTACGTGGATGGGAAGGTTTGCTTAAGCCTCTTAAATACCTGGACTGGCAGAGGGAACGAAGTATGGGATCCATCATCGTCTAGTATTCTTCAAGTACTAGTTTCACTTCAGGGCCTGGTTCTCAATGAAAAGCCCTATTTTAATGAAGCTGGATATGAGAAGCAAGTCGGTACTGTTGAAGGGGAGAAGAATGTACTGCCGTACAATGAGAACACATATCTGCTGAGCTTGAAATCCATGTTGTATATCTTGAGGCGGCCTCCTATGGTAACACAACTTCCCCTCTTGAGAGCTAATGCATTTGTTTGGTGTTATTACTGAGTTAATTTAACTTTATTTAATCCTTTTGATGTTCTGATTGTTTACGCCTATTATTTCTGCAGCATTTTGAGGATCTCGTAAAAAGCCACTTCTGCAACCGTGGCCACTACATTCTCAAAGCTTGTGAGGCCTATTTGCAAGGAAATGTGGTTGGCACACTCACTGATGATGCCTGTACCACCGAGAGGAGCATGGAGCACTCTTGCTCTGTGGGTTTCAAACTTGCATTAGCAAAAATTTTGCCACGATTGATTACAGCCCTGAAGGACGCAGGAGCAAACTGCGACCAATACGAGCACCTCGGGAAAACAGAAACTGCTCAAGAATGTTGAACACCGAGTGACTTGTATTCAAATCCTTTTTTGGTTTCAGAAAGATGATAACTTCACCCGCTGTTTGGGTATAAAATGTACATTCAGCATTTATTTCTTGTTTGTATTAGGACATTTGGAAGATGTGGTTCCAAATGAATTCATCTCTTCCAAACTGGGAATTGAGGTGCCCTGTACAGTTTATGTTTTTGTTAAGCTTGTGGGGTTCTTTAAAGGCCAGGATAGCATGCCAAATCTGAATCAGGCTTAGAAATTCCAGGAATAGAGATGCGAGGTCACCTAATGATTAATAGCTCTAGAAGAAATTTTACCTGGCAATGGACATGTGTACTTGAGAAATACAGACGTTCATGGCCTCTTCTTAATGGATGAACTGTTGTGTTAATAATATTGTGTTAGTGTTTTGCATGTTAATTGAGTTTGAATGAGTCAGTATAAAACTTGCATAGCACTGTACAGAGGTGTGAGGCCGTGTGACAGTGCAGGTTGTGTTGTTTCATCTATATGTAGCAGTGTTCGGTTGTTTAGTTAGTGGCCTGAGTCTTGTGGGTTAGTTGCGTGAATTGTGGATCAAGCAAGGCTCGGTGAGGAGTGGGTCTTTGATATGTAATCCTTATGCGTTAATTTTCTTTCTGAGCTGAGGAATAACAGAGAAAAACGACGCAAGAAGTGTTCGCTTCGTGGTTGTGTGCTTCTCTGTGTTCATCGATTTCTAGTGATTTGGAAGTTGAGTAATTCTAATATTTGGTATCATAGTCTGTTTCTTGATCGGTGCATGCCTAAGATCTTGTGATGAGGTAACGTCGGGTGCGACGGTGAAGGAGAGTTTTACACTGCATTATTTGATGTTTACGAAGAGCAATTACATAGTTTGTGCAATCAAGATGAATGCATATACGAGGGATGAAGGTGTACTTGAGGGCTCAAAGAGTATAAGATACGATTGAGGACGACACCGTTGATGTGCACAAAGATCAGATGGTCTAATGGCTATCTATGGAGGCATCCTGGCCAAAGTTACGTGGGATGCGTTAAAGATTATGCATCTATGCGCCAATTGTGTGAAGGAGGCAAAGCTAAATACCCTCAAAGCTGAGTTCGAGGGGCTACGCGTGAAGGAGACGGAGTTGGTCGACGATTTCGCCATCCAATTGACAACAATCGTCAACAAAATTCGAGGGCTCGGTAAGAAGGTGGAGGAGATGTATGCTGTGAAGAAATTCCTTCGAGCCGTGCCGTCAAAGTTCCTTCCAATTTCCTCTACCATAGAACAATTTGGCGACATCAAACACATGACCACGGAGGAGGTCATCAATCGTCTCAAGGCGTATGAGGAGTGTACGCGTGGAAGCGGGGACAACGATGATGAACATGTATTGTTGACAAGCGCTGAGTGGGAGGCCCGATTGTCGAAAGGCGAAGGCGAGGGCTTCTTCGATGGTGGTGGTCGAGGCTGTAAGAATCGAAAATTCGACAAGGCTATAATTGTAACAATTATGAGCACTTCGCTTCGGAATGCTGCAAGCCGAAGAAGGTGGAGAAGGCACATCCACATTTTGTTGAGGCAGATGACGACGATGAACCGGTGTTGCTCATGGTCAAGATGATGCTCAACGAGGAGACGCTGAAGTAGCGACAATAAGATTAAGATGGTGAATGTTGTGTTAGTGTTTTGCATGTTAATTGAGTTTGCATGAGTCAGTGTAGAACTTGCATAGCACTGTACACAAAGGTGTGAGATCTTGTGATAGTGCGAGTTGTATTGTTTCGTCTGCATTTAGCAGTGTTCAGTTGTTGAGTTAGTGGCCCGAGTCTTGTGGGTTAGTTGTGAAACATCCTCAAAATTTCAAAGAAATCAAATTTGTTTCAAGTTTCGGTTTTGAAATTCGTTTATTTCCCAAATAAGCAAACCCAAACTCATCTCCGTTTTCCTCACCCGAAAGCGCCTTTGCGCCATGCACTTCCTCTGCCCATCCACCTCGCGTCATCCTCCCCTCGTCATCACCCTTCCCGGCGCTGCCGTCAGCTGCAACAGCCACCGCCACCTCGCCGTGCCACCTCTCCTCCTCCATCAATGCGTCGCTTGCCCCAAGCTGCCAGCGCCATGTCCCTCCCATACCGTCGCCAGGTCGCGCCGTGCCAGCTCCCGATCTGCTCCAGTGAGAGAGCCTCGCCACCGCAATACTACCTGTGCGCACCCATGCCTCCACCTCCTCCCTCCCGTCCGGCGTAGAACCCTCTCGACCGCCACCTTGCCGCACACACGCCGCTCGCTCCGCCCACCTCCCACTGCTCCCACCGCCTCTTCACCGGCTATAAAAGCCGCCCGCTCGCTCTTCCTTCCCCACACCAAGCCCCAGCCACCCCCCTCTACCCCCTTCGTCTCCGAGCCCGACAGATTCAAAAGAATCACCGCCGCCCCAACTCCCTTCCCAACCGACCATAAGGCGACTCCGCCTCCCCCATCCAGCACCCCACCACCACCTTCTCCCCTCCCCCACCACCTCCAGCCTTGGCTCCGCCCGAGCTTCACCGGCGCCACCCTCTTCCCTCACTGCCGCCACCAACCCGTCACCCAAAAATCCCAAACCCACTCAAAAATCCAAGTGGGAAGGCACTTACCTCAGTGGACCTTCCCCGCGTTGTCTCTCGCCTCCGTCGGAGCGCCGCTAGGCCCCGCTCCCCCCTCGTTCTCTCCGCGTGAGGGCGCTGCTGAGGCGCTCTGGCCTTTCGGCCGAGCGCCCTCAGGCCTTAAGAGACTGACCGAATGGGCCAATGGGCTGTGGGCCAAGCGGGCTCAGCCCATTTTCCAGAGCCACGCCTTGGAATGCCATGTTGAATAGATAAAACCCTCACCCCACATATTAAACTACCCATTCTTGTCCACATAAAATAATAGTAACTATTCCACAATGTCATACAAAAACTCCTTTTTTAAAAACTGATAAGGAAGATTGCTTGGGACCAATAGGTTTTTGTGGAAAGTGAGGGTTGAGACCAAGAGGTTGGGCAACCCAATAGACTTATGTTAAAAGTGAGACATCGGTGAGATCAGGAGGTGGACAACCACGAGTTGGTAAATGTCTCATCACCTCACCGATTGTCAAGTAAGGACAAGAAACTTGTGCCAAGTAATCAAACACAGATCTCGCTCAACCACAGGCGTGGTTTATCCAACTTGTCTTAGTATACTGCTATCCCGATTGAATATCTACAGGCTGTCAACTGCTCTTGTGTGATAGAGCAGCCGCAGAGTGGGGTGAGTCAGGAGTGAGCTTGTTCGGCCACTCGCTGAATTTCACAACGGTATGGACCCGTCAGCTTCGGAGTGCGGATTCCACCATTGGCCGGTGGTCTCCGATGCTGTATGGACCTTGAACCTACCGGGTAGATGCTAGAAAGGTTGAGCAGTGAAAATGCTTGTTATCTCAACTCAGTCGCACGCTAACTTGTTGCGTGTATATAGCTTGACAGTATGAGTTTGAGATATGTTGTGGGTAAAGTTAGACAACTCTGCAGAGTATATCAAATGATATTCGAATACGCTGTGCTTCCGGTTAATGAAGCTGTGTTCTTTGGTGATTCCAATTTGCAAGGCATAAGTAGTTTTTACAGATGTTAATTGGTAAATTCAGATCTTATAAACCCATGTGGCTATGCAAATTATTGTTTCACTGTTTTTACGTATTGTACAGCTTTTAAATTCTACTGTTGCATTCCGCTTATACATGTACTGGTAAAACTGTACCCTTCCGTTGGTAATCCAAACATGTAGTTAAATAGAACTTCCATGCAACTTGCTGGGTACGGTTGATGTACTCATTCTTGCTATTCTTTAGCAGAAGAATTGTGGGAGGAACCAGGTGACCCCTACGATCAGGAGGGGCCGTTAGACGGTGACGACTATTGGTATTATGGTCTCTTTTACCCCCAAGCTTGCCTGTGGTTTCGGCACAGACGGTTGATGTACTCATTCTTGCTATTCTTCAGCAGAAGAATTGTAGGAGGAACCAGGTGACCCCTACGATCAGGAGGAGCCGTTAGACGGTGACGACTATTGGTATTATGGTCTCTTTTACGCCCAAACTTGCCTGTGGTTTCGGTACTATTTTTGTTGTATTATATTTGGGCTTGAATGCCCTCTTCTGCTCTCAAACTGGCTGCTTGGCCTTAATTGCTATAATAAAAGTTTGTCTCTTGTTGCAATCGTCTGCTTGCTTGTGAAACCACGACTTTATAACTGTATATCATGGACAGTTTCAAAGATACTAGCAGTCCCAATTTTTGGAGCTGTTACAAGTTGCATGAATTGTGGATCAAGCAGAGCTCGATCGGCGTGGGGTAGGTCTTTTGATTTGTAATTGTTATGCATTAGTTTTCTTTCTGAGTTGAGGAATAACCGAGAAAAACAACGCAAGAAGTGTTGGCGTCATAGCTGTGTGCGCGCTTCTCTGTATTCATCGATACCTAAGTGGGTTAGTGTGAATTGTGTCCACGAGTTCGCGTTGAGTAATCCCTACATGAACTGCTATTTCCTCACTTTCAGTTTCGGAAGGCTGATTCGGTAGGTGAATGGGTGAAAGATTTTCAAATGCCAAACAGCCAAAGTGTGGTTTCTTGACAAACGAATCTCTTGAGTTGTTATATGTTTGACTTTGATTATCCAGTAATCTTTCTACTGACAAATTTATCTGGTCAAAGTAACGGGAGTAACAACTGGTTCACGGTGCAACCGTGCCCAAATTCCTGTCTGGTACGTCTCCTGTTGGGTTGCTTCTTCCCATTGCGAAATACTGAAACATTTTCCCTCTCTTGACCGTGAACCGGAATAGTATAGTCCAAAGCCAGAGGGCACAGATGCGATTCCAGCCTGATCTCTGAATTAAAAGAAAGAAAAGACATTACAAGCGTTGCTCTTGTTGGAAGAGTTCAACGAGCAAGGAAGGATATTTGATCAATCCTAGCTACTTAGCTAGAAATGCTTTGCCCAATCGGCCTACCCTGCCCAGCCCAAGCCTGCTTCGGCTAAATGTGAGAAGAAGAGGCTGGACAATCTCACAACCTCGCATCCTCTTTCTCATAAACAAAGGAAAATTAAGGAGCAGACAGTCAAACCTGACAAGTTTGAATTGAACTCAAGAATCAAAACGGGCAAGCCCAATGACGATCGTATAGATCGATTGCTAGACAAGCAAGTGGCGGCAACTATCCGTACGTTGACTTTGTTGGCGGAGCATGCATGCCCCAGTTGTATCGTCTCATTTCTTCGTGCAGGTGCAGCAGATACGTCCGTCCATGGATTGACTTGCGTATGTCTGCACCGGCGAGGCGGCGACTACTTGCATCATTGCATGAGTACTTGGCCGATCCAGAGAGAGAGAGAGAGAGAGAGAGAGAGAGAGAGTGATTTTGACCCAGCAGCTAGCTAGCTAGCTAGCACCGTCAGTGTCGACCGTAACAGTACAGTCGGTACACCACCAAATTGTTAGTCCATCGGGTCAATAATATCACAGTAAAACCAGCTGACCGATCTAGCTAGCTAGTGCGTTGCTTCCGTATTGTACAGAGGCAGTGGCGAATTCAGAAATGAAGCAAGTGGTGGGATGCTAGCGGTTCATTACGCGGCGACTACTCAGCTTCCACATGCAGTAATCGGTAAACGTGCTTGAGCGTGCATACATTTCCTTGACTCGTTCGATTTATATTCTATTCTTGAGCTTAATTGGCATTAGCTAGCATCGAGTATTTTCCTTAGATAGCAAGTGACGCAGGTTTGCATATATAACTAATATGGACTCGACATTTAATGATCCAGGTGTGCATAGTCCAGTAACACGCATCTCTGACACAAAACAAGCAACGTCGTGCCACACGCATATGATAACACACACGATTGCACGCAAAGCCGGCCGTTCCGTTCGATCGATCGAGGCTAATTATTTGTCTAAGCAAAACTCGGGACGCATGCATTTGGTGCTCAAGGAAGCATGGAGCTGGCTAATATTATAGTAGCTCTAGATGGCCACCAACTAGTTCACATAAAATCTTAAACTGGTGAGGAAATACAAATATTTTACTTATATTTTGAAATAACCTAGAAGTTTTGAACATTTCAAAAAATTTAAATCTTTTCCTTTTCAGAAACTCCAGCTCAAAACCGCTTTCCTCTTTCGGCCATTCCGTTTCTCTCCACCGGAAGCGCCTTTTCCTCCGGGTGCCTTCTTCTTTCTCCTCCCAGCGTGTCACCGCCCCGACGCCAGCATCACCTCCTCTGCTGCCGTCACTCGCCACCTCCCGCACCACCGCACCGCCACCAGCTCCTTCTACCGCCTTCGCCACGCTACCTCGCCCTACCACCTCTCCCTCCCCTGCACCGTCTAACCTCCGCCGGCCAACCACGTCGCCACCCATGCGCCGAGCTCTCCTCCACCCTCCACTGCTCCCATCGCCATTCTCCGGCTATAAAAGCCCGCCCAGAGATTGCCTTCATCTCCACCTCCCACCACACCACCTCCCCTTACCCTCCCGTCACCGGCACTGGCCGAATTTGAAGCTTTCCCCGCCGCCTCCTTCTCGACTGAGGTGAGCTATGAGGTAAAATTTGCCACCTCCCTACTTCCCCTCCCTCCCAACTCCGCAGTGGCTCCGCCTCACCACTGCGGTTCTTTTCCCCACCTTGTCCCACCCCTCCCTCACCGGAACCTTGCCAGCCACGGCTTTCTCACGGCTCACGCCGCCATGCCACCTCAGGCTGCCCCAAGCACCCACACTACCACCCCTAGGACCCTCTTGCCACACCGATGCTTCTCCGCCACTCACCCTCGCCGGAGCGCCGCCGTATCGCCGCCGCCTCCTTCCCCTGCTCCGGCCGTGCGCCTCCACCGCCGCTGCCCCACCTCCGCACCTCCTCCGCCCCTCCAAAGCCTCAAAATGGATTCACCACACCACCGTGATTCTCACTACACCCTCCGCCACCGCCGCCTTTCTCCCGCTCAGCTCAGGCGAGCACGCGGGCCTCTCGGCCGCACGGCTCAAGCTGCTAGGAGTTGGGCCGTTATGGGCTGGCTTTTGGCCGTGGGCCGCAACAGTAAATGGGTCCGACCAATTACTGTTCATACCCATGTCGATAATTACTATTCACAGCACAGTAATCTGATTAGTGTTCACTAACTGAAAACAGTAATTATCATTACTGTTCACAATTGAAACAATACCCTAGTACTAATCACTACCTAGTTTTCGTTCATGATCAGTAAAAAAATATCACTATTCATTGTCCGATACTATTTATCCCTAAAACCCTAATTTGACACTATATATATCCATTTCTCCCGTTTCGAGCTCAGGAATCCATTTCTTCACTCCGTTCAGTCCAATTAAATACCAGATAAATACCCATCCTCCTCACCACCTTCCTTTGTGTTTTTTTTTCATTTTTATTTACTTGCATGTTGTTTCCAGCTCATTCCTTGTCGAGCCGGATTTTATTTGGTTTATTTTATTTCTTTTTACGCTAGGTCATGACTTCGACAACCAGACTCCAGAAGACGCCGGACAAGACTAGTATTTAGAAGATTTTGTGCAAGAAGGCAAGTCGTATTCCTTGATCATTTTGAACCAACATTCATGTATTTATATTATTACTTTCATTATTGTATTTGTGTCAATTACTTTAAATATTAAAATAATACTTTTGAATGCCATGATGATTAGAATAATCCCATTACCCCACAAGCCCACCTACTCTTATAGGCTATATTCAACTTGACAAGTTTAGGTTACATAAAATAATGACTAGATATTTAGTTTTGTCACCAAAAATGTGTTTGTAAATCTTGAAAAGCAGTATTGGCTTTTCGCCAATGGTTTTAGCGGAACGTTGAGGGTTGGGACCAGGAAGTTGGACAACCCAATAGACTTGTGTTAAAAGTGAGTCAAATGTGAGATCAAGCGGGTGGACAGCCACGAGTTGGTGTTGGTCCATTTTCTCACTAGAGACAAGTAAGAACAAGAACCTTGTGCCAAAGTAACAGACATAGAAACCGCTCAACCACATGTGTGGTCATTACTCCCTGGCTTAATACACTGCTCTTCCATTTGAATATCTACAGGATGTCAACTACTCTCGTGTGTTAGAGCAGAAGGAATTGGGGTGGGACAGGAGTGAGCCTGGAGGGACACTCTCTGATCTACACAACGGTATGGTCATGTCAGCATCAGAGTTCGCATTCCACAGTGGACCGGTGGTCTCTCGAGGGCTGTATAGAGTAGAACCTACCGAGCAGAGGCTAGAAAGATTGAGCAGTGAAAATGCTTTGTTATCTCAGCTCAGTCGCACGCTAACATGTTACGTGTCTATGATCTGACAGTATGAGTTTAAGGTATCTTGTGGGTAAAGCTGAGCAACTATGCAGAGTATAATTAATAGTATTCGAATACGTCGTGCTTCCGGTTAATGAAGCTGTGTTCATGGGTGATTCCAATACACGAGGCATAAGTAGAGTTTTTGAGATGTTAAGTTGGTAATTGCAATTGTTGAGAAACCCACTGTTGTTATTATTTATTATTATTTTACTATTTTAAAGTTAAACTGCTTTAACTGCAAAATGCATCCATATATGCATGTTAAGGTAAACCATAACTATCAATTGAACTCTTTGCATGTAATTATTTAGTTTTTCCATATGGCTTGTTGAATACGGTTGTAGTACCCATTCTTGCAAAATCTACAAACCATTCACAGAGTAAGTTTGAAAAAATACCGAGGATCTTGTTGAGCAGGATTTTGGTGGATCCCCGGATGGCAACGACTACTGTTATTTGGTCTCGACTGCGCTCAAGTGTGCCTGTGGTTTGAAGTTCTTTTGTCTTTTATTATATTAACTTTGGGCTTGGATACGTGTCAGTGTTAAAACTGGCTGTTAAGCCTTAATCTTGTGTAATAAAATGTTGGTTTTTGTTGTAATCGAAAGCTTGCTTGCGACGCTGCTTACTTCGCAACTGCACATGCTGAGCGGTTGTAAAGAGTTTAACGGCTCCAAATTTTGGGAGCGTTACATATTTCAACACCCCCTCACGTGTAGACTCTATTAGGTCTAAGATGTGGAATGGAAGTGTACTACAATTATTATTATTTCTTTAATTGTGCCAACCGGGTCTTCAACTCAAGATATCTTGACTCTGATACCATATTGAATTTCATACACCAATCAGTTTACCCAAAAACTTAAGCTCATGAAAAAAAGCAGATGATTCGCTTGTACTTCAACAACACCAATAATATATGCTATGGTAATTTTGATTTGGTTTTTTTTTATGTCAAACTTAGGTTTCAAGCATATATACTACTCTACCGGTTTACCCTTGGCCGTCCTTATCATGCACGGACCAGTTTGGTTGCCGGCTAGGGTTCCCTTGCTTAGCCAGCCACGCCATCGATCATCTTGTGTAGTTTGGCTTTGGCGCCAACCCTGCAAATAAAATACGGCATCTGGACGTTTGTTGGGACCCACTCGTCGGTGTCTGGCCTCATGGTATTTATAGGGGGCGTGCAGCCTCCTCGTATTGATCCATCCATGTCAAACAAACCAACTTAATTATCTTTGCCTCCTGCCTCTCTCCAACAAAGCATCCCATCAGCTAATCATTGGTTTGTTCTAATGCATGTCTAATATATTGCAGTTTAATTTCAAATGCTATACCAATATATTGCAGTTTAATTTCATTTCCCCCTCTTACATGCATGCATCTTCTATTCGTGTATACTCTTGGACTCTTGTCTCATGCAATACATATATGCATACTAGCTTGCTGCTAGCTAGTTAATACATGCAAGTGTGCCATCTAATATATATATATATATATATATAACGTATCTAGTGTTAATGAGTAATTTAGTGTTAAGGTGTTAATACCAATCTTGATCGTTGGATCTGAATTGAACAACTAAGATTAATGCGGGTTCCCACCTCTAAACCATTTAATCACTTTGCATGCTTCCACCTTCAATGCACCTTCATTAATGCGTCTTCATTAAACATCATACATGCTCCCACCTCAAACGGTCAAGATCCAGATTCAACGGTCAAGATTGGTATTAACACCTTAGCACTGAATTACCCATTAACACTAGATACATTCCATATATATATATATATATACACACACACACACATTTTCTTAATTGGTTTTGCTTGAAATTGTCAGTGAAGTAGCTATATAGCATACATATATAGTGATTGGCAATCCTATCATATCATCGCCCCTGGATGGAGTGATGTATAGATAAATACTGCACTTGACTGGATTGTTTGTACTTTTGCTTTTCAGATTAAGGCTACTCCTAAAGAGGTGCATGCATGAGAGAGCTGCATATGCGATTAACCAAATCTTTTTCCACAAATATCCAATTCTTCCAGGATTAATTAGTCATCATGCGTGGTTTTAACTACTCGTAGCAATGTTAGTGTTTCTTACATAAACATGGCACAAAATTAATTAGCTAGTGGATGCTCCACACAAAGCATATATATAGTTCATGGTGCGTGTGCATATGTAGATATATGGTCGCCAGTAGCAGCTGCCAGCTAGTGCTCATCTCTAAAGTCCAACCACCGAGGCACAATATTTCTTTCATTTTGACACAGATAGCACTTGAGCTCAAATGATGAATTGCGCATGTCTTTGCACGCGTGCTAGTTTCAAACAAACAAAACAAAAAAGTCTCTGCACATTTTATATATGAATGCTTCTGCCTTCTCCTGGCTCTTGCAGAGGAAGGAAGGAGGCGACCGGAAAGATGTTCGCAAAAGCGGAGCTCGCCGTTCTTCTCCTGATCGTCGGCGTCGCGGCCGGGATCAGGCCGCCGCGGGTGTCGGAGGATACGCTTGAGGAGGTGGCCGGCTCGCTGGAAATGTACGTCGACAAGCTCCCTCAGATGCCAAAGATCTACGGCTACTCCATGAAATACGGCCAGCCGACGCCGGCTCACCTCGCCGTCGGGATGTACCAGAAAAAATGGGTACGCCAAGAACATGTTGGTTTGATTAAAGCTGCGCACTAGTTAGCACATCGCATCATAATGTCATAATCTGGAGGATTCTCGTAGGAATTCTGGAGGAATCCATCTATGCCTTGCTAAAAAAGAATTACTGTGAAATTCGTGTACTCGAAATTAAGCATGATCTAAATACGTGTGTGCAAGCAGAAATTCCACCGCGACCTACCGGCGTCCACCGTGTTCGTGTATGGCACGTCGGCGGAGAGCGCCACCTTTCCCGGGCCCACCATCGAGGCCGTGCAGGGGGTCCCACTGTTGGTGACGTGGCAGAACCACCTGCCCCAGCAGCACATCCTCCCGTGGGACCCCACCGTCCCCACCGCCATCCCCAAGCACGGCGGCGTCCCCGCCGTCGTCCACCTCCACGGCGGCGTCCACCCGCCGCCCTCCGACGGCAGCGCCTTCGCCTGGTTCACCGCCGGCTTCTGCGAGACCGGCGCTGCGTGGACGACGCCGACGTACACTTACCCCAACGTCCAGTCCCCCGGCGTCCTCTGGTACCACGACCACGCCCTCGGCCTCACCCGCGCCAACCTCCTCGCCGGCCTCCTCGGCGCCTACGTCCTCCGAAACCCGGCGGTGGAGAAGCCGCTCGGCCTCCCCTGCGGCGACGAGTTCGACCGGGTGCTCATGCTCGCCGACCGCAGCTTCTACGCCGACGGCTCCATATACATGAACTACACCGGCGACAACCCCAACATCCACCCGCAGTGGCAGCCGGAGTACTTCGGCGAGGCCATCACCGTCAACGGCAAGGCGTGGCCGTTCCTCTCCGTCGCCCGCCGCCGCTACCGCTTCCGCATCATCAACACCAGCAACGCTCGCTACTTCAACCTCTCGCTGACCAACGGCCTCCCCTTCCACGTCGTCGGCTCCGACACCAGCTACCTTTCCCAGCCGGTCACCGCCACCCAGATCCTCGTCGGTGTGTCCGAGGCGTTCGACGTCGTCGTCGACTTCTCCGAGTCCACCACCCCCGAGGCGGAGCTGGTCAACACGGCGCCGTACCCGTACCCCGACGGCGACGCCCCGAATCACCTCAACGGCAAGGTGATGAAGTTCGTCGTCGAGCCGGCGAAGGCGAGGGACGAATCCAGGGTGCCGGCGAAGCTGCTGGAGTACGTCAAGGTCGCCGAGGAAGAGGCAGTGCAGAAGCGGTACATCGTGATGTACGAGTACGAGGACGACGCGACGGGCAACCCGACGCACCTGTACATCAACGGGAAGCGGCTGGAGGACCCGGCGACTGAGACGCCGCGGCCGGGCACGACGGAGGTGTGGGAGGTGATCAACCTCACGCAGGACAACCACCCGCTCCACCTCCACCTCGCGACGTTCCAGGCGGTGCGCGTGCGGGGGCTCGTCGAGCTGGACGAGTTCAAGGGCTGCATGACAAAGCTCAACGACGCGGTGAAGTGCAACGTGAGCCAGCACGCCTTGGGGGAGGCGGTGGCGGTGCCGAAGCACGAGAAGACGTGGAAGAACGTGGTGAAAATGGCGCCGGGGTACATGACGACGATCGTAGTGAAGTTCTTGATGGTCGAGACCGGCAAGACCTACCCGTTCGACGCCACGGCCGAGCCCGGCTACGTCTACCATTGCCACGTACGTACTTAATTCGTTACTGCGTTGGAACTTGTTCAACTGCCAATTACTATCGTTTTTAAAATTGTTACTTAATTACCAACACGTTATTAACGGTTTATCATTGTTCGATCACTCGCAGATTCTGGATCATGAGGACAACGCCATGATTCGTCCCTTAAAGCTGATCAAATGATGGGTGTACTTTGACAAGCATATGCAAGCACACTAGTACAATCCAGTGCCAACTGCCTACTACCAAGTGTAAATGGTTTTCCTCAGCAAAGAAGAGATACTATATTTTAAGCCTACAATTTACTTTACAAACACAAATTAATTAAGGTGTGAGTTGTATGATAGGCAGCAGGACGTATGTTCATGTAAAGGTTAAAAATTTGAGCGTTCTTTAACCCAAAAGAAGAAGAAGAACGTATGTTTCTTCAATAGGTCAAAGCTGTTCTTCCTTTCTTGTTTATGCGTTCTTATACTTCCTAAGTGCCAAACAATGAAACAGAGAAATACGTGAGTGATGGGGGAATTTTTCAGTTTTTCACCATCAGACTGGTCACCGTGGCCGGAGCGATCAGTCCGGCCAGGCAACGACGGTCAGACCGACCAAGATTCTTTGAGCTAGGGGTTTGATTTTTATAGTTTTCATAGCTATTAAAGTGATAAAAAAAAGTTAAATACCGAAGATGGTGAAAAAGATATGTACACCTATTCACTCACTTTAGTCGCTTATTTGGTCCAACGGTTTATGCATTCTTATACTGCCTAAATGCCAAACAATGAAACAGAGAAATACGTGAGTGATGGGGGAAGTTTTCAGTTTTTCACCATGGACTCCTTTAATTTCGTTTGTAATGTTCCACGAATTCTTACTTTTCTTATTTGAGTACAGAGTATTTTTCAGAGTACTTCAATTGGACCCACTCTTGTCGATGGCGAGAATTTGAGGGGAGGAGAAGAGGAATATGCTTCAACTTAAAAAAACACCTGACAGCACGGAGACAGCGTCTTTGCCGAGTGCCACAGCCTTTGCCGAGTGCTTTTTCTCGGGCACTCGGCAAAGAGGCTATTTGCCGAGTGCCAGATAGAAAGCACTCGGCAAACATCTCGCACTCGGCAAATACATGGTTTGCCGAGTGCGCGAGCACTCGCAAAATATTACACTCGGCAAAGGGCACCGCATAGTTAAGGGCGGCGTGCCGTTAACCCTTTTTGCGAGTGTCTTCTCGTGACACTCGGCAAAGATGATACTTTCGAGTGTCTCTCTGACACTTTCGGCAAAGAGGCCCTTTCGAGTGTCATTTTTTGACACTCGGCAAACCATATTTTTTCCCCACTTTTCCCTCAAACTTTTCTGCGGTCCTCATACAATACCTGGTACTCCATGTTCCAATGTGGCACATTTGTCAGACTTGTTCTATATTTCTTTAATTTATTTCAATTAATTGAATTTTCTTGGATAATTCAAATTATAACTGCTAGTCATTCGAATAATGAATGGAAAATTGATATTCATGTTATTTAGTATAATGTGAGGCCGTAACCAGGAACAGACCACCAATTTCGAACATCTTGTTCACGAAACATGACCACGAACTTGCGATCGAGTTGTTTTTAAATTGTATAAAAAGCAAACGAAGTCCAAAAATCATGAAACTTGGGAAGATATCATGATATCATATGTGGAGGCTGTGATAAAAATTTGAGAAGGTTTTGCGCAAGTTGTCACGTACGATGCTTGCAAACCGAAGAATCTCCGAAGAAGTTGTCACGTATGCTTCTGTTTTTTTAATGTTTGCAAGCATCGTACGTGACAACTTGCGCGAAACCTTCTCAAATTTTTATCACAGCCTCCACATATGATATCATGACATCTTCCAAAGTTTCATGATTTTCTGACTTCGCTTGCTTTTTATACAATTTAAAACAACTCGATCGCAAGTTCGTGGTCATGTTTCGTGAACAAGATGTTCAAATTGGTGGTCCTGTTCTCGTTACGGCCTCACATTATACTAAATAACATGAATATCAATTTTCCATTCAAGATTCGAATGACTAGCGCTTATAATTTGAATTATCCAAGAAAATTCAATTAATTGAAATAAATTAAAGAAATATAGAACAAGTATGAGAAATGTGCCACATTGAACATGGAGTACTGTGTATTGTATGAGGACCGCAGTAAAAGTTTGAAGGTGAAAAGGGAAAAAATATGGTTTGCCGAAAGTGTCAAAAATGACACTTAGCAAGGGCCTCTTTGCCGAAAGTGTCGAGAAGACACTCGACAAGTATCCTCTTTGCCGAGTGTCATTAGAAGACACTCGGCATAGAATTGTAAATTTTTTTAAATAAACCCTCAGGCCGAAAGTGTCGCCGATCAAGCACTCTAAGAATCGGTGTTTGCCGAAAGTGCTTTGTGGTCAACACTCGGCAAAGAGGCGGGCTTTGCCGAGTGCCGATCGGGCACTCGGCAAACATGACATATATAAAATGCGCCACGGCGCACACCACACACGCACGGCACGCGCGCAACACACACGCACGCAACACACACGCACGCGCGCCGCGCCGCGCGCCGCGCGCCTCGTGCCGCTTGCCGCTTCGCCGCCGCGCCTTCTACGCGTCCCGTCGCCCCCGCGCTACGCTGCGCGCCGCTGCCAGCCGCCCCGCGCCGCCTGCGCCCCCGCGCCGCCCCGCCCGCCACGCGCCCGCACGCGCGCCGCCGCGCCGCGCGCCTCGCCGCCCAGCGCTGCCCGCGCCCGCCCCACGCGCTTCGTCGCCCGCCCGCCACGCGCCTCGCCGCCACGCGCCCCACGCGCTTCGCTGCCCCCCCACACGCGCCGCTGCCACCGGCACGGCCCAGCACGCCCGCCACCGCGCCCTGCCCGCTTGTGCCACTGCTACCGCCCGCCCCACGCATCAGTGGTAGTAACACCTTTGCACCTCCCCTCCATCCCTGTACAAAACATGCATGCATGCACAAGAGGTCATTTTTTTTTGTATTTTGTAACGTGAGTGGAATACAAAAACAGTGGCATGGTTTCACCGAATGAAACCACTTTTGCTTCGCTTCGGGGAGTCTCCACTATATTTTGTCTCATTTTCCTCAAAACATGTCTAAATATGCTTGCATTCTCATGCCTGCATGTACATGTACTAAAGTGATGCCCTTTACTCGATAATAGTATGAGTTGTCACGGCCTTTTGACTAGAAGAAAGTTGATATTAACAATGATTAATAAATCCTTGTTGGAGAAAAGAAATGTTGCAAGATCTAAGCTTCATTCTATTTGTCTAGGAGTTCTCTTTATGGGGGCAGGAGAAGTGGAGGTTAAGATAGTGCGTGTGTTTTTATCTTGGTAATTGCAACCCTTGCCTCCCTCTCCTCCGCCTAAAACTTTGACCGTCAAAGCTAGAGGGGGTTCAAACTGCATGAGGTGTCCCTTAATTACCTATTCATATTAGGGGATGATCATCTTTGACTAATTAACTGCGTGGTTCGGTTAACCTCTCTCGGTAGTGTGAATATCTAATCATAAGGTGGAGACTGGGTGCAATGACTCATGGCTTGCTAAAAATGCACATCGATCTAGGGTTGGGAGTTGGGATCGAGTTTGCTGCCACTGCATTCGAGAAATTATTATGCCTTTTGTCAAATATCATACGTAAGAAAGAAACGTCCGTATATACTAAAATAGGACATTTCTTATCATGTAAAATTCCAGTGAATCTTGAGTTCCAAACATTGGCTTTATTCTTTACTTAAAAGTGTAGACTAATAGTGCGATTAAGTATATGTATCAAGAACTTCATCGATCGATCAAATATGGTTTCGATAGTCGTGGTCGAGATATCGACTTTACGCATATCGGCTACCGTGATTTATCTCATTTCTGCATATCAGCTTTCCCGGACGAGTGGTCCGTGGCACTCCGAGCGTGTAGCTCTGGCGTACCAGAGCGAAATCTCGGGCGCATTTCGAGAATGAACCCTGAGCAGTCCCAAATATGTGATTTGGGTGGACTCGAGCCAGATCTCGAGCGTGCCTGGGCGCGTGGATCCAGGATAGAGGTAGGTTCGCACTCAGAGGCAAGCTCTGAGCAGTCCCAAACCTGTGGATTTGGGCGGTCTCGAGAACGGGATCTCGAGCGTGGATCGAGCACAGTAGACTCGGGTAGTATAGGATTTGGATCTTTTTGCATCTCTTTGTTTCTTGGTGTTATTTGCTTACTGTGTATGGCATAACAACTCACCCTCGGGTTAGTCTCTGTTAGATAAATATGATACACTCTTGGTTGGAGATGCTACTTAAGAATGCAAATGAGTATTAATAATGAATAGTATTGTGCATTATGTTTGTGTCTTTACATGTAGAACCTTTTGCTTTCTCAGATATGCCATGTTCTTGCAACATAGTTTTGTCAAGTCCAGAGAGTCTACAATCTAGAACATATGTCCCATTTTATGTGCATACTCATGCTCTACTCTTGTTTGTACCAATACCTCACTCCTTACAGTACTGATACTTGAACATCACAAAACGGTGTCTTTACAGTACTCATACTCAACTCCTTGCATACTAGGCAAGCTACATGTATGAAATTTTATGGTACCATGCATCATATTATTTGATTACTTCATTGTTAGAACCTTGTTATATATTAAGGGGGATGAGTGCTTATTATTTGATAGAGTTCCACATGTGCATGTCGGCCATCGTGCCGTTGGTTTTCTTGCAGGTTTTGGAAACCTCACCGTGCAGGGGAGGTGCTGCCGAAATTTTGTATTGACAGTTTTATGTTTCTTTTTTTGCAGAGAAGAGCCAGTCAGAGCTACATGGGTACGCGAATTCATTTCTTTATTATAACGCTCAATTCTGCATAATTTCTAATCATCTTGCTGTTTTTTTCGCAGTCGTCGTCACATGGTGGCCACCTTGCTCCCAGTTCAAGGCATGGGCTTTGGCCCATAAGGGCAAGGCGACGTCCGACGTCGACTACAACCCGAAGGACCCGCCCTCGGTGTACAGCAATGCGACCGTCCACAGCCGCCTCAGTGAGTACACATCGATGGCAAGGGCGGTCTATGGGCCAGAGTACGATCCGAGCACCCAGGATCTTGATGGAGAAGTCGTCATGAGGGTGGGAGGAGGCAAGAAGCATGGCGATGCTTGGATTGGCGACAACACACTCGACACGCCACTACTCCCACTCTCTCCCAGATTCGATCAAGGAGCACGAGCTCAAGCCCGCCATACGCCCACCACGGACACGCACATGATCCGGATGGAGGCACTCCAGTTATTTCTGCTTTTATTCGCTGCTCATTAATTTTTACATACCTTTGCTTTGCATTGTAACATGGGGTGGAATATTGTAGGCCCGGTGGAAGAAGAGAAGAGTCTACGGAGGAGATGGCGGCGAGGATGGAGGCCGATCGGCAGAGGAATGATGCCGAGCGGCAGAGGATGGAGCAGATGTTTCAGTGGATGCAAAGTCTTGGCGAGAGGATGGGTCAACCTCTGCCACCGGAGCTATTCCCTCCTCCACCTCCTCCTGCAACTACTCCTGTGAGTTTGCCTTCTCTACCTTGAGCTCTTTACTTACCATGTTTATTGCTTTCGCTTGTGCTTTGCTTTACCTTAAATCTTGTCTCACACATGCAATGTCTTCTCCTTTGTGCAGAATCAATCGGCGGCTTCGAATGATGTGCCTCGTGACTCATCACATTAGTCGGGGTGACCAACTTGGTGAATGATGGACTATATGTGATATATTGTGACTTGTGATATGTGATATGTGATATATTGTGACGTGTGGTGATATATGTGATATATTGTCACTTGTGGTGATATGTGATATATTGTGACTTGTGGTGATATATGTGATACATTGTGGACTATATGTGATTACTTGTTGATATATCTGTGATATTGTGATTTGTTTGAGTGGGGTGCAATAAACAATTAAAATAGTCGGTTTTAGCCACTTTGTTGGTGTGTTACACTCGGCAAAGGGAGGCTTTGCCGAGTGTCATGGTAAAAATACTCGGCAAAGTAATGGTTCTGAGCATTCTGGGAAAATAGGTTGCCGAGTGTTTAATCTTTGCCGAGTGTCATGGTAAAAACACTCGGCAAAGTACTCGCTTTGCCGAGTGTTTTTACCATGACACTCGGCAAACTACATCTCTTTGCCGAGTGTCATGGGAATGGCACTCGGCAAAGGACAAGCTTTGCCGAGTGTCATTACCATGGCACTCGGCAAAGCGATGTAGTTTGCCGAGTGTCATTCCCATGACACTCGGCAAAGATTGTCCTTTGCCGAGTGCCATTCCGTTCTGGCACTCGGCAAACCACGCCGTCACCGTGTTCTCACCGTCCACCACCTTTTTTTTGCCGAGTGTCGCTTCGGCACTCGGCAAATCCTTTGCCGAGTGCTCGATGAAAAGCACTCGGCAAAGAGCTTTTTGCCGTCAGAAACTATGCCGTGTGAGCTATGAGTGGTGGCACTCGGCAAAGACTTTGCCGAAGTGTTTTCGAGCTTGCCGAAGTGCCACTTAAGATTTCTAAAAAAGTCTTGAGCCCTAGAGTGTACTCATCATCATGAAAAAAAGGAATTGCTAAAAATTAGGTACTATCAAATACTATTCAGGATTTATTTTCAAACCTCAATTTTAAAGACACAAAAAATATATTATCTTATTAAAATAGAGTAAAAAAAATCACCACGTTAGCTCTCAAGGGCTAAAAATTCTCACACTAATCGTGGAAAAAGATAACGATCTACACCATTGATCATGATTGGTTCAGATTATAACAGTCTAGATTAAAAGGAAGAGTTAATAATGTTAAGTACAATAAAACTGAAAAACAAAATAAAAAATAGCAATATGATTTTGATACGAATTCTTAAGTAAAATAGTCCAGGTCAAGTACAACAAAATTAAAATTCAGAATAAAAAAATAGTAATTTAATTTCCATATGAATTTCTAAGTAAAATTTCTAAATAATTATAATTTGGAATAAAATGTAAACAAAAACTACAAATTAGATTTGTATATGAAATCCAACAAAAACCTGATATTTAGAATAAAAACAAAATAAAAATAGAAAATTGATTTCGATATGAATTCCAGTTATTATAATTCAGAATAAAAACTAAATAATAATTGTAAATTAGATTTGTGTACGAAATCCAACCGAAAAATAATTGAAATTCGGAATAAATTTTTTTTTTTTGCAATTTGATTTCAACACAAATTTCAAAGTAAAATCCCTAAATTATTTTTCATAAATACGGTTGAAGCTTAAAATCCCTAAATTATTTTTCATAAATACGGTTGACGCTCCTTTTCCTATGTTTACAACTAAAGATGGAGGGGTCATCACAGACGGTTTTTAATAAGAATCGTTTGTAATTACAAACTTCACAGATGGTTTTTAAAAATAATCATCTGTGATAATTCAATCTTTCGGCTCCCGCGCGATGCGTCTCTTCTTCTCGCGCGCCGACGTTACAATGTGTCGCTTCGACGTTTTAAAAAAATGATCATCGCGCACCATAGTGAGCACACATGCTATTGGTGATCACCCGAAGCATGACAGCGAGGACTAAGGTGAGGAGGTCGGCGATCGCACTCGCTTTTCCTCACAATGTCGTAGTCCACATCATGGGCCTCGTGGCCGCGAGCTCTCCTCAGCCCATTGCTGACCTCTGCAGCCTACGAGCCACGTACGTATCCTGTTCTTTTATTTTTCGTAGGTTTGAAGGAGTCAACATTCTATTCGGTTTTTGTTCAAAGTCAGTTTCTGAAGATGACTGTAGCGTGTCATATCCTAGTTAATTGTCGAAAAGCTTCAGGTGTTCATTTCGGGTTCAGGTTCCGATAGAGAACCTGATTGTAATTCCACTGAAAATCTATAAAAATGAGAAAAACCGAAAAGTTGTATCAGTTGATACGACGTAAAATAATCTCGTGTTGATTTTGTTTTGTGTCCAATATCCAATTCCGAACTGAATTTGACTAGCAACAATGACCTTAATTTGGCCTAGCTTTTAATTTTTCTCTTATGGAGTAATTTTTGATTAAGATTCTGTCGTCCTGAATTTTATAGTTGCAAGGTCATGTACAAGGCGTCCAAGGAGCGCACCATGGGGAGGCGCGTGGCGCTGGAGCGGGAGGAGGCGATGAAGTGGTAGGACAACGAGCGCTACCTCGCCGTCGTCAACCACCTGGCCGGCGCCGGCAACGCGGAGGCCTGCTTCATTGTCGGCCTCGCGCTTGTCTTCGCACCCCAAGATATGCAACGCGACCTCGTGTTCCTTGAATGGGCGGCCGTCGCCGGCCACAAGGTCACGGCCTACGTGCAAGGCCTGCTCCTTTACACGGTCGGTGAGACGCGCGACGTTGGGAAGCACTACATTAACCAGGTCGAGGGCGAGCCAGCTGACGGCGGGTGTGAGACGACCAAGAGGACCAACTGGGAGTGTAGGCGGTGCTGGAGGCTCGCTGCAGACATGGTCCAGGAGGCGGTGTGGAAGAAGATGGTCAGGCCGCTGGGCCGAGTGTGGGCACTTGTCGGAGGACGGCCACTCGTGCACGAGCACCGGCTGCGGCGTGATGGAAGGGTGGGACGACTACGTCGTCTTCTGCAGCGATGACTGCAGGATTATGTATGAGTATGCCAAGTTCTTTGCAAAGGTGTTGAACTACTTGCCGTAAAATTATCGGTTTTAACATAGTTTTAGCAAATATTCATATATAATTCTTAACTAATATGTGAATTTTTCATATGTACTTCTGAATTTGCATTTACATATGAATATTATAACATACGGCTCTATTATGGAACCGTCTATGATGTGAGACCATATCATATCACTAACGAGTTCCATAATAGAACCGTCTGTGATATCCCTTTATTAATAGGAGCCCACTAGGGTTTGCGTCCTAACTCGTCACTCCCCAATTATGGAACCGTCAGTGATGTCCCTTTATTAATAGGAGTCAGCTTGGGTTTGCGCCCTAACTTGTCACTCCCCAACACCCTTACTCTCGCCCATTCTCCACCCCATCCGAGTGCCCCCCACCTCGACGCTGCCGCCCAAAGCCTCCACCCCGACGGCCGCCCCCAAGTCGCGCCTTCTTCCCGTTACCGCCTGATACGGCCATAACTACTACCAAAGCATTGGTTTGCATCCCTAAATTGCAAACGAATGCTAGAACTCAAATTGGTGCCATTGGTGTTGTTTTGCAACAAAAGGTAAAACAAAACATTGTGAAGGCCAATAGGGTGGATGGGGATGTTGGCCAACGAGAGGGAATGTGCTCTCGGGTTAAAACCCTAGCGTATGCGGGCGGTCAAGAAAGACATGTGGTGACATGGCAGCCAGGGTTGCATTGGCGTCAAAGGAAGCATCAAGTGCATGGAACAAGTTCGCGCAAAGAGCTAAGAGAAGGAAAGCCCACAACACAAGAGAAATGGGGAGGACGTCGGGAACAGGGCATGTGGGTTGGTTCAGTTTGGATCCAATTCGGAAAGCCAATTGGTGTTTAATATTTTTATTCCAAAATTAGAGTAGTTTAAATTTCGAATTAAAGTAGGAGTTTACAATAGATTTTGGTTCAGATTACTGTTCATGCACTATTCACCAACTCGAGCACTGTTCACTGACTCAGATTACTGTTCATCTGAGGTTACTGTTCATGCAAATCGTAGTAGTGCTTGTGTGGGAGGCTATATAAACCCCCCATGGCCACACCATATAGGAGGGCAAGTTATGATTTAGATAATAAAAATCAGAAAAGCCGTTTTGGCGCACATCGTGTGTTCTTGAGTCGTGAGATGAGTTGGAGAGATTGAGGGAGAAAGATCGAGAGCGAGATCAAGATATCAATCTCTTGCTTTGGAGTACTATTCACCGGAGGCTACTACTTGCAATTCAATCTATTAGATTGGTTTGTAAGTGTATTGATTTTCTTGCAATTCAATTCACCGAATTGGTTTGTGAGATTGCTACTGATCTTCGAGTGTACCGTGAAAGATTGAGCCAACAATCGGGATTTATCTAATCAACTAGGTGGATCCTTATCACCGCCGGTTGTGACACCACGGTTCACTGCACAAGAAACTCTTATCGTGAGAGCTTCTTGTGCAGTGTCATCGTTGTGACACAACTACAGTGACACCACCGCCGCCGTTGGTCCAATCGACCTCCCTCCGGCCAAATCCACCTCCCCGCCACCATATCTTCCTTTCCTTCTTTGACCTCTCCACCGACCTCCCCCGGCTACCTCTCCATTCTCTGTTTCTTCAGTTGCTGGGTTTGAGTTTGGCTTGTTTACTGATGTGGGTTGTTGTTGCTTATGTATACATGAAGGAGATGGGTGTGGCGAGCTACTGCCGGTGGTCGATTTGCTGGTTGCACTGGGGTAACTACTCCCTTTTACTCTCTCTATATCCCTTTCCCTTCCCTTGCTATGTGATGGTTGGATGATATAGGTGTGTTCTCTGTGTATGATGTTGGTTCATGACATGTGGTTCGGATGGGGCAAAACATCTGTCTTTACACATACAAAATTTTCCATTCTTTGTTGCTTCAGTTTTTGGGTTTGAGTTTGACTTGTTTACTGATGTGGGTTGTTGTTGCTTATGCATACATGCAGGAGATGGATGTGGTGAGCCAATACCGGTGGTCGATTTGCCGATTGCACTGGGGTAACTACTCCTCTTTACTATATATATATATATATATATATCTTTCCCTCCCCTTGCTCTATGATGTGGGTGATGAATGATGTGGGCTATGGTGTGTGTTCTGTGATGATCGGATGATATGGGTGGGTTCTCTTTGTATGATGTTGGTTCATGAGATGTGGTTCGGATGAGGCAAAATATCAGTCTTTACACATGCAAATTTTTTCATTCTATGTTGCTTCAGTTTTTAGGTTTGTGTTTGACTTATTTACTGATGTGGGTTGCTGCTGCTTATGCATACATGCAGGAGATAGATGTGGTGAGCTACTGCCGGTGGTCGATTTGCCGGTTGCACTGGGGTAACTACTCCCTTTTACTCTATATCCCTTCCCCTTCCCCTTGCTCTGTGATGTAGGTGATAAATGACATGGGCTATGGTGGGTGTTCTGAGATGGTTGGATAATATGGGTGGGTTCTCTATAAAGTCTCTTAAGTAGTGGCTGCTTGTGCCTTTAAAACTGGCTTCATATACATATATAGTACGCCTGTTTCGTACTCCTAGGAGTACATACTCCCACTTCGAATATAGAACTTAAACGAATATATTATACTTCTTTATCATTTTCAATATACTTAAATACCAATTATAATATACTCTAATGTGATTTGATTGAAATTTTTTCATTGGAGTCCTTTATTTTTGCTATATACCATTTTCATATATAAACAAAAGTATATACACAATTTTTTCTATAAAAAGTGGACTTTAATGATTTTTTTATAGAACTCACTTTGGAGTATCTTATAATCATTATTGGAGTGTACTTAAATAGATAAAAAGGTATTGTCGGTGTATTAGAACCGATCTTACGTAAAGATTGTTTGATTCGGGGGGTCTCCTAGAGATGAGATCACGCAGAGTGGATTGACACGGGATGTTTAGACAGGTTCAGGCCTTCTCCGGAGAGAATAATAACCCTAATCCTGTGTGTATGGTATTCTTGATGATCCAGTAAAAGACTAAGACTCTTACATAGAATAGCACTTGTGTTTCTACTTGACTTGCTCTTATTCGCTGTTCCTCCCTTTATCCCTCTGATTGATGCCCTTATATAGTCGTGAAGAAGTAGTCGTTTTGCCCTGCGGGAGATGCGCCTAATTAATCCAGTAACGGGCGCATGATGGCAGTAATTACCGGCGCCTCGGCTTCTTCACGCTGTCTGGCAATTATCTTCCAGAGATAATGGGGTAATTACACACCATTAATAAGCGGAATAATAGTGCGTGCGCACTGTTCGATTCCTTAATCAATTGGACCCACTCTTTGTAGGTTTGATTATAAGGTGGTCGAGTTTACACGGTCGTAGAAGAACTTACGACCGGTAGCGATCGTAGAAGGACTTACGACTATGTAGTGGTCGTAGAAGGACTTACGACCATGATATAGTCGTAGCAAGACTTACGACTATGGGGGTGATTGTAGAAGAAATTACAATTACTTGTTAGGCCTCTCCCTTATAGATATAAGGGGTACTTCTGGGGACTATGTGACATCATATTTACCCATAATAAGAATTATAGATAAAAGATAAAATGAGGATTATTAGATCCTCGTCAGGTATCATCATACGATTTAAGTGGTATATGAGAGGCGGCAGTACGTACTCCCAGGAGTACCATATCATTACCCTACAAGTTCTATAACAAGAGAAAGTTGTAGGAACTGTTCTCATGTGAACATGTACTCATTTCTTCCAATATATTGATTTGCGAGGTTATACCATTGTAGGTTCCCTGAATTTGCGAGGTTATACCATTTAGCTTACTGAACTTGTATTTTATTTTCTCAGCCCCCTGAACTTGCGAGACTGTGTCACTTAGCTCCCTGAACTTGCGTGGAAGCGAACTTCATCGGATGCGATGCCAGTGACTTCGTCCCCTCCGAGTCCGGTGGACTTGTCGCAACCCTGTCCCGGGAACGCACCGTGCTCTCGTCTTCTCCGGAGCTCCACTGTCGCAGCTTGCCGCCACCCTCGCCCTTGCCTCCTTTGAGTCGGCCGTGAGAGAGAGAAGTACATTCCCAGTGCCAGAGCAGTGGCACAATACTTCTCTCTCTCTCATGGTGATTCATCAGCTTAGCATTTTCTGTTTGTAAACGACCAAATGGACTTCGTGTAGGGTGAGTAGCTTCTGCTCTCGCACTGAGAATGTTCTTCTCTCTCTCACGGCCGACTCAGGGGAGCCAAGGGCGAGGGCGGCGATAAGCTGCAACGATGGAGCTCCGGCGACGATGCGAGCACGGTGCATTCTCGAGCCCGAAGAATCCGTTTTTATCGGCGTGAGATAACGGGGATGATGAATACAGCCAGAATGGAGCGGCGACAAGTCCACCTGACCCGGAGGGGACGAAGTCGCCAACATCACATTCGGTGAACTTCGCTTCGACGCAAGTTCAATGAGCGAAGTGGCACAACCTCGTAAGTTCAAGCAGCTGAGAAAATAAAATGCAAGTTCGTGGAGCTAAGGCACAATCTCACAAGTTCAGATATCTACAGTGTAATTTTCTTATATTAGTATGTTACTACCAGGGGCGGACCCACCTAGGTTCATGGGTGTTCAGCTGAACACCCAAATTTGTTGGGCAAAAGTTCAGTATATAAGAGGTATAATACATGTATATACTAGAAATTGAGTTCAATCAACGTATAATGTCATCAAAACAACATTCCGTTGGCAGCCCACTCAACACCACACTCCCAACCCACGAAAACCAACCATTCCGCACTAGCACACCGCACTGGGCCTTCCCCGGCTCCCCCCATAAGGCCACAACACATAGTGTCAACACTGTCATGTCTCTGACTCCCTCTCTCGATCTCACATTCTCTCTCTCAGAAACACACAGACACACTGCACACACAAGGGTTGCGGCGCACTGGCCCTTGCGGCTTGCGGTGATGGTGGCAGCCTGGCAGGTCGCAGCGCTGCACCGAGCGGGAGCGACGAGAAGGGGAGGTCGCGCCGAGCAAGAGCGGCGAGAAGGGCAGGCCGCGGCGAGCAGGCCATGCCGAGAAGGGGAGGCCAGGAGAAGGTGAGGACCTGTGTCCCGAGGAGAACTACGGTTTGCGTGTCAAGACCTGGGATTAACACCCAAAATCCTGTGTGCATTTCTGAACTAGTCCCATAATCAGTGGTAGCTCACATAGTAAACAAATATGGTAATAGCTAAACACAAAACTTTTATTAATAAACAACAGAGTTGATTACAAGAAAGGCTTACGAGCCAATAGAACAGAACACAGCGGAAGACAAAACAAGAAGCAGTAGAGACCAGCTAATCTGCCACAGGCAATCGACTGAGGTAGCAGCCTAGTCATCGGGATCTCCAACAGCTACACAGTCCTTCTCCTCTGAACAACATTTTATCAAGAAAGAGTGAGCATAAGCAACCGTGCTCTGAAAGTTACACGCAATAACAGAATTATAATGCATGCAGGGGTATATCAAAGGAAATCATATAAAGTTGATTTTGCATAAAGCCAAGTTTCTTTCCAAATACTTGTACTAAGTTACAAAGCGGATATTCTATAACTAAAATTTATTTTCTAAATTATCAGGTTTTATAGTCAGATAACATTCATCAACGAGTGATGAAGGATACCCTCCTATCACAAGGCTACCCGCCCAATTTCCCGATTGGATAGAAATCCAAATGGTAGAAATCCAAAACCATTTGATGGAAGTCTTTTGAAAACAAAAACCAAAGTCTAACTTGGGGTGGCTTTGTTAGCATGTTCATGACCGTGGACACGACTATTCGAATAGTTTTACACTCTGCAGAGGTTGTACAGCTTTACCCACATGACACGACCTCTCTAATTTAGCTGGCATCCATAGATACTGCCACTCACTACCTTAGGTAAGCAGTCTAGAACACGTGTCAAGGCCTTTACAAAGCACCATCCCACCGCAGTCCCGCCTCGCTAAGGTTTTGCCTCCTTTGTATAGAAACCCGCCGGATTCAAGCCCCCTCTTGCGCCAGGTAGGAATACATAAAAGTTGGTCGTAAAAAACACCCACGCAATTGGATGACACGACCAAAGTGAAATATTGTCAATTAGTTAGCCAGGTCCTGCCCACTCAGGACATGTGGTCGCACGATGGGGCATAGCAAGATGCGGCTCGAAGACCGGTTCTTAATTGACTTGGACGAATTTCCAATATAACCCTGGGCCTCGATCATAGAGATGAATCGATCCCGTGCATAAACATGCATCCATCCAAACATCGACTTCACCCAAGTCCAAACTAATTTTTATTCTATTCCAGTTTTTCAAAGTATTTGCAAACTTCCATGACAAACTAATGTCATGGTTAAAAACTTTAGACAACATTTAATCTTTTGGTTGTAAATTCCTCAAATCAAGATTTTTGGGTCTAAGCTTTAACTAAGAATAGTTTCCCAAAAAACACATTTTGTCAATACTATTGTATTAACTAGAGTTTTATCTAGGGTGACAAGGGGTGATAGATTCAATGTCTAAGAATTGCCAAGTGCGAGATCAATATTTCAATCATCCAACAATCCAAAAGCCACGACCAGGTCCACCACCAGATTCCCTAACTGGATCCACGACCAGATTCCACGGCTGGATCCACAACCAGATTCCACGACTGGATCCACGTGCAGATTCCTCGACTGGATCCACGATCAGATTCCATCTCTAAAATTCGATATCAACAATCCGATCTCCATAGGGATCTATTATACTAATCCAGCAAAATATACCTGAATAAATCAGCCAAGATCTATTTCTATAATCCAATCAAGCTTTACTTCTAAAATCCCACCAGGATTTTATCCTGAAATCCAACGTTCATTTCTATATCCAACAATAATCCAATAATCAATAAACATGTACTTCTAATATCCAACAATCATAATCCAATAATTATGTATCATTATAATCCAACACCCGGCAATGATATATTTCTATAATCCAATCACTAACGATTATATGTCTATAATCCAATCTTCAACAATTATTTTTTAATAATTCAACAATGGTATATTTATATAATCCATCAATGATATATCCAACATCAGTCTATTTCCAGAATCTGACATCAACAATCCTGACGAGGATTGAAACCTCTATATATTATTTAATACATAAGAAAAGACCATACGTCTTCATGGTCGTAACCCCTAAGGCTAACGACCTCACTGGTCGTAAGGATTACAGAGGCTACATAATATATACTATGGTCGGACAAGGTTCCTAACCAAGTCTCTGACAAGTCGAATGCTCATAAGGCTTTGAACTGGTATCTGGGTCTGAGTCCAGCTATATCCTTTACCGTGTGACGAATGGAACATGTGCTGTATATTCTATACAACGCGACGTTACATAACTCTAAGACACTGGAGTAAGGTTAAATGACTCACTGACATATAACCGCACAGCAGTTGATACATTGTCAACTAACGCCTCTCTCCAACCAAACGTGTCACTTCCCAACAGACGTCTCTCCAAGAGATAACTACCAACGCTTCATCAACTACATAAGGAGGATCGCGGAAGGTGGAGAGGGGGGATGAGAAGAGAGATCATTTGGAAGGCACTTCAGAAGACCACAATTCGATTAATTTACAACACTATAGCAGGCATTACGCTCCAGTGTTACTAGGATTAACCTCTTTGATCAGATTACATGCACTCCTTGTAATAGCCAGTTCATAGCAATAAAGGACATCCCCATTCTTTTCCAGGAGATATGTGCTATTTTTCCTCTGTTTTTTTATATATTTGTAAGTTCGGTGATTTGATCGTCGACAAATCCAATATTCAACAATAGCTTATTCCTCTGATTCAACCTCTAACAATTCAACCTCTAACAATCATTCTGTCCCACAATCCAACAATAAGATATTCTTATAATCAACCATCCAACAGGAATGTATTCTTACAATCCGATCCTTTCAATTTCTAACCCCTAAATACACAACAATCGGAAAGATTCTCCATACTGTCTATGTTGACAATAAATGGTTATACAAGTGGAATTGGGAATAACTAAAAAGCTTAAAATATGAATTTAAATTACTTGAATTTAAATAAACATGCAATAATAATTAAAAATATAATTTAAATAATTTAAACTGCTGGGATTCGATATGATCAAAGGATGTAACTTGCCTTGCTTATTTAGTTGTTGTTCTCAAACGGCGTCACAATCCAGTTCTTCGAAGATGTCGCAATCTACACGTGAAAACAAGTCAAATTCAAATAAAATACAAATAATATCCAAATAAACTCCAAATTAAATAATTTTAGCATAGATATCTAGATCTTCATATAAGATGAAATTAGAAATTTGAATCACTTGAATCGGAGCTCGAACGAAGGAGAACATGCTCTTGAAAGTTCTGAAATCACGCAGTCGGAGGAAGGTTCGACTACATGTGGTCGAAAGAGGTTTCGGCTTCCTGGTTGAAGGAAGTTTCGACTGCACGTGGTCGGAAGGAGGTTTCGACTACAGGTGGCCGAAAGGAGGTTTCGACTACCTAGTCGGAAGGAGGTTTCGACTACACGTGGTCAGAAAGAGGTTCGACTACACGTGGTCAGAAGGAGGTTCGACTACATGATCAGAATGAGGTTTCGACTACACGTGGTCGGAAGGAGGTCGACTACAGGTGGTCGGAAAGAAGTTTTGATTACCTAGTCGGAAGGAGGTTTTGACTACACGTGGTTGGAATGAGGTTCGACTACTGGTGATCGGAAGGAAGTTTGGACTACCTGATCGGAAGGAGGTTTCGACTACATGTGGTCGGAAGGAGGTTCCACTACCTGGTCGGAAGGAGGTTTTAACTACACGTGGTTGGTAGGAGGTTCGACTACAAGTGTTCGGAAGGAGGTTTGGCTACAAGTAGTCGGAAGGAGGTTTGACTACAAGTAGCCATAAGGAAGTTTTGACTACCTGGTCGGAAGGAGGTTCGACCACATGGGCGACAACGGCGGCGCTCACAATGGCGGCGGGCGCACGTGGCGACGGTGCTCCGGCGGCGGCAGGGGCGAGGGAAGGGAAGCACCACGTAGAACTCGGAGTCGCGAGACGAAGTCAGGGATGTGGTCGATAGTGGCGGGGCTTCACCGTGGCAGCGCAATCACCGGTGGCGAGAGCTTCGGTCGAAGCACTTGGAACTCAAAAATGCAGTGAACGAAGGCGGGAGAGGGAGGGGGAGGGAGAAACGGGGGAAAAGATAGAGGAGGGCGGAGGGTTACTGATGCTCCTTTTTATAGAGGCCGAGGAGGAGAGAGGGAGGTGTTTGACGGCCTGGGAGCACTGCGAGCTCTGGCCGGTGCAAGGCATGGCGCGACCGGTGGATTAGCGGAGTGAGAAGGGCAGGTGAGCGAGGAGATGGGGCGACGAGGTGCTGATGCGACGGCATGAGGCATTTAATGCGTAGGAAGAACAGGGAGGAAAATGTGTCGACGACGATGACTTTTTTGGCTATTGTGGCGCAGCGCGGACGCGGCTCGGGACGGGGTGGAGCAGAGGGCGGGTGCGGCCCGCCTGTCGGCGAGGGCGAGGCGAAGAAGCGCGGGTGAAGCGGGCTGGGAAGTCAGGCCGCGGGGAAGGAATAGGAAAGGGCAGCGGGGGAAATCGGCCCGAAGTATTTTCTGGAATTTTGAAGATTTTCGAATTATAGAAATTGAAATTATCCATTTAGGTTTTTAAAAAATAGTAAATAGAGTCCAAAAATTCTAGAAAAATGCTCAGAAAATCCTTGAATCATTTTGAACTTAATAAAATTATTCCCAACTTAAAGTTGGCTTTTAATTTTGCACATAAATTATTTTTAATTTTAAAAGACAAGAGAAACCTTTTTAAGTACCAGAAAATCCAAGAAAGTACATAAGTTTTTCTTTTTAACTTTAAATCCAAAGTAACGCAGAAACTCAATAAACTTTATTTTTTACTTTTAAACTGTAGGAAATCGAGAAACACAGTGAAACTCTTTTAAAACTCAGGAAATTTAATAAAATAACAATTTTATAATTTTAATTATGGTAACAAAACTTTGAGATATTACGCTGCGGAAGAACACAACGCCTGAGAGAAGGGGAGGATCGAGGACCAGAGGAGCGTAGCGGCGCGCTGCTCGCCTGCTCCGAGCCCCGAGCGACGAGTAGACATGACTCAGGAGGAGCTATACGCCAGATAAATATTGAGGTAGATCCACTTATATGATATCAATTGCTATGATTGTGAAGCTCTCGACAAAAAAATTTCTTGGTATAGATTAGCTCATAAACATGTCAATAAGCAAAGTCACCACTGTATTATATCCATTTATCCAATAGAAGGAAAATGTCACCTACTTGTTGATGAATCGTTGGGTTCTAAGTCAAAACAATACTGAATACTCCACAACATCATAATTTACTCCATAATGAAATGTAGATCAGAGAGCTTAAAAATGAAGAAGTCTGCTAGGTGTAAAATCCGTGGAATAGCACGGGAACTAATACTTGAATGATTGTTTGATTATATTTCTGCGGCAAGAAGTTAAGGATGATGACATGATATCACGTTTCAAGGCATGAAGAGTCGTCGAGTTAAGTTATTTGTTTTTTTTAATTATTATAAATTATTTTGAGATATTTTAGTAAGAACAATTTAAGTTTTAGTTTTTGCTATTATATACATTAGCTTTTTACAATCCTTGGTCCTCAAAATCCTTGGTCCGCCGCTTGTTACTACTCCAGGTCTCATTGAGATGGTCCCAGAAAAAAAGCATTGATTAAATAGATACAGGCATACAGTAGAATCCAAATGGCATAAATCCAAGCTACTGTTTTGGCTGTACCTTTTTCTCCGTTTTTCTTTGCTTTATAAGTCGGTTCGTTTTTTTAAAAAAACTACTACTGCTTTCATGCTTCAGAATGAGTAGGCAATTAATCAATTTGAGAGGAGAATAAAGGTCACATCTCTCTCTCCCAACAAAGCAAAATTCTACATCCACTATAAATAGGCGTTTCAAAGCTAAAGAGATTCTTGTCCGTCTCTTTCCCTTCTCCTCCCATCTAGATTTTCTCACCCCAAAACCAAAACCAAAACCAAAACCAGAGACAAACACAAGGCCAAAAGATCAAAACCATCTTCTCTGTCCTTCAACTCCAAGGCAATCTCCTCAAAAAATCAGAAGAAACCAATCAGAGTCACAGTGCTTGCTTGCTTGCGTTGCTGCGATGAAGAAGAGAAGGTTTCTCGGTGCATGTTTGCTTGTGGTGTGGTTGTTTCAGGCAGTTCTTTCGGTGGTGCTCGGTCAGAGTGAGGAGAATGGCCGCTTGTTGGACCCAAAGGAGCTGGAGATGTTCGTGGACGAGTTGCCGGAAATCCCGATGCTGCGGGGCTACGGCGTGGCGGAGGGCGGCAAGCTCGTCGCCGGCAACCTCACCATCGGCATGTATGACACCATGTGGGTACGTACGGACGTGTACAGAAACAATACTGTTCCTTCTCTCTCTGGTTCTTTATCTGCTTTTCAATGACGCATGGCAACCCCAGTTTGAGATGTTTTGGTCGGTCGTGTACGTAACTCGGTCGAAGTAACTGTTCTTTCTTCAGAAATCAGAATTAGCAGTAGTACACGTCATCGAAATGGTAGTTTCAGACATTTTTGTTTTCTTTTGGAGGCGCAAAGAAAGACGCACAGAATTCATGTCGAAAAAATATTGGAAGTGGAGTTGACGATTAAGCAGAAACTAAAGATTTACTGCAGGTAGTTAAGTGTCAGAAGGTTCAAGTACAGACAGTAGCGGCTATATACCTGGTAAACTCGTCACTCAACTCGGCTCCTCGATCCTAGCAGACTACTCTATGGTCTATGCTAAATACTGGGATTCGAGGCTTCGAGCACTTCTAGGACAAAAACAACCTAGCTAGCCTTGTTCTGCAAATTTATTCAGAATTATTGTTCCTTCAGGTTATTGCTCTGTGTCTTACACTGTTTTGTGTATCTCACAAAAGAGTATCGATGAAATCTATGCTCCTAGTCAAAAGAGATATAAGAAAGGGAAATTTGAGAACTTGGAGCAATTCACAAATCACAAGGGCGCTGTGTCAGCATTTGCATACGGAGTTTGGTTCAGTGTGTTGCACAAGCTCTCTGCAAATACTGACTCATAATGCGTACACATATGCTTTTATAAAATTAGGCTCAATTGCTAAAAGCCGTACTTGCAGCTGAAATTGTTTGGCATTGTTATTTGCTTAAAGCTTCAGCACTGAATCATCTTTTAAGCATAGTTTGTTTGCTTAAACGAGCACACGCAATGGACAGGTAAAGGTCTGAATAAACATATTTCACTTCATTTCAAAGATGCTGTTGCGGAAATAACAAAAGAACAAAATCATGTCTTTTTTCGGTTCTTTACCTGAAAGAACAGGAATCTTCTTCTTAAGCTCATCATCTCATTACATAATCAAAGCGACTACTATTAGATCTTTGCATCAAGGGAAAAAGTAAGAGGGCTCTGTGCTGTCATGCACAGTCTTTACATAGTGGAGGGGACCTCTCTTGTTAGATGTGGGAACCACGAACTAAACTGAGCTAGCTCCATTCTTCTTCTATGCCAGGCTAAGATGGTGCCATCAATTCTTTACTAGTTTCATGCTACTAAGCAATCACTTCAGACTTAGTACTAATATGCTTGATACTAATGGTTTGATCCTGGATTCTATCTTTCACAACATGATACTTAATGTCAATGTGTTTGGCAGCACCACTTGACTTGTTGTTACTCGCATAAAAGACTGCGGGTTCGTTATCGCAGTATAAGGTGAGTGGTTTAGAAATGCTGTCAACCACTCTAAGGCCCGGAATAAAATTCTTAAGCCATACTGCTGCCAAATAGCCTCATAACATGCCACAAACTCAGCTTGCATCGTTGAAGATGCCGTAAGGGTTTGTTTGGAGCTTTTCCACGAGATAGCTCCTCCAGCGAGTGTGAAGATATAACCTGACGTGGATTTCTTAGTATCAACACATCCCGCAAAATCTGAATCTGAATAACCAACAACTTCAAGGTTATCAGTATGCTTATATGTGAGCATGAGATGCTTAGTAGCTTGCATATAACGCAAGACTTTCTTAACGGCTTTCGGTGGTCCGGTCTGGATTTGGTGATATCCGCCAAGCATTAGGTTACAAAAGCTAAGTCAGGGCGTGTGCTTACTTGAGCATACATAATGCTTCCGACAGCTGAAGCGTAAGGAACAGTCTTCATCTGATCAGTTTCATATTGGTTCCTTGGACATTGAAATGTCCCAAACTTATCGCCCTTAACGATAGGAGCAGGTGAGCCAGAGCATTTATGCATATTGTATCTCTTTAGTACTCTGTCAACGTATGCCTTTTGAGATAAACTTAATACTCTTTTGGACCTGTCCCGGTGAATTTCAATGCCAAGAACGTAAGAGGCATCACCGAGATCCTTCATATCAAAATTGGATGAGAGAAATCTTTTGGTTTCAAACAGCATATCCTTATCGCTGCTAGCCAATAAGATATCATCCACATAAAGTACTAAGATGGTGAATTTACTCCCCTTGAACTTAACATATATGCAGTTATCAACTTCATTTTCCTTAAATCCAAAATTCCTTATAACTTTATCAAATTTGAGGTACCAACGCCTCGATGCTTGTTTTAAGCCATAAATAGATTTCTTAAGTCGACATCCCATGTGCTCCTTGCCTTCCACGACAAAACCTTAGGTTGAGTCATGTAAACATTTTCTTGCAAATCGCCATTAAGGAATGCCGTCTTAACATCCATCGATGTAGCTCTAAATCATAATGAGCTACAAGCGCCATAACGATTCTCGAGCGAATCCTTAGTTGAGACAGGAGAAAAGTGTCATTATAATCAATCCCTCTCTTTGTGAGAAGCCTTTTGCTACGAGTCTTGCTTTGAACCTTCGATATTTCCTTAGAGTCATGCTTAGTTTTGTAGACCCATTTACGACCCTCTTGTTTTGACTCAGTCAGAATTTCTACTAAGTCCCATACATCATTAGTGCTCATAGACTTTAGTTCATCCTTCATGGCTTCAAACCATTTAGGGAATATTCACTCATTATTGCTTCCTTATAAGAGGTGGGATCATCTACCTTCCTATATCATTAATATCCTCATTCATGTAAACAACATAATCATTTGGGATGGCGATCTTCTCTCCATTGTGATCTTCGATAGGTTCAAGAACTATTGTAGGAGGTGGCGAGGCGAGGAGGCTGCTGAGGCTCATCATTAGGTATGACATTAGGAATTTCAGAGACCCAAGCGGTGGGTGCATCAGCAGATTTGGTCTGGAGGTGCAACCACCAAGTGCGAGAATAAAAATCTACGGGATAAGCGGCGAAGGCGTAAACCCGCTTCTCTTCAAGATCAATTTTCCTAGGCTCAGTCCTCATTATTTTCTAAGAACACGGCATGTCTTGTTTCTACAAACTTAGTTGTTCTATCGGGACAATAAAACCGATACCCTTTAGATCTTTCGTGGTACCTATAAAATGGCAACTTCTTGTCTTAGGGTCTAATTTTCCAATATGTGGATTAAATATCTTAGCTTGACAACAACCCCATACTCTTAAATATTTCAAACTCGGTTTCTCCAGTCCATAATTCATAAGGTGTCTTAGGTCTTGATTTCTTTGGGAACCCTATTAAGAATATGTCTCATTGTCTTTAGTGCCTCCATCCATAAACCGGTGATAAACTAGAGTAGCTAAGCATGCTCCGTACCATATCCATAAGTGTACGGTTCGTCTCTCAGCTACCCCATTTTGCCGAGGTTCACAGTGTAGAATATTGGGCAACAATGCCATTTTCTGAAGGAACTTAGCGAAAGGGCGTGAATTTGGCCATAAGGGCATGTCTCCCATAATATTCTCCCCACGGTCCGATCTTACCACTTTGATTCTTAGGTTGTGCTGATTTTCAACTTGACCTTAAATATCTTAAATTTATCAAGTGACTCGGATCGGTCCTTAATGGGAAAAATATAACCATAACGGAGAAATCATCGATGAATGTAATGAAAGAATCAAAACCATCCAGCGATGTCACGGAAAAGGACCACAAATATCGGTATGAATTAACTCTAATAGTCACGAGTGCGAGTTGCTCCTTCTTTATTTTCTTTCGTATTTTCCTTTAATGCAATCAATGCGGGAGTGAGTCGAGAGAAATCTAATGGTTGGAGAATCTCTTCCTTAATGAGGCGCTCCATTCTCCCTTCAAATGTGGCCTAAGCGACGATGCCGATTTGAAGAAGTCTCATTATACTTTTACGCATAGTATCACTCACATTCAAAGAAAACGGTGATTCATTAAGGAAAGCATATAAAGCTTGTCTTGTCTAACAGCAAGACCAACATTATTTGAATTAAAAGTGATAACACACTTATTGTTACCAAAATTACATTTGAATCCATCATCGTCCAATAAAGATATGAAATTAAATTCCTCCTAATGGAAGGAACAAAACTACATTATTAAGGCGAAGTGTGAAGCCGCTATCTAAAACTAAAAAGAGAACCAATTGATTCCACTTGACTTCTTTTCCATCCGCGACTCTAAGACTTGCTCCCCTTTCTTAGTGTTCTCACGGTATGGAATCCTGTAAAGAGTTGGTAGCGTGCGATTGCACCGAGTCAATCCACCAAGATTTAAGGAAAAGTTAGTATAAAGGGTTTCATCAACAAAAGTTATAGAATCATTACCCTTCTTGGCAAGCCACTTTAGGAAACCAACACAATCCTTCCGAAATGTCCGGCTCCTTGCAGAAGTGACATGCATTCCCACTTGGTGCTTTAGCGAAGCAACATTGGGCTTAGGTGTAGTTTGCACCTTAGGCCCTGATTTATCTGAATTAGGAGAGTAGTGCGGCCTTTTCTTGGATTTGAAGTCCCGAGAACTTCCTTTGCTAGGACCGCCAACTTGATTCACAAAATCTTTCTTTTCGCCCTAATCCTTTCTTCCTCCTGGACACACATGGCGATAAGATCGCTCATGCTCCATTTATCTTCTCGAGTATTATAGTTTATCTTAAAAGCGGTGTATTCGGAAGGAAGAGAAGTCATTATGAAGTGGACTAGGAAACCATCGATATTTCCATGTCCATGCCCTTGAGTTTTCCAACCATATCGGTCATCATCATGATGTGCTCTCTTATCTTCTTTGGACCAGTCATACTTAGTGGATAGAAGCCTCGGATTAGTGTCTTGGCATAAACCTTAGTGGAGCCTTTGAATTTCTCCTCTATGAAGCTGATACTCCTTAGCATTTTGAGAACTGAATTGCTCCCGATTCCGGCGAGATAGAAGTCTTCATAATCATTAGTGATAGACGGTTAGACCGCTCCCATTTTTCAAACATTATTATCATATATTTTCTTTTTCTCATCGTGTCGTCCTCACCAATGGTGGGAGAAATGGGAGAGACACTCTTAGTGCATAATCAAGATCTAATACTCCAAGGACAATCAAATTCTTTCTTTCCAAGCGGGAAGTTGCTCTCGTAAGTCGCTCAATGTTGTCAATTGTAGCGGCAACATTTGAAGCATTCATGGTGAACATTAAAATACTGGGAAAAATTAGAAATAGCATAAAAATATTGCATGCAATTAACCCTACGTTGGTGCGATTAATAACATGCAAAATTACAGTTCTAGTTTATATCACCGTAAGCGTAAAATAAAAGAACTATAACAATTAATGTGGCGACACATGATTACAAACAACGTTGGTCATTATGTAATCATGTGTATACATAATGCCAAAATAATTCATAAAATTTTCTAATTAAAATATCTCGTTGGTTCAATTTTAATCGAGACCGAATTTATACCAAACATGAGGAATCATCATTAATTAAAGCGATTGCACAAAAATAAGATAAATAATAATTATAAATCTTAATCATAAAAGCATTTTACAAAATGGTAAAACTCATGTGTAGCATTACACAATTGAGAAATAAACATTAGATTAAGCGATAAACAAAAACCTTCATCGAAAAACATTTTGTAAAAGAAAAAGGTCTTTGTTCATCCAAAGCACGACTCTCAAGACATTCGCTGCTTTCGGCTGCGCTTCGGCCGGCCTTCTGCCACACGACTGCCGCTCGGCCCATTAGCGATCGCAACCCAACTGAGAGGGTCTTCCTCTTGAAGTCTTCTTTATCAGGACTTCCTTCAGCTCGTGGCTTTGGGACTTCTTTTTTCTTCTTTCTCACACACAATGCTGACATTCTCACCCAGTACACACCAATTCTTTCCAATTATCTTTGTGGTGAATGATGTAATGGAGAGGCCAATCTCTCTCTATTGTCGATCGCATTCACGGGCCACGACTGATCACACTTGGGGAATTGTGACCAAGTCAGTCCTACATAGCTCATGGCCCCCACCTTATCGTCAAGCAAGCTGATGGCAGACAATAATTCAGAGTTTTGGAACACATTCAACTTTCCCTGAATCTTCCCGTCTAACTTTAGGAGACTTTCTAGCAGCATGATGTGTGTGTGTGTGTGTTCGTGTCTGTCAGCATCGCAATGCAGCGATGCAATGACCTCAAGCTAGGAATCAGCGTAAAAATCAGTATAGTCTGGTGATCAATATGCATCGATCGATACAGTGTTTTACTGTGCAATGTAGTAACAGGAGAGTTGAAAAATGAAAACACTTTTTCTGAAGTCTGAATTATCTTTCCCCTTTGTGCAGAAATTCCACCGCGACCTGCCGGCAACGCGAGTCTTCGCCTACGGCACCAGCAAGGAGTCCGCCACGGTGCCGGGCCCCACGATTGTGGCGATGCAGGGCGTCCCCACGTACGTGACGTGGACCAATCACCTGCCGGCACGTCACTTCCTCCCGTGGGACCATACGCTGACCACCGCGAGGCCTGGCAGTGGCGTCCCCGCCGTCGTCCACCTCCACGGCGGCGTGCAGCATTCTACTTCCGATGGCCACTCGCTGGCGTGGTTCACCTCCGGCTTCGCCGCCACAGGCCCGCACTTCTCCTCGCCGGCCTATGAGTACCCTAACCAGCAGCCTCCCGGCAATCTTTGGTAAGTACTCGTGATTTCCCTTAGTGCCAAGCGGTAATATTTCTAGCAAGTTAGGTGCCACCGGCCAAATTTTCTGCGTAATTGTGCAATTGCTTAACGTATCGATGAATTAAATTTTGTGCAGGTACCATGACCACGCCATGGGCCTGACTCGTGTCAACATCCTGGCCGGCCTCCTCGGCGCATACCGCGTGGCCAGCCCGGCGGAGGACGCGCTGAACCTGCCGTCGGGCGCGGCGTTCGATCGGCACCTGGCGCTGTTCGACCGCGACTTCCGCGCCGACGGCTCGCTCTTCATGAACCGCACGGGCAACAACCCCACGGTGCACCCGCAGTGGCGGCCGGAGTACTTCGGCCCCGTGATCGTCGCCAACGGCAAGGCGTGGCCGTACCTCCGCGTCCGCCGCCGCCGTTACCGGTTCCGCATCCTCAACGCCAGCAACGCGCGCTTCTTCCACCTCTCCCTCTCCAACGGCCTCCGCTTCGTCCACGTCGCGTCCGACTCGGTGTACCTCGCCAGGCCGGTGGCCACGGACAAGTTCCTCGTGGCGCCGTCGGAGATCGCCGACGTCGTCGTCGACTTCGCCGAGTCAGGCACTGACACGGCGATCCTGCGCTCCGACGCCCCGGCGCCGTACCCCGGCGACCCCGGCGAGAAGGCGGAGACCGTCGCGGTGATGAAGTTCATGATCGACAAGGACGACGTCACAGAGCACGACCCGTCGAGCATCCCCGCGAAGCTGATGCCGCATTACCCCAAGCCCGACGCGCGCGAGGCGAGCCTGACGCGGTACATCACCATGTACGAGTACACCAAGAACGGGACGGACGAGCCGACGCACCTGTACCTGAACGCGCGGTCGTACATGGACCCGGTGACGGAGACGCCGAGGGAGGGGGCGACGGAGATATGGGACGTCATCAACCTGACGGACGACAACCACCCGCTGCACCTGCACCTGGCGCTCTTCGCCGTGCTGGAGCAGCGCTCGCTGCGGCGCGTCGACGAGTTCAGGGACTGCATGCGGGGCAGCAAAGACGGCGGCGGCGTGGGAGGCCGGAACGACGCGCGCGCGTGCCAGCTCGACAGGCACCTCGTCGGGGGGCGGAGGCACGTGGTGCCGCGGCAGGAGCGCGGGTGGAAGAACGTGTTCAAGGTGAGGCCCAGCGAGGTGACCAGGTTGCTCGTGCGGTTCAAGCCGCTGTCCACGGCGTCGGGCAGCCGCTTCCCCTTCGACGTCACGACCGGGCCGGGCTACGTCTACCATTGCCATGTGAGTATCTTCCGGATGGTTTTCTTAACTTGATCATGAGACATACTAGTGTTTATTAGTGCAACATCACTGCTCGACACGGCATTTTACGACTGAGACGATGATCCTAAGTTTTGTAGTAAACAAAGACTGATCTAGTTTGTTCCACTGTCCTTTAAAAATGCAGATTTTGGACCATGAAGACAATGAGATGATGAGGCCCATGAAGATTGTGCGTTGAAGGATCTGAATTAGTAATAGTTTACTGCGGAGTGGTAAAAGAAACAGCTGATCGAAGCATCAGCGGCGAACCCAGAAATCTGAAAGACCCGGGGCAAACTCTAAGAGAGAAATATATTTTGTTCGAATAATCGGCATTGAAGCCAGAACTATTTCTTAGCTCGAGGCGCAGATATTCGCTTTTCTTAGAAAGTGTGTCCAGCAGTGATGTTTAACATCAACTAAGCTATACAAGGGCCAACCATAATGACTAATAGCTAAAAGAGTAAAGTATCACACCGACCTGGACTTGGCATCCGGATCGCTCCCTCGCCGCGCGCCATCGCGGCGCCGCCCGCACGAAGTCGCCGTTCATGCCGTCGCCCGCCTGCCGTGGTCAACGTCCGCTTGTTTGCTCGATTGTACATGGCCTTAGGGTTTTACACTTTGGGCTTTTGATCTTCTATGTTGCCAGGCCGAACTCCATTGGGCAGGTCTATAGTTGGCTAACCCATCTCGCTAACTCGGATCATAGAGATGATTGTATCACGTCTATATTTATGAGTTATATAATAAATGTTATTATATTTTTTGAATGAATTATCAGTTATAAAGATAAACTAAGTATGTGACTTATTGGTAAAGCCATTTATCTTATGTGATGTCATTCTAAATGTATCCCTCGTCGGATTGCATTGGTCGGAACACTAGTGACTTATCGAACAACACATGTATTGATTGATAACCATGTTTCACTGGTCATGGATATAGAGATATCAAATCAATAATGCGAACACATGTTAGAAAACATGGTGTTTAATTGACTCACCTTGAGACATCGTTGAGATTGTTATGATTTTATGTGTCATCAGTTGGTCTCAAGTGATGATGATGTATAATCCTTAAATCTGATATCAGCATGATTTCCTACATGTGTAATAGTGCACTTTATGGGTTGTCAAACGTTACTCTGTAACTGAGTAATTATAAAAGTAGCTTTCAGATATGATATGAAACATGCGGAGGGATGTGACTGATTGGATATCAAATTTGTTACTCCTAACATAACAGGAGAAATATATCTGGTCCCTCAATGTGGTCGGATAAAGAAAGTGCATGAACATGCTACTAGTGGTCTAAAAGTCGACCACATGAAATTATCCGTCACTTGATCGAGAAAGTATTGAACAATCAATGTATGACAATTTATCTCACCTAGAGTGCAACCAGATGCCGTGAGGCAAATAGAGAATACACAAGCAGGTCGTTCAGTTCGACCAGATACAGATTGGTTGTATTGAGATACGAGCTGGTCGTAAACTGGTCGAACATAATCACTAAGTGACTGTAAACTGGTTGTAAAGAGTTACAAACTTGTCGTGACTAAATATAATCTGGTCGTATAGAGATACAAACTGGTCGTAAGTGATAAGGATTTGGTCTTAGATCATATTGCATTAAGGTTCATCCGATATAATTTATGTGTATTCGGGAATCGTTATGTCCTGTTAGGAACCGCTAACGACTCGTGGTCGGAAAGGTGTTTACGAGTCACCGATTACGCATGAACCTACCGGATCACACACTTAACGGGGTGAAACAAACTATTTCAGATAGGATCTGTCATGGGCTCTATATAAGGAGATGCATGAGACTGTTGGGCAAGACGAGAGAGACGACGTGAGTTGCTCCACCGAAACCCTAGCCGCCATCTTCTCGAAGACCTTGCCGTGCGAGTTGGTGCTAACACACCGGCGTACGACGTTCCACCCCTGGACGTGTGGATACCGTAGAGGCTATTGCCCTCGAGGACGATCCGCAATCTTCATAAGGAACGTGACAGATTGGTGGAGGAGACGATCGACATCGAAAACGCTAGACGATCGACTACGACCACTACATCGACGCGCTGGACGTTGGATCAGGCTATTCCAACTCTTCTTCCGCTGCACTGCGCGTCTAGTGGTAACGATTTTATGATCTTTTGATTGCGTGCGTGTCTTCCTAGTTTACATGGTAGAATTTTTGAATTGCTAGCTAGTATAGCACATCCGTATCCCTTCAGTTTCTATTTCTTCTTCCTCCCAATATGCAACTCCTTATGCCTCGAGTCAAAACATCCATGGCCGCCACCGAAGGGGCAAATACCTAATGCAGGTCCCTAGACGCGTTCCACCTACCCGAGACAGCTGTCCCGGTGCGGGTTCCGCCACTGCAAAGCATCGAACCATTGCAATAAGGATAGAACCATTGGACATTGCCATTTGCAAGATTTGAATCCATTGAAAACAATATTTTGTGACGCTAGTCTTTCGTATGAAAATAGCGCTCGACGTTAGAGCCTGTATAGAGCCGTATGAATTTCACAGAAAACAGCCCAACTTTCACCTGAATCTAGAAAAGTTCGTACATTCCAAATAGGTCCTCGGGATCATGACACGCACGTTCGAAAACGTCTGAGCAAATGTTGCAAACCGGGACACTTGGAATAAACTTTGCACCTGCCTTCAACAACGGATCATCTGAACAAACAATTAAAAAGGCGTGAGAACTTCGGGCAGTATTCATCCTGTGAAAATAAAAAGGGAAATGGAAAAGTTTCACGAAAATGGCATGTCCTGGTGGTCCGTACACACGGCTGGCACGAGCCAAGGGGGGTGATGGCCTCGCACGAATCTCGTCGCAAATTCAGTGGCCGAGATCCTTTTGGCCCGCTGGTCCCGGCTCCCGACGCCTCCGCCTGTCCTCCAACACAACCGAACCGTGCCCTTGCTAAAGGAAGAGAAAGAGGGTAGGGAGGCCGGCACCCCAAAACCCTCCTCCGCCGACCACTGCTCTCGCCGGCGATCGCGGCCGCCGTAGCTCGCCGGAGGTGAGAGCCTTCCCCTCTCCCCCTACTCGCTAGGTTCCGCGAGGTGGTTTGATGGCTATGTGTTTTTCCTCGTGGATTTGGCTTGCTTTTGTTTTCCTTTGCCCTTCGTGTTGCGCAAAGGGGGACTGGTGGAGGGGATCGTTTGTTACTGTGGGTTTTCTTCGGTGATCGGCGAGCGCAGAAGTCTTGCGCCGTTTGGCTCCATCCGATCTGATCGTTGTTTAAAAATTTTCTGGGTGGTTTTTGTTCGATTAAGCGGCGACGCGTGGGAAGTGTTACGTTACTTCAGAAATCTATTCTAGACTAATGCATGCGCGGTGGGGTGTTTTGTTTTAGAGTAAGCCGAAAGAAATGCTTTGAAATGCATCCTTCTGCAGTTCCGTTTTTGTGGAGTGCTGCGGTGTTAGCGTCTGGGGTTTTGAGCAGTGAGTTCACCATACTGGTGACTTTCTTTTTGGCTAGTTAGATTCAGTTTCTTACAGATGTATGCATGCTTGCGCTTTGATAGGGTCGAATGTTGTATATTTGTACAAAGAGTGGGATGACGGTTGGTTAGCACTTTGCATCCTTTCATTGTGAAATGCATGCTTATTTATGAATTGGACAGTGAAATCTTTATGCTTATTGTGCTTAGACCGAAATGGTTGGAAATCGTCATTGTCCTGGTGGTTGCAATTTTAGTTAGTTCACCTTCACCACCTTTCTTTTCTGTGGGGTTCACTTTCATATGCTGGTGCGGTGAATGAGGACACGCATGTTGCTTTATACAGCCTTGTTCATACTAAATTAGTTTTGTTTCTGCTCAAGTGCCAAATTAACTTAACTGAAAATTTTGGGTAATTGGTACTTCGATTCGGTAGAGATTTTATTGGGTAAGGTTATTTGGTTGTCGACTTAGTCTTCAGTTGACAAAAATGGGAGTACTGAGCAAGGAAATTCATAACTACATGTTGGCATGCCTGCTCAAAATATATGGGCTAGTTTGCATTTTTTTTTTTGGTTATTTCCTATTTTTGCTAAACATTACACACTTTGTATGCGGTATCTTTAGAGAAAATTTCACAAACCTAGAGTGTAGCCATTGTTTTAGTTAATGGTAAAAATCTACTTAGATCTTATATACTACCCCCGCAACCGTAACCCTACCACTGCCTACCCAGCTGCTGCCCTGTGCACCACTTGCCCTGCTGCCACCCAGCCGGTGCCAAAAATCTTGGCACCATTGATCACCAGGGCCACCGACACAAAATTGGACTGTTTGTAGATGAGAAGCACACTTGGGTATTGAATAGCAAATCCCTTCCTCTTTGGTGATTATTTCAAGCATTTTTATCTTTTCTTAGACACTTCTATACCTCTTGTCATCAAATTTTAGTATATAATAATAGATAAAGGCATTCCACTGTGAACCTGCACTCATCATGAAACATTATACGAGCTGTTTTCACTAAGGCCTTTCCACCAAGTGCCACTAAAATGACCAGATCAACCTAGTTCTTAACCCTATCTGCAAGCACTTGCTTGTTCACTATAATATGAAACTACCAACATGATCATGTAATTGAGTGTATGGGGGAATCAGATGTAGATAACCCTTCATCCAACGTGGGTAGAGGCTGTTTGTACTAAATATGGGAACTAAGCTTGAGACTTGGAGGATGCTTGGCCTTTTTAATGCTACTTTTTATTGCTGCCGGTAAGTAGTTTTTACTCATTTTTACTAAGATGCTTTGAAATAGATCTTTTATCCTTGTCAATGGAGGTATTCCAAGTATGTCAGCTAAATGTAGAAACTTTCTTTATACAACAGATGTTAATTGGATGCTGAATTTTTTTTAAACTCACACTCCAATCTCAATAAAGTAGTTTTTACTCATTTTTACTAAGATGCTTTGAAATAGACCTTTTATCCTTGTCAATGGAGGTATTCCAAGTATGGCAGCTAAATGTAGAAACTTTCTTTATACAACAGATGTTAATTGGATGCTGAAATTTTCTAAAACTCACACTCCAATCTCAATAAAGTATGTTTTTAGACAGTGTTACATTTTTTCTCGCTTGCATCTGCTGAATCATGCTGATTTTATGAGAAGCTTGTATAGTGTATGAAAAGGCCATATACATTGAAGATATGTTGAGGATTGTATGATATGTTGGTTATGTGTTGTTCCTCTATACTATTTAAAGTTATCATCTTCTTATTAGTGGTCCATAATGTTGGCCAAGTTAATTAAAAAACTGAAATTATGCTCTTTGTTTATTTATCTTCTAGGTTACTGCGTTTTCCAATCCTTTTCAAAATGGACTCTAGTTCAGAAGAAGATTATGAAATTAGTGATTCTGAGATTGATGAGTGTGAAGTGGAGTTTTATGCGCGTCTGACATCAGGAGATATAAAAATAAAGGATGGTGAGACCTACAGTTGTCCATTCTGCAAGGGCAAAAGAAAAAAAGATTACAGCATAAACAACCTACTTCAGCATGCCACTGGAGTAGGTTCAGCTGCTAATCGGCAGGCAAAAGACAAGGCAACCCACTATGCCCTTGCCAAGTATTTGAAGAATGAATTGTCAAAGTCATCTGAGCCACAGTCACAGCTAATAGCTATGGAGCCTCAACCTCTTCAAAACAGAGATGATCAGTTTGTCTGGCCCTGGATGGGTGTTCTAGTTAATGTGCCTACTGAATGGAAGAATGGGCGCCATGTTGGAGAAAGTGGAAATCGGTTGAAGGAGCAACTCTCGCGCTTTTGCCCACATAAGGTTATTCCTTTGTGGAACCATAGAGGTCACACAGGGAATGCTATTGTTGAGTTTGCAAAAGACTGGACTGGTTTCAAAAATGCACTCGCCTTTGAAAATCACTTTGAGGCAGAAGGATATGGCAAAAGGGACTGGAAGGGGAAGAAGTATCGAGGGTCAAATATGTTTGGATGGGTTGCAAGGGCTGATGATCACAGATCTCAAGGGCCGATAGGGGACCATTTACAAAAAAATGGTGATCTGAAAACTGTTGGTGATCTTGAAAATGAAGGAACACGTAAAACTGACAAACTTGTAGCCAATTTAGCTAGCCAGATTGAGGTAAAGAACAGGCATGTGCAAGAGCTTGAATGTAAGTACAATGAGACGACTGTATCACTTGACAGGATGATGGAGCAAAGGGAGCAGCTCCTCCAGTCCTACAATAAAGGTTTGTGTTGATCTTTTGCTATTTATATGTTCTGTTATGGTCTTAGTTTAGTTATCAGCATATATGAACTTCTCTCTTCGTAGCATACTTTGCTTTCGGTTGTTTAATGGTCCTTTGAACATTTTTTTTACCAGAAATTCGCAAGATGCAGCAACTTGCTCGCAAACATTCACAGAGGATCATTGATGAGAATCAAAAGTACCGTTCGGAATTGGAGTCCAAGATGCAGGAACTTGACTCAAGGTCCAAGCAGCTTGATGAGCTAGCTGCGCAAAGTGACTCGGACAGAAGGAACCTTGAGCGAGAGAAGGGAAAGGTGTGTGATGTCTTGTTTCTGTTCTTGAATTTTCTCCCGTAAAGGATTATGAAGGCTTGTTTTCTCTTCTTTACTTTTTTTCTGTTTTAGGGAGGATGGTTGATTGTTTCTGCGCTTCTTTTTCATAACAGCATTCTGTTTATTAGTAGTGCATATCATTATATTTTCTTATTTTTTTTGTCACCCCACATTTTTTTTCAGATAATACATAGCATAATGTTTAGCAATAGGGGAACTTGGCAAAATGTAGGGAATTTGTTTTTTACTATTTTACTTTTTAGGGAGGTAATGGTGCTAGTGACAAAATGCTGGGTGCCGTTAGGTGATTCCCCTTTAGTGTATTATGCATACAATTTATGTCATGCTGTTGTGGTTTGCATACAGAACGAAATTAAAAGCGAAGCATCTTAAGATGGCAACATTGGAGCAACAGAGGGCTGATGAAAACGTGCTGAAGCTTGTGGAAGAACACAAGGTTTGTTTCTGGGTTAAATATATATTGCTTCACTTAAGCTCTTCAGAAGCCAGCTTATATGAGTGTCTTACTTTGTGGAAAATGCAGAGGGAGAAACAAACTGCTCTAGATAAGATTCTCAAGTTGGAACAGCAATTGAATGCCAAGCAGAAGCTTGAGTTAGAAATACAGCAGCTGCAGGGCAAATTGGAAGTAATGAAGCATATGCCAGGTGAGGAAGACTCTAAATCAAAGATGAAAATAGATGAACTTAGTGAGGAGCTACAAGACAAGTATGATGAAATGGATGCAATGGAGTCGCTTAACCAGACTTTGGTTATCAAGGAAAGAAAAAGTAATGATGAGTTGCAACATGCTCGGAAGGAGCTGATAGATGTAAGTTACCACCAGACCACTTCTCCAGCATTATGTTATGTTATGCATTATCAATCATGACACCTATGTTTCTATTGCTTTTGCATAACATCTCATGATCATTCTCCTTTTGATCTGTTGCATGCTCTGCAGGGCTTGGGGGAACTTGCAGTTGGCCGAGCAAATATAGGCATCAAGAGAATGGGTGAACTTGATCCGAAAGCTTTTGCAAATGCTTGCAAGCAGAAATTGTCAAAAGAGGATGCGGAAGTTACTGCTGCCATTCTTTGTTCAAAGTGGGAGGCTGAGATTAGAAATTCAGACTGGCACCCATTTAGGGTTGTCATGGTTGTGGAAAAGAGACGGTACAAACCTCATTACTATTAATTTTACATACTTTCCTTGCTCTGTTAGCTTGTAATCTATGTTGCATCTTTCAAATTATTTGTGGTGAAAATAGAGGCACCAAGTTTAATTTGCCCCCTAGAAATTCCTACATTAATCTGAAAAATACAAAAATATTAGAAAATTCCACATTATAAAAAAGAAAACATCTAAGCCATTGATCGAATTTTATCAATGGTACATAACAGGAGAAAGAATACTGCCAAAATACAAACATTGGACTTATGGTAAGTTAAGGGCTCCGATTAACAGTTTTCCTATTTGAATCTCGTCATACTGAGTCCTTCCCAGAAAAATTATCAATCCGGACAATTGTCCCTTTCCTCCGTCAAATACCGATCCGTCGAGAGAAAATAAATAGTGCTCTTTCCTTGGTCCTCCATCAACGTGCAAAAAAAGGAAAAAGAAAAAAGAGTTAAACAAGGAACCGTTAGCCACCAAAATATCCGCCTTGTGAATGACACACGATAGCCCTAGCCGTGCCTGCCGCCTTCTTTGCCAAACATGTGCCCATCCCGGTGGCTATATTGTAATGTTCTGTTAACTAATCTTGTTTTTTCATGGCATGCTGCAATGTAAGCTACCACAGGCAGGTTTTACAATTAATCAGTTATCAGCTTAGTTAGGTTCTCTAATACGGAGCTCAATTAGTTTTCTGTTTTGTACAATAGTTAATTATTCAATGGATGCTTGATTACTGAATCTGACAATTAGACACATATGTGTATATCAATAGTTAATTGTGCAGTGTTCCACTAATGCGTAGATTCTTCGCACTACTCCAATGCTGGGAAGCAATGCTACGAGTCCTAGAGGACAGGACCTTATGTTAATGTTAGCTTCTCTTGGTTGAGATCTATAGTATCTAATTGAACAAATAGTTATTTGCTTTTCACTCAAGACTTGGTCTCTTCCATTTGCTGTTTTCCTCTTAAGGTAATGGTCAAGTTTATACCAGTTGTTTGTAATAGTGTAATTCGTCAGCTTTTGCAACAGGCAGGGTTATTAAGGCATCGCTTAAGCGTTAAGGCGCAGCTTGGGGGTCAAGGCGTCGGCCCGCCTTGTTGCGCATGCCTAAGCGACCCAAGCCTGAGGGCGAAGAGCCGAAGACTTGCTTGGAACCCTAGGCGGCAGCGCTTCCATCTTGCCGCTCCCGTCCCCTTCAGCTCCGGCCTCCGGCTACGGCGGATCTGCGCGGCCATCCCCAGTTCGTCGCCCGTCGCCTTCTCCAGCCCATCCCCGCCGCCCGTCGCTCATCGCCCGTCGCCCGCTTCGACGGCAGGATGGACGCCACCTCTAGCACCTTCGTGTGGAAGTCGAGGGTCATGCACGAGTAGTATGTGGGATTTCGCAAGCCGATGTGTCGGCTACTCGACGTGGGGAATTTTTATGTGTGGTGGCGGCGGCGGAGTGATGGGCTAGGGTTTCTAGCGGCAAGATTGGGTGCATCTCAGCCGTTGGTTTGATAATCTCGTGTCAATATGGATTGGCTGGGCCTTTGGAGCTTGGATTGGTGGACCTGATGGTGTATGGGCCAGGCCTATTACCGCGGACAACTTTTTTTTTTAATTATTTGAGATGAGCGTGGACGAATTCAAACTCCCAAGCCACACGCACAATATGCCTCTTGGTAGTAATTCTCGCGCCTTAACGTGCGTAAGGCGTCGCCTCGCCTCGCGCCTTAGCACTTAAAAGGTGTGGGGGGTGGGTCGCCTCGCCTCGCCTTAATAACCATGGCAACAGGTGCATATAGCATTTGCTGTTGGAGTTATATGTGGGGCAATCAAACTTTTAACAATAAAAGACTTATCAGTTATCACATGCACATTCGATCTACTGATGTATCTCAAAGTTTTCACTCGATATTCATACATTGTTGCATGCTAATTATTCTATCCCTTTAAAAAATTATGTCATTTTACAAAGTGTGCAGTCAAACTTCTTTAATTTTAACTACTAATGCACATTAAATTATTTAGATTGGTAATGTGAAAATGATATAATTTGTCAATTTTCATAATATGGCAATTTTATAATTTTTGGCTAGCGTATTGATATAAAAACTAATGGTCAGAATTATATGCTAAAGACCATACCAATATCCAAACATGATATATTTTAGAACAGAGGGAATACTAACTTATCTAATATTTTACTTCATTAATAGATATCAAGTTATTGCTTGGGATTTAACTATTTATGTGTTGTTGCACTATAATTAAGAATATATCTTGGACTCTATTTCTTAGTGATTAAATCAGAAAAGTTTTGTGTTCTCTACTTGGACTCAATTAGGCAAGTTTGTTTCATCTCTTATTATCAGTGATAGGCTAAATTTGATAGGAATAAGTCTAATTTACCCCCTAAACTTTAAGGGTGCATCTAATCTACCCCTTGAACTACAAAGCCGTCTAAATAACCCCTTGAACTATGCAAAACCGTCTAATTAATCACTTGGAGCAGTTTGGATGGTGGTTTTGCCATTATAGTAGTGGTTTTGCCACCGTATCGGATGACGTAGCTGACAATCATTGCCATATTGTTAGCCACGTCATTTGCCATACTAGCAAAACCACTGTGGCATTACCACATTCCCAGCCACGTCACCCGCCACGGTGGCAAAACCTCCAAAACCGCTTTAGGGGGTTATTTAGACGGTTTGCATAGTTTAGGGGTCTGTTTAGACGGTTTTGTAGTTTAGGGGGTGGATTAGACGCACCCCCAAAGTTCAGGGAGTAAAATAGACTTATTCCAATTGGATATATCTTGGATCTTGGCTGTTGAAATTATTACATGTACATGGAAAGCTCTTCCGCCATTTGCAAAGATGTTTTCCCTGAATTTTCTGTAATGTACTGCTTACACGCACATGGAAAGCTCATGGTTTAAATTTTCTATAATTTTCTGCAACGATGTATTACCATATAATGAGGCATGTTTCAGTTCAAAAAATAATAATAATGAGGCAGGTTTCAGTTCAAAAAAATATATATAATGAGGCAGGTGTATCTTAAGTTAATTAGAACATGCATAAACATTTTTGTTCCAAATGTCGTGTTGTACTGTGGTAGGAGTAGGATCACATTGAAGGTTTGGAAAACATTAGGAGATTGTGCAAAATGGTTTGTGCAATTCCCTGTATGTATTATTGGATCATTGTCTCAATTGTATTAATGGAACTCAAGCTTTGAAGCTGTTAATAATTCGTTTGTCTTGCATTTTTAGAATTGGAAAAATATCATTTATCTAATGTTGCATGCTCTGGTGTAGGAAATTCTTTCTGTGAATGATGAAAAGCTTCAAGAACTAAAAGAAGAGCATGGTGAAGAAGTCTATATGTTGGTAACAAAGGCGCTTCTCGAAATTAACGAGTACAACCCTAGTGGCCGCTATGCTGTAAAGGAGCTGTGGAACTACAAGGAGCACAGGAAAGCAACACTGAAAGAAGTCGTCCAATATGTTCTGAAACAGTGGCGGACGCACAAGAGGAAGCGTTGAACCCTAGTGTATTTGCTGTGGTGAGCTAGATACCTGAATTAGACATGATGTTATTTTAGCATTAGTGCGTTAGAGGTAACTCTTGACGATGAGGCGGTTAGACTGTTTAACTGTTATCGTCATTTAGTTGTCGGATATCAACAGGATTGTCAGGCCTGTTGTAGCATCGACATGAATGCTGATAATTTCAGATTGTGAACGGTCCCTTTTTATTTGTGTATGTGGTTGTTGCTCCCTTGCAGGTATGCTCCATCTGTTATTGAGAGAGAAAGTGCCCCATGGACCTGCAACTAAACTTGCAGAAGCAGTGGCACGTAAAGCTTGCAGTTCCTGTATCTTGATGTGATCTGCAATATTTGGCCGATACATGACTCTGCAAGTGTTAAACATTCTGTGAGAATAGAATTGGAGGTGAGTAGTTTGGTTTTGGACTACCAATATGCTCGTGGACTACCAGTATGCTTAACAGGTGCTTGCTAGTAGGTAGTCAGGGCAATGTGCAGCAGTTATCCACAGTTATCGGACTGAAAATGGTTTGCTACCCCTGGGAGTATGTACTCCCGTCTCTCATATACCACTTAAATCGTATGATAATACCTCTTTATCTATTTGAGTATACTATATATATATATATATATATATATATATATATATATATATATATATATATATATCTCTCTCTCTCTCTCTCGGTGATCTCTTCACGGAAGCAGCTTCAGTGGCCGGATCATGGCGTTGTCTTCGTGATCCAGGATCTGCACAAGATCACAACACGATGCACATGAAGAGATCCTAGTCATGAACAACACAAACGCGTGGCGCTAGCTTACGTGGCAATGGTAGACGTATCCAGGCTCCGCCGTGGCGTCGAAGGGGTAGTTCTGGTCGGTGTCCACCAGCTTGAACGCCACCACCACCGTCGTCACGAACCCCGGCGCCACCTTCACCACGTTCTTCCACGTCTTCTCATGGTCGGGCACCGGCACGACGGGCCCCACCACGTGCTGGTCGATGCCACACTGGACGGCGTCGTTATGCAGGCGGTGAACCCCTGCAGGTCGACCAGCTGCTGCATCTTGGCGGCCTGGAACATGCCCAGGTGGATGTGCAGCGGGTGGTTGTCGCCAGTCAGGTTGATCACGTGCCACAGCTCCGTCGTCCCCGACCGCGGTGTCTCCGTCACCGGGTACTCCAACCGCAGCCCGTTGATGTAGAGGTGCGTCGACTGCGCCAATCAGGAGTGGAACTAGAATAAAAATGACCGGAGTTCACCACTTCACTATACATATAACAGTATATATAATTTTCAAATAACATTATACTAAATAGTAAGACAAAAGGCGTAAAAGGCGGAGATTGAGTGAACAAGGTGCATGACTTTTAGATTAGGGGGTGCACGTATAGTATATATATAATAATATTTCCTTTTTTTTTTAAAGCACCCGGTGTCCTATGACACCGGGTGGAAGAAGCTACTTCCGCCCATGGCCCCGACGGCGTCAGGTACTCGTACATCACAATGTACCTGGTCGTCGACGTCGGCGGGAGCAACGCCACGTTCGCGTACGGCACCCCGTGGTTCGGCACCGCCGAGTGGTCCGGCGGGTCGCGCGGCCCATTCGGGGTGACCACTGTTAGCTTTACCGGTTCCTACGCACGCGAAAACGTCTCGACACACTCATACACAAGCGGTTGGAACTCAGAACGCACACATGAACTTAAGGAAGAAGATGAACAGTAGACAGATTTATTTTTAGTGCCGCATAACATCACAACATTTTTATTGTTTTCTCCTTAGCTTTTATACACCAAGAAACAAGTAACTGAAGAACTAAAAAAAACTAAGCATGACTGCATTGTGCGTTATCAATGGCATGACTTCCACGAGTCAGCATCGTGTTGCATCAATGCACACAAATGCATTACTAGTGTTGTAATGCCCACGACTACATAGCCATGCAAACAAAACCAAAGGCATCAATGCACATGACCCGTGACTGCTAATCAAAACAAGAAACGGAAACTTGACTGCTAATGCGTTACAAGTAATAAACTGAAACCACTAACCAGCATCAAGGATTATTCAATAACCCCCATAATTCTTGATGCGCTTTCTTGATCTCGACGATGTCGATCTTTGTGCGCCACTCGTCGCGCCCTTCCATGCCACGCCCGTGCCGCCCCTCACGCCGTTGGCCGCTGTCCTGACGTCTTGCCATGCGTTCGCCCGTGCACTGTGGCTGCCTACTGTGCCACACGCGCCTCGTGCCTATTGCGCGCGCCCCTCGCCGTTCGCACTCCGCTGCGTCATCGTGCGCCACCGCACGCTGTGCAATGCTGACGGTGAGCACATAGAGCCGGTTGTGAGTGCGGTTTATCCGAGCAAGTGTGCGACGCTGTCGGTCGCGGATCGTGAGCACGCCATCCTGGATGAGCGTCTGGTAGCCATTCTTGTCGAGCTGTCCAAGGCCCACTATGTTGCTACACAGTCGTGGGATGTAGTACACCCCCGTCAGTGCAAGGTGCTCTCTATTCCGGCAAGTAAACAAGATAGTGCCACGCCCGCGTATTTCCACCACCGAGGCATCACCGAACTTGACAGAGCCGGTGACACCCTCATCTATCTCCGTGAAGCTTGCCTAGCACCCGGACATGTGATTGCTAGCGCTGGTGTCCGGGTATCAAGCGTCATCATGGACGTACTCCTCGCGCCCTAGATGCACCTGCGCGTGCACCTCGTTGAGCACCACGTCAGTACCCGCGCCCATGGATGCCCCAGCGAGCACGCATACCTGCGCCATGAGAAGCGCAGGCTCATCGTCGTCGGCTTGCGTTAGGTGGACCTGCTCGGTACGCTTCGGCTTACAGCGGTTGTCACCACCGGTGCCGCTGCCCTTGTCACCGCCGAAAAGAGTAGCCGCCTTGCTCCCTCTTCTTGGCGCGTACAAGCCACTACTCTTCCTCTTCCTCTTTCTTCAGCATGACGACGTTCGCGGCATGCTCGCATACCACAGCCATTAGGAGAGCCGGCTCGTCGTCCTCTCGGACATTAGTGAGATACACTCGTCCTTTTTTCGGCTCATCACACCCGGACGCGAAATGGCCGAACTCCCGACAATTAAAGCACTGGATCTTCGACTTGTCGAACTTTTCGCGGTGTTTCTTCTTATCACCGTCTTGGCCACGGCTACGGCCATCGCCGCGCCCGCCATTCTTCCTTGTGCTGCTGTCGGAGTCCTCGCCGCTCCTCTTCTCTTCGGCGGCTTTGGCCTCCCACTCGACATGTGTGAGAAACAGGTGCTTTCCTTCTTCCTTGTCGCGTCGTCGCCCCTTCAAGCTCTCTTCGTACGCCCTCAAGCGTCCGATGGCCTCCATCACCGACATCGTCGATACATCGCCCTATTGCTCAATGGTGCCGACAATCGGTAAGAATTTATCGGGAACAGAGCGTAGGAGCTTCTCCACGACAACACTCTTCTCCACCTTAGTACCGAGAGCACGTATCTCGTTGGCCATGGTGGTGAGTTTTAAGGCAAACTCAGTGATTTTTTCTGAGTCACCCATATAGATGCGTTCAAACTCCCTCTTGAGAGTTTGAACACGCGCCTTCTTGACACGTTCTTCGCCAACATGCATCTCCTTCAGCGTGTCCCAAGCCTCCTTTTCCATCTCCTTCTCGGATATGGCCATTACAACGGCCTCCAGCACGGCTTGGACTATGACAGCGAGAGTCATCTGATCTTTCTTCTCATCGACCAATTCTTCGCCATCAACTGCCGCCCATATTCCTTGCGCACGCATGATGATCTTCATCTTCACCGCCCACACCCCGTAATTGCTCTCCGCGAGCATGGGGTATTGGAGGGTCACAGCTCCCTCCCTCACCGGCGGTACCACCAGTGCACGGACAACACCACCATTGCTCGCGCCGTCCTCGGCGTGGGTCTGATGCGTGATGGAGACTTGAGTCGTCACGCAACATCTTCACAGGCACGGGAGTATGAAACTATGATACCAATTGTTGGCCTTACCGATTTCTACACACGTGGAAACGCCTGGACACACTCACACACAAGCGGTTGGAACTCAGAACGCACACATGAACTCAAGGAAGAAGATGAACAGTAGACAGATTTGTTTTTAGTGCTGCATAACATCACAACATTTTCATTGTTTTCTCCTTATCTTTTATACACCAAGAAACAAGTGGCGAAGAAGAACTAAAAACTAAGCATGGTTGCATCGTGCGGCATCAATGCCATGACTTCCACGAGTCGACATCGTGTTGCATCAATGCACACAAATGCATTACTAGCGTTCTAATGCCTACGACTATATAACTATGCAAACAAAACCGAAGGCATCAATGCACATGACCGTGATCGCTAATTAAAACAAAAACGAAACTTGACTGCTAATACGTTACAAGTAATAAATTGGAACCACTAACCAGTATCAAGGATTATTCAATAAACGAACTTCATCACCTTCCCGTTGAGTGGCTTGGCGCCGTGCGGCCGAAAGGGTACGGTGCCTAGTTGAGCATCTCGATCTCGTTCGTCGGTGACAAGGCGTAGTCGACGACGACGTCGAATATCTCGGCCGGGCGATGAGGAGGTTGGACGCGGTGACCGGCGCGGCGAGGTAGGAGGCGTCGAGCCGATGACCGGAATGGGAGGCCGTTGGACGCGAGGCGTTGAAGTAGCGCGTTGCTCCCGTTGAGGATGCGGAGGAGGTAGCGGCGGCGGTGGACGGCGAGGAACGGCCAGGCCTTGCCGTTGACGGTGATCGCCTCGCCAAAGTACTCGGGCTGCCACTTGTTAGATTAATCTTGTTGATTTAGTAGTTATGCATGTGAGCACGCATGGAGTAGCTGAACCAGTAGTACATTTGTTGCATGCATGCGTATGCGCGTGTGTTTGAGCCAGGATGGCCGGGTCGTCAGCCATGAGTTGCATGTAATTAGGTGTACAGTACTTAGTCAATAAGACTTAGTCACGTTGTGGCATGGTCAGTTGCTTGCATGTAGGATCGTGGGACGCGTATGCATGCGAGTAGTGGCCGTTGTGCTTGGCTCTCATTGTGTGTGCATGCAGATCAGATCACGGGAGTAGTGGGTGGGCATGCATAACATGGGCTGCTAGCTGGCCTATATAATGATGTACTTAGCACTTTGTTAATCGAGTTGAGGAGAAAAAAGCTGTGGTTGTGCAGCACCAAATACTCTGTCTATTTGCCTCTCTCCCGTGCGTGTGTGTTCGCCACCAGGAGTGTGTGTGTTTTGCTCGCACGAGAAGTCGTAGAGGAGCTACGATTTCTTCCTCGGAGCTTCAAGGAACCGAAGCCCGTAGTTGTGTTCCTACACCACTGCGGGTGGATGGACGGCGCAACGCGGGTGGAGTAGTTCATGTAGAGCGAGCCATCGACGTTGAAGCTGCGGTCAGCGATGACGAGGTGGAGGTCGTCGTCGTCGCAGGGGAGGTCCATAGGGGTGTCGACCTCCGGCTTCTTGATGATGTAGACGCCGAGGAGGCCGGCGAGGAGGTTGGCGCGGGTGAGGCCGACTGGCCGAGGGCGTGGTCGTGGTACCGGAGGTTGCCGGGGGCCTGCACGTTGGGATACTTGTAGGTGGCCTGGGTCCAGGCAGGCCCGGTCTCGCGGAAGCCGGCGGTGAACCAGGCAAAGGCACTGCCGTCGGACTGCGGCGGGTGGGCGCTGCCGTGGAGGTGGACGACGGTGGGGACGCCGCCGTTGTTGGGTATGGCGGTGGGCACGGTGGGGTCCCACGGGAGGATGTGGCTGGCGGGGAGGTGGTTCTCCCAGGTGACGGAGAGCGGCACGTTGTGGCGCGCGACGATGGTGGGGCCTGGGAAGGTGGCGGAGTCAGCGCAGAGGCCGTAGACGAACACCGGCGTCGCCGGGAGGTGGAGGTCCCGGTGGAATTTCTGGCAGTAGAATGCATGGCGTGATCATGCATGTTAGTGTAGTGCAATGCATGATTATAACACGTAGATGTATAAAGAAGTACATCTGATCTGATCTGAGTGTAACTGATTTGACGGTTTGAGTCGACCAATGATTTGTGTCAGGACCGAAGAATATATAGTTTCTTTTTAGAGGCACCTAATTAACTCGTACCACTGTTTTTATCAAGCAAGCGTCGATCAGACACCTTGTAGCTAGTGTACTGAGATGGTGCAATTTCAGATTCTTTTCACAGTGTCGAGGAGCTTAGGTAAATGGAGTACGTGGAAAGGAGTCAGAAAGCTGAACATTTCCCGGCGCGCGGCCGGCCGGTTACGATCGATTTCCGCAAGTACGTAGTAACTAACGTACCCAGGTCTTTTGGAACATGCCGATGGTGAGGTTGGCAGGCACGACGACGCGGCCTTGCTGCAAGTCGTAGCTAGCCTTGGATCTTGGGCATCTGCGGCAGCGCGTTCACGTACCTCTGCAGTGAGCCCGCCACCTGCTGCAGCAGCGCGCTCGTCACCGGCGCCGGCGCCGCTGCAACGCCGACAACAACAACGACTGCGACTAGCCCAGCTAGCTGCCGCAGAATGCTCTCGCGGTTACCCATCTGCGCGCAATTAAGAAGAAGAAGAAGAAGAAGAAGAAGAGATTTGCACATGCACGCACAAATACGCAGATTATAGAGCTGATGTACCTCTTGGAGAGAGTGCCAATCATGTTCACCTTGCTCGATGAACTGAACAAGCTGGCATGCAAAGGAGATGCTAGTAGCCAGGTAGCCAGACAGGGGCGTGTGGCTGACACAGGGCTGAATGGCTGATGGTCATAGCAATCTAGGCGAGCTACTATTTATAGGATTCAAGTAAGTTGACAACTACTAAACTGCACTGCCCCTTCCTACTCCCTCTCTCCACACCATCTAGTGCATCTGCAGCCTGCTCTCTCTCTCTCTCTCTCTCACACACACACACACACACACACACACACACACACACACACACACACAATCAACCTTCCGGTGAGCTCCAGCCCTACCCCGTCTTTGTCCTCTTCCTTACTAGAATGGTAATGTTTTGACCCTTGGGACCCACTCATGTAGTGCTAGTGTGCTACCAGTGTCTCCAGGCCAACTAATTGGGTTATGCATTAACTGGATGCGTGAGGCCTACGTTAAGTAAAGGTTGAAGTTCTAGTCGGTAGTCGGCTAGGCAACAAAAGTGCATCATAAAAATGTTGAACTTTTTGGAAATGAACTAATACATGCTTAAGGTAAGTACTAATTAAAAACACAGTACTGGTAGCTCTGACGTGTGAGTTGCGAGTAGTAGAGAGAGTGCGTATAGTAGATTGTTAGGTAAAGCAAACCGAGGTACCCGTACATGCATATACCGTTAACATAATAGTACTGGAAATCAAATTGAATCCCTGCCCTGTTGATCGAGACTAAATATCTTGAAAAAAAAAACGAAAATTAATAACAAGGACTCCCCAAATCATTAGTCTCATGTCAAAACTACCTAACTGTATGCAATCAATAGTACAATATATCGTCTCAAAAAAGAAGTACAATATATACAGAGAATAAAATCCGCCTATTGGAAGAAGTTCTTACGTTTACACCGAAGAAAAGAAGAAAAATGGGGAAAAGAAAGGAGCAGCAAGCTTCAGCTTGCATAAAAAAGTAGGATAGAGATCAGTGGCCCGGTGGTGTGGGCTGCTGAGTTTCATGCGCGTGGTCGGTCATTTGCTCGCATAATCTCAGCAGAGGAAGCCATTTTCGTTGTTACCGTACAGACCGTTAAAATTAGATCTGCTTGCCTAGGACTTGATCTTGGTACCAATCTATAACGATTAAAGTCGAATCACAAGTCTATTAATAAAGCAAATTCGCTGAGAAGCCATAAATGTCATGGCTTCGTCGTCGGCGAGTTGCCGAACAACACAAGAACTAAGAAAAAAAAGGAGAGAAGATAGGATACGCTACAAACGTTGTTCTCAATCAATGATTTGTCAGAATTTATACAGTATTCCCTTTTAACGTCACACACGCACCCTGATCAGTTACATGGGCCAGACCCAACTCAACATCCTCAACATCCAACACTCTTCCAAAGCCCAGGTCTTCTCCCGCCTACTTGAGTCTTGTGTTCAGCTCGCCCTCTCCGACTAGTGTTCTCTCTTATCTTTTAACCCGTTGTCATCACATTACCGCCTGCCCGAGAATCATCTTGTCCCCAAGCTGAAGCACTGGGAAACCTTGAGCGCAACACATCGTAATCCTCCTACGTAGCCATGGCCGCTGGCAAGGATCCCCATTTGACCAGAACCTGCAAATGAGCGACATTACCTTTCTTGACCAATCTTTCTTCTGTCCAAAATGTCTTTGGCTGAACATCCACACGAGAGAAATCAATTGGATTAGGTATTGATGCAAACACTGGGGTATGATTCGGCACTTGCGGCTTTAACTGAGAGACATGGGACACTGGATGTACTAATGCTCCATCTGGTAGCTCTAGTTTGTAAGCTGTCACTCCTATCTTCTCCAGAATCTTGTACGGACCAAAATACTTGTATGATAATTTCGAATAAGGCCGGTTAACCACTGATGATTGAGCATAAGGTTGCAACTTCTGGAATACTTTTTCACCCATTTGGAACTCTCTTGAAGACCTTTTTTGATCTGCATATTGTTTCATGCGCAATTGCGCCTTTGCCAATTGTAGTTTCAGCAATCCTGAATATGTCTCTCGCTCAGAGAACATGTCAATCACAGGTGAATTGCTAGTAGTACTGAGATCTGGAATGATGCCAAATTGGGGTTCCACTCCATACAAAGCTTTGTAGGGAGTACATCCTAAAGCTGTATGATAACGGGTATTGTACCAAAACTCCATTGCTTCCACTTAGTTGGTGTTTATTGAACTGCATACACCTCAAATACATCTCTACACACTGATTAACCCATTCATTTTGTCCATCGGTCTGAGGATAGTATGTAGTGCTCATTTGTAGTTTGGCATCTAATAGCTTAAACAACTCTCTCCAGAATAAGCTTGTAAATATTTTGTCCCTATCCGAAGTGATAGTTCTAGGTATGCTATGTAATTTCACTACACTATCAAGGACTACCTTTGCTATCTGTACTGCAATAAAGGGATGCTTAAGAGGAAAGAAATGCACATAGTTAGTAAATCTATTCACAACTACTAAAATGGCATTATATCCTTCTGACCTGGGTAGTCCTTCGATGAAATCCATAGTCAAATCTTACCAGGCCCCATTTGGAATTGGCAAAGGGCACAACAGTCCAGGTAATTTGCAATATTCATGTTTGGCTTGCTAACACACACTGCACTACTTCACAAACTCTTCAACATCTTGTTTCATTCCTTTCAAGCTAAACATTTTCCTTACCCTTTGATATGTTGCTTGTCTACTCGAATGTCCACCCACTGGTGAAGCATGAAGGCGATGTATTAATTTTGTTTGCAACCCTGCATTAGACCTGATCCAGGTTCTTCCTTGATGTTTGATAATACCTTCTACCAGTGTATACCCTTTATCATTTGAACTAGTCACTACTAGTTGCATCAATAATTCTTTTGATTGTGCATCCATTTCATAATAATTTAATACCTCTTGAATCCAGACAGGTTGGGCTACTAAAATTACTTGGATCTGATACAAATGTCCCACTCGAGAGAGCGCATCATCCACTTTATTGTTTTCCCTTTTTTGATACTGAAACTTGTACTGCAACTCAATTAATTTGGTCATTGCTTTCTTTTGTAACTCTGTGTGTAGCACCTACTCTTCCAGATTACACAACATCTCTGTGATCTGTCTTAATAACAAATGGCCCCCTTTGCAAATATGGCCTCCATTTCTCAAGTGCCATCATGATGGCCATAAACTCCTCTTCATATATTGACAGCTGATGATTCCTTACCCCTAATGCTTTGCTATAAAATGCTACTGGATGCCCTGTTTGACAGAACCGCCCCAATGCCCATGTCACAAGCGTCAGTTTTGACTATGAATGGTTGTTGGAAATCCGGTAATGCTAAGACATGGGCCTGGCTCATAGCTTCTTTCAACTTTTCAAATGCACTATGAGCTTCCCCATTCCACTAAAAGCCCTTCTTCTGCAGCAATACTATCAAAGGTTTAGCTAACATCCCATATTGCCTCACAAACTTTCTATAGTACCCTGTCAACCCCAGAAAACCTCTCAATTTTGACACATTTGCAGGCTCCGACCATTGCATCATTGCTTGAATCTTAGAATTATCAGTAGATACCCCTTGATCAGAGATTATGCGTCCCAAATATTCCAATTTCCTTTGAGAAAACTACATTTACTCCTCTTAACCACCAGTTCGTGTTGTCTCAAAGTCTCAAACACAATATTCAATTGTGTCACATGATCTGCTATATCTTTGCTATAGACTAAAATATCATCCATAGACTAATATAAATTTCCTTATGTGAGGAGCAAAAATTGAATTCATTAGGCACTGAAATGTGGCAGGAGCATTTGTCAATCCAAATGGCATAACTCTGAATTGAAATTGGTCGTGATGTGTCTTGAATGTTGTCTTATGCTCATCTTGTTCAATCATCCGAATTTGGTGGTATCCAGATTTGAGATCAAATTTAGAAAAATATCCAGTATCAGCCAACTCATCTAGTAGTTCATCCACAATAGGCATCAGGAACTTACTTTTAACAGTAATAGCATTCAATTTTCTATAGTCCACACAGAACCTCCATGTCCCATCCTTATTCTTAACTATCAACACAAGAAATGCAAATGGGCTTAAACTGGGTGTTACAATCCCTGCTTGGATCATCTCAGCTACTTGTCGCTCAATCTCATCTTTATGTAAAGGAGAATATATATATGGCCTTGAATTGACATAGGTACTTTCTGGTAAAAGGGTAATCCCATGATCAAATATTCTATGAGGCAATATCTTGGGATCTTGGAAAACATCATCAGACTTTTGTAAAACTGATTGAATCTACTCAGGTATCTCCTCCTGATTTTCTTCCTAAGATTTCTCTAGTATCACAGTAGCCCAAATCTCATTTCCCTTATGCCATTTCTCCACTTTCTCTACTGATATTTCTTGTAACTCCCTACCTTCTTCAGAGTCTGATATACATTGAAGTTTAATAGTCCTGCCTTTGTTTTCAAACTCTATCCATTTCTCCAGCCAGTGATATTTCATCACTCCCCATTTTCCCAACCAATCAGCTCCTAATATAGCATCATAAGTTCATAACCTCCGAACTCCAATACTTTCATATCATGCTGAAAATATGGCTCTGGACCCACTATCTCATTCCAGTAATCATCTTGTCATAATATAGTAGATTTTCCATTAGCAACCTTAACCGCTATGGTGTTGACTTTCATTGGTGTATACCCTTTTCTCTCCACCAAGTTAGCATTCACAAAATTGTGCGAACTACCCGAATCAATCAACATTAACATCACTTGATTTCCTACTAATGCCCTCATCCTTAGTGTTTTAGGATGATCTACTCCTGACAAGGCATTCAGAGAGATGCATTTCTTCTTCCTCCTCTTCACCAGCTACTACTACATCCAGAACCTCATCAGACATAATTTCCTATACTTGCATTGCTTTGATCTGCCCTTGGTTTTGAATCTGACACTTGTGGCCAGGAGCATATTTATCACCACAACTAAAACACAGACCATTAGCTCTTCTATAATCCTTTAACTATTTAGCCTTCAATAACTCCCCTCTTTCCAACTTCTGTGTCTGGTGGTTGTCTTCTCCTTCAATAGTTCCCTTAGTTTTCCTGCATTGATGCTAGACCCTGCACTTTTACTCTTATACATGAATTTCCTGGTTCTCTCTAGAACCCCTTCCTGGACACCCGAAAGGTTGCTACCGTTGCCACAGTGGTTGGCATCTAAATTTCCACAGCTGCTCTCAGCTCTTCCTTCAACCCCAGCACAAATCGTGTTACCAGCATTAATCCTCCAATGGTGTGGTCGTACAATCTGATCTGGTAAACCAGTGCATCAAATCTTCTCCTGTACTCTTCCACTGAGCCAGTTTGCTTCAAAAGCAGCAGTTCTCTCGTCTTATCCCTTTGTGTATCCCCCTCAAATTCATCTATTACTATATCTCTGAATTGCCCCCAATCATGCCATACATGGGTCATCGTGTATGCTTGACACCAGTGTGTGGCATTTTTAGTCATATACATGGTAGTAACTGCAACCTTGAACCTATCCAGAATCTTGTACAGAGCAAAGAATGTGTGACACTTATCCACCCAAATCATCACATCTGTTCCATCGAATCTAGGAAAATCCATTTTCAGCATCCAGTTTCTTCTTCCTTGCTCTTTATTTCCTCGATTCAGTTCTGGTATCTCAGCAATAATGGGAGTTGGCGGTGGAAATTGTACCTATGGATTTGGGGCAGGGGTATCTCTTGTCGCCCTGCAATTTGGGCCATCACCTCCCTGGTTTTCTATACTAGAACCCCTGTTTCCTCCCTCGTCGGAATCACCAAATGCGGCGGTGTTGGGACCCAAAAATACGTTTCAGGGACCCTCGGTGTATTCCGAGCTAGTCCCAGATCGAGCTAGCTCACACAGAAACAATTATGAAATACCATCTATTTATTCGATTTAACTAAAAGATATCAAAATAATAAATAGTAACAATAACTGGACCTTATGATCAATATTTACTTAACTTGCCACGTAGGGCCAAAGAAACAAATAAACTTTTGCATCGGAACGGAAAATCTTGGAAAGATCAATCAACATGCCCACAGGCAATCGAGTGGAGAATGCATCCTAATCTGCAAAACTTTCATGGTACTCCTGGGCGAAAAACTCCTGAGCAGTTTGGTATCACTACTACAAAAAGACTAATACTGGATGACTCACCACAGACGGTTGACGAAAACCGTTTGTATTAAATTCAATCACGGATGGTTTTGGTTTAGCGACCGTTTGTGTTACTATCTGCGCTAAAGCATATGTGAATAAGTAATATCACAGATGATTCGTGTTGAAAACTGTCTGTGATACCACTAAATTCACAAATGGTTATTTCTTGGAACTGTCTATAATTAGAAACAACTGATTAGCCGATTCCGACCACTCCTGATCGGGCCAGATTGATCTTTTAAAGTGGTCGAATTGAAGCAAATTTCCCTAACAGAAGAAAGTAGAAGATATGTAATCTGGTAGGCACCTTGTTCCGCATTATGTGTAACTTCACTGTCTTGAAGTGTAACTTTCGATCAACAGAAAAATGCACAAGTACCTCACATGATCGATCGATTGGAAGTTACACATCATAGATAGTGAAGTGCTCACTTGATCGTAGGGATATAATCTTCTACCATTTTTCATAGACCAAATTGACTTTTCGACCACCTAAATTGAAGTAGTCGATCGATCATCCATGAATTTTGTTCTTCCATGCACGGTGGTTGAAAAGTCAAATTGTTCTGTGAATTTTGTTTTACTAGCTAGCTACAAGGGTAGGGATCGAGATAAGAACTTTAAGAAGAAATAGAAGTACGAAAAGATGGAGAGTTTGTGAGTGATTTTTTCTTAGTTCCGTGAGCCCTTCTGATGGTTATTTATAGGCTTAATTAACAACTTGTGGTAAGATTAAATTAACGAATAAATACAGAAGTCCGACGGATTGGCTTTATTAGAATCTATTCCTAATAAATCATTGATAACCAAAACATCACCATCTTTTCGAAAATTGTTTTTTTTCTTCATAAATACGGTTGACGCTCCTTTTCTTATATTTACAACTGAAGCTGGAGAGCTCATCATAGATGGTTTTTAATAAGAACCGTCTATGATTACATACTTCATAGACGATTTTTAATAAGAACCGTCTGTGATTACATACTCCATCGACGATTTTTAAATATAACCATTTGTGATAATTCAATATTTGGCTCCGCGTGATGCGTCTCTTCATCTCGCGTGCGGCGTTATGTCTGATGCATTTCTTGACGTTTTAGAAGAATGATCATCGCCCGCCATGGTGAGCACGCGGAGAATGACGGCGAGGACCAAGGCGAGGAGGTTAGTGGTCACCATCGCTTTTCCTCACGATGTCGTCTACAAGTCGGCCTCGTGGCCGCGAGCTCTCCTCAGCCCATTGCTGACCTCTGCAGCCTACGAGCCACGTACCTATTCTGTTCTTTTGTTTTGGTAGGTCTGAAGGAGTCAACATTCTGTTCGATTTTTGTTAGTTTCTGAAGATGACTGTAGCGTATCATATCCTAGTTAATTGTCGGACAACGAGTGCTAACTCGCCGCGTCATCAATCATCGGCCGGCTGTAACTGGAGCATGCTTCATCGTCGGCCTCGTGCTTGTCTTCGTTCCCCAAGACATGCAGCGCGACCTCATGTTCCTTGAACGGGCGACCGTCGTTGGCCACAAGGTCGCGGCCTACACGCTTGGCCTCCTCCTTTACGCGGCCAACGAGATGCATGACGTTGGGAAGTAGTACATTAGCCAGGTTGAGGGCGAGCCAACCGGCGGCGGGTGTGAGACAGCCAAGAGGATCAGCGGGAGTGCGAGCGGTGCGAGGCTCACTGCAGACATGGTCCAGGAGGCGGCGTGGAAAAAGACGACCGGGCTGCTGGGCCGGGTGTGGGCGCTGTCGGAGGACGGCCACCCGTGCAATAGCACCGACTGTGGCGTGATGGAAGGGTGGGACGACTACATCGTCTTCTTACAGTGAGAACTGCAGGATTAAACATGAGTATGCCAAGTTCTTTGCAGATGTGTTGAACTATTTGCCTTAAAATTTTCAATTTTAGCATAGTTTTAGCAAATATTCATATATAATTCTTTTCTAATATGTGAATGTGTCATATGTACTTCTGAATTTGCATTTATGTATAAATATTATAACAGACGATTCTATTATAGAACTGTCTATGATGTGATACCATATCACAGACGGTTCTATTATAGAACCGTCTATGATGTGAGACCACATCACAAACGGTTCCATTATAGAACCGTCTGTGATAAGTAGCACTGACGGTTCCATTATAAAACCGTCTTTGATATCCCTTTATTAATAGGAGTCCGCTAGGGTTTGCGCCCTAACTCGTCACTCCCCAGCGCCCTTACTCTCGCCCGTTCCCCTCCCCACCCGAGTGCCCCCGACCTCGACGATGCCACCCGAAGCCTCCTCTTCGACGGACGTCCCCAAGTCGCGCCTTCTCCTCGACGCCGCCCTTCTTCCCGTCGCCGCCGGTTGTGACACCACGGTTCACTGCACAAGACACTCTTACGATAAGAGTGTCTTATGCAGTGTCACCATCATGACACAACTACAGTGATGCCGCCACCGCCGCCGATCCAATCGACCTCCCCTTGGCAAAATCCACCTCCCCGCCACCAGATCTCCCTTCCCCTCTTCGACCTCTCCACCGACCTCCCCCGGCTACCTCTCCATTCTTTGTTGCTTTAGTTTTTAGGTTTGAGTTTGACTTGTTTGCTGATGTGGGTTATTGTTGCTTATGTATACATGCAGGAGATGGATGTGGTGAGCTACTACCAGTGGTCGATTTGCCGGTTGCACTGAGGTAACTACTCCCTTTACTCTCTCTATATCCCTTTCCCTCTCCTTACTCTGTGATGTGGGTGATGAATGATGTGGGCTATGGTGGGTGTTTTGTGATAGTTGGATGATATGGGTGGGTTCTCTGTGTTTGATGTTGGTTCATGAGATGTGGTTAATTCGAATGGGGCAAAACATCAGTCTTTACACATATAAAATTTTTTATTCTCTGTTGCATCAGTTTTTTGGTTTGAGTTTGACTTGTTTACTTATATGGGTTGTTGTTGCTTATGCATACATGCAGGAGATGGATGTGGTGAGTTACTGTTGGGGGTCGATTTGCCGGTTGCACTGGGGTAACTACTCCCCTTTACTCTCTATCTCTTTCCCTCCCCTTGCTCTCTAATGTGGGTGATGAATGATGTGGACTATAGTGGGTGCTCTGAGATGGTCGAATGATATGAGTGGGTTCTCTATAAAGTCTCCAAAGTAGTGGCTGCTTGTGCCTTTAAAATCGGCTTCATATATATATATATATATATATATATATATATATATATATATATATATATATTGTTCATAGTCTCCCAACCACTTTGGGGGGTCATCCATGCAGTATGAGGAGGATGAGACAGCAACCACGGGCAACTTTTCATGAAGCATGGCTGTCAGAAGAGCACGTGGACATCCAATTACCTGGATGTCGTCAACAGGTAATTGTGTGTCGTTATGTTCAGAAAATGGTATGGGTGCATAGGTACTCCAACTAGGAAGTGGCATCATGTATCAGCAACAAACCATAGAACCAAATCTCATGAACCATGAGCATTAGGAGGATAAGAGAGCTGCCACGGGCAACTTCAAGAAGCATGGCCGTCAGGAGAGCATGTGGACATCCTATTACCTGGATGATGTCGACAGGTAATTGGACGTCAAGATGTTCAGAAAATGGCATGGATGCACAGGTACTCCGACTGGGAAGTGGCACCATGTATCAGCAACGAACTGTAGAACTTGTCGGAGTATGATGTTGGTTCATGAGATTTGGTTCTATGGTTGGTTGCTGATACATGATGCCACTTTCTAGTTGGAGTACCTATGCACCCATACCATTTTCGAACATAACGACACACAATTACACGTTGACGACATCCTGTAATTGGATGTCCACGTGCTCTTCGACGACCATGCTTCATGAAGTTGCCCGTGGTTGTTGTCTCATCCTCCTCATACTGCATGGATGACCCCCAAAGTGGTTGGGAGACTATGAACAATATATATATATATATATATATATATATATATATATATATATATATATATATATATATATGAAGCGGTTTTAAAGGCATAAGCATCCACTGCTTGTAGACTTTACAGAGAAGAATCATCACGAACGGTTTGTAGATAAAACCATCTGTGGTATTATAGACGCTTTCATCTACAAACTGTTTGTGATACATAAGCTATCATAGACAGTTTCATCTACAAACCATTTGTGATAGTGAATTATCACGAACGGTTCTGAGTTAATAACCGTATGTGATAGTATGCATCATAGACGGTTCGAAAACCGTCGGTGATGACCTCATGTCATTACTGACCAATAAACTCAAACGGCTCACGAAACCGTTTGTGATGACGTTTTTGAACCGTCTGTGAAGACCTTTATGTAGTAGTATATTCTTCAATGGGCAACAATGACATAAAGTCGTGAGTACATAAAGCACTTAGCAAGTCGTGGGAAATGTATGCAAATAATATTCATGCAAGGCTTGAACAAAGGTTAGTTGTATGGTTCTTTTGCATAAAGCAACATTGACGATAAATACAATAAATAAATTAAAATGCGTAATTGAAAAGAATAATAAGTAAATAAACAATTTGTTTCAAACAACTAGTGAATTCCCCATTCACTTCCCAAGACAAACCACCAAGTGAATTACCCATTCACCAAATGAACATTATATTCATCAAGTGAACTTTTCATTCACACTCCAACACATTTTATGAAGAAACTCTATCTCTCGTAAAATCCTAAGCACGTTTATAACAATGAACACGGCTATTCGAATAGTTTTTAACACCTGCGCAGAGATTGTGCTGATTTTTCCACAAGAGATTAAACAACTCAAAGAGTCGACCACACTTTCTTAGGTGTGCGATTTAAGTGATCAACACAAGGCTTTTACAAAGTTCCTTCTAATCCCAATTATGTCCGCTAAGGTTTCAACTTTGAATGTCTTTCCGACTGCATGTGGCTCCTCTATTGCGCCATTGTGAGTATACGTCTATCCCGTAGCTCACACTTCCAAGGCAGAACCGAAATTAAGATATTGCTAATTAGTTAGCCAGGTCAAGCCCATACAGGACATGTGGTTGTATGATTAAGGTCCAGTTCAATGAAGCACAAAATTAAGTTCTTGACAAGTTACTCAGACGATCTTACCACAACCCACAACATGCTAACCACAACCTCAATCCACCATCCACTGCCTGAGCAAAAACTATTTTGTTTAACTAAGACCAATGACATACCCTGTCATGGTACATAAATTTTAACAAGAGTGGCTAACCACTATAATTCCATATATCATTAAGTTAAGATTATTCATCATGACACATGTGATAATGAACCCATCATAACTAAGTTGAACTAAGCATCTGTACGATAGCCATGTTCGTGATACAAATATCTCCAACTAAAGTTAACCATTCTAAGGTAACAAATGATTCATGACACTCAAATATCCAATGGAGGTATAATGACAAGTGGGTGATAGCTAATCCAAGAACAATTTGTATAAAGATGGCATGTAATTGTATAAAGCAATATACTTTTGAAATCATAGGATCAATATAATCAAAAGACCATGACTTGCCTTGGAATAAATCCTGGGATTGATCTTGATCTTGGTGCACTCCTCCTTGCTCAAAATTTCCCAAGGAATCAATGTCTATTCACAAACAAAGCAAATAAATAAAATAAATACAAAATAGAGACAAAAAACTCTAAAAAATAAATAAAAACTCATTAAAATAGAGCTTGAATTTAGAAATTTGAATGAGCTCAATCGGAGTTCGGATGAAGAAGATATAGCTTCTAGAAGATCAACACCCTAAGAAAAAGGGTCTATTTTTTATTTTCCTGAATTATTTTTTCTATTGAAAATTCCCATTAATACGCCAGCATGATGTCAACACATAAAATCAGAATTAAAAATAAATTCAGAAAAATCCTCACAGTGGCTCACATGCGGGCCCGAGGCCCATGGACCAAGTCCACGCGAACGGCTCAAAGGTCTATGGGTTCACGGGTGCATGGAATAGTGAATGTGACAAGGGGACCCACAAGTCAGAGGCTGGTATATGGTGGACTGGGTTTAGATGCGTTTGAATCTGGGTTAGGGTTTTGGTGTGCCACACATGCGCTAATCTGGTGCTGACTCAGCGGACACGTGGGCGACACACAGGTGCAAGCGCTGAGGTGGCTATAGACATGGTAGCTAACTGGAACGACCACGTCACTGGTGACGTCATCCCAGCTCTAGGGTTCCGACCGCGTACGACAACGACGCTACAGGGTTCACCGGCAGCAGTGGATAGGTGCGCTGGACACCACACAAGATGGCGAACCTGGTTACACGGTTTGTTGCTCCTGGCAGTGACAAAAAACATGGCGACGCTCAAGGTCGACGGCAGAGCAGCGCGGTCAAACCAACAACAGTGATGCGGGACTGGCGGCGGTGAAATCTACAGAGGAACAAAAGCAGCTGGCGGAGGCGATGCTAGGGCACGAGTCGGTGACGGCGTAGCAGCACTAGCGGCGGCAAAATCTGCAGAGGAACAAAAGCAGCTTAAGAACCCTAACCCTCGAATTGCTGTGATTCTAAGCGGCTTGAGGTGGAATTGACCAGGGGCTCGGGATGAGGGGGGCTACGGCACACCCGGGGTGCATATTTATACCGCGAAGACGCGACCGAATAAGGAAATATCAAAACGAGTTCGTTTCGGACCCCGCTTGATTTTATAGATTGAAAGGGATTCAGGATAAGATAAAAATCGATACGGGTGCGGGGAGATAAGAGATTGGATATAACGCGCTAACCCGAGATATTTTGGCTAGAGATTGGATTTTGTTAAACGAGCTAGAGCTCCAGCCATGGCGGACGCAACGCGAGCTCACGCGAAGACGGAGCAGAGGTAGATGAAAGGGGGTCGGGGCCCACCGGTTAGAGGGAGAAGGGAGCGGGCACGAGCTGGCGGGCCAACGCGAGGAAAAGGGCTGAGAAACTGGGCTGGGTTGAAGGAATATGAATGGGCATGACCGGAGATTCGGCAAGGAATCAAATCCGAGATTTAAATTAGTTTTTCTTTGTTAGAAAATAGCAAAAAATACAAATAGCCCATAGAAAATAGCAAATGAAGTCGAAAAAATTCTAGAAAAATCTAAAAAATATATCAAAACACAAAGAATCCAAATAAAATAATTTTGATAATAGTTGATGTTGGAATCAATCATATTAAATTATTTTGCTTTTGAAAGTCCGTATTAAGCTTTATTTTAATTCAAATAAAACTTTGGTGAATTTTTCTACCGAACTAAACTACTCAAAAAGATTTTTAAACTTCAAAAATTTGGGATGTTACAGGCGGTGCTGTTCCATTGAGAGCTTTCTTCACCATCACTTGGTCTTGCTGTACTTGGCCAATCGAATCCATTGACATGGTTATTTTCATCTGCATCTCTTCCATTTTCGTCCCTTGCTATTCCAATTTCTAATCTACCGCCGACATGTGCGAGTTCATCTGTTCTTTAGCAATCTGCATCTCGGTCTTTAGAAATTCCCCCAATCTCGCCTCCATTCCTTCCATCGCCGTCACTATCTGACGGACTTGAACACCCTGCTTCACCGGAGCCGTGGCACCCCTTTTCTCCAAGCCGACTGAACCTAGGTTTAGGAATTACAGCAACTGTGAGGAACACCGGATTATTGGGCTTGTAATGCTTAGTCACCAATTGACCCTAGCATCACAAACGAAATAACCCGTGTCTTCGAGACATGTATACTTCCCAGAAATGCAGTATACACACCTCTTTACAAAATTCATGCATCAATTCCATTCATTCACATAGAACAGAAGCAAAGCAACAACCAGAAGATAACATAAATAAAGGATAGTTATTACAAAAGAGAGGCCGACCGGCCAAATGACATATACAAGAATTTAACAACGGAAGCAAAAGTGCCATAAGATGGCCATAAACCAAAAGAGCCAATTAGTGTGCCTTTAACCCACAATGCAACCGACCGGACCGCCAAGCTAGTCGTCGAATCCATAGCACATTTCACAAAAGTGGTGCCCTTGGGGCTCACCTTCTTTCCCTGCAACAAAGAGCCCAGCAAAGCCGGGTGAGTACTTGGAATGTACTCGCAAGACTTACGTGTAGAGTAACAGACTTGTACATATGCTACATGCAAGCTTATTTAAGTGGAGGCTGTATGTTTCATTTTCAGCACAAAGTAATCTTTATTTGCAATAATGTAGTACAGCTAAAGGAAAGTTGACAAATCTGTTTTTAATGTTCAAATAATCGTAAAAGACAACAATATAACAGTAGATAGAGAACAACAACAATCCTGGAAGTGACTAAACCATTAGCCACCACAACAATAGCATGAATCACCCATTCATACCAACCATGTCAAAATTTTAATTTAAAAGGTTGTAGTCTAACTCTTGCAAAACCTAACCAAGCGCGTCCATAACCTAGGACGAGGCTATTCGAATAGTTTTATACCCTGCAGGGGTGTACCAATGTACCCACACGCCAGACCGCCTTTTTGCCAAGCTATTAAGCACACTTCCTAAGGTATGCCGGCACGGCTAAGTCCTACGAGACATTTCCAATATTGTGTATTAACTACGAGCCGCCCGTATGGATAGAAACACATACGTTGTGTCGGAGTCATTGTAAAGCCTCGGTCAACTACCCGTCTCAGGTAAAGCCTTGGACAACTACAATGCTCCTCGAGGTGGAGAGCCTACCCGGAATCTCCACCACCGCACACCCAACACAAGAACACATATCTTTTTTCACACAACACACACAACCCCCTCCTGCGACTCGGAGATAACACACGCCAAAGTACTAAGTCAAGAGAGGTCCCATATCCCTCTCGCGTGGTTAGCACGTAAAAATACTTGGAGAGTGTGACACAAGATGTTCGGTCCTTGTTGACTTAGGCAAGACATCCACAAACCCAATAACCCACCATCCAACCACTTGCCCAAGTCTAAAACAATGTTTCATTTTCAGATTTTGACTTTACAAAATAACAAAGCACAAGTGCTAGACATAAAGGAATAATATTTAGATGTGTGATCAAGATCATCGACTAAAATCGATGATCGCCCATTACTACCGAAACTAAGCATTTCTAAGCAATTTCAATTCGTAATCTACTAAGTGACAAGAGCTCATCCATCGAACTCAAATCACAGCAAATAACCTAGGCTCATGGTAGTAGATGATAATCAATTCCTACAGATTATGCAACTATAGGATACTAACCATAATTTAACAACAAAGTAGCAATGCATACATACAAGTTGAAATCAATATATTAGACTTGAAAAATAATGGGATTAACATGATCAAACTGCTTGCCTGTTTGCCGTGGGTCAAGATGTTGCTGAGGATCAATTATATTGTCAACGTGCTCTTCGGATCCTAACGAGAAAGCGAAAAACAACCGATAAGAACGAAGAAAACACAAAGACCCAATAGTAAGATTTTCTCCAAAAATTCTGAAATTTTTATAGTAGCAAGGTACTGATTTATAAAGAATTTAGCATCAAGAATAAATTGATTTGGATTCTTAATGCCAAAGATATGACCAAATCAATTTTGCTCAGCTTTTATAAATAAAAATGCTAGTATTCATTAGCAAAATTTTCTGGAGCTATACTCGTGTCGAAAACATTTTTAGATTAAAGTTCAGTCGAGAACATAACCCACAAAATTTGAATCTCCCAAAAAGGAATTAAAATGAATTAGTTATGCATTTTACAAGTTATCACATTTTTCAGTTGATAAATAAATCCTTTCGGGAAAATCAGAGATTTGAAATGACGTGGACGATCGTGGAGCGTTGATCTTGGATCCAACGGTCCACGACCCTGCGCTGACGCGCGCGCGCGGCCGGGAAACCCTACTCGTCAACCGTTGGATCTGGATCCAACGATTCACGTGGATCCCAGCGCGCGGGCGGCCGAGAGACCCTACTCGTCAACCGTTGGATCTGGGATCCAACGATTCACGCGGACTCGAATCGGGACCGTTGATCTTGGATCCCACGGGTCACGACCGAGACGCGCGACGAATTCAAACTTCAGTGCGATCCCGAGCCGTAGATCTTAGGATCGACGGTCCGCATCGACTCAAGTTCAAAACACGTCCCTGTTTTCGTCCGGCAAAAACGACGGGGAAGAGCGGCTCGCCGCCGGCGGCTCTGGCCGCGGCGGTGCGAGCAAGTGCCCAAAATGGGTCCCAAACATCATTGCGCACCTAAAGGTACCAATGGATTTGGCTGCGGTGGTCCAAAACGCCGGCAAGCCGGAGAGAACCGAGGAGACCGAAAATGACAACAACGAAAACGGCAAAAGCGCTCAGCTGCGGTTCAAGAGAGCAGGTGCCAGACCACTAGGGACTAACGAGGAGTTACCTGAGCGCAAAGAATGCACCGAGGAGAGCCGAAGCTGCCCGGGCGAAGAAGAATGCCGATTTCGGCTGAAATTGGGGGAATCCGAATTCAGTTCGACCCTGAGCAAATTGAACCGAATTGAGTGAGGGTTAAGCTTCAGAGAGTAGAGGGGGAGCAGAGGAGCAAGGACTCAAGAAGAAAACCCCTGCTGCACCGACTCCACCGAGCTCCAAACCGACAATGGCGTAGAAGGATTCTCGAAGATCTGCGGCTCCGGTGGCCGTGTGGCGCTAGCTAGAGTTGCGGAGGTGCTAAAGGAAGCTAAGGGAGAAACAATGGAGCTTAAATAGCCGAGGATGGCCGAGAGCAACGGCGTTATCCCGCTCGGGTCAACCTGGCCATTTGAGCGCGAGAGGGCGACGGGAGCAGTTGGAGAGTGGACGTCTGAGGGAGGAGCGCGACGGGCATTAAATGCGCGCAGAGATAGCCGTTTAAAGGAGACCGTGGAGTGGACTGGACGCCGCGGCTTTTCTCCTCTGCGCACGCCATGGCTGGGCTCACTCGCGCGCGGACGGAGGAAGGAGACGACTCGTCGATCGTCGGATTGAAATCGAACGGTTGAGTTAGATCGGGTGGATTAAAACGATCCCATCGTTCGGCTGGTCGAGGACCGTTCGATGCCGATCCAACGGCTGAGTTAGATCGGGTGGATTAAAACGATTCCATCGTTCGGCTGGTCGAGGACCGTTCGATGCCGATCCAACGGCTCACGACCGCACACCCGATCGACCATGCCGGTGTGATTAGTTGGCTGGACCGAGTCCAGTGGCTCGAGCCCGAGTCCGGTTCGAACCCGAGGAACAGTGCAAACCAGTTAGAATTTGAATCCTAAACATCTGATTTTTTGAGGAATTATTTGAGGTAGCAAACAAACTCGAATTTATGAAATTTTAAGCTGGAGCTTCTTGAGCAGGAGGAACCTCCCATAAAATTTTTAGAGATTTTCATGCACTGAAACTTTCTCCAGAAATTCCAGAAGAGGAGAAATAGGGTTTGACCAAATTTGACTTGCCTCCAAAAATTATCCAATAATTTCTAAAAATCAGGCGATAATTCAGAGGTGTTGCCAAGCCTCCCTAGAACTCAGGGAAAAGATTTCAAAGGGTTTGGCACAAGATCTATGCCACAAAGGTTTTTGATTAGAGTCAAAAGGAGATTTGATTTTGATTTTCCATAATTCTTTTTGAAAGAATTACAGAAATGACCAAGGGCTTCAAGATGCAAGAAAAGTTTTAATTTCTTCTTATTTTCTTACATTTGAAACACAAATCCATATTTGAGATGTTACAGCAACCACCAGAGGCGGTCGCTCCCTTCCCCTCGGGATTTCACCAGTCAAGGCCACGAGAATCTCAGGGACAATCCACAGGATCGACTCAGCTCTGATACCACTTTGTCATGGCTTCGTCATCAGCGAGTTGTCGAACAACATAAGAACTCAGAAGCAGAGAAGAGAAGAGAAGAGAAGAGAAGATATAATACACTATAACATTGTTCTCAATCTATGGTTTCTTGAAACTTACACAGTGTTCCCTTTTAACGTCACACACGCACCCTAATCACTTACATGGGCCAGACCCAACTCTACATCCTCAACATCCAACACTCTGCCGAAGCCCAAGTCTTCTCCCGCCTACTTGAGTCTTGCGTCCAGCTCTCCCTCCGCAACCAGCGTTCTCTCCGTCTTCTGAGCCATTGTCATCACAATAAACCAAAGAGCCTTAACCAATTCGAAAGATCATTTTGTACAGTTGAAATAACGGAATTGGATCTTGTTTGGTCAAAAGATCATTTTGAATAGTTGAAATAACGGAATTGGAAAATCAAACTCGTAACAGTCTCAGTGGAATCTTTTCCTTCTATCACGCACAGCCTGCGCCCGAGCGGGACTTGTTTCTTCTATGCATAGTATTTCGGCTTCACTGCACAAGTCCATAGCCACAATCCTGCTAGTGGCATATAATAGACAGACATGTATAACAGAATATTCTCCTTTTCACACCAAATTAGCCAATGTAGCCAAGACTCATAACACACAGGTCACTTGTTTAAATCCCTAGGAAATGTATTGTAAAATCCACATAAGTAACCCACTTAAACTGTGGTTGATGGGAATCAAACATTGATCATTAGTTAGAGAGACAATGTACGTATAGTTTGGTTGGAAAGGTGTGGATGGGAATAAGTCAGCGTTTCCAGCTTGTTATTATTATTATTATTATTATTATTATCTGATCATAGATACAACCAGTATCTAACTAATTTCAATCGTTATAACTTAGACCCACCAAAACTCGATATTGTAGATCTTTATCTTTTTTACTTCGATTAACGAGGTAATTTTTACTCTTTGAGAGTGAACGTGGTAATTTCTTTTGCTTTCCTTTTAATAAGATAATAGCCGGACCATATCTATGTACGTTTGCCTCATGTTGCAGTTGCACTCGATTAGCCTCCATGACACAACCATTTCATACACAGACTCAACACCTCGTACTTCTCTTACTCTCCGTATTCAAAAGCTTTTGCATGAACCGTGAAGTGGACTTGATCTCCAATTTGCATCTCCCATGTACGTGAGCATTGAGCAAAATCTCTATATTTGAACTTGTATTTCTTTATGGGAGATGATTTAATTGGAACCACACTCCCATGGTGTTTCTCAAGCAACACTTCCAAGAAGTTCTAGACTTCCAGATAGGAGGTTTGTTTCAATAACTCATCCAACCCTCTAGACCCACATATGTTAAAATCCTTCTGTCCGAATATCCAAAGGTCGTTTAACACTTCAATGTTCGTTTCCTTTAACAAACGAATCCCACATATGCTGACATACTTTAGGATGAACACCCCAAGGGTTTTTAACACTCCAATGTTCTATTCCTTTCACAAACCAAAAGTAGAGGTGTTTCGAAGATGAGACACAAATGGAAGCAGGATGGCAGATCTAACCAGTTGTCTTCCTGACTCTGTAAGAAGGTAAGGATTATTTCAACAACACAAATGGTAAGGATTGTTTGTATTGGGGAACATTAGCCTATCTTGAGAGCTTTTGAACAAGGCGAGTAAGAGAAGTACTAGGTGTCGAGCCTGTGTATGGAACGGTTGTGTTGTGGAGGCTAATCAAGTCCAACTACAACATGGGGGGCCAATAGTTATCTCATTAAGACAAAGGTAAAAGAAATCACCACGTTCACTCTGAAGGCAAACATGAGCATTGAGCAAAATTTCCATATTTGAACTTGTATTACTTTGTGGGAGGTGATTTAATTGCAACCACACTCCAATGGTGTTTCTTGAGTAACTCTTTCAAGAAGTTCTGCATTCTAGATAGAAGACTTGTTTCAACAACTGATCCAACCATCCAGACCCACATATGCTGACCTCCTTCAAGCCAAACACCCCAAAGTTCTTTAACACTCCAATATTCTATTACTTTAACAAATGTAGCCCACGGAAGATGACATCTTTCAGGCTGAACACCTTAGGGTTTTTTTAACACTCCAATATCCCCTTCCTTTAAGAAACCCAAACTAGAGGCGTTCTGAACATAAGACACAAATAGAAGAAGAATGGCAGATCTGATCAGCTATCTTCTTTACTCTGTAGTAAGATACAAATTGTTTGTATCGAGGAAGATTAGCCTGCCCTGAGAGCTTTTGAACAAGGATGGCAGATCTGATCAGCTATCTTCTTTACTCTGTAGTAAGATACAAATTGTTTGTATCGAGGAAGATTAGCCTGCCCTGAGAGCTTTTGAACAAGGTGAGTAGGATAAGTACTAGGTGTTGAGCATGTGTATGAAACAGTTGTGTTGTGGAGGCTAACCGTGTCCAACTACAACATGGGGGCTAACATACACGGATATGGTCCAGTTGTTATCTTATTAAGACGAAGGCAAAAGAAGTCAGCACGTTTACTCTCAAGGCAAATATCACCATTGAGACTTGTTTCAACAACTCACATATGCTGACATCCTTCAGGCCAAACATCCCATAGTTCTTTAACACTCCAATGTTCCCTCACTTTAACAAACCTAGCTCGCGTATGCTGGCATGCTTCAGGCTGAACATCCCCAGAGGGTTTTTAACACTCCAATATTCCCTTCCTTTAACAAACCCAAAGTAGAAGCACTTTGAGGATGAGACACAAATGGAAACATGATGACAGATCTGATTAGCTATCTTCTTGACTCTGTAGTAAGATAAGGCTTGTTTGTGTTGGGGAAGCTTAGTCTGTCTTCAGTGCTTTATAGCAAGGAGAGTAAGAGAAGTACTATGTGTCGAGCTTGTGAATGAAACGATTGTGCCGTGGAGGCGAATCAAGTCCAACTACAACATGGGCAAACATACATGGATATGGTCCAGCTATTATCCTATCAAAACAAAGGCAAAAAAAAAACTCATCACGTTCACAATCAAGGCAAATGTGAGCATTCATCAAAATCTCCATATTTGAGCTTGTATTTTTTTTTGTGGCAGGTGATTTAGATGGAACCTCACGCCCATGGTGTTTCCAAGCAACTCTTTCAAGTTTTGGACGTCCAACCAGGAGTCTTGTTTCAACAACTCATCCAACCCTCTAGACCCACATATGCTGATGTCATTCAAGCCGAACACCCCAAGGTTCTTGAACGCTCCAATGTTCTATTTGTTCAACAAACTCAGCCCACATATCCTGGCGTCCTTAAGGCTGAACACCCTAAGTGTATATAAGACTCCAATGCTCCCTTCCTTTAACAAACGTTATAACCCAAATCCAAAGATGAGACACAAATGGAAGCAGGATGACAGATCTGATCAGCTCTCTTCCTGACTCTGTAATAAGGTAAGGATTGCTTCAACAATACAAATGGTAAGGATTGTTTGTATTGGGAAAGATTAGCCTGTCTTTAGAGCTTTTGAACAAGGAGAGTAGGAGAAGTACTAGGCGTCAAGCCTGTGTACGCAACGGTTGTGTCTAGACGCTAATTGAGTCCAACTACAACATGGGGGCCAACAGTTATATCATTAAGACAAAGGCAAAAGAAATTGCCGCGTTCGCTCGCAAGACAAACATGAGCATTGAGCAAAATTTCTATATTTGAACTTGTATTACTTTGTGGGAGGTGATTTAATTGCAACCTCACTTCCATGGTGTTTCTTGAGTAACTATTTAAAGAAGTTCTGGATTCCAAATATAAAACTTGTTTCAATAACCGATCCAACCGTCCAGACCCACATATGTAGACATCCTTCAGCCCGAATACCCCAAAGTTCTTTAACACTCTAATGTTCCATTACTTACAAACACAGCCTACGAAAGCTGACATCTTTCAGGCTGAACACCCCTGAGTTTTTTAACACTCTAATGTTCTCTTCCTTTAACAAATCCAAAGTAGAGGCGTTCCAAGTATGAGAAACAAATAGAAGCAGAATGGTGGATTCCTAACTGTGTAGTAAGATAAAGATTGTATTGGGGAAGATTAGCCTGCCTTGGGTCGAGCCCACTGCACGCCATATTTCGCATCCCCGCACGGCCACGTCGAGATGTCGAGATCGTACAGATCAATCGCCGTTGCAAGCCCTTCCTAGCTTGTTTCCATCTGCCACGCACAGGCACAACACGGCTGATTACTTGGCTCCTTTCATTTTAGCTGGTCGATTGTCGTTGATGCATGTATGAATATGATCGAGCAGGTTGACGCGTTCACGGATGTGCCGTTCGGGGGCAACCCGGCAGCCGTCTTCCTCTTGGACCGCATCGGGGACGTCCACCGCAAGGGAATGCTGGTCGTGGCCGCCGAGTTCAACGCGCCGGTCATGGCATTCCTCGCCCTCACGCCCGACGGCGGCACGCCACCGCGCTTCCATATCCTGTGGTTCACCACGGTAACTGAGGTCGGCGATCATTCCATTCCATTTGCACTTAATTACTTGAGATCGAACTCCTTGCGATTTTTTTTTACTGGAGATCGAACCAGTAATTGTTGCTCGCAGGTTCAACTGTGCGGCACGCGACGTTGGCGGCTGCGCACTTCCTGCTCACCGGTGGCGTCGTCGGGAACGGCGTTGATGCCATCGAGTTCGTCGCTACGTCCGGGGTGGTTCTAACGGCGAGGCAGCTGATGAAGGTCAGAAAAGCAGCCCACTCCGCGTCGATTAGTGGAGTTGATCGCGACGAGTTCTGCATCGAACTGGACCTCCCCGTGGCATCAGTTGTCGAATCCTGCTCCGGCGAGGCGCCGGCGATGCCCGACACTCCGAACGGCGCATCCGTCGTCAATATTGTCTGCAAGATCTCCACCATTGGCGGAAGCCTTTTCTTATTATTCTTATTATTATCAAGAACCTTCTGGTATATAGCGCATACCTATAGTTCTTTCTTTTCAAGTAACTTCAGAATTAAACTTGGAGTCCGAAGAGTCAAGTGCTGCACAAGTAGTTCAAGTTACTTTAGAAGGCGGCCACGTTAAGCCGACGACCGGCTCAAGTGGAACGCAATTACGCCAGGAGGCAGGAGGACGCTTGACTGAAGCATGAGAACGAACGCCTCAGGGCGCAGCCTCGCAGGGAAGATGAGATGGGCCGGGACCGCATCATCACCGACTTTTCTGAATTTTTTGACATGTGTGATCTGTCTGCTCTTTTTCTTCCTCTTTCTTCATTTTTCTGGAACATTCCTGTGATAAGTTCCCTCAAAAAAAAAAAGAATCCCATCATTAACAAATGCAGAGTAAACAGCTTTATCGGCATGACACTGCGTATCGGCATGATCAGTTTGAACTTTCCTCAGGTGAAGAGGTTGCCCGTGTAGGTTTCTAACTTGGTCGAGATTCAGAAATGTGCCACAAGGGGAGTGATCGTCACCGGGCCAGCTCCTGTTGGATCTCAGTTCGACTTCTTCACTCGATTGTTTGCCCCCAATCTGGGCGTCAACGAGGTACATTACATACTGAAAACGTCTTCAAGATATTTTGCCAGCTCACAAGTCACCGACTAAATCAGGAGTTCACGAAGGTGTTAATTCCTGAGTGAGTCCTGACCTCTTGTGACCGGATCAAGTGTGTGGAAACGCACACTGTGCCTTGGCACCTTATTGGGCAAAGAAGCTGGGAGAGACGAGCATTACAGCATACATGGTGAACACTCCTACAGTCTCAATCTTGTCAATATTTAGTCCAAAACAAGCGAATGCAAGTGTTCATACTAAATAGGGAAATGCATTCTTTCTTTCTTTCTTTCCTCCTTCCCCTGTGTGATCATGTCGCTTGCATTGAACCGAGTGTAGCTTAGCTGGTGGGAGGTATGGGTTTGCACGACCGCCACCTACCCCACCACCTAGGTTCGAGTCGGCTGTGACCATTACGTTTGGCACTCTAATAGCTTAGGATCTAACTTTTGTATTGTTAAAAGGCAGCATGAAAATATTCTTCGGTACACAAATAATAAACATTGAGAGGCTTGATAAAGAAAGATTTGTCTGTTCCGCCGAGCTGTCGTGTATTTTCTTTACAGAAAATTGTCGAGTTCAATTCTAATGCAACACTAGCAAGAAAAAAACATTAATCTAGACGCTTCATGCAATCTTGCTCTTGATAGTAATAAACCAGTAGTTTACCAAAAAAAAAACTGAATTTGAAAGCTCGAGTGGTATTTCTTGCAGCGGTTCGATATATGGTTGTATTGCCTCACCTTGTTTCACTCAAATCCTTGTAACATTCCCCCCTACACTTCTCATCTCAACCAAAATGTGTTGAATTAACAGAACGAGCTCACGGTCTCTCATCCACTGCTTTGTCTTGACGAAGTAATCAACTCTTTCAACTGCGCTAATGCCTTCTGCTCTACGGGCTTAAATGGGATGCGCTTTATCACATGGGCTCCAAATGAGAAAAGCAGGGCATCAGTTGCTGTTTTTAAATCAACACCTCTCGCTAGGAAGTAGAAGAGCTCCATTGGATCAAGTTCGCCACTGATGGCAGCTCCATGTGTACATTTGACATCATCAGCAACAATCTGAAGGTTTGGCTTCACATTAACAACAGCCTTTGGTGATAGGAGAAGGCACCTGGTTTGTTGCCCTGCATCAGTTTGTTGTGCATACCTGCGGATCCACAACATCGGAATATTAGGATAAGGGGGATATAGGTATGCAACTACAAGCTTTGTCAATGCCATAAATAAAATATTGAAGTTGCTTATTTTGGGTCCTAAAGAACAATGTTACAATAAGTGAAACAGAGTGTCCTAGTATAGATTTCCTCAAAAGAAACATGCTACATCAATTGCTTCGTGCTGCTATATCTACCAGACTACAACCACAAAAGGCTTCTGCTAACTTTATTTTTTATCATTTTCATGAGCGTACAGCAATTTCTTTTTGGGTAAAATTACCGCAATATTCTATTTGAACTATAACACTGTCCAAAAACTAATATTAAAATCCCTTATTTTCAGCAACAGTGGAATATGTAGGCAAACAACAAATTTATATAGCATTGGTACACCAAACTTGGAAATATACAATTCTGCAATGCTGTTTGAATAATGACGGTAACTGATGAGATTTTTCTCAGAACACAAGAAAATAATAAATGAAAGCAGTCTGACCAAATACCTGTTGACTTTAATATTTCCATCAAATATACTATTTCCTGTACCACAAGCAATGCATTTGTGGAGATGTCGTGAGTAGCCTTTGGGGTGGTCAAGTATTAGCCTGCTATGCAGATCATGTATCTGCTTATTCTGAGATGATAAGTGAAACGTTGATAATTGCGTCTGTGTCTCAGGACCTGATTGCTGGATGTGGAGATTGTGCCTGTTCAATCTTGCTCCAGTGCTGACCTCAACGAACTCATATTTACTAGATGTATTCTGCAAAGAATGTTACACAGCTAATGAGACTGACATTTTCCCTTTTAAATAAGCTTCACTTTAAACTCAAATTTCTTTACAAGTATGCTGCACTTTCAAGTACATAGATATGCACATCTGACTCTTTATATACAGTCAGAATAAGTAAAACCTAGCAACGGATTCAGCAATGAACAGGAACAGAGTAAACTCTCTCCATTATTCCATTTTCATAGGAATAACACCGAAAGCATGATTAAGAAAAGCTATGTAACCAGTTCTCCAAAAAAATTCTGTTTTCATGGGGTTGCTAATTCAAAGTATTAAAGCACTGCCCAAATTAATTGCATCTCGTGTTACTGACTAAGACTGACTTTACTGGCTTCCTCATTGATCTATATTCTGTGGCCCTACTCCTACCTTATGAAAGCAAGCACAACCCCCTGATATCCATAACCTCTTGAGCACCACAGATGTGAAGATGATTACTTCTAATTGCAATATAGCTCAAACAATCAGACATTGATGTGATTACTTCCCCCTAAAATCAGTTAAGTGTAACCATGTTTCTTCACAATTGAATCAAAACAGCTTCTCTCATCATCACTGGTCACTGTCCTAGCTGAATTCATATATAGCCCAACCAAACTTTACCACCACCAGAATTACAACATTTACATAAATCCGTAATAAAATAAAATGAATGCATAATGCACAAGACAGTTTCACCTGCTGGACGGTGGTCCACTTAGTATGCGCCGCCGCAGACGACTGCCGCTGCACATAGGAATGCACCACCTTCGCACCCTCCTCCACGATGATCTCCACCACCGGGTTGGCCCAATAGCACCCACCATCCTCTTCTCCAACCCCAAAGTGCTCCTCCACGATGGCCACCTCCGCCCCCTTCTCCGCCACAACCAGAACCCTTGGGTTCGACATCATCATACTACCACCGTCACTGCCGCTGTAAGTGAACATGATGTGGACCGGGTCGTTGGCCATCTTGACCCCTTCGGAAACGTGCACGACCGCGACGTCCCTCGCACCAACGGCGTTGAAGTCGTAGAAGAGGTCCTTGTGGGCGAATTCCGCGGAGGTGGCGAGAGCAGCAGCTGCTCGGTCTCGGGCGCGGCCTGGGGGTAGGTCGGCAAGGGCGGCCGCGTGAGCGCCGGAGGCGGAGGCAAGGAGGCCATCGGAGAAGACGATATGGGATTCGAAGGGGGAGGAGGGCGGCGCGAGGTAGGGGATCTGGGAGGGGAGGGAGATGGGGAAGGAGCGGAGGTAGGAGATGTCTGTGAAGCGGAAGGCCTCGTTGGAGCGCCGGGTGGGCCAGGTCGTGGAGAGGAGGGATAGCGCGGAGGCGGAGCGGAGCGGGTCGAGGAGCGGGGAGGAGGCGGTCACCGAGTCCTCGAGCTGCTCGGCGATGCGGAGGACGAGGTCGTCGGAGACGGCCGGGGCCGCGCGCGCTGCGGAGACGGAGACCGAGGATGCGGGGCGGCGGAAGCGCAGGAGAGGCGGTGGCGCGCGGAGCGGGGTGGAGCAGGAGGCGGCGCACAGAGACGGCGGCGACATGGCGACCGCGAAGCTTCGCCTTCGACTCTGGAGGGAGTCGTCTCGTCTAGTGGCTGCGGAGGGATGGACTTCCAAGAAAGGGTCCCGGAACTTCGGTGAAACTTGTTTGGAAGGCTGACAGGTGGGGCTAGGTAGAAGAACTGATTGGGCCGGTCCAATGAATTTTTCACTGGCCAAATTGGGGCCGGCCCGGTTCGGTCCATGTGCGCCCAGCCCAACCCCATCCCCTGACCCCTTCGCTTCCTAGCTCTCTCGCTCCATCTCGCCCGTCCCTTCCCACCCCACTCGCTATGCTCAATAATGCTGATCTTAATTTCTGTAAGAATTAGAATTAATTAACAGTAAAATTAAGAAAGAACAGAAAGAAGAAAAAAAAAAGAAGAAACGGGAGAACAAAAGTAGGGGGGAAAGTAGTGTAACTATTTAGGGTTCCATTTAATCGATAATTCTCATTTTCTTACACATCACACAAGGTTTATCAGCGAGTAACAGCAATGAAAATAATATAAAGCTACGGTAACGGTAACAACAAATTACGAAATGAAAAACAATAAACTCTATCGTTCTCGTGGATCGTCTGATCTGCAATGTACCTTCACAGACCGTCTGATTTAACTAAAGGGGTATCATAAAATCATAATCCTTTGTTAACTGAAATAAATTGAACCTAGTCGATCCGCATCCTGATAGCCGTTACACCTCCTCGTCCACCGACGCCCGGCCCGTGCTTCAGGAGGCCCTACACGTCCGTCCTGGTTGTCCCCACCGGAGTCGGCGCCGCCGTTGGGGGCTTCGCCGGCGACGCCCTCCCGGTGGCCCGCGCCCTCGCCGCCGTTGCCGACTGCGTCATCTCCCACCCTAATGTAAGAGCACGACGCCCTAGCAAAAACTTAGGCATGTGCTCCACTTAGCATTTCTCCATTACAATTTGGTTGGTCAAAGGCTGAAGCTTTCACTTCGTAGGTGCTCAACGCTGCCATGCTGTACTGGCCGATGCCCAATACGTTTTACGTGGAGGGATACGCCCTGAGAGGTTCGCAGAAGGCTCTTGGGCTCTCCAACCCGTTGACCAAAACAAGGTGAGTGATGCATTTGAGTGATGCATTGGCTCTGGAGATTACTCACACACGCACGCAGATAAGGCTGATGTAACTGTAAGTAGTGAATTGTTATAGAATGATATTCATACATTGTAACTGATCCAACCTAGGCAGGCTTGGTGTTAGATTCTGGAATCGAGGAAGAGCTCCGACTCCGCCATACAGTGCCTGGGTAATCTGTTGATATCCATGGTTACTTTATGAAGTGCCCATGTGTCGGATCTGAATTTTCTAATCTCGAATTCTCTGCGAATACACTGTGTTATTCCCTGAATCAGTATATAGCACTCACAGATACATCACTGAATCATTTCATACATGGCTTAAAAACATACCATTCATTAATTTAACACATCAGAGTTTACATAGACCGCATCGGGTCAAGTTTTACAATAAAGGCCGAACAGGCCAAATGATTTCATCACAAAAGTAGCGGAAGCGACAACGGAAGCAAAAAGGGGTGAGGGCACATCTCTCCACAGGCAAGCGACTGGGGAAACCTGTGTACATCCGATATTACCCAAAAACTCAGATAATATAGGATGCACCTAGGTACCAGCGGAGTCAGCTAGACTGTGGCGAGACTAGAACAACTAAGGGCTAAACTATGCTTCAAAAACTCCTGGGTCTTCCGACATCTGGTTCCTCGTAGTAGTCGTAATCTCTAATATTTCCTGCTTCTGAGGGTTTGGGGAAAGAGCGAGAATGAGCACAACTACTGTGCTCGCGAGCCAACACACAGTATGCAATAGTATACATGCAAGGCTTAACAAAGATGGCTCAGGTTATTTTATTTGCTAAAGCAATATTTTCAATTATCATAACTACAATTCCTATGACTTAGCATTTTAAACAAATTGTATTTTCATTAAAGAGAGTATTTGTGCAATAATAAATTACAGTAGAGGTTACCTCTACCTCATGCTTAATTTTGATAGCGGTTACATCCACCGATTATCAACACTAGGTAAAGCTACCCAGGAAAAATCCAAAACAAAGGCTGGATGAGCCCACCATATTTTCATTCCACCCACAAAGGTTTTTGAAATAGAGCTAACTCAGGTTAAGTTCCCATGCCCGCCTTAGACCGTAGGCGCGGCTGTTTAAACAGTTTAGACTCTGTAGAGGTTGTACACTGTACCCACAAGAGATAATTATACTCGTTACCCCCACATGATTCCTTAGTCATGCAGTTGAGCTATCGTCACAGTAACGTTTTAAACTATCTTGCCCCTTCTGTCATCTCACCCCTATGGCCAAATCCATAAGTTGTGCGGGATGCTTACCACAACGACTAGCGCAGCTGGCCCCGGCTACAACGACTAGCGCAGCTGATAAATTCACCATTTTCGGTGTCCCATTCAAACTAGCATACGTCCTGCCGTTTGCACACTTCTAAACACCAGTTGTGGGATGACATTCAGGGTTCAATGATTTTACTAAGCCAAGTTGTACTTTGCAGACTTGCGATTGTACTTGTTTTACACAGGAGGTCATGACAAGATTAAGTCCTTAATTCATCTGAACGGTTCATACCACATACCAACCATTCCCGTGCTACGTACGCACCCACCACTCTTTCCATCCGTCCAGATGTGGTACTAGCAAGTTGTTTAGGGTTTTGGGGAGGAAAACCAATTAACGCAACACACCAGTCATCTACATCCAATGACTGCCCAAAATCATTTTTCATGTTTAAAGGATGATGATCGGGGCATTTAATGTCCCAGTACTTAAGCAAGATTAGCATGTCGCTTAAGTACAACCTAGGCTAATATTTACCATATATTTACTAGGGTGACAAAGAATACTGTATTCGATTTATCAAAGGATGGCTTAATAAGTAATTAATCAACAAATGAGTATTTAACTACCTTAAGCTTTAACATATCATCGATTACAAAATTAAAGCATGCAACTTTGATATTTTAAATAAACATAGTTTGCATAAAATGTAGGCTCAGAATGATCAAAGTATTGACTCGCCTTGGTTAAAGGCAGCGGGGTCTTGGTATTCTTGAGCTTGATCGAAGTTGAGGTCTCCGGCGTCTTCGAACCCTAATCGAACGAAATTACCGGAAAAAGACACAACAACAAAGAGAGCAAATAAATACCAAACTCATAATAAATGAACTCCAAAAAGAACAAGACCACTGCCATTAGCAAGATCTTGATTTTAGAAAATTTTAGAAACTGGTTTCATAATTTTTGGAGTTATACAGAAAAAGATATGAATTTTGGAAGTTTTTTAATGAAATTTTTAATTGAAAACAAAATCAGAAAAACCGTTTTTTCTCACCCTGACACGTGGCGCACTGGCTCGGTCCACGGACACTGTGCTCGTGGACCGAGTCCACGCAAGACGGCAAGACGGCCACGATGGCCGGCCCGCCCGTCACGCACACACGAGTGGGGCCCGGTGTCGTGGCGCGGCCGCTGTTCGGCCGAACGCGTCGCCTCGCGTTCTCAAAGAGCGAGAAAGGGAGGGAGAGAGAGGCGGCGGGCGGCGCGCGGCGTCGAGCGGTGGCCGAGGCGGAAGGGAGGCGGAGGCGGGCGCGGGAGCGAGGCAAGCTAAGCGAGGCGACAGCGACTCGGCGAGGCGGCGGAGGAGACGCCAAGGCCGAGCCGAGAAGACGGCAAGGAGCCAGCGGCAGCAGCTTCGAAGCGCGGGAGGCGAGGGCGGTGAAGCCAAGGCTCGGGAGGGGGCGGTGGAGTGGAAGGGGGGAGAAGGGGAGGAAGGAGGAGGCGGCCCGGCTACTTATAGCCGGTGGAGGTGAGGGCGACCGGGGGGGGGGGGGGCTGCGGGGTCCCAAGGCGGCCGGCCATCAGAGGGGATTGGCGAGGGAGGGTGGTGAGGGGACGGGAGCGGGAAGGCGCGGAGGAGGGTGATTGGGGAGGAGGCGCGGTGATGCGATCGACGGGAGGCATTCTGTTGGTGGCGTGTCGCAAGTAAAACGGAGAGGCGAGAGAGAGAAGAGACCAACGATTGGGGGAAGGGGCAGCAGCGGGCACGGGACGGCAAGAGCAGCGCGCAAACCGAGGTAAGAACGAAGAACTGAAGATTTCTTTTGAAATTTTTGCAAAATTTTGATTTTTAAAAATTTTGCAAATACAGGATGATACACCATGTATGGTGTAGATCAAGACGTGGTTTGATCGAAAATGTGGGAAATCAACAGGGAACATTGGGAACTCTGATTCTCTGTTAAGAGCTGTTGATGCACTAGTGAACCATTCGGATGTGAATGCTGCGGCGGTTGTTGCGCGCTTTCCTGATGATGATCCAGAAAATTCAGATTGTTATCGGGAAGGGAAGGTAATTCTTGTCTGCTCAAGTAGTTGTTTCATTTAATTTATCTGATAGGTTATTGGTCTCGTACAATCTGAGATTTTCATGTAGCATTATTGGAACTCCCTTACTGACCTTTTGGTTTATTCTGTTTTGAAAGGTACTTTGATTTTACAAATTTACAGTTTGAATCATTTAAAATGTCTCTTACAAATTGCAAAGAAATGCACTCTTAGATTCTCACATGAAGTCAGGCATAGATGTTAGCGCCTCGCTTTTAGAAAAAATTGAAAGTTGATGCCCCTTATTTCACTGGACATGTATATTGACGGATCTCATGGATTGATGTTAAGGGAAATATGCTGATATTATCAAATTTGGGGAGGCATATCTTTCATTGTCAGCATTTCTATGCAAGAATGATTTTTGTATACTTGTCAACCTGTATGCGCTTGACTGATATATCAAACGCAGGGAGTTGATCTGTTGGCAGGAGTTGAGGCAATTATCAGTCATCTAATCGGGAAAGAATTCAAAATCCCTGCTGCCCATGCTCCTGCAGTATTACCCGCACCACTCAGCCTATCAGTATGCCCAAGATCTGCTGCCGAAGAGGTCTCTATGCCCTTGTGCTGAATTACTCGTGCATAACTGAGTTAAATAGTTACCAGGAATATGCTTAATAATCACACAAAAATGACATTGCATATTTCAGATTACTTCCATGGGTTCAGTTTCTGCTAGTTAATTACAGGGTTTTGGTTGTATGCAGCCGTATGCTGTCCTATGTCAAACTATACATTTTTTTTTTTACAAACTTGAGTCCTTATTGATTTTATCTGTTGTTTCTTTATTCATTCTCATCGATCTTTTTTGAACAGATTGGGTATACCTTTCTATCCTGTTTGCTAGCTGGGTTAAGCAACGCTCCTCAGTATGTGATGCGGAGGCAAGGAACCTTAGACAATGGTTGCATAGTGGCTAGTGATGATTCTTCCAAAAGACGCTTGTGGAGAAGATGGTACTCTTGCTTTTGCTCGAATTGCAAGAAAGAGAAAGGTACACCCTTCTGTGCTTATTAGTGATGAATTATCTACCCACTTGGACTGCGTATGCAATATGTTACTGTTCAGTATATATGAAACGTAGATTAGTTGACCAATATGATGAGCTAATCACTGAACCAAGTTTAAGCCCTTCTTTATAGTTAACTAGGTCGGCTAAATTAGGTAATTCTTTTTGCAGCCCTTAATCATTACTGTTCAGGAAAATGAAACGGTGCTTGATGATACCCCAGACAAGTTCAATATACAGGCGGTATGCAATATATCTCCACATGTATCCTCTCTCTTTCTGATACATCATACTATACATCCAAGAAATCCTTAGCAACGCTGACCTTTTTCTCACCAGCTGAATGTCGAGAACTACTGGGAAGCTATTGGAGTTATCGCTGCTCTCAAGGCAGGCGTCAATCCAAATGCTCTTAGAAGACAAGCAACTGATCATCTTAAGAACCATCCACGATTGTACTCCGCCCAATCGTCAGGTCCTAGGCCATCTGCCTATTCTGCAATGCAGGAGAAAGTATATGCACATCAACTAGTTTAACAAATTTAGTACAAGGTACACTTGTAGAAAGCAGTTTTGACAAATAGGAGGCTCCAAATTTCGAAGTCACAAGTACATATTCCACAACAATAGTAGCATCTATACCATTTTTTTTTTCCAGTGTAACATGCTTGAATCTTAATCTCCACATTGGCTTCATGTCTCCAGTCTGACAATCGTATATCTCATCATGTGTTGAGGGAAAATGCAGTACTTGTAATCAGTCTTTTCGCAACAATTAATTGTTTCGATTGCTGAGACAGAGGCAGTGGTATGCTTCCCTTCCATTGAACACACAAGTGATGTGTTGATTTATCAAGCTTTTATGTCTTGATGTGTCACATGTCTGCTCTCAACTCATTGGCTACCAATTTGTTGTTGACACATGCATCTGCTTTAGCACATTTGATCGTTCAGAATGGCCTTAAAGGTGCGACCTGTGGACACAGCTAGCACACGGCGCGTGTCTCTCTAATCAGTTATGAGTGAGTAGGCACAGCTGCCTTGCTTCCTTCTTCTAACTACCGATCAAACTGGAGCTTTACCTTTGACGTGTAGCTTATGACTTGCTGTTTATTTGCGTTGCCGGTTAATGCTATTTTTTGAAGTATTGTGTCGGCATTTCGTGCATACTTGCCTGATTTGTACTTTACAGGCAGATTTTGTGGCCGTATATAGTAAGAGTTCATTTCAGTAATAATTTTTTTTTGGTAGTAAAATACTTTCTTTACAAGATCTTGATGGGTTTTACCAACAGTAGTTTCTGTTTTTCCATGGTTGTATGGTTTTCAAAAACTGCCATCTTAATTTTTTGCGTTGCAGTCCTTTGTGAAATTCTTTAAAACCCTTCTTGGAACAGCAGGTATCAGGGTCAAGCGTGCATGTAAACCTAATTACTAGGTATACTTTCTCACTGTTGACTAAAATATTCGTAATATTATTCATAATATTTTCTCATAGTACTTTGATTTGATCTAGGTGGCAGTGGTTCTCAATTATCGCGTGCATTGCTAGAAAACTTATAAGTAACTCGGCTTGGTGTGATATCGAAATCTGTCTATTTTAATATATTTTCAAAGAAAATTAGAGCGGTATATTGATCTATGATTAATCCTGATACCCATCTTTATAGTGCGTTCCAACAGGGACTCTCTGAATTTTTCTTCGGACTTGGTATTTCCAGGGACGCGGTGAGAGGGCTTGCGCTCTCGCCCCATATACTGTTCCATACCTGAAGCCTGAAGGGCTGAACCAACCAACCAACCAACCGGCTGGTCTTCCTCTTACTTCCAGTCAAATCAAGAACCGTGCGTACGACGCGCATGGCCGGCCGGCACATGCACCTTATCGTTTCCATCTCACTCCCCCCCAACAACTAGACTAGAGCTAGCTAGCTAGCCACCCGGCATGTTTCTATATATCTCGGATCGATATGCAGAGATATACGTGCCTGGGACTTACCAGTCACTGCAAATTAAGCAAGTAGCTAGCTCATATATGCACTAGTAACAAACTCACAATGAGGGATCCACGACGCAGCGTGAGGTCGTGCAAGCAGATGAAGCAGACTAGAGGTAATTAAGGCAGTGAGTTTGCTGCATGCATGTCGTAGCCTGTGTCCATGAATATATGTATATGCATCTGCATGTGTTTTGTTTTCTGATCTTGTGCATGCGTTAATTCCTTCCTCTTCGTCTATAGGGACGTTGCTTCTTCGGAGCTTCTCCGAGGAAGAGGAGGACCTCCTCATCAAGCTGCACGCTTTGCTCGGGAACCGGTACGACGAACACGCGATGGTCTTATCTTGCTCAACTCAACTGTATGCTGTCCTCTCCTCGACCATGTTAATCTTAGATCAACTCTCCGATTTGATCTCTTCTTCTTCTTCTTCTTCTTCTTCTTCTTCTTCTTCTTCTTCTTCTTCTTCTTCTTCTTCTTCTTCTTCTGTAGTTTAGTACGTAAGTAGTGTGCATGTGGCTCGCGCCTTCACTTGTACAAATATTTATACTGCAGGAGTGCAACTGCAACTCGAAAGATTCTGTCTAGTACTATAACTAGACATGCATCCGAGCTACATATATATTTATAGTCATTCTGCTTGCCAAAAATAAGTTATCCATATTCTTGTTTGGGAGTCCAAACTCTTATCAATTTTGACTTGCGTGATTCATCCACCGGTTCTAGCTTGATCCTTGCTAACATGGGTGTTCTTGATCCAGCTGGCCCCTCATTGCCGGGAGGCTGCCGGGAAGGACCGACAAGGAGGTCAAGAACCACTGGAACTCGCAGATGAGGACGAAGCTGAAGCGTATGGATGTTGATCCCGACAACCATCGTGCAGAGACTCTACCCATACCAGATCATGAGCAACGCCGACGTGCAAGAAACGAATGCGAGGAACACCGTGCAGAGCATTCCGATCGCGACCCTTCTTCTTCCTCCAAGGATGACATCGCCGTCGGCGACTGTGCAGTCTCGGACTCCGGCAGCAGCTGCAACCGAGCTCGGCAGGAGCAGCGGCTTGCTGGACTGAACCTAGATCTTACCCTCTCTACGCCTTGCATCTACTTTGGAGAGGAGTGCAAGAAGTGCGGCCAGTAAGCAAAGGGTTTGATCGATCAGTAGTGTCGAACTCGAACCACTTGTATGCTTGTATAAGAGTATGTACGTATAGTCTTGTATGCTTGTATAAGAGTATGTACGTACTGACTATATATATATGTGTCACAAATTCTGAGTGTTCGAACCACAACCGTACATCAATGACAAAAAATAAAGTGAGGGAAAAGCTTTTTACCTTTGAAGGAACATTCATTTTGTCTCCAGATTCACGTACGCCATTTTGTCTCTTACTATATTCTCTATTTCCCAAGTGTGTGTTTGGATGTGTGAACAAGGCGCGGTACCTGGATCGGATGGTTTGGGATATACCATCGTTCAAGCGTTTGGTTAGATGATAAGCTGGTACAAGATAAGGGAATATTTCCCAAGTGTGTGTTTTATGTATGCACCACGACGACGACAACGATAATAGTAGTAGCATTTAGTACTGAAAGCGTACAGAGTTTTGGGTAATAACGCAATAGATTAATGAAAAGTTTAAGGTACACGGGTTACATATATATAGCCGATCGAGGTTGGTGTGAACACAAGACTGAACCGAATAGTCGGTGTGAACACGAGACCGAAACGAACAGTCGGTGTGAATACGAGACTGAACCGAATAGTCGGTGTGAATACGAGACCGAAACGAACAGTCGGTGTGAACACGAGACCGAACCGAACAGTCGGTGTGAACACGCCCGTGATTTATCCGTCTAACACGCCCCCGTAGTCTGAGCGGGAGGAGGCCGGACGTTCAGACTAGCCCGAAATTCGGTGAAGACGGACGTAGGTAGCCCCTTGGTGAAGATGTCCGCAAACTGCGACGACGTAGGCACGTGAAGAACACGGACGTGTCCGAGAGCAACACGCTCACGAACAAAGTGTAGGTCGATCTCCACATGCTTGGTGCGCGATCTTTGAACCGGGTTCTTTGGAGAGATAAACAAGATCGACGTTGTCGCAATACACAACGATGGCGCGACGCAAAGGTATGCGCAGCTCGAGGATGTGGCGTAGCCAAGTAAGCCAAAGAACGCCGTTAGCCACGGCGCGATACTCGGCTTCGGCGACCGAGAGAGGCGGTGTCTTGTCGTTTGGAAGACCAGGAGATCAAGTTATCACCAAGAAAGACCGCGTAGCCGGAGGTAGACTTGCGTGTGTCGGGGCAGCCAGCCCAATCGACGTCAGAATAAACCACCAGTTCAGTTGGGAACGTCTGGTGAAGAATGAGGCCATAGTCGAGGTGCCTCAAGGTACCGCGAACGCGTTCGACCAAAGCGAGATGAGGTTCGCGAGGATCATGCATGAAGAGATGACTTGCCGCGGCATAGGCAATATCCGGGCGAGTGAAGGTCAAGTACTGGAGAGCACCAGCTAGGCTGCGGTAGTGTGTCGGGTCATCCACAGGAGTACCATCAGCAGAGAGCTTGGAGTGAGTATCAACTGGCGTGCTGCAGGGTTTGCAATCAGACATCCCAGCACGCTCCAATATGTCGAGGATATAATGCCGCTGGGAGAGATAAAGAGCACCATTCTGTTGACTCACAGAAAGACCCAGAAAGTGATGAAGTGGCCCCAGATCCTTCATAGAGAACTCATCCCGAAGAGCAGCAATAATCCAGCGAAGAAGAGTGTCTGAAGAAGCAGTTAATACAATGTCATCCACATAGAGGAGCAAATAGGCTGTATCCTGTCCTCGGCTGAAGATGAATAGAGATATATCGGACTTGGCTTCTATAAATCCCAGTGATGAAATGTGAGATGCAAATCGGCTGTACCATGCACGAGGAGCCTGCTTCAAGCCATATAGAGACTTGTTGAGTCGACAGACGTAATCCGGATGGGCAGAAGCTGCAAACCCGGAAGGCTGAACACGATGAGAGTCTACGCTAGTGTGTAACACCGACCCAAAATCGGCTCAATGCCCACCCACCGTGAGGCGGACCCGCCACACATAGCACCTCACTTACACTTTCGTCCTCGCTTCGTGTAAAAGGGTTAACCTGGAGGTGCTACGTTTGGATCCAACAGGCATTATAAACTACTACAACTCACTTGAGACAAACAATATGGGACTAATCCCACCACACAACTCCTCATGGGCCACATGGGCCACGCTATGAGCAGGCCGGGGTATTACACTCACCCCCCCTTAAGGGCTGACGCCCTCGGTAGCATACCGCATATGCGGTAGATACCCAGAACCACCCCTCGGTACACGTCCGTGCGTCCAGTGCCAGCACATATACCATGCCATGTGTCCACTCCGGGACCACATGCGCCATGCGTCATATGCCCGCCCGCTCCCGCGCCGCTCGTGCGGCGAAGGTTGATGCTCGATACCATCGTAACACCCGACCCAAAATCGGCTCAATGCCCATTTCAGTGGGCGGACCGCCACACATAGCACCTCACTTACACTTTCGTCCTCGCTTCGTGTAAAAGGGTTAACCGGAGGTGCTACGTTTGGATCCAACAGGCATTATAAACTACTACAACTCACTTGAGACAAGCAATATGGGACTAATCTCACCACACAACTCCTCATGGACCACATGGGCCACGCTATGAGCAGGCCGGGGTATTACATAGTGTGCCATGAAGAAAGACATTCTTCACATCTAGCTGATGGATAGGCCAATCTCGAGAAAGAGCCAATGTGAGAACTGTGCGAACCGTAGCAGGCTTCACCACTGGACTGAAAGTTTCATCAAAATCAATGCCAGGCCGCTGAGTGAAGCCACGAAGAACCCAGCGAGCCTTGTAGCGCTCAAGAGAACCGTCAGGATGAAACTTGTGGCGATAAACCCATTTGCCTGTGACGATGTTGACGCCAGGTGGACGAGGAACGAGGTCCCACGTCTGATTAGACTGGAGTGCATCGAATTCCTCGGTCATAGCTTGGCGCCAATTGGGATCAGCCGGCGCACTGCGGAATGTCTTCGGAACTGGCGAAAGAACTGCTGCATGTAGGTTGAGGCGATCCGTTGAAATACGGATACCCGATTTGGCACGAGTAACCATACGGTGATCATTAGCTACCGGTGGAGTCGGAGCAACCAGATGGCGACCGGTACGTGTGGCCACAACTCGGGGTGCATGGGTGTCAACAGGAGCCGGTGCGGGAGCAGCATTGGCGCCAGGAGGTGCTGTGGCTGCATCGTCAGGAAGCATCGGGGGAGCACCAGGTGGGCCAAGCGGTGGTGCAGCCTGCGGTGCTGAGAGATCAGCAGGCCACGGCGTAGGGAGGCCAGAAGGGCCAGACGATGTCATGGGGGCAGCAGGGGGTGGCCCGGAAGTTGGCCCGCTGCGGCCGAACCGAGCGGATGGGCCCCGCGCCCAAGTAGGCCCGGGGAGTGTGCGTGTAGCACGCAGTCCCGAGGGCAGTGCTGGTCGAGCCATCGATGAGCGATGAGGTGTGGCGGTTCATTGGCGGTGCCAAGGTGATGTACCATTGGGGGCAGCAGGACCGGCCGCACTGCCACGTGACGTCGTAGAGCCTGCAAGAGGAAAATGCCCAAGGGGCAGCTGGACGGAGTCCATGTTAGCTAGAAAGTCAAGGTCGGTCGGCTCAAAGCGATCGTGGGAGGTGGCAAAGGGGAAGGATGTTTCATCGAAAGTGACATGCCGGGATATGATAATCCTATTCGATGAAAGATCGAGACAGCGGTAGCCCTTATGTTCCGATGGGTAGCCAAGAAAGACACATAGAGTAGACCGGGGAGAGAACTTATTAGCCACCGTGGAGGAGAGGTTTGGGTAGCATTGACACCCGAAGACACGTAAGTGGGAGTAAGAGGGATGAACACCAAATAGAGCGAAGTGTGGTGTGAGGAACTGGAGTGTCTTCGTGGGGTGAAGATTAAGCAAATATGTGGTGGTGTGGAGAGCGTCAACCCAATATGATGGTGGGAGGCTAGCTTGGAACATGAGGGAGCGCATGATGTTGTTGGTGGAACGAATGATGCGTTCGGCCTTACCATTTTGTTGAGAAGTGTGTGGGCATGACATGCGGAGTGCAACGCCATGAGTAAGAAAGAAGTGACGGGCGGAGGAGTTGTCAAACTCGCGACCATTGTCACATTGGACGCGTTTGATGGTGAGGCCGAACTGCGTGCGGACATAGGCAAAGAAATGCGACAAGGTGGAGAAGGTGTCCGACTTAAGGCGCAGTGGAAAGGTCCACAAATAGTGCGAGCAATCGTCTAAAATAATGAGATAATATTTGTAGCCAGAGATACTAGCAACAGGAGATGTCCAAAGGTCACAATGAATTAAATCAAAATTTGAAATAGCACGGGAGCTAGAAGTGGCAAAAGGTAAACGAATGTGACGACCAAGTTGACAAGCATGACAAATAGACTCGGTAGCCTCATTAGTATATGAAATAGCCGAAGTACTGGCTAGTTTGCAGAGAGCCTCGGTGCCAATGTGACCGAGACGACGATGCCAAAGTGTAGAAGGTGCAGTGGCGACGAGAGCTCGCGGCGTGGGTGGACATGGCAGCAATGGATAGAGGTAGCCGGAACTATTGCACCTGGCGATCACGCTCCGAGTGCGAAGATCCTTGCGAAATACCATATGGATCAAACTCAACGGAACAGTTGTTGTCAATGGTAAATTGTCTAACAGAAATTAAGTTTTTAATAATATGTGGAGTGACAAGAACATTCCGAAGAGAAAATTGACCATGAGGAGCGGAAAGGGCAGTAGATCCGACGGAGGTAACGGGAAGAGATGATCCGTTACCCACTATGATAGTAGAGTGAGAGGGGGGAGGAGGGTGGGAAACTGAGATGTTACCGGCATCCGAAGTCATATGAGATGTGGCGCCGGAGTCCATGTACCACTCCCCAGAAGGAGGCGGGGTGAGGGACATAGTGTTGAACGAGTTCAATAGTGCTGCTTGGTCCCACTGCCCAGCACCTGATATGGGATGCCAGGCCGGCTGCTGCTGTCCGTTGGCCTGCTGGAAAGCGCCCCCGAACGGGCCTCCACCAGGTGCTGCAGGATGGGCTGCATAGGGCGCGCCATGGTGAGCCGTGGGGGGCGCGAACTGGGCTGCTGCATGAAGAGCAGAGGGAGGCGCGCGGGGCTGTTGCTGCGCCTGATTAGGCCGCGGACCGAGAACAGATTGTGGGCCGGAGTGTGGCCAGACTTGGACTGTTCCGGTCCATGGATTCCAGAAGGACGGAGGCCGCCCGTGCGGCAGTGGGAAGCTGGAGCGGTGCTTGACATGCCCTTTGTGCCGTGGCGGCGTTCTTGCCGCGGAGTTAGATGGGTTGTTGCCACCGGTGCGCCGTTGCGCGCCTCGCGGTTGTTACGGCCGCCGCCGCGGTTGCGGTTTTTGTTGTTGTTGCGACCGCCACCGCCGCTGCCGCTGTTGCCACTGCCTTAGCCCGTGGCGAGGAAAGCGGATGAAGAGCCACCGGGCTTGTTCTTCATGGAGAGCTCCTCAAGCATGAGGTCCGCACGGACTTCGACGAAGGAGGGGAACGGCTTCGACCGCTTGATAATAGCGGCCATGTGGTCAAAGCGCTCGTTCAGTCCACGTAGCACGGAGAGGACGAGGGTGCGATCGAGGACGGGTTCGCCAAGATCGCCGAGAGCGTCGGCCATGGTCTTCATCTTCCGGCAATAGTCGGAGATGGATAGATCGCCCTGGTAGAGGTTGCGGAACTCGACGTCGAGGTGCAGGGCGCGCGTCTCCTTGTTCCCGATAAATTGTTCCTCGAGGCCGAGCCAAACACGACGTGCCGTCGCCATCGGCATCATAACGAGCTCGACGAGGTTGGCGGAGATGGTGCCGTAGAGCTAGCTGAGGACCGTGCACTCCATGCGACACCAATCTGGAATGTCGGGGTGCACGTCGTCGGAGAGGATGTGGTCGGAGAGCTCGTACTTGCCAACGGTGAGGAGGAAGAGGCCACGCCACTTGGTGTAGTTCGGCGTGTCGGAGTCGAGCACGACGGGGATGAGGGAGCGGATGTTGAGGACGGCCACCGCTTGAGCGTGAAGGGTCGCGATGGCCGCGGCTTCAAGGGCATCCTGTTGGGCGCCGTGAGCACGTTCGGCGTCGAGGAGGCACCGGTGGTCGGCATCAAGCGAGCGCGCGTTCGGCGTTGATCTTGCGCGCTTCGACCTCAAGGCGTGCGCGTTCGTCCTCGGCGTGCTACAGGCGCGTTCGGCCTCTTGGCGGGCGCTCGCGCGCCTCGGTGGTGGGATCGACCATGGCACCGGGTGGAAAGAAGGAAGAGAGACAGGAGAGGAAGCGGCGGGCGAGGAGATGGCCGACAGCGCAGTAGTAATGTGGCAAGCGGCGGCGGCTATGGTGCGGAAGCGAGGGTCGCAGGATGCGAACCACTCATGATACCATGAAAGCGTATAGAGTTTTGGGTAATGACGCAATTGATTAATGAAAAGTTTAAGGTACACGGGTTACATATATATAGCCGGTCGAGGTTGGTGTGAACACAAGACTGAACCGAACAGTCGGTGTGAACACGAGACCGAAACGAACAGTCGGTGTGAACACGAGACTGAACCGAACAGTCGGTGTGAACACGAGACCGAAACGAACAGTCGGTGTGAATACGAGACCGAACCGAACAGTCGGTGTGAACACGCCCGTGATTTATCCGTCTAACAAGTACTTAAATTGAATTAATTTTGACGATCAATTCAATTGATCCTGCATTATATATACGTACATTGTGATGTGTGTTTTGCTCTCAATTAATCGCATCACAGGTGTAGCAGCCAGAAGGGGGACGACAGGCCACACAAGATCGACCTTCCCATGCTGTAGCTCTTCAGAATTGCCCTAGACTTGACCCCGCCAACCCCCAGTCCACTTTGAACCTCCACTTCATCGCAAAACATTATCTATTTAGAAACTTCTGAAGGTATTGTAAGCCCCTTTCAATTCCGTTTATAATCATGAATCTATTCCCCCCATCTGGCTCTCCTCTGACCCGCTCTGGTCACCTAAGATATGTTAGTTAAACCTTTTTGCATGCAGTTATGGCCGGGCTTACTATGCAGTTGCTAGATAACTGGTAGTCGCGTCGTTTCACTAAGTGGTGTGACTCCATGTACAGTGCAGTGGTTAAATAAGAAGTTCAGAGGAAGAGAATTTCTGCATTGTTTCTATTGCCGAGAGGTGTCTTTTGTGATCGCCTTGAGTGAAACTCTAGTGCGTTTCTGACATTTGGTATCAGAGCGCGTAGGTTCATTCGGCACTATCGACTATGGCCAACGAAGATGCGCAGTCCCCAACTACACGGAGGAGCGGACGTGAGCTACTGGTACAGGAGCGCGTCATGAGGGAGTCCGGCGGCACAGTCGTCTACCCGACATTGACAAACACCAACTACACCGAGTGAGCGCTCGTAATGCGTGTCAATCTCTAGGCGCAAGGGCTCTGGGAGGCGATCGACCCCGGGGACGTTTCTTTCCGCGACGATCGCAGGGCGCTCTCAGCCATCCTCCGCGCCGTCCCACCTGACATGCTCGCGACACTCGCCGTGAAGGACACGACAAAGCAAGCATGGGACGCCATCAAGCTGATGAGGATTGGGGCGGAGCGCGTGCGTGAGGCTAATGCCCAGAAGTCGCGGAAGGAATTCGAGGACATCTCTTTCAAGGATGGGGAGTCCGTGGATGCGTTCACAATGCGCATAACTAGGCTCGTTAACAATCTGCGAACGCTCGGGGACACCATCGCCGAGGAGAAGGTGGTCCAGAAGTTTCTCTGGGTAGTGCCCCCACGTTACATGCAGGTAGCAACCGCGATCAAGAAGCTGCTCGATCTGAGCACGATGACGATTGAGGAGTTGACAGGCTGGCTGCGATCAGTGGAGCAACGCTACGGCCTCAACGACGCGCAAGAGTCAGGGAGCCGCCTTCTCCTCACGGAGGAGTGGGCTGCACGCGTACGACAGCGTGACAACGCGCAAGAATCAGGGAGCCGCCTGCTCCTCACGGAGGAAGAGTGGGTTGCACGCGCGACGACAATGGCGAGAAAGGTGCCGGGCTCATCGGCGGCGGCTAGCGACAACCGAGGCCGCAAAACCAAGGACGGCTGCAACTCTGGAGAACACGGCATGACCAAGGTAAAATGTTACAATTGTAACAAGATGGGTCATTTCTGCAGGGATTGCCGTGCGCCGCGCTGGGCGCGCAAAGAACGTGCCAATTTGGTAAAAGTCGATGACGACGAGCCGACACTGCTGATGGCGCATGCAAGCACCATCACTGAGCATGTCACGCTGAACGAGCTCAAATCCACCTTGGATGCGAGGACGGCCACTGCGATAACTCGTGGTTCCTTGATACCGGCGCCAGCAACCACATGACGGGTTACAAGAGCATCTTCGCGGAGCTCGACACCACCGTCACGGGCACCGTCAAGTTCGGTGACGGCTCCGTGGTCAACATCCAAGGGCGTGGCACAATCCTGTTCATGTGCCAGAATGGTGAACACCGCGCACTTACCGGCGTCTACTACATTCCTCGCCTGCGAAGCAACATCATCAGTCTTGGGCAGTTAGATGAGAATGGCTGCCAAGTGCTGATCGAACACGTCATTCTCCAGATTCGGGATCGACAGCGCCGCCTCCTCGCCAAGGTGAATCGTGGTCGAAATAGGCTGTATATTGTCACTCTGGACATTGCGCAGCCTGTTTGCCTGGCAGCGCGTCACGACGACATTGCCTGGAGGTGGCACGCACGCTACGACCACCTCAACTTCGATGCGCTTCGGAGGTTGGCTCGCCACGACATGGTGCGAGGACTGCCACAGATCGACCATGTCGACCAGATCTGCGATAATTGTCTTGCAGGGAAGCAGCGGCGCGCATCATTCCCTCAGGCAGCCAAGTACCGTGCCGAGGGTCTTCTTGACCTTGTACACGACGATCTCTGTGGACCAGTCACACTGGCTACACCAAGGGGAAAACGCTACTTCTTCCTCCTCGTCGACGATCATAGCCGCTACATGTGGCTAACGCTGCTGAAGATGAAGGACGAGGCGACAGCCGCGATCAAGCGTTTCAAGGCCGGTGTTGAGATCAAAGTTGGGCGCAAGCTACGCACACTCCGCACGGACCGCGGCGGAGAGTTCACCTCGACAGCTTTTGGCGCATACTGCGCCAATCACGGCATCGTCCGACATGTCACAGCACCGTACTCGTCGTAATAAAACGGTGTCGTGGAGCACCAGAACCAGACCGTCATCGCGACGGCACGCAATCTGTTGAGGGCAAAGGGCATGCCAGGGCTATTTTGGGGCGAGGCGGTCATGACGGCCGTCTACCTGCTCAACCGGTCTCCGACGAAGAGCGTCGATGGCATGACGCCATATGAAGCCTGGCTCGGACACAAGCCAGACGTTCACTTCTTTCGCTCGTTTGGTTGTGTGGCGCACGTCAAGGTGGTCAAGCCACATCTCGGCAAGCTCGACGATCGCAGCACGCCGATGGTTTTCATCGGCTATGAGCCTGGATCGAAGGCATACCGCGTCTACAACCCCATCGGCAAGCGCGTGCATGTGACACGTGATGTGGTCTTCGACGAAGCAGCTCAGTGGGACTGGGGCGCGTCAGGTACGACACATACTGACGCTGGATTCACGGTCGAATACTCTGTCTATCATGTACCGGTTGCACAGACGGATGCAGCTTCTTTGTCCTCAATAGCACATGACGGTAACGTATGTCCACCGTCAGGTGCACGAGATCCGGCACCAACATCAGATCCACTAATGCTAGCACCTGGTGGTGAACGGTGCACGCCTACATCCAGAGGAGGTGTTGAGTTCATCTTACCTCCTTCCAACGACACCGATATGTTCGACACCGCCGCCGCCGACGCTCCACGAAGTTATCGCACTTTGGCAAGCATCTATGACGCAACTGCGGCTGAGGAGCTGCATCTTCTGACCGGCGAGGAGCCAAGCACTTTCGCTGAGGCAGAGTACGACCACAACTGGCGCCAAGCCATGCTTGAAGAGATGGCATCCATCGAGGAGAACTGCACATGGCGCCTCGTTGATCTCCCACCTGACCATCGCTCGATCGGCCTAAAGTGGGTCTTCAAGGTGAAGAAGGAAGCGCACGACAGCGTCCTCAAGCATAAGGCACGACTCATTTCAAAGGGCTACATCCAGCGCAGGGAGTGGATTTCGAGGAAGTTTTCGCGCCAGTGGTGCGCCTCGAGTCTGTCCAGTTGCTGATCGCCCTCGCCGCGCACGAAGGGTGGCCAGTGCACCACATGGATGTGAAGACGACATTCCTCAACGGCGAGCTACAAGAGGAAGTCTATGTCATCAAGCCTCCTCAACAGTGTGGCCTTCTTTCTTGTAGAAAGTGCAATGGTACTTGACCTTTTGAGGGGTCTGTACTGGTGAAACAGAAGCACCTTTCTTCCTAGAAAGAGTTTGAGCTAAACCTGTAGATTTGAAAATAACCTTGGATGGCTTAGGAGGTTCTACCTCAAACAGACCACTTTTCACAACTCTTGCAATCTTAGGTGGGTGATTCTTGGAATGCTCTAGGGGATTAAAACCTAGGCCACTATTTTTCACACTCACCTTGGACTGGTCAAGAATCATGTTGAGTTTCTTTTTCCCACTAGAAAACTTCTCAAGAGTCACTTTGGGTAATCATTCTCTTTAACGAACCCTCACATCTAGTGCACTTTCTAGACTTGATTGCCTTATCATGTTTACTCTTAAGAAGAGCCACTTCCACTTTCAAAGCCTCACAAGACACACAATAGGAATCCTTAATCCTACTCAACTTCTCCTTAAACTTAACTCTAAAAGCCTCTTGTATCTTACCAACAATAGTTTCAACTTCAGCATTCAAGATACAAGAGGTAGAGTCAATAACTTTCTTAGAGGCAGTAAAAGACATGGATTTTTCAATTTTAGCATTTTCTTCTAGAGTCTTGTTTAGAGCTTCAATCTCAATTGTGAGGTTATGACAATTTTCACATGAAGCAGATCTATAGTACACAACCATTTCTGTCATCTCTTGCATTTTAATCCTATTATTCTTACAATGAGAGCAAGTGTGACTAGCATCAAATTTTTGTAATTCTTTCAAGGCGCTATCCAATTTTAATACAAGCAAAGCACAGTTTGAACATGTTAAAGGGATATCATCCAATGCAGTCACATCAAGACAAATGGCATCCATGCAAACAGAACTAGACTTGAGAGATTCTAGTTCATCAAGAGCATCTTTTAATTGATTCACTAGAGAGGAATGAGCAGATTTTAAGCTTGTCAATTCTTTAAGCAAGTTAGAGCAGGAATCACGTATATCATCAGGATTAATGGATTTGAGCCTAACAACTTCTAGGTTCAAATTATCAATCATAGTATCCTGTTTCTTAATCATTTTAGCTTGCTTATGCAATTTCTGTTCAGCAAGTACCAAAGCCCTTTTCATATCAGCAAGCGAAGGCATACCTCATCGGGATCGCTAAAAGGATCCTCGTCATTGGAGGAGTCAGTGTCGTGGCTGTTCTTGGCCATGAAACACATGCCTGTGAAGTCATGGGTCTTCTTCTTGCCACGGGAGTCACTCTCGTCGTCCTCCGTCTCCGAGTCCACATCGCTCATGTTCACATTCTCTAGAGCGGCAAGGACCCGACTGACAAATTTGCGATAATTTGTCTTCTTGGGTTTAGCATCCCTCGCTTGAGGATGCCTGTGTGACTCCTTCTCCTCCTTGCCCTTCAGCTTGGTGCACCTAGAGCGAATGTGGTTTGGCTCACCACATTCAAAGCAAGTGATAGGGCCACCTCTCCTCCTGTTCCTCACCTTGTTGTATGCTCTCGTGAATTTGGTGGATAGGAGGGCTAAATCATCTTCAGCTAGTTTCTCAAGTTGCTCATCGCTCAAAGAATGCAAAGCTGGTAAAGAAAAACCCGATGAGCTAACATCCAAAGAATCAGAAGAGCTACCCTTAGATTGGTCGACCACTAAAGCCATCGACTCTGTCTTGGGGAGACACGAGATAAAATCAATCTCATGCGTCTTCAACCTCGAGTATAGCTTATCCATGGTAAGCTCACTCATGATAGTGTTGTCATTGATGGAAGTGATCTTCATTCCCCGGACCTTCACATCAAGAACACCCAAAAGCTGGCGTGCATTTCCTGACTCAGTGAAGACGAGGTCAACAGCGCGAAGTGCATTGAGGATGGAAGAGTTGAGATCGAGTACATCAACACCGAAGGGCAGCTCGCGGACATTCTGACTAAAGCACTCGGACACGTCAAGTTTCAGGAGCTTTGGGCCAAGATCGGCGTTGTCGAAATCTAGTGCACAAGGGTTTAGGGAGTGATTTGTTAGTTAAACCTTTTTGCATGCAGTTAGGGGCTTACTATGCAGTTACCGGATAACTAGTAATCACGCCGTTTCACTAAGTGGTGCGACTCCTATTAGTAGTCGCGTCCTTCTAATCAGTATATATATACCTGTACAGTGCAGTGGTTAAATAAGAAGTTCAGAGGAAGAGAATTTCTGCATTGTTTCTATTGCCAAGAGATGTCTTTTGTGCTCGCGTTGAGTGAAACTGTAGTGTATTTCTGACAAGATCTTTGCTCTGTCGGAGAGACAAGATTCGCCATTTTCTAACTTCCTAGGGCAATCAACATGAGAAAACTCTAGTCTGGTGGATCTCCTTGCATTCACGTTTGTATGTGTAGGACCGTAAAGGCGACTAGAGGGGGGTGAATAGGCGCTTTCTCGATTTTTCGTCTTAATCAGATTCAACACGCACTTTTCTCCTTTAGCTATGAAAGCTAAGAAGATCAGTAAATGCACAGAGGAAGCCTTGTGCTGAATTCGATTAGCCCCTTAACCACAAGACTCAATAATGGAGAATTGATCTCACTGGCCGGTCGGACCGGTGTAGTGCTGGCGGTCTGACTGCCTGGCGGTCGGACCGGCGCTCAATTGGCGGTCTGATTGTCGGGCGGTCGGACCGGCGTTGAAAAATCGGTCAGACCGATTTAGTCCAGAGGCAGCGCACAAAGCCCAAATCCAAAACGAAAATTGGTCCAACTTTTGATTCAACCAATGAAACTTGACCAAATTTGGAGCACACATCCCTAATGATATCTGAGACATATTTATAGCGACGATTGTCCAGATCCACTTCAAATAATCGATCTCTTTAGGTTTTACCAAAGAAGTGTTCAAAACCTAGAAATATGAAAATCTTAATCCAAAACTTGCTTGTGGGGGATTGATGATCTAGATGATTCTAGGAGTATTCCCACACATCATAGTAAGGTAAAATCGGTCAAGAGACCAAGCATAAACACCCGGATCAAGGAAGCACCAAAATCATCAAAAGAGAGAAGAAAGCAAATGAGACTTCATCCTTGAACAAACATCCATAGATTGAATGATTCAAGATGTTGCTTACAAAGCCACTCCCTCAAAGAGGACAAGAGCTCAATCCAAGAGCACACTCACAATTTTCCTATCCTCTCCTCTCCTCTCCAAACCCTAACCCTAATTAGGGTTTTTGCAAATGAAGTGCTTGAGTGCTTGGAGGCTTTTTTCCATCTCCCCCCTTCTACTTATAGGAGAGGCTAGAGTTTCTCTCATAGGCTCCCATTAAGGCCCAATACAAATGGGACCCTCACACACAAAAATCTGTTGAAGCAATCGCCTGCTTCACCACGTGTAGGTTGATAAGCGGCTCTCATCATGTCGGCAAGTCTCTCCCGTCCGAATCCCATCGGAACCTCCAAGGCACTTGCACCGACCCCGCGCCGCTTGATCCAACCAGCTGCAACGAACTGCCCATTCGATCCATCTTGTCCATTCTGCACCATGCTTGAGTCACACGACCTCACCCGGCATCCATGATCGTTCTGGACCTCAGCTCTCCAAGCTTAGTCCCGATCCACCTCACCGTTGACGTTGTTAACCTACAAGCCACCTGCACAGCAATAGACAAACAAATCGTCTCCGGGAACAAGTTCTTCACAACTTGACCCACATTAGCTCAACAATGCAATATGCAACAATAAAGCATTGAAACTCATACAATAGATATCATCAAAACACAACAATGCCAAAATGGCCGAAGTCCAAGTGGAAGCCGGTCTGACCGCCCTACCATGTCGGTCGGACCGATTTCCAATGATCGGGCCCGATTCCATAACGGCGGTCGGACCGTCCCAAAAGACTTAGCCAAATTTCAACTTGAAAATCCGCAACCTCTCTGGAATTTTCAACTGGATAGAACTTTTGACTGGGACCTCCAAAAATTATGTGACCACATCCAGGAGACTCCCCTCTGATGCCTACACAACCTATTTTTGGCCTAGCCCCAAACTCCATCATCACTTGTGGCCGGTCGGACCAACAAGCATTGCCGGTCGGACTGCCACACGACCGGTCTGACCGCCAATGACCTGACAGCACTAAAGTTTTCCGAAAACGCGAGATTCGTCAAACCAACAACGTCATTGCCAATTGACTCATCACTCTAAGATCATGCACATATCCCCCACGATATCCACAATCTCCCCCTTGATGAACACATTGACAATTTCCCAGAAAATATAGTTAAGTGGTTTGAAAAATAAAATACTCGCAGTTTTCGCTCAAATGCACAACTTGGTCCATAAACAAAAGAAAGCTTAGAAAACGACCAAGCTGGCTTAAGAATAGCATAGGCAAGCGAGATAAGGCAAAGAGAGCACAAAAAGCTTCAATTTCCAAGAAGTAGCCAAAAATCTCACTTCGGTCCATATGAAAGAATAAATGTTCTATTTAACCTTTGATCATTGTGAGTCTTCTAGATTTGCAAATACAATCAGAAAAGGCAATAAAACCAAGATAATCCACTCACTATGATCACCAATTTCCAGAAAATTCATTTTCCCTTTATGACTCCAAAAGCTTCAATTTCCCATGGTAAATCTGAAATCACAGACAATTCTAACCACGAACCGTATGTGATAGTTCCATATCACAGACGGTTCAAAAAACCGTCTGTGATGAGACGTTTTCTATGACCTATTTTGTAGTAGTGGTATCTTCTGCATGATTTGAAATTGAGTTGTGTTGTCACTCGAGCACGACATGACACATATTGGGAGTTAGTGTAATTGAAGGGAACGAAGTCATGTCAGTCATACGGGGGTGGTTTCCCTTTTTGAAATACGATGTGATGAATGTTTTTCTTACTATCAATGTAATTTGTCAAGACGTCAGTGTTAGTAGCGGACTTGCAAGTGCATTGCATGTCATGTGTGCGAAATATTACAACTATGTGGTGACATATGTCCTATTTAATTATGTATTTATCCTATATATTTATGTTATATCGGGCGTTGAATAATTATGTGTAATGTATTTAGTACCGATTTCAAAGTTTGAAGTTGCATTCTATCGAAAAATAAATACAAATTTATTTCAATTTTTTCTACCAAAAAAACTGAGCACCTATCGTCATGTGGTTTGGCGACAAATGGTTTCCCCAGTTCAATTGTCGACAGAAACTTTTTTTTGTAATTTTATTATAATAAAATTTATTTCTATTATTCTATTATAATAATATATTATAAAAAAGGATCCATATCCAGTTACATTTTTTTTTAAAAAAGGCCCACGTGTTTATCGCTCCGGATGGTCTGAGTAGTCCATGTCGCTTGCTGATTGGTCTGAGAGGGCTATATATATCCATGGTACTAGCTCTCAGTTGTATCACACCAGCACCAAACCAACCATGAAGATGAAGAGAGGCATTAGCATTAGCATCCTACTGATCCTTTCCCTCCAGCTGGCCCTTCTTCTCGCCGGAGCCGGAGCCGGAGCCGACGACCTGGCTATTCGTCTCCCAAGCGACGGCAAAGGTGACGTACGGCCTGTTTCTACACGTACTGCATGTGACAGTACTGTACATTCTTTCAGAACTAACTAGCTAGTCCATGGATGTAGTATTAATCAAGCTCTTTAATTTGCATGTGTGTGTACACGCGCATACTATATATCCAAACTCATACATATATATATATGTGTGCGCACCGATGTACTAATTTATATATGTGCGTTTTATACATGTGTATGTATTTCATGAGTATAGTTTTCGTGCGAATATAAATTGGTTTGTTTACGAAGTATGAATAATTAATGTGTGTATAGATGCATGTATACCGGTGCGGGAGAAATTACTAATGGACTTTCAGCAGCAGGGGAGGGAAAGCAGAAGCCGTGGGGGGATTGCTGCGACTAGGGGTGAAAACGGATCGGATACGGACGGATAATGGCTCTGTCATATTTGTTTTTATATTTTTTTCCGGATCCGGATATGAATACGGATACTCCGGATACGAATACGGATACGAATAATATCGAATACGAATACGGAGCGAATACGAATTGAAACGGATACGATCGCGGATTATTTTCGGAATATGAAAACCCCTTAAATTGTATGCCAGAAATTAACGAAAACATATAACTAGTTCATTTGATGCAACACATTCATGCATTATTCATATTTTCAGCAACCACGCATAACATTGGCACTAACAAGTTGCATTAACTAGTTCATCATAAATATAACACTTAGTTTACCATATTTAGCATATAAGTCAGAACTCACAAAGTCACAAGTCATCACACATTCACACTTAGCTTATCACATACATAAAACTTAGTTCATACTAACATTGATGAGGCTATATAGTTAATCTATACGTAAATGACTGTAACATCCCAAAGTATGTTACCAAAAATAAAATTAATTAAGTTATTAGTTTATTGAATTTTTTGAGATTTAAAAGAGTTTTCTTGGTTAAAAAGAAAAAATAAATGAAATAAAGTCAATTATTTAATTTCCTAGTTTTCAATGTCAAAAAAATATTTAGATTTCTGGGATTTTATTGTATTTAAAGTGAAAATGAAAAAATAATAATTAATTTCTTGAATTTTCTGGATTTTAAAAAGGTTGTTCATATTTTTTTAGAAATTAAAAATAATTTATGTGCAAAAATAAAAACTAACTTTAACTTGGAATTAATTTTATTAAGTTCAAAATAATTTAAGAAATTTTTATGATTTTTTCTAGAATTTTTTAACTCTATTTGCTATTTTCTAAAAGGCTATTTGATTTGTTGCATTTTCTGATATTCGAAAATCAATTAAAATCTTATTTTTCCTTTTGGGCTGAAATCCTCTTTTATTGGGCCGAAATCCGGATATCCGGACTTGTCTTATCCGGATAATCCGTATCCGTATCCGTATCCGCCGGATAGCATGCCTACCGTATTCGTTTAGTTCCGACAAAAAATCCGAATCCGTATCCGATCCGAGAATTATCCGAGAAAAATCCGATCCGAGACAATCCGAATCCGTTTTCGTCCGGATCGGTCGGAAACTATCCGATCCGTTTTCATCCCTAGCTGCGACACGGCCATCTGCATGACGATTTTCCCACCGAGGTGCCTTTGCACGGACAGGGTGGAGTCCTGCTCCAGCGCTTGCGAGGATTGCGAGCAGCTGTCCGAGGAGGATCCTCCTCGGTATATCTGCCGCGACTGGTACCATTTCGATTTCGAAGAGGCGCCGTTTGAGATTCCAGGGTGCACGTAATAGATCTCCGAACCAAGGACGACGCCGGCCAAGCAGCTCCATGAATATCTATGCATCTCCGTCGTAGATCGATACCTACTTACTGTACTGTCTCGTTTTCGACATCTGTGTGTGCGTGCGCTTCTCCAGTACGCAAGATTGTCTCGTGTGTTTAGATTTGGATGCCGTCGTCCTCCAATAAACGGGGAGCAACATAAACTAGCGACGTACGTACTACGCTACGCTCTGTAGGCTCTCTTTATTGTAAGATTAGTAACACCCATCGGGGATCAATAAGATAGCTGCTGGCTATTACATGTGTTGATCATCTTACTGCCTCATATAATTTTATCTTCATATATAATAGACTAGTTCAATGCTCGTTCTTTGCTACAAATTTAAAAAAAATCATAGTCCAATTATGTCAGACTATCAATCGTTATTATACTCAACGACGCGATCTGAACTGTCGATGTTTTACTCGCCGATCCGACGGACGTCGAAAAGGGTAAAGAAGATATACGACCACCAACTCTAATTTCTAAGCAGTAGATTGTCGGAGGATCCTCCTTGTTATGTTTGCACAGACTGGTACCAGTTCGACTTGGATGAAGCGTTCACAATTTCCAAGTGCACGGAATAAATCCGCGACGACGCCGGCCAAGCAGCTCCCAGCCGGCCGCGTTGGTCATCTTACTACCTCACATAATTTTATCTTAATATATAATGTGCGTGCATGCGTTGGTCATCTTACTACCTCACGTAATTTTATCTTAATATATAATAGACTAGTCCAATACTCGTAATTTGCTACGAATAAAAAAAATCATAGTCTAATTATGTCGGACTATCAATCGTTATTATACTCGACGTGATACGAGCTCGTCGGTGCATGCTTTACTCGCCGACACAACAGACGCCGAAAAGGGTAAACAAGACAGACGATCACCAACCCTAATTTGTAAACAGTAGATATACAACTTCTAGTTAGCCTCAACAAAATAAACTCGATCGATCGATCCTAACATACCCGTGCTTATCACCACTGACTGTATCTACACCCGGTCGGTCTCATATGTGGGAGTTGCTGCGACGACGTGGTCTTGTGCACCAAGTTGTACTACCCGCCCATATGTTTCTGCAAAGCTACTCAGTATGAGCATTTATTCACCTGTGCAGATAGAGATTGTGGATATCATGGAGATATATTCATGATCTTATGATGATGTTATAATTGGCAATAGTATTGAAAGTTTGTCGAAATACGTGTTTTCGACAAAGTTTCAGGTTCTATCAGGCAGCTAGCGGCCAGACCGGTCAGGGTTTTGGCTAAGAGACTGTCGGTTAGATCGGCCAATGGGAAGCGATCTGACCGGCCATAAAAGTAGTTTTGAGTTTGAAACTAGGCCAAAAATAGAGGGTGTGGGCAAGAGATGGGATTCTCCTACACTTGGTCTCATATTTTTTGGAGATTCGAGTCAAAAGTTATATTCATTTGAAATTTCCAGAGAGATTTCGGATTTCCAGGGAGGAAAATTGGCTAAGTCCCTTGCTGGACGGTCAGACCGGCCAGGGGTGGCGGTCTGACCAGTTTTGACTTGTTCGCCGGCTAGTATGATGGCGATGTTTGTTGGTTAGGTCAAGTTCATAGGTTTCAGTGCATATGTGTTGCATGATCCATGTTTTGACTAACGTGGGTCAAGTTGTAAAGAACTTGTTCCCGAAATCGATTTCTTTGTTTATTGTTGTGCAGGAGGCTTGGAGGTCAACGACGGTCAACAGCGAGGATGATCGGGAGTAAGTTTGGAGAGTTGAGGTTCAGAACGATCAAGGATGTCGAGTGAAGTCAATGGACTCAAGCATGGCGTAAAATGGACAAGGATGACCGAACGGGAAGTTCAGTGCGACGAGTTACATGAAGCGGCACGGGGTTCAGTACAAGTACCATGGTGGTTTCGGTGGGAACCGGATGTGAGAGACTTGCCGACATGAAGAAAGTCGTCGATCAACCTACACGTGGCGGAGCATGTGATTACTTCATGAAGTTTGAACTTGGTCTTTGGAGAAGCATCGAGAAGCGGTATTTTGGTAACTTCACTAAAATATCGCCTTGATGGCTTTTTGGCTAAACCGCGGCGCAAGGAGGAGTGGTTTAGGTCAAGAGAAGATGAAGACATTGCTTTGAAATGCGTGTGTGAGTTAAACTCATTTATTTGTGGGCTTAACGGTTACCCATTAGGAATGTCCTTCTGGAAGCTAGCTTCCACTATAAATAGGGGAGGGGTGCTGGTTGTGCACCTCCCAACCCTTGTATTGAAGAAACCCTAGTTTGTGTTTAGGAAGAATAAAGTGGAGATGTTAGAGTTCTAGAGAGTTGGATTAATTGTATGTTCAAGTGTTGAGTCTTTGTCCTTTAGAATGGAGTAGTTGTAAACCAACATCAATCTCGAATCAATCCAAGCAAGATTCCTCAAAATGAGTCTCTTCTTGTTCTTACTCTCTCTTTTGTGATTTTACGGGTTTCTTTGATTCTTTCATTTTCCTTTGGTTTCTGGCATGGATCTTGCTTGCTGTGATATTTAGGATTGCATCTAGGATCAACTTGATCATCTATCACCCACGAGCAAGTTTTTGGATCATATTTTGGTTTTGACTCGGTTTTGAAGTAACCTTCACTCAAACAGGAAAAGATCATAACTTTGGCAATAATCTTCACGATTCTTGATTGAAATAGGTTCCTGACATCCTAGAGAACGTATGTTTCAAGTTTTGTGAAGTTTGGAGTTGTGAATCAAAAGTTAGACCAATTTGTGATTTTGAGTTCGGACTGATTTTACTGTTCATCGTGCTGAAGGTCAGACCGCCCCCTTGGAGAGGTTTGACCACCCAACTCTTTGAGAATTGAGTTTTTGGTGATTTTAGTTATTTTGCTTTGGAGTTTTGATTGGATTCAATACAAATCTTCCGCTATGCTTGTACATTGATCTTCATAGGTAGCATTGGTACCGGCTACAACAGGCTGAAAATGACATTTATCACAACCCAAGGTTTACGGCAGCCTACACTGATGATGACGGTGAGTCTTTGACTGAATTGCCATATTTTTTTATTTGTAATAGCAAAAGTAACCTACACTCATACGAAATTACAAAAATGGCACCGCAGTAAGCACCTATCGCGTTCTCCGTCTGCGAAAGCCATCTTCTGCAATCCCTATCCGCGGAAGGCCACTTGCGCTCGGCACTCTACGGTAGGAATATGCCTGCCTGCGGTAGGAACGTGCATATGTCATCATATTGCAGACGGAGAGTGCGGAAAGTGGCTTCCACAGACGGTGAGCTCGGTAAGGGATAGGTGTTACCTACATAGCCTGCCGTGGTGCCAATTTAATCATTTCAGACACACGCCAAGGGGGTGTACATTCGCTATTTGGTTTCAAAACGAGGCTAAATGAGCCAGAAACTCCACTGATGTCATCTTTGCCTATACCAACCTATACAGGCAGCCTTTGTTCCTGTGCAAGATGGATATACCAACCTAACAATATATAACATGTGAACATGATCTAACTGGAATAAATGACCCCAATATATCAACTGATCAATATGTTAGTGCTATCTAAATGGAATTGATGACCATCGAGCTGCCCTGAGGCATGCTTGTCTAATGTAATTATTCCCGTTTGTACTAAAGAACATATAGCAGATATCGAGCATCCGTTGCTTCCTCTCATGTGGTAAGTTTTCACATCAATGAATTGCTGGAAACATTCAATAGACAGAGATTCAATGCACATAAGATCAAACATTTAAGCCAATTAAATAGAGAAATCATGAAAAAGAAAAGTATACCTTAAGGGTGGCAAAATTTAGAACAACTTGCATAAACAACGATCAAAATAAGGTTGTCTGCAAGAAACATTAGTAATGCATACACCACTTCGTCGTTCTGTCAAACATATAGTGGTCATGTCACTAAGCAATTAAGTATATGATTTACTGGAAAAGGAAGGAACGGTGCATCTTTCCGCTAAGAATTCGCCTGATTTTCAGGAGATTCAAGCAAGGCAGTTCTTTTAGCTTCTTGTAGCGGCAGCAGCACCTAAACATGAGGGCTGAACTGAATATACAGGCATTTCCAACAGGGCTATTAGCATAGTACCATAGCTTCATAAAAGAGACAAATAAACATCTTATATTAGTCCGTACAAAGCAAACTGAATTAGAGAAAGCACCAAAATAGGCTAAAAATACAAAAAAAAAAAAAACTAAGGAAGCAATGACTATAGACTATGACATGATACCAGCATCACTGCCTCAACTCTTTTGGTACATGAATTCCGCCTTCATCTAGGAAATAGGGTGCGCACCTGAAATCATGTAGGTGTCGTGCCACCAAACAGGGCATGAGCAGGCATCGAATACGGCCCAAGCGGCAACCTTAAACACACAAAAATCAACAGTGAACTCCAAAATTATACAATATATCCATTCACAACTAAAACTAGAATGCACAAAGAGAGCTCCTAACATCAATATGGAGAAAATTGTTGGTGAAATCGGAACAGCTTCTAAGGCCTAGCCAGGAAATAGTTCCAAAGAATCCAACAAATTTGAAACGCGCACACACACACAAAGAGAGAGGATGGGAGGGGTGGGTGCAAATCAGACAGAGAGAGAGAGAGAGAGAGAGAGACCGAGAGGGGGCGAAGAGAGAGGAAGAGGTTTGACGAGAGACATAGATCTGGGGTGGGGGCTAGGGACCAGGGGAGCACTGAGAGGGGGCGAGAGGGAAGATGGCCAGTGGCGTAGCCAGGATTTGTAGCTACGGTGGTCCATTGTCTAAATTTTTTTAACCGCTATAAATTTAACTTGTCAGTACACAAGTATATGAATTACAAAACACAATTAAGGAAAAAAGGACATATAGAGTTCATAAAATAGACGAGTATGGCTTTCTTAACGTAGAATTGATCGAAATATTACATACCTATAATAGTTGAAGAAGAATATGTCACTACTTCTTCTTCTTGTCAGGCCTTCGCCTTCTAATAGCCATGAAAGTGTTGATGATCTCTTCTTCACTCAATTGTAAGAAGATATCCCGCTCAATAAAAGTCACTAGACAATCATCGAGAAGGCTATCACCCATCTTATTTCTCAACTTATTCTTGATAAAGGTCATTGCAGAAAATATTCTTTCAACACTTGCAGTAGCCACCGGAAGAAGCAATACCAATTTGATAAGTAAATAGACCCAATGATAAACTTTATCCCTCTTTGTTTCAACAAGTTTTACTGAGAGATCAACAAGATTGTTTAGGCCTTTGAACAATACATAGAAAGATCTTGCTGATTTTCAAGCTAAGAAATGAAGTAAGAATACTAATGACTGTTAATCTGTTATCACACATGTTATCAACATCATTCATTCAAATCGTTTCACATTGCAGAGTGTAATGTAAACATCAATATAGTGGTCAAATGTCTAACTCGAAATTATCGTGCACTTTCAATTTGGTTCAACGAGGATTAGTTTTTTGGATGGATTCTTCATTTTACCTGCCTGTGCCTGTGACGGTGCCTCCTGACCTAGAGGCAGCTACAAATATATCCACTTTGCCTGGTTTATCTTTCCATATCTTAGGTCCTAAGGACAAATTTTAGCTCAATACATTACTGAGGTTCATTCGTTAGTAGAGTAGAGACATCTATATATCTACAAATAACTGGTGAGATTAAAGGCATCTCCTTGGCAGCATATTCACTTGCAAGTGTCATGCGAAACAGCAGGCAAAGAATCCACTGCATATTCACATAATCCCTTTCTTTTTAAGAAGACAACGAACTGCAAAGTAGTACAGAATCTGGATAATAAAGAATCAAGGAATGTTTAAGATTCTATACAATCTTAATGCTGTGGATAATACAAGAGGATATCAACTTAGTGGCGACATCTATACATGTCGTGATGCGTTGCTAACCTGCTAGTATGCTACTCTTCAATGTCCGGCCGGCGGCCGCTGCGGCGCTGCACTGCAGAGACCGTCGAGGCGTCGACTCGTCGAGTCGAGCGTGGGAGAAGAGACGTCGCTTTGACTGCCTTTGCAGCGGAGCATCACAAACACAGGCTAAAACTCAGGTTAAAATATGAATCGCTAATGGACTTTGGGCCAAAACTCAGGGTGGTCCGCGGCCCACAGGGACCACCCTGTAGCTCCGCCCCTGAAGATGGCACCTGCGGACGGGGCGGAGGCAGCGAGGTCGTCGGGTGGAGCCGACGAGGCGGGCGGTCCATGCGAGGGAAGAGGCAGAGGCTTGATGAGAGCTCGTGGTGAATCTGATGGCACCGGCGTGACAAAGGGCGAGGCGAACCGACTGAGTGTGCCGAGGATGGCGACGGCGGAGCGGTGCGTCTTTGCGGCGAGAAAAGGGAGGTGGCGTCGGGAGGCTCCGACGACGATTTCAGAGCTAGAATTGTTTTTAAATAATAATATATTTTTTAAAATAAATTACAAAACTTGAAAGTCACACACAAAATTACAAAACTATGTCTGTCACTAGTTGTACTGTCGACATGAAGTTGAACTGTCATCAGTTGAACTATGACCATATTATTTCGCTAGTTAACGGTTGACCACAATGGTCTATGGTTTCAACCATATTACTCCGACCATATTAATCTATACCTTCGACCACACTTGTCTATGACTTCAACCAGATTAGTTCAACCATACTAGTTTATGCATTCGACCACACTGGTATAAGTGTTTAACTTCTTGTCGACAGTGAGGAAACAGGGTTCCTCCTGTCGCCAGTTCAACCGGTGACATGAATTTATTTTTGTAATTTTTTGGCCGGCTATCTATTTTTGTAAAATTTTTTAAATAATATTACTTTTTTAAAATAAAAAAATCGTGGTAGATCTGACGGTCCGGATTTGACGATGCCGTGGCCTCGCGAGCTCTCGAGAAATACAGTCCGAGGATGTCTATATTTATTCCGCTAACTGTTTTGTGGGCCCAAAAAGAAAATTGTTTGTTCCTCGTCACTCTTTTTGGACCAAGAGCTTCACGTTCTATCGACCAGCCCTGGACTTACCGCTTAGCTCTTATGGTCTATCCATCATTTATGCAACGTTTCTCCTACGGGCAGGCAGCAGATACCTTCTTCTTTGATGTTGGCGAGAGCGGGTCTCCTTCCGTATTTCCCAATGTCACTAACGTCGCCAATTCTGCCTTCTGTCTTCTGTGACACTCTTGGTCCGATTCTAAACGGCTTTGCATCTGGCTTGACGGTGGTGGGAGGGAGATATTTATGCGTTGCAGTACTGGTTCAAAGCGTGCTTTTCCGGGCTCCCGGTCAACACGGTACGAAAGATCATGCAAAGTTTTAGTGGGAGAGCAGTAGAAGCACTACATGCGCTTTACACATTTGACAGTAGCGCATACACACATGCACTTTAGGATGTTGCCATTTGATGTATGCACCGTATCCGTACTTAACCAGGTTCAGGTTCATATCAGTCGGGTTCTTCCAGTTGCAGCAACAAAGCCATTGACCCATGCATTTTTTGTGTGTACTCATATATGTATGGTTGGAGCCCACAATATATTAAATCATAAGCGATCTATAAAATTAAAGCTGATGACAACTGTTTTTTTTACAGTCTTTAAGAAGAAGAAAAAAAGATAAATATGCTAAAATTCTCTCACACACAAAAACAAACAAACAAAACATTTGTCCCTATCCGATGGTTCCTAATTAAATCTGACCATTGGATGTTATTACTTAAAGATATATATATATATATATATATATATATATATATATATATATATATATATATATCACTTCCTATTTTAAAGATGAAAATAGAAGATAGTGCTTACTTGTGTACAACAAATATTTTACATCATGCGAGAGAATAATAAAAAATTAACAGAGCCTACATGGTGGTACGGCATTATCATGTGAGACATAAAAAAAACAAAGAAAAAAAAGGCTACATGGTGCATTATATGTAGTTACCACGTAGAGAGACAAGACAAACTATAAACACAACTTGATAGGAGTCCTACTTTGTACTATTCACATATCTTATAATGATAAAAGTTAATATGATATGTTGGATATCATATACAATATACTAGTACGATTGTTGTAATTTTTTGTGTGCAATAATATCAACAAAACTGATACAGACGTGGAACTAATGACGACTACACTATTCTAAATACTAGAAATTTTATCATCAATCAATCGAAACTAATGAAGACTACAATAACCCTAAAAATCTTAGAAATTCTCAAGGGAAACAAGGAATATATGTCACTTATTTTGGTAGGGACAGATTGTACCGATGTAGATTAATAAAAATATAGATACTACATATGCTACCGTTGTACAATGCATATATGTCTTCAATCATAGGTATTAAAGTGATAAATTATATAATACACACAACTATAGGTATTAAAATTGAATAACAAATACAATTGTATTGCAACAGCTAGCCGTGATAACTCGGCTAGGTAAAAGTAAGAGTAAAAATAGAAAGGGTAACACTATAGACCAGACGTCTGAGCGCATCAAACGCCTGCTCCACTAGCTCCACTACTGTTGTCTTACTACTAGCATCGGATGTCCACCTCACTTCTATAAATGTTATAAATGTATGTCCCCACCATTCAAAAAAATAACTGTATTTTCTATCTCATCTCTGTCGATGTTGCTTCTCCTTCTCTCCCCAAGTTCTTCACTCCAAACCTATTCCTCTTCCAAATACACCAATCAAATATCAAAATCAACTCTTTACATGTATGATTTTTTGGATTTCTCATCCTTCGATCTATCCAAGCATCCACCAAATTTAGACATGCATGAGCATCTAAGGAGTTTTAGATTTGTGGAGATAAGAGGAAGTGGACTAGATGGGGACCATGCTTCTTCCCTCGTGTTCCACCGCTTAGCAAGGTCCATTTGTGATTGAGTCAACGACAGAGAGCGGCACACGGGTTGCTACTGCAGCTAGAGAAGCCATGGCGACGGCTTTGGAGGCCTTGCGTAGTGGCAAGTTGTAGCCTCGAGCTTCACAAATACCATTAGTCAGCTTATATTGCTCCTCTTTCTCTTCCTTCTCCGGCGGTTGCAAGAAAAGAGCGCTGTAGTGGTCAGCAGTAGGGGGGGTGTAACATCCCAATTTTCAGAGTTTTAAAAATATTTTAAACAATGGTATTAAGAAAATTCACCATTTGGAATTATTTGAATTTTAATTTAAAAAGCTTAATATGGACTTTAAGGACAAACCGATTTAATGAGCTTAATCCCAACATTAACAATTACCAAAATTATTTTATTTGGATTCTATGAGCTTGGTTATATTTCCTAGAATTTTCTAGAATTTTTCCAAGATCATTTGCTATTTTCCATTGCTTATTTGAATTTCTGCGATTTTCTTAAAAAGAAAAGCTATTTTAAATCTCCAAATAGTGTTTGGGCGAATCCCTCGGCCCACCCTGTTCACCTCGGCCCGATTCGTCGCGCCGTCCGATCGATTTGGACGCTTGGATCTCCGTGCTGCCGCTCTCTCCTCCACGCGCTCCATCGATCCTCGGCCGTTGGATCGCGGCGGATGACGAGATCTTTGGCGCGCGAGCGCCTCCTCTTTCTCCACGACATGTGGGCCGCTCTGACGCCGTCGTCTTCGCGCTTTCTTCTCGCGCGTTAAATCGCAAGACGATCGCTCATTGAAGCCGCGGCGAGCTCGCCAACGGACCGCTCCAACCACCCACGACTTCGCGCGGCGCGTGCGCGAGACTCGCGCCTCCTCCGCACGACTCCACGTCTTCTCCCTCTCCTCGCGCGCGGGCGCCTAAGCCGCAACCGCCGCCACGATCTCGCCCACGACCTCCACGCCGCCGCCGCCGGACCTCCCGTGCCCTATAAAGGAGAGCCCGGCGCCTCGCGTCTCCCATCCCAAAGCCGCCACCCACTCCCTCTCTCGCCTGTGCTCGCGGAATCGAGATTTCGCCGCCGACACCGAGGGCTTGAGCCGATTGCGCCGCCTCCGTCGCTCTGCGTTGTCGTAGCCGCCACCGTTGGATTCGCCGTAACGCCGCATGGCCGGTGCTCACCTCGCCACGGAGGAGCCTCTAACGCCGTCGCCGTCGAGCCCGCACCACCTCCTCCGCCAAAGCCTCGCCACCGGCCGCCACGCTGCGTCCCGAGCACCGGTGAGCACACCGAGACCCCGTGTCCTCTACCTCCTGTACCACTCATCGCCGTTAACTCGCCGCACGTTCGCGGGACCCTCGGGTCGGTCTTGCGCCGCCTCGCCGCCGTCCATGTCACTGCCACCTCGGCGGCGTGACGCGCGTGTCATCCTGAGTGGCGCTGCGTCGTCCGCCACGCCAGCGAAGTGCGCCACCTCACCCTATCCTCGGTCGATGGCTCGGTGGACTTGGTCCACCGTGGCGGGTCACCGACATGTGGGTCCCACATGTCGATTAATTCTTTAATTCTTTTAATTCCGGAAAATCCTTCACGACGTCATGCTTGCGCAATAATCCGATTTTTCTATTGAAAAATAATTCGAATTCCAAAATCCTATTTTTAGGTTTTTCTTTTGATTCAAACTTTGAAACCTTATAACTCTTGCATCCTAACTCCAAATCCATCCATTCAAATTTCTAAATTTGTATAAAATCAAGATCTATTTATTGGAGATTTTTAATTATTTTTATCAGAGTTATTTACTTCTGTTATTTATTTTTCTTGTTGTTTGCGTTCACATGTAGACTTGACGATACTACCGAAGGTTTGAGGAAGAAGGAGCTTTCAAGACCAAGACCAGACTTGAACCTATTCCAAGGCAAGCTATACCCTTGACCATTTTGCTCCCAGCTTTATAAAAGTATTTTAATTCAAATTCATGCATCTTAATTCAAGTATTTATTTAAAAGCTTTTGGGTGCGAGAGTTAATCCTACATTGTTATGCCATCCTTGTTAATTGCTATGTCACGATTCCTTGTCACCTTAGTTGGTATTTAGTTGGTAATATGGTAGCACCAACGTGGGTTGGTTAGTTGCGTATTAGATTGCTTAGCCATGCCACGAATCACTTGTCATGTATATCATTGTTATAAATTGACTAAGTGAATATGAAACCGTGTGAACAAACTGTGTGTACTATGTGTCTTTGTGGCATATGTTGCACTTAAATCAACGAGGTGGTAAAAGGATTTGACCGAGGCAAGGGGTGGATCTTGTGTGAAAGGGTGGACTGTGGATGTGTGAATAATTTTAA